>CM062810.1:319290721-319891080 GCA_031772625.1 Pinus tabuliformis | reverse complement strand
CATCTGTTTTCAGTGAGAACCCCTTTCGTTTAACGCAGAAAAAGGTTTCCGATTAGCCTAGCTGCGTCATTTTCACGATCGGGAGGCTTATACAGTGTTTTTTTTTGCAGTTTACTGTCATTTTCTCTCTGCTTATTTCGGTTTCGGTTTATTTAGCCTTTTTTTTTCCCGGATCTATACCTTTCATTTCTGCGTATGCTCTTTGCCCTGCGACTCTGTGCGATCTGGGCAAATCAGAAAACAGAAAGAAAGGATTTTTCTCATGCGTATGCTCTTTTCCCTGCACCTTAGTGTGATCTTGGAAAATCAGAAACATGAGAAAAATATTTAGTTTTTCGGTTAAAAGCTAACTTTGAGATTTTTTTTTTAAAATTCTAGTTTTTTGGCTAAAGCTAACTTTGAGCCGTAAGGTTCGTTTTTCTTTGCATATTCGTGTTGGGTGTTGTGTTTTGTGTTTTGTGGGGGAAAAGAGCCTTCCAAAGGCAAGCACGCAAATCGAGGCCCCCCCCCCCTCTCTCTCTCTCCTCTCTCTCTCAAATATTTTTGTATAGATCATTTGGTTCAAAGACTTTTTAAGAGAGTAGAGGTCTTGGGTTCAAGTCTCCATTTTGTGGGGGCGGATTTTTTCATTCCCGCACATTCGCGCACTTTGCCGGCAACGTCAACAATTTTTTTTCAAAAAGCCATAACTTCTTCATCCGGAAGCCTTTTTCAGAGCCGTTTTTTTTAAAACCGCCTATTTTTTTCGAGATCTATCCATTGGACCACCTACTTTCAGCATCTTCAAGCTTCAGTTTTTTTTTCAAAAAATGGAAAGTCCATGCCAAGTCATTCTTGACAGCACTAACTACTTCCAATGGGAGCCTACATGGGAGATTTACTTAGAAGTAAAGGTCTCTTCAGAATAGCCACAGACCAAGAGAAGAAACCCAAAGATGAAGACAAGGCCGAAAAATGGGAAAATAGACAAGATCAAGCACGTGGTTTGATAGGAATGTCTGTTTCTCCTGATCTTAGATTCCACATTGCAGAAATTGAAACACTCCTCATGAAGCATTAGAAAAACTTGCTAAAGTTTTTGGGATTAAAAATGAAATTAGAGCCCATCAACTTGAGAATGAGTTGCTTACTTTGGATCCTAATAATTTTTCTTGCATTGAAGATTTCTTGTCCAAATTCAAGACCCTTAGATATCTCTTGGAAGGTGTTAAAGTTAAGAAAGAAGATGGTAACCTTATTTATTCCATCCTTACTAAGTTGGGACCAGCCTACTCTGTATTTGTTTCCACTTTCCATTCTACAGGGAAGCTTTCATTTGTCAAGGCAAAGACTAAACCCCCTTCCTTTGACTCCTTTTGTGATTCCTTAATAAGAGAACAAGAAAAACTCTTACACCTTGGTCTTCTTAATCTTGGAAACTCTTCCTCGAAAGCGTTAGCCGCCCAGCAGCAACCAAATTCAAAGAATCCTAAGAAGTCTTATCCTCAAAGGAATGGTCCTAAACCAACTCAGCCTCAAATGAAAGATCATTTCAGCAAAATGACAAGACCAATAAAAACAAATGGAAGAAGACTGACAGACATTGTAACTTTTGTAATCGAGATGGCCACTTAGAATCTAAATGCTTTAAGAAGATGGAAGCCTTGGAAGCCGCAATGAAGAAACATAACATCCATCTGGAGCCTACTTCAACTTCAACTTCCGGAACGGCACTTTCTGCATGTCATCGTCAATCATCTCAGTCTGGTTATGCATTAAATGTATCTTCTTCTTCTTCTCATTCTCATGAGTGGCTCATTGATTCTGGAGCCTCTTGTCACATGGCCAAAAACCAAGCCATGTTTTCTTCTTTAAATGATTGTAACACCAAAAATATATATGTTGGTGATGATAGATCTCTTAATGTTGTAGGGACTGGAACTGTTCATCTAGACAATGGTCAGTTCAATGATGTATTATGTGTTCCAAACTTATCCTGCAACCTTCTATCTGTCTATCAGATAACTCATTCAGGTGAAGGTAAAATTGTTGAATTTTCACCTCATGATGTTGTAATCAAGGATCTAAAAGATCCTAAACAGATTCTAGCTACTGGTCTTGCTGATGATTCCAAAAGGTTGTATAAGTTTCACAACTTTGGGTCATCCCATCTTCCTCAGTGTTTGTTGCTCATAATGATGAAGTGAGCAAACTTTGGCATGAGCGGTTTGGTCACTTAAACTATCGCTCCCTTCAGCATCTATGTAAAGAAAATATGGTGACAGGTCTTCCTATGGTATCTTGCAAAGATGGTGTTTGTTCCGGATGTGTACTCGGAAAACATCATCGGGACAGTTTTGACAAACGTGCCTCTTGGCACGCCTCAGCCCCTTTACAGCTTGTGCACAGTGATTTATGTGGTCCTCTTCCTGTTGCTTCATTCTCTGGCTGCAAGTACTTCTTAACTTTCATTGATGATTTCTCTAGACGCACTTGGGTATACTTCTTAAAACTCAAGAGCGAAGTATTTAGCACTTTTTTGGCCTTCAAAGCATTTGTTGAAAAACAATCTGGACATCAAATTCTTAAGCTAAGAACTGATAATGGTGGAGAATATGTTAAAAACGCATTCATCAACTTTTGCACCGAAAATGGAATTCAAATGCAACATACTGTTCCATACACTCCACAACAAAATGGTGTAGCTGAAAGGAAAAATCGCACCTTAAAGGAAATGGCTAATTGTATGCTGCAATCTAAAGGACTCAGTCTTAGTTTTGGGCCGAAGCAATTAATTGTGCAAATTATATAATCAATCGCACTCTACTAAGGTTCTAGAGAATATCACTCCAGAAGAAGCTTGGAGTTCCATTAAACCAGATGTAAGTCACTTTCGTGTGTTTGGAAGTGAAGCATGGGCCCATATTCCAGATGAAAAGCATAAAGCTTTAGAACCTAAGAGTGAGAAATGTACTTTTGTTGGATATTCTGAAGATGTAAAAGGTTATAGACTTATTCCATTTAAGTCCAAAAATGTTATCATTAGAAGAGATGTAAAATTTGATGAAAATAAATCGGCCTGCGAGCCTAGTCCGGCGGATGTGCCACCTCTTCCTATCTCTTCTATCTTTGAAAACATTTCTTCTTCTGATGATGAAAGCGAGGATGATAATCCTCCCCCACCTTCTCAGGATCCTCAACTTCCAAGATGGGTCCGTGCTACTCGGGATGCAGCAGGTGATCTTGCCGGTGATCCTACAGATCAGCGACGTACACGTTCTCAGTTTGAAAGAGCCTCTTCTTTACTGGCTCAAGCTCCAGTAAATCATGATCCTGACACTTTTGCAGAAGCTTCAGGCCATCCACATTGGGAAGCAGCTATGAATGAAGAATATCATTCATTGATGACAAATGATACATGGGATCTTGTTCCTCTACCAAAGGGACGCAAACTTGTTAGATGCAAATGGGTTTACAGAACCAAGTATGGACCAGATGGGAAAGTTGATAAACATAAAGCTCGTCTAGTTGCTAAGGGCTTTTCACAGGTTGAAGGCATTGACTACACTGAAACCTTCTCTCCAGTTGCCAAAATGAACTCTATCCGCCTTGTTCTTTCCCTTGCTGCCTCTTTAAAATGGGAAGTCCATCAAATGGATGTTAAATCTGCCTTCTTGCATGGGGACTTGCAGGAAGAAATCTATATGGAACAACCCATTGGCTTCATACAAACAGACTCCAGCCTCGTTTGTCGACTTAAGAAATCCCTTTATGGCCTCAAGCAAGCTCCTCGGGCTTGGTATGCCAAAATGGATAGCTTTCTTTTAGAATCTGGCTTTTCTAGGTGTCATTCTGACAATACTGTCTACACCAAGAAAGTGGGCAACTCTCTTATCATCCTTGTTCTTTATGTTGATGATCTTATTCTTACTGGTAGTGATCCCAACCTTATAAACCATGTGAAGTCCAGCCTTAAAAAGAAATTTGAAATGACAGACTTAGGACACTTACACTATTTTCTCGGTCTTCAAGTCTTGCAATCCCAAGAAGGTATTTTCCTTTCCCAGTCCAAGTATGCTTGTGATATTCTTCGTCATTTTCACATGGAAGACTGTAAGCCAGCCCCTTCTCCCTTTCAGTCTGGAGTCAAACTTTCAGTCTCTTGTACTTCTCCTGAAGTTGATGCTACCTTATACCGTCAACTTGTCGGAAAACTCTTGTATTTAACCCATACTCGTCCTGATCTTTCCTTTGCTGTTGGCCTTGTTGCTCGTTTTATGCAAAACCCCCGTGAAAGTCATTGGAAAGCAGCTAAAAGAATACTTCGTTATGTTCGAGGTACAGTACAGTTTGGGATTCATTACAGTGCCAAAGCAGCTCCTCTGTTAGTTGGTTTCACTGATTCTGATTGGGCTGGTGACCTTGATGATCGGAAGTCTACTGCCGGTTATGTCTTCACTCTTGGTTCAGGACCTATTACATGGGCTTGTAAGAAACAGGCTGCCATTTCTCTTTCGTCAGCAGAAGCAGAGTATCGTGGTGCCGTGGAAGCTAGTAAGGAAGCCTTGTGGCTTCGTCAGATCCTATCAGAGTTTGGCTTTGAGCAGCAGCATCCAACCACACTTTGGTGTGATAATCAAAGTGCCATTCAGCTATGCAAAGATCCAGTCCAGCATCAGCGCAGCAAACACATTGAACTACACATGCACTTCATCAGAAAGCTCATTCATGACCATGTTCTTGAAGTGCAATATGGTCCAACGATGATCAGGTTGCAGACATCTTCACAAAGGCTCTCACAGAGGCGAAGTTCACTAAACTTCGATATATGCTTGGGAGTTCAGGAAGTTGTCACTAAGGGGGGATAGGCTCTAGTGCCTCCTTCCTTCTCCTATTGTGTCATATTTGTAAATCCTTCAATCCTATCCCAAGTTGTTCTTAAGGGGGGATGTTAGGATATTCCGACACATAGGATATAGTTAAGTTCAACTTGGTCTAGCATAGAGTTAGGTTAGAGTTAGGTAAAGTGTGTTTCTTTACCGTTGTACATTTTGTAACTTACAATCCGACGGTCACGATATGTAGTGATCCGACGGTTCACTCTCACCTCGGTATTACCGACACTTGATCCGTGGCTTGACACCCGATTGGTCCATGAGTTCTATTTAAAGCCATGGAGGGTCATTGTTCGGGTAATCTGTGCATGAGAGAAGCTTATGTAAATTTTCATTCTTTGATTAATAAATTGTCTGTACCCACGTTGGGACAGGCCGTGGACTGTTTCCCTCCTTGCACTCTGGGTTTTAACCACGTCAAAAATACTGGTGTATTGATTTGAGATCTGGTTGTGAGCGGTGTCCTTTTGGTATTCTTTCTGAGGAACTTACCCTGTAAATTCCTACAATTGCATCTATTAAGACTCTGCAAGGGCAAGAAAATTTCCTTCATCATTTTGTGCCTAACTATGTTTAGCTAGCTTCAGGGTTCACCGATTGCTTAAGCAAGGGACTCCATTCATTTTGGATGAGGCTACCCAAAAAATTTCGATGACTTAAAAAGTTGTCCTCATTAATGCCCCTTTGTTGCACCCTCCGAACTATCATCGTGATTATTTCCTCTATCTAGCTGCAGCCTCTAGCACCATTACTATGGTGCTAGTACAAGACGATGATGAAGGTCATGAACATGTTATTTACTACCTCAGCTGCAATCTCCTCGATCCTGAGACGCATTATGCTCATGTCGAGAAGTTGGCTTTGGCTGTCATTCAGGTTGTTTAGTGCTTTCGGCATTATATTCTCCTCCGCACTACAACCATGATTTTTGAGTGTAACCCCATGACTTACATTATGACTCGTTAGTTACTTGGGAAAAGTATTCTAAGTGGATTTTCATACTCCAAGAATTAGATTTGGTTTTCATTAATTCCAAATCCAAGAAGTCACTCGTATTTGCTGAGTTGATTTTCTCTCTTCCCTCTGCTTCTCTTCTTGTTGGCTTTGATGAGTAGCTCCCCGACGAGATTCTTTTTCTGATTAGCACTCTCGATCCTTGGTATGGTGATATCATCATGTATCCCCAAAATTTTACCTTTTGGTTTGCGTTGACCAAGGATGATTGCCGACGCATTTGACATCAATCCAAACCTTACCGCATCATTGGGCATACTTTATACCGTGTTGGTGTTGATTCAATTCGTCTTCAATGCTTAACTCTCGATGTGGCTGAAAGAGTCTTGAATGATTGTCATTCTAGCACATGTGGCAATCATCTGTCTAGCTATGCTGTAGGTTTTAACTCTGTATAGAAATTACCTGCATATGAATTCTAAAACACAGAAAATAAACAATGCAAGAGCATAACACATAAAACACATATACACAGAGATTTTCCCCTGGATCCCAAAACCGGGACTACCAGCTTGATTTTTCATTATGTTCCTTTCAATGTTACAATACATATTTATACATGCCAAAGCATCCAATACCATGGACCAAAAACCATCGCGTCCAAAACCATGTGTGAAAATCATGCACAAAACCATAGGTGGGTCTGCCCAACCTAACATAGGGTCCAAAACCAAAATTTTCCATGGCGCTGCCCCGGATCCCATAGAGTGGGTTACCTGCACCCATCAAACCTGCTATGACCCCCCTGCTACGCAATCGACGCAACGAAGGGGGGGCTTTACCCCCCCTCTAACTCCCTGGTTAACTATGTGGGTTAGTCGTGGAAAGCCAACCCCAAACTATCGCCACTTCTCAAAAGATACTCCGCGTTGCTATTTCTGGCCCTCTATCTTTAAGGATTTCATCCTTGCTGTTCACAAATGCCATGAGTGCCAGATTTATCAATGGAAAATGTGCGCCCCACCCACTCACCTTCACCCCGTTATTACTGTTGGTCCCTTTGCCAAATGGGGCATTGACTATATGACATGTAACCCTCATTCGACCGGGGGGCATGGTTATATTATCATTGTTGTGGATTACTTCACCAAATGGGCTGAAGCAATGCCTACATATTCAGCTGATGGTAAAACGACGACGCAATTTCTATTCAATCATGTTATTTCCAAGTTTGGAGTGCCTCAAGCCATTGTCACTGACCATGGCTCCCATTTTCATGATTACATGATGGCTGGGCGGACTTCTATGTTGGGCTTGAGTCATGATGGCTCAACCCCGTATTATCCTCAGGCCCAATGACCAAGTTGAAGCTGTAAAGAAAGTTTTAGTTACGATGCTTCAGCGCACCATTGGGATGCACAAATCCAATTGGCATCTCATGCTTTTTTCAGCTCTGTGGGCTTATCGAATCTCGACCAAAGATGCAACTGAATTCACACCTTTCCAGCTAGTCTACAGTCTGCAAGCTACCTTGCCGATTGAATTTGAAATTCCCTCACTCAAATTGGTTGTCGAATTGCTCCCTAAAACCTCGCCTCAAGAAGAGCATCTCTTGTATTTGGAACAACTGGATGAAACCCGCCGTCTCGCTGCTTTAGTCATTGAAGCCCAAAAAAAGTGAGTTAAGACCCATTTCGATCAATCGGTCTCTCCTCGTGCTTTTTTTGAGGGTGATTTGGTATTGTTATATGACCAAGCTAATTATAAGTTGGGGGTAGGTAAATTCAAACCCATGTGGCATGGGCCCCATACTTTCAAACATGTGTTACAAAAACGGGCCTATGAGCTGATTGATTATGAGGGAAATCCCTTGGACAAGCCCCGCAATGGGCTACATCTCAAAAAGTACAATGCCTAAGTCATCTCGCATGGTTACTTTTTTTACATAAGTGTGTTATTCATTTTTGTGCAAGTTTGGTTTGGTGTGCTTTTCAAGAAGCTTCCCTGCTTATTATGTCTTCACCTTCTTTGCAGATGTCTGTGACTCCTTATGTCAGTTTCATTGATGGTGCTTTCCGTAGTACCTGGAGTCTATCTTCCGTGGCATGGGCTATCTACACTCCTAATGGTGAGTTCATTGATCTTCAAGGTATTTTTTTTGGGTCAAACAACTAATAACATTGCTGAATATAGTGCAGTTATCGAACTCTTGTCAGAAGCCATCGCTCTTGACATTTGGGAAATGGTTGTTAACCTTGATTCACAACTTGTTGTTCTTCAGCTCAATGGGCAATATTCCATAATTTAGAAACCCTCACATATTGAGAATGTATTTGCGTATTCGTCTATTGGAAAGAAATTTTGATTACATCACATATCATCATATTCCTAGGCATATGAATACATTAACAGATGCATTAGCTAATTATGTGTTAGACAAACATTTGCGAAATATGTGAAAAAACAAAACATTGTATCATAGTAAATAGGAATATATATATATATATATATATATATATATATATATATATATATATATATATATATATATATATATATATATATATATATATATATATATATATATATATATATATATATGGCGATAATGTTTGAGTGTCATACATCAAAACCCAAAAAATAATATATGTGTTTAGTACATCTGTAGTTCGCAGACCTCAAAACTGTAAATGCTTAAACTATGGACTACTTAGCATGGTGCTCATGATAACATGTCACTGCTCGTACTACTCGAGTCAGTAATCAGTAGATCTAATCTGACACTCCTACTGCGTGCCAATGGTATTGGCATGGGATGTCCGCCATTTAGGCATACTCTGGGATGCCTTTGGTCAGGTTATCGATATTCCATGCAATCTCCTTTCATTGTCAACTCCTTCCTGATTAGGAGCAATATGGAAATGTCGAGCAATGCATCTAGCGATCGGGGACATCCCGACTGGTCGCTCTTGTCCTACATCTACAAGTACAAAACCGAAGTGTCACAAATGTATATATTTCAAAAATAATAAAAAATAAAAATTGTTTGCTCACCTCCATCATCAAAATATTCTCCCTATGAGAGCGGCATGCCAGGATCGCCACAGAAATCAGTATCGCTATATGCCCAATCCTCTACCACAACTAGTTGATGCCTTAGCCACGCAAGAAGGTGGGCTTGTATGACATATGCTGCCCCCCACCGGTTCTGGGCATTAGTTCACTCCATCGGACCATCCGTGGATCTCGTGGAAATGTGGAGTTTACCTCTGCCAGCTGATAATGGAATAGTGGGATCTGTTCCAAAAAGAATGTCACCAGAACAGAACCATATCCAAACATCCTTAGGTTTCTTGCCTTGGCTTTGGATAATTGGCACTTCATTTTCACCTTCATGGCTTCCACCCAGTTGAAGACAACGGGCACCGTTCAGTCTATGGCATACTAGAATTTGGACGTGTTGGACTCATGTAATTCCTGAGCCCCAACAAATCTGTTTATGGTCAAGAGAAACACTTTCAATACAAGGTCGTTAATGCTCATGATATCAACCTTGTTGCTTTTTTATTTTAGTGCTTTTGGACAATGTTCTACAAGCAACATGTTCACACTTGCCCCAATGGGCCTGGCCCCATATAGATTTACTAGTTCCCCTCCTTGGGATAGTGTGATGATGAAGTAGATGTTTGAAGTGTCTAGAACCAGCTCTTGGTCCTGGATCACAAAGAATTCCCATCCAACGTCCCAAAGACTGATCAAGTATTGTAACAACTTAGGTTGAGCCCGAAGTCTGGGTGTAAGGAAGAATTTGAGGAGCCTGCAGTTCCTCAGAGCATCTAGACAGTTTGGATCTCCAATTCCTGCAATTGCCTCGTGCTCACATTCTTTCCAATCAACCATTTTTTTAGTGTATTCTGCTTGCAAAAAACATGTATTCAAGTTAACATTAGTCTTGGACCACAAAATTTCTGGTTTACAACAAAGAAATTGGGCGAAAATGAAATCTTTTATTCTCTCTGTGCCGGCGTGACTGTTTTAAAAATAGTAGTGCCGACGATGCAAGTGTTTGTGCTATTAACCCTCAATTGGCGCGATCCTAAACTTGGATCTCGCGCCAACCGAGGGCGAGAATTTTTGTGAAAATCCCCTCACAAAATCTGAAAAATGGTTAAAAATAGGAAAAACATGTATGAAAATGAAGCTTAGGGTCTCAACTCTTATGATCCGAATTTAAATAGGAACAAAAAAAATTATAGAGATAACCATAAAAAAAGAGATGTAGCGGAAATAATACTTCATTTCATTAATGTAAAATACTGAAATATGCTTACAAACAGTGATGGAAATAAACCAGCTAGGGCGATGGTAGTTATCTCTGAGAAGAGATGTGGCGGCTACATGCCTCTAAACTGTGTTACAATAAGGCTCAAAGGCCTATTTATTGTTGAGAAATAATGGAAAACCCTAAACATCCAAAAACCTAACCCTAGAAGATGAAACACCAAATTGTGGGCCTCGTTTGGGTAAATTGGTACATCAACTTCCGGGGTCGTAACTTTGGCATACAATCTTCATTTGACGCGCACAATATCTCGTTAGAAAGATCTATATGAGAACTCCCAGTTTTCCCAAAAAGAATCGTTTATGGCCTCAAATCGGCTCCGGAAGTTCAGGACCCAAAAAACTGCTAAAAATAGTAAATTGTGCTATAATTAAGGAAACTGAAAAGTTGAAAGAAACAATGGTGGGGGTCCAAGTGGACTTGGCAGGTGGCCACCAATATCCACGTGGATCATTCCTCCCCACTTAGGAAGCAATGGTCCCCATTGCGTTGAGTTCCTCCATGAGATGAGGAAACTTCTGCTGAGCTTGGTCCCTGGTGAGCCACTTGCCCTGGTGAAGGAGTTGGCCTACATTGACAACTCGATAGAGTTGAATATTCTGCGGGCAAGTGTGCTTGATTTTTGTGTCCATGATCTGATCAGTTGCAACTTGTTCCATGCAATCTGAATTTAACTCTATGGATGTGAGCTGTTTTATAATGTTGGATGTGTCTAGTAATGGTGGAAAGCATGGCCAAAAGCAGTCCACATTGAACACTGGGTGGAGGCCAAGGAATGGGGGAATGTTGATCTTAAATGCATTGTCTCCCACAGCCTTGGTAATGTTGTAAGGACCATATCAGAGTGGTCTGAGTTTCTGATAGGCTCCGGTAAGGCATTCCTTTTGCAAATGCAACTAGTCTTTGTCGCCCACCTGAAACTTGTGTGGCACCTAATGTTGATCATGTCGTTGCTTGTACTTGGCATTTGATTTCTCCAGAATGTCATGGGCCTGCTGGTAAATATGTTGGATGTGCTCAATGAAGCTATTTGCCTTATCTGTTTTGGACTGGACATGAGCCGAATCTACGTGAGTAGCTACAAATGGCATGGCCACATCAATGGGACATAGTGGCTAGAATCCCAAGCCCACCTGAAAAGGGTTGTGGCCAGTCAAGCTGTGGAGAGCCCAATTGTAGCTGTGCTAGACATAGGGGAGGCGCTCATCCCATGTGCATGGATGCTTTTAGTTGTACATGCGCAGACTGTGTACAATCATCTTGTTGACAACCTTTGTCTAGCCATCGGTTTGAGGATGGAAGGTTGTGGAATTAGTGAGTTTGGTGTCCAAAGTCGACTAGAGACTAGACCAAAATGTACTGACGAAACTGCTATCCTAGTTTGAGATGATAGACTTTGGGATCCCAAAGTGTACCCATAGTCGTTCAAAGAAGAGTTTAGCAGTGGCTTCTACTATGATATTCTTCTTGTAGGTCGTCATAATGGCCATCTTCGAGAACCTGTCGATGACCACAAAAACACAGTTGTTTCCATGCTTAGTGGAAGGAAGGCCTGACATGTAATCCATGGAGATGGATTCCCAAGGTCAAATAGGGGTAGGTAGCGGGGTATAGAGGCCTTGCTTCTTGATGGTCGGTTTGGCAATGGCACAGGCAGTGCATGATTTGATGTACTTCCTGACATCCTGTCAAAGATTCGACCAATAAAAATACTTCTGTAGTATAGCCACCATTTTCTCAACCCCGAAATGCCCAACAGCCTGACTGTAGTGTGCTTCCCAAATCATCTTGGCACGCTCGTTTGAAGGAACACAAAGGTGACCCAGGTGGCATAACAGGGCATCCTGGAGGTGAAAATATGGAACATGCTGAAACTCCAAGAGTGTTTGGTATGTGTGGACGAATTCTGGGTCGCGTTTGTAGAGAAGTGGCCAATCAGAAGTCTCGTGCCCACAAGAGTTGAGCATAGTGGTTAACACCATGATCGGTGGTCAACTGAGGCAATCTGCAACATTATTGGTGTTGCCCTTCTTATACCTGATATTCAAATGGAACTGTTGTAGGTATGTGGACACTTTTGATGGCGATCATTTTGAAATTCCCTTGGGTTTGTATGAACTGCAGGGGTCGGTGGTCTGTGTGGATGACCATTTCCTTCCCCAAAATGTAATGCTTCCATTGTCAGCAGGCCTGCATAATGGAATACATCTCTTTGTCATAAGTGGGATACTTCCAGACTGTGTCTGAAAGTGTCTCACTGTGATATGCCACTGGATGCCTGTGTTGAGTAAGGACTACCCCAATAGCATAGTTAGAGGCATCTGTCTCGACCTCAAATGGTTGTTGCAAGTCTAGTAATGCGAGCACTGGTGCCGTGCAGAGGTGATCTTTCAACTCTGTGAATGCCTTCTTTTGAGATTCAGACCAAAATAATTTTTCTTTTGCTCCTCCCTTGGTGAATTGACTTAAGGGCCAAGTGATATGAGAAAATCCCAACATGAACCTGCGGTAGAAGTTGGCAAGACCTAGAAAGCTGTGGAGCTCTATCAGAGTGGTTGGAGATGGCCAATCCTGAATGACTTAGATCTTGGCTGGATGCACATGCACCCCCTGTTCATCAATAATGTATCCCAGATACTGAACCTGGGTGATGCCAAAAGTGCATTTCTCCAAATTGGCACATAACTTGTGTTGCCTCAGTGTTTGGAGAACTTGTTGGATGTGGTGGAGGTGTTCTTCCCAACTCTGGTTAAAGACTAGGATGTCATCCAAGTATACCACTACAAATGAGTTGGTGAATGGCCACAAGATGTCATCCATTAGCCTCATGAAGGTTGCAGGAGAATTCTTCAATCCGAAAGGCATAACCAACCATTTGAAAAGGCCCTCCTTGGCTTTGAGGGCAGTCTTCCACACATTGGAGGGTTCGATTGGTACCTGGTGATATCCTGACTTCAAATTGATCTTGCTGCAATATTTTTCCCCTTTCAGTTGGTCCAGGAGGTCATCAATCTGTGGGTTCAGGTACCTATTACGGATAGTGATCTTGTTCAGTGCCCAATAGTCAATACAAAGTTTCCAAGTCCCATCCTTCTTCTGTACCAACAAGATCGGGCTCCCACAGGGCGATGAACTCGGACGGATGTGACCTTTCTACAACAACTCCTGAATCTGCCTCTTGATTTCATCATTCTCCAGAACGAAGCACCGATAGATTGGTCCATTGGGCAGCAGTGCACCTGGGGTCAGATCGATGGAGTGCTTGACCTGACAGTGCAAAGGAACCCCTGTGGGGGAGGTGAAGATGTCCTCGTACTCCTCCACGACCTTGTCCATCTGTAGTTGTTGTGCGGAGGGGCCCTATCTAGAGGTCGTGGCCACTGTCTTCTTCTTTACTTGAGGGTGTATCACCAGTACAACAAATTTCCTGATTTTGGAAATGAGCTTACTGCATTGTTTTGTAGTAACTAAAGAGATGGCAGTAGGCAGTGCTACCTCCGGTATCCTGTACAACTTATTTCCCAAAGTAATAATAACAGCACGAGGCCTTGATTCATACATAGCATGTCACTTCCACAAGTATGGTTTTCCTAATAATACATCACAAACTTCAAGGGGAGCAATGTCACACAATACCTCATCCGTGAAGGGCTTGATGTTGTATGGAAGGTGACATTGTTGGCTTAGGTGAAGTTCTTGTCCTTGGTGAAGCCACCCGATGGTGTACGGTTGTTGATGTGCTGTGGTTGATAAGCCCAGCCGCTTCACGACCTCTGCCAAAATGAGGTTCTTTTGGCTCCCACTGTCGACAATTAACTATTGCAGGGAGCCCTTTACCCACATCTAGGAGTGGAAGAGACACTCCTCCTCCTTTGGATATTCGGGTTCCTCCTTTTGGATCTTCATGGTGGCAATGGTGGTGTTGGGATCTGCATCGGTAATCTGCTTCCCTTTTTCATTCCCCTTGTCAGGTTCTGACTCAGAGTCAGAACATTCATCTAATTCTGAAACCTTTAGCTCAGCCACCAGTGACTGCTTTGATGGAGGGAAATGTTCCCCTAGGGCTTTTTGGGTTGAAACCCTAGCAGACTGAAAGTTTTCTATTCAAAGAAGCACACATTCACACAGCCATTATGCTATTATAAGAAAATTCTATTGTAAAGGGTACATACCTTAGGTCCTACGTTTGAGAAGATCTTTAGGGTCCAAACCCTTCTTGGAGTTCCCTTCTTCTCTTTTGTCCTGCAAAAAAACCAATTCAAAGGACACAACAGTATATGGACAAAAACTTATAAAGAAACCATCTTCATGTTATAAATAAAGGTAGTTAGTTATGAAATCCAAATAACCATTTACATATGAATTCTAAACATGAATATCATTAACATAAAGAAGATTCATTTCGGGAACCAAGACATGTGTTTCTTTTATTATAGACAAATAAAGTACATAAAAAAGGAATATTTTCACCTGAATCACCTTCAGCAGGCTCCAAGCAAAGCTTCCTTCTGGATTCGTTCCAGCCTCAAGCCTTTAACAAACTCCTTCCATGACTCTCTCCATGATGTCATAAATGGTGGATGAACATCAACACACAAGGAAACAAAGGTTTCCTGGACAAATGGGGGAAGTGCAGAAGGCACAAGGGACTTCAGACCTGGTCAGGGGAAAAATCTCAGCATAATAACCTCTCTCTCTCTCTTCTCTCCTCTCCTCCTTTAGGCCTTCCCTTTGAGGTCTTTTTATACCTCTCCCAAAGTAGTTTTTTAGTTGGGAGTTGGTTGGGAACAGTTGGGCCACGGGCACTAACAGGTGATCAGCAGGTAAAACCCGCGATCTCTGCCCGAAAATGAGGAATTTTATATTTTTTTAAAGTGTTTTAATACATATACGCAGGTTGGGTATACACAGACCCGCGTATACACGCATTTAACTCAGGGCAATGTCGTGTATAAGGGATAAAACACTGTTTTTTAAATTTTAGGACTAGGTCTGGAAGGAGGGGTTGCCCTAGGCCATGAGTATAGCATCACAAACCATAAGAGTGAGATTTGGAGCTATAACAGATGCCCCCTAATATATGAGGTCAGAAGGGGTACATGATGGCTGAAATATATTATGCGAGTACATGGAAAGGAAGTCTGTCAAAAACCGAGGAGGACTTCACTAGAATTCAGCCTGCCAAGCCACCAAAAGAGATCAGAAAGAAACATTGTCTGCGGCGGGCATACCCATGCTCAGAAAAAGTAAAGCATGTCCGCATATCAAGTACAAGCGGATCCACTAAGTATATAAGTATAAATGACTGAAAGATACATAATGGATCATCTGATCATAATAAACAAGTACATGTCTGAATGTCACATATAAGACTGTCAATGATGCTGAAAGATGCAACGGATCACTGATATCAAAGACTGATCCCAAAAGGTACCAACTGAACATGATGGAACATGATGGTACTACACTGCAAACTCAGGTGCCAGCATATAGAATGTCGCCATGACTGACTGCAACATATGAGGTGGAGTGGTATCAACTAGCAGCAACAGGAGCAACTGTCAAGTGAACCAATGAATGCTGATACAACCTGAGGTCTTCACCGACCACCGTGGTACATTTATACACCATGGGAATAAATGATCTGAAGTCGACCATGTGAGAAATCGTTTGATTATCGGTCATTGATGTATACCGTTAACACACGTGAGACTACTCACCGATAATGATAATGAGTGTCAAGGTACCCAGTACAGTCTAACAAGTGTGAATAGATGAGCTGGAGTCGAACACCTGTAAGAATCTATCGATCAGGAGACAATGATGATTTCCCACTGTCGATAGCGAAGGATCTGCCACTAATGACTGCAAACCCCAAGGTACTACCAAATGGAATCTAGATCTTTGCCCCAGAGCAATGAGTCGGAGTTGATAGGGAAAGATCCGCTAGAAGGAAGGCATTAAGGCATCCTTCATCAATCTAGCGCGAGTGTAACCCGTAGGCCAATAATGTGGAAGGAATCGGACGAAAAAGATGTAGTAACCCAACCGAAGTACGTTTCCGGCGTACACAAGATGTGGCTAGCGCACGATAGAAACCCTCTGAACCAACCAATAATGAAAGCTGACACAGAGGCGAGGTATCCACCAATAGGGTCAAATGGAAACCAAGGTACTGCACGAATCCCAACATGCGATAATGTAAGATGATGTCGAACACAAGGGAAACCACTCAGTCAAAGACCCATGATACTGATCGATGCTGAGCACAAGGTGACCTATCAATAATGAAAATAGGGCCAGGGTGCAGCTCTAGGCCTGTCCTCAGAGCAAGGTGTCATCGTCAATAAGGACAAGACCCGCCAGCAAGAAGTCAATGGGGACCTTCTCAAACCGGCACGAGTAAAGGACCAATATAACTGATGTGATGATAGACATGACACTGACAACCAGGGATGGCCGACTGAAAAATGAGTCAAGAGACACCGCAGAGAGGCCGACTTAGGCTAACTTCCCTTGAACAAAATCACGACTTAATGTGACTATGTGGCAGCATATGATGACTCTGTATAAGTTCGCCATGCAGGAGGCATGAACGAACCCTCCATATGATTGGAAGAGATAACCAATCGGGGGAGAACTGACTCAATAACAAGGTTATGGCGTACCTAAGTCAAACTAAATCCCACCCATGCGGGGGAGACTTTGTTTTCAGTGCTTCGTTCAAGGGAGACAAGACTGACTCTAGTTGCCAACAATAAATGGAAATACTGTCCCGTTCCCGCTCTTTTTTGGAATATTTAATTTTTTTGTCTTTTTCTGTTAAGCTGGAAAAAGAATAAAAGAATGCTATGGTACAGTGGAAAGAACGAGTGTCGATGAAATAGATGATCTAGTTCCTGGGAATGGAACATTCCTATGCTCAATGCAGGGAGGTGAAAACTGGTCAGTGACACTCAAAGGTGTGTTCCTTCCACGGGTCAAGGTGTGTCAAGCTGCAGAAGTCAAAGGTATGCAAGGTTGATTTTGCAGTCGTCATGGTCAAAAGTTGGCTTAAACACGAGTCCAAGTGAAGCCGGCTCTAGGCCAAAAGGTGCAAGTGGTCAACATGCAATGCAGTAGTACAACTCAACACAAAGGAGCCTCTAGGGTATAAGGCCAGAACAAAGCGGAGAAGCTAAGAGGAATGAGTCTTCAACGCATAAGTCATGGTGGGACTATAGAGGACTCCCAAGCCTACTCAACGGAGCAGCATGGGCAACAAATGTCAGTGAGGTGCTAACTACGATGCCCATGTAAAGGATGGCTCTACCATTGTGTCATGATTTAAAGAATCGGCGAGTGAAAATGGCTTACGAACCATAACACGATGGGATCAACCCTATGGCAGATGTATCAGCAAATGGAGGCTAGTATGCATAATGCAACGGAAAAAATGGTGTCCCTAACCTATATGCCAGTGAGAAAATGATACCTGCCATGACGGGTCAGCAGTCATGGAACCGTCTCGAAACTGAAAAACGTCCAAAATGTCCTGAAAAACAAACCATTCTCGACATTCCAAGCTCCCAAGTTAAAAGTCACATGAGGCCAAACAAAATAAAATTTTGAAAAAATTTTGCATTTTCAAAACTTATAAAAAGCATTTTGGACTCACCATTTTTACCATTTGAGTTTGAGAGCAAAGGTTTTGGAGCAAAAGGAGAAAACTTCCCACAGCCAGATTCAATTGTTCAAATTCGTCAAAAACCTCCAAGTAACTCTTATACTTAGCTTGCAATTGATTGTGACAGGTTTTAAGATTTTTGATTGATGTTTCACCATTGAACTTTTGTCAAAAATTTCCTCACGGCGTATACGTGGGTTGGTAATATTGAACCCGTGTACACGCGGGCCCTATACGCGACTGTGTGCACAGGGACCCGCGTATACGCCGCGAACCATTTTTAAACAAAAACTAACGGTTTTAAATCGTTTTTTTCTCAGGATGCCTGTCATGTGGCATGAAAGAGAGCACGCAGCAGTAGATAATGAAGTTATGAATAGTCCAGAAGCATTAGATGCCCTACGGGGATGTGGTTTGCTTAAATTTTTCAAACTGCCAAATATGAAAGCGAACACGCGTCTGCTTGAGATGCTCATTGATTATTGGGACGTCGAGGAGGAAGCCTTTATGATCGATCAGATGCCGCTCAGGGTAGAAGTGGAGGACATCTATTTTATCACGGGCCTTTCCCGAAGGGGAGAGGTAGTACATTCCCAAGGCAGGACACGGAGTAGCCTCTCGATAGAGGACTATGTACAGATATACTGCTTGAGACATCCCAAGAAGGTTGGGAGCCAGATTTCCATCACACATGTGGCGAGTTTGTCACTTAGGATAATCCTGTTCACCATAGCTCGAGTGAACGGATCATCCTCTCTGCATCAGGTGTCACGGGTCACCATGAGCGTGGCAGTTGATTGTCTCACTACTGTGTTTGACTGGTGTACTCCTCTTCTGGCCAACATGAAGAGCCAGCTCACCTCTATCAGGAGGGGATAGACCAAGAACTTTGGATATGGGACTATCCTGTGTACTTTGTTTTTTGAGAAGGTTCCCGCACTTCGCCCCAGGGTAGCAGTTTCCATCAGCACCCCACGCGATCCACACATGGGCCGGTGGGCCGATCTGATGAAACGTCTGGGGGGTGGGGAGGTCCTAAGGACTGCCTTTGATGATGATTTCTTCACCTGGTGGGATCAGCAGATCATCGCCGTGGATGACTACCCCTATGTTGGGCTGGATTTCTGAGGAGATCCTGATCTAGTGTTACCACTGAACGCAGCATGGGGCGAGATTGGTAAGAATTTTTTGATTTTATGATTTTTTTTGGATTTTTCAAATATAATGATGCATTTTGAAAAATATTTTTGATGAGATTCAAATGACTGATATGATGATCATGTTCCAGACATTGGGCCGGTACGACTAGATGGGTTCCCACGGCATGGACGGCGCGGCCGAGGAGCCGAAGAGGCGGCTGCTGATACAGAATGGACTCTAAACAACGTCTAGCGACACTTGGCGAGACTGAGCTGCCGAGTACTGATGGCCGTCATAGAGGACCTTCCTGAGGATATGCAGCGTCATGTGGTTGGCATGCCACTGCGCTAGTTTCATATTTAGACGCTCATCCTAAGCCGAGGCATTAGATATGCCGAACATGATTATGGGCATTTGAGTCCCAATTTTGTATATTTTTGGACACACATATGTACACTCGAGATGCTTTACGATATATATATATATATATATATATATATATATATATATATATATATATATATATATATATATATATATATATATATAGTTTGACTTTTTGATGCTTGATTTTATTATGATGAATGATTGATGTGCCAGTTTAATGCCTGATTAGCGATAGAATCAGCTAACCAATTATGAGATCTTGGAATGTGAAAATAACTAATATAAACAAGTGATATTTGCAACAACCTCACCCTTAAATACTGGCGATATAAAGATGGATCCCGTACCCGATAAATGTTATTTAATTGAGACACTATCAATTGAGAATCAAGATACACTACCAACGAGTCGATCCCATGAGAGATTGCCTCAGATAATAAATTAATAACGGAAGTATACTCAGCCATATTGTTTGAAGCAGGACCGATACACATGCCTCTTGATGCCATCAATTGACCAGTTGGATAATAGAGTACCCAAGCTGCGGAAGCGAGATTCCGAGTGTGCTGACTAGCACCATCGGCGAACCCAAAATAGACCAAATCATCCATCAACACCTGCCACAGCAGACCAAAAAGTGCTGATATCAGAAAACTCTCGACGATATATGTACAAATATACATAAAGTACAAAGAAGCCATTGCCTGGCCAAAGCTAAGCAAAGCACTTCCTTAGGTAGAGCCCGTCAGGGGGCTCCGCCAACTTACTCCTAGGGATGTTTATAGGTACGATGATCGAACCAATCAATATACTTCCTTCGGCAAATAACTGTGTTGGAACCAAAGGGACCGTACAAACATCGCTAGTTGAACTGGAGGACCGAGATTCGACTTCATGCACAGGGGAATGAAAACATGACCGACGATGTAGATCGTCCAAAGGTTGATCTACAGCCATCATTGCTTCGAATATTGCTTCATCCAATGGAAAAACAATATCCGAGCAATCCAATGCAGAGGTGGAATCAAGGGTCCGAAAATGAGCCACATCACCATCTATCTCTTTCCTAGAGGAAGTAGTAGAATGGTTATCTGCAGAGTTATCGATAGATTCACATCTAGATTCTACTACAGACATAAGAGATTCTATTCCACCCGCCTTATCGTCATCTGATGTGGTCACAGATGAAGCTAAGGTTCCAGGATTCGAAGAATAAGGAGTTTGAAGAAACTCTCTCTGTAAAGGGTCCCTGGAGGATGAAATTGTATCTATTCCAGCTGTAGGAGGGGGAAGATTAAACGTACCCATCAATGAAGAGTACATCCCGACTCCTAGACTCTCAGTAGGCGGACGGGGGTTACCCACTAAAGGAATAGTAGAGTCAAAGCTTGCTTGAGGATCGACTAGACAATAATCCAATTGATCAACCTTAACGATTTTCCCCTCATGAGGAAAGCAAATGACACGAAACAGAGTCGAAACAACGACATCCATTTCGTATACCCAGTTCCTTCCTAAGAGGAGATTATAGTCTAGGTTAGCATCTATGACCTCTACTTCAATATTAACGACCTTTCCTCCAACACATATAGGAAAGGCCGGGATAATCCCGTATGGCCTATGAGAATGACCATCAAATGCTGTCAATAGGGTGGGTGAAGGAACAACCGACGGTGATCCAATGGCCTTCCAGCATGACATAGACATGACACACGTGGAAGCTCCCTCATCTACAACAGTCTAAAAAATATTCGTTTTTTGGTAGGTAGACTTTATCTGGAAAGCCATGTGATGAGGAACTCTCTTTTTGACATTATTCATATCAAAAGTGAGAGCTAAAGAATTACTTGGATCCACTACCCCCATTGCCGATAGCAAGGCACTTCTTTGAGCAGGACATGACTGGAGAACCTCTAAAGCGGACATAGCACATGGACTCTGAGCCAGATCCTCAACAATGGAGTAATTCTGGGCTGCCCTAATATTAGGGTTGATAGTCGCGCGTTTAGCGGAACCTTTCGGTACCCGAGGTATAGTCTCAACAGAAGGTCGCTCAATATGAAGTGGGTTGTTAGTTTCGGGAACTGATTTACCCTTGGAAGTTTCACCTTCACCATAATCGCGTGACCGTGTGGTCACATTAGCGTGAGAACCCATCATGAAAACGTTTGATGACTTGTCCCCTTCCTGGTTGCCCCCTGCGGAGGTACCAGGGTTTGAACTCGCGCTAGCAAGCATTTGCTGCCCTTGGGGGAAAGGGTTGGTTAACACAGCTTGGGAACTAGAAGTCCCTTGTTGTCCTAACAAGTGCTGAGCGTCTTCAATCTTAGGGCAGAGATGAGTTAAGTGGTCTCCACTGCACAACTTGCATGGAAACTTGACTTTCTTTCTCGGCTCATTTCTACCACCACCAGCATTGTTGCCGGATTTATTTGCATCAGGCTTCCCATCCTGGTTCTTTTTCTTACCTCGTCCTTTCTTTTTCCCATTGGAATTTTGATTTCCTTTGGGGTTATCAGATTGGACGGCATTAATTGAAGAAGTTTGGGAAGCCGGGGGATTAGACGATGTGACTTGGTTGTTAGAAGCAGTTTGTAAGGACAACTGCTGCAATTGATTCAACAAGTTCACGGTAGTTGTGTCTACTGACCCGACGATACCATCCACGTGCGGACCTGGCTTCGACTTAGCTACGTCAACCTTAGACCTAGGAGCATTTGGCAAGTATTTTTGTAGGATCCCAGACTGAGAGTAGATCAATTCTAATTGCTGGGCCCTAAAAATGGCTTGCTCCTCAGAATAGACCCTAGACATGGAGACATCCTTGGAGATCTCGGGTTGTAAAGATTTCAAAAACCACTCGAGATGGTACTCCGGAGGGATTTCGGCTTTGATGAGCCTCTTTCTTCTTCTCCATTCCTGAATATGGTCAGAAATGTGAGTTGCCTTATCCTGATGAAAAGTGGCCAGAAGTTCAGTTCCGGCATCATAGCGGACAGGCAAATAGAAATGATTTAAGAAAATATTGGCTAAGTCAGCGAAAGATGTGAAGCTGCCCCCTGGAAACTCTATATACCATTTTTCCGCATTACCAGTCAAGGTGCGCTGAAAGAGTCTCAACCTAATCGAGTCATCGATAAGGGAGTTAGATGAGCACCACAAATGGAATGTAGTTACATGGTCACCTGGGTCCTCACCGCTCTTCCCTTCAAATTTTGGAATGTTCGAAAGGAGTTTGGTTGGGACCAGAGGCCAGACCGGATTGTATTTGATTGGGTCATTTGTTAACTTAGTAAGATCTGGCAAGTTCAATGTTGCCAAAAACGGAAGCCTAGGAGGACCTTGGGGATTCCACCCAGAATGGGTAGAACTCCCAAAGTTCTGAAAAGATTGTCTTGGATTTTGGGAGGCACCAGGCTACTCAAAGTAACCCGTAGAACTGGCTGAACCAAAAGGCAAGCCTTGTGATCCAGCAAAATTCTAAGTTTGACCAACTTCGGCCGCAAAACCTACATAACCAGCAAAGTTTCCTCCTAAAGGATTATAAGGAGTTAATAACCCCTAATAAGGATTCCAAGCCGAAGCTAGGGGAGGTATACTTTGAAACGAACTAACCGTGGAGTACGGCCTATTCCCTTGTTGGCCGATAAACGGATTCCATGTTCCTGTGCCACTAGCCCCAGGGTTATTCCAACCTTGGAAAGGATTGCTGCTTTGTCCTACAGAAGAAAAAGGAATGGATCCTATCGTCGGGTTGGAATGTGGTATATGACCACTTCCGAAAGGAAAACCCTGGAATGAAGTCGATCCGCCCATCATGGACGTAGCGGCACTAAACAGAACCGATGGAATACCCTGTGAGTGGGTGCTAAATGGGAAGAATCCAGTACCAAAAGCATTGGTTTGGGCATTTCCATTCGTGGACGGAATGGAGGTAGACCCAACTAAAGATGTGCTAGCAAAAGATCCAAACAAGGAAGCAGAGGAGATGGAAATCGTTCCTCCTCCTTGCACCGATGTTGGAGTTTGCATAGTCGTAGCACTTGTAGAAGCCATGCTTCCGGTAGTGGTCATTGATGGTAAGCGCGTAGCGTAACCTGGACTTGACGGTCTATGGGTCGGAGTCCCAACGTATTGCAATACGTCCAGATGACTAGATGGCAGTGGAGAATTCGGAGCCACTAACGACTCTGAGAGTTCTTCTAACTCTATGTTATTCTCTGCTTGAAAGAGAACTCGAGAAAGGACTGGAGTGTCCCTCTCTTGTTCAGAAGTGCCAGGCCTTGCTTGAACACTAATGCCCCCGAGAGGAGGATCAATCCCCGATGCGTCAACCGCCGTGGGACGGAACCTACCGGTAGTATTGCCTCTGCGCCTTCTAGGAGAAGGCTCTAAACTTGGTGGCGAAAGACCACGAAGTCCTCGAGACCGTCTAGGAGATCGGTCAGCCACTTTGAATTTTTTGTTATGATCTAACTAAAGACTCAAAAAATTGAAAGCTAGGCTGACTAAGAGCACAGAGCACACACTATAAAGTCCCTAAAGATAACAGCCAGTCAAACAACTTCCAAGTATTTCCGCTCCGGGTGATTAAGACCGGACACCAAAATACAAGAAAGTGAAATTAAGGGGCCTTCCGAAGATAGTCTGGGATGATGAGGGCCCAGTCCTATCAGCGAAGGTATCAGAGGAAGTTACGCTGACCTCCTAACAACAGCCTACGCCGGTGCAAGCCCCCAAGCTTCGCAAGGGTGCCCTCTAGTAGTACTGTCGAGAGTGATGCAACGTCGACCTCAGGTGCCACGGGATTCCCCTCTACAGCCACCTGCGTAGATCCCTAGGAGTAGCAACTATGGATACCAACTCGTCGTAGAAGCCAGGCAGAACAGTCGTGAGGTAAGTTTAGACAAGTAGGAGAGGGGGTATCTCTCTTCCCTGTCTTCACAGACCCTCGTGCTTAACTCCCAGATCTGGAGCTTTCCTAGTCTTCCTAACGCTATTGGATTTTCTCTCGTTATTCAGACTCCTACGTTTGACGTTTATATGGCCTTGGAGAGTTAACTCTCCACTCGCCTAATCCAAGGCCCTAAAATCCTAAACTTGTTGGTGTAACTGACTAAAACAAAAAGTTCTAGTGAATTTTAGTTAGCGCTTGATTTTAAATTAGGCTGTTGTTTAAGTCACAAGGTAACGGAAGTGAAACTAGTGGTGTTTTTTGACGCAAAAGAAATTAATAAAAACTTAACTACATGCACATGCACTTTTTCGTTTTTCGATGAAGAGCAATTTCTATAGGGTTCAGAGGAACTTCTAATAAAACAAAATTTTCTTTTCTTTTCGTTAATTCACGCTTCACACTCACAAAATCTAACAAAGCTATGTATGCCTAAAAGGGGATGCAAATCTATCCTAATGCAACAAATATATGCGGATGCAAGATTTAAAACTACTCTAAAAACAAAAAGTGAAAGTTTCTTGCTTATCAATCTTTATCTTGGCACTTAAAATGTCTAGATGGAATATGAGATGCTACGATTCATTTCGTCTAAACACTAAAAACAATTTCTATGACAAACATAAAGCACTTTCACTCACTAAAAGGAAGCCAAATGAAAACCAAGTTCAAGAAAGCAAAACTAAGTTTTTCAAAAGATTTTCTTCAAAAGCAACAACAAAAGAGTCTTTTCAAAAAATTCTCTCAACAACACTGAAACTTGTGATTGAAGAATAGGCAATCAAACACTTTTGCAAGTTGACCCCACACAAAAGATGAAAACTCAACAAAAATAAATGTGTTAAAAAGTGCTCTTAACAATCAAAAGTAGCAATGAAAGCTTTGGCAATGAAAACCAAAAAAGATCAAAAAGACCAATTCCAAGAAAGTGTTAATCAACAACTTTTCATGAAACAAAGAAGTGGATGGTCACAAAAAGCGGTTTTTGTAAAGAAAACAAAAATTCACCAAAAGCAAGGTTAACACAAAGATTGAGATCAATCTTCCTACCCTGATAAATCAGAGCAGCCAAGATTCCTACCAAGAAATCTTGCGTGCTTTAGCAAAAACGATGATGCTTGCAATCAACAGAAAACAAGACCAATACTTCTTATAATCAGAGAGAATTTGGAACAAGATGATTGCTGTAAAACAAATAACTGAGACTGGAAAATGACTATTTCAGACTGATTCAAACTACCAGACAGACCTTCAGAGACAAAAATATTTACCAATCTTGAAAATTGAAAGATATACGTGACTGTACTTATGTACAGAATGCGTGTATACGCTACTGTAACTAAGGAAACCTGCGTATACGCGGGTTCACTTAAAGAAACATGCATACATACGCCTCTGTAACTAAGAAAAACAACATATATAAAAGGTTTCAAGAAAAATAAAAAACAAACTTAAGAAACTGGCAAAACTTAAAGTCCAAAAAAAGACCAAACAGCAACAGCAAACAAACAGGCAGCTGAGCCCTGATTGGCTTGAAAAACACCCAAACTAGGAACAATAAGAGTGTTGTCCCTAGCGCAGTCGCCAATTCTGATGGAGGGAAATGTTCCCCTAGGGCTTTTTGGGTTGAAACCCTAGTAGACTGAAATTTGTCTATTCAAGGAAGCACACATTCACACAGCCATTATGCTATTATAAGCAAATTCTATTGTAAAGGGTACGTACCTTAGGTCCTACATTTGAGAATACCTTTAGGGTCCAAACCCTTCTTGGAGTTCCCTTCTTCTCTTTTGTCCTGCAAAAAAACCAATTCAAAGGACACAACAATATATGGACAAAAACTTATAAAGAAACCATCTTCATGTTATAAATAAAGGTAGTTAGTTATGAAATCCAAATAACCATTTACATATGAATTCTAAACATGAATATCATTAACATAAAGAAGATTCATTTCGGGAACCAAGACATGTGTTTCTTTTATTATAGACAAATAAAGTACATAAAAAAGGATTATTTTCACCTAAATCAACTTCAGCAGGCTCCAAGCAAAGCTTCCTTCCGGATCCGTTCCAGCCTCAAGCCTTTAACAAACTCCTTCCATGACTCTCTCCATGATGTCATAAATGGTGGATGAACATCAACACACAAGGAAACAAAGGTTTCCTGGACAAATGGGGGAAGTGCAGAAGGCACAAGGGACTTCAGACCTGGTCAGGGGAAAAATCTCAGCATAATAACCTCTCTCTCTCTTCTCTCCTCTCCTCCTTTAGGCATTCCCTTTGAGGTCTTTTCATACCTCTCCCAAAGTATTTTTTTAGTTTGGAGTTGGTTGGGAACAGTTGGGCCACAGGCACTAACAGGTGATCAGCAGGTAAAACCCGTGATCTCCGCCCGAAAATGAGGAATTTTATATATTTTTTAAGTGTTTTAATACATATATACGGGTTGGGTATACACAGACCCGCGTATACACGCATTTAACTCAGGGCAATGTCGCATATAAGGGATAAAACACTGTTTTTTAAATTTTAGGACCAGGTCTGGAAGGAGGGGTTGCCCTAGGCCATGAGTACAGCATCAAAAACCATAATAGTGAGATTTGGAGCTATAACATGCTTGTCCTGAAACTCACTTGTTTTGCGAGTGGAGATCTTATGGAACTCAACACTTTCCTGTGTCCTTTTTTGGCTTCACGGCGCTATTCTTTGCTTGCAACTTTGGCGGGTTGTCTTGGGCCACCTCGCCTTGGCTTTGTCCTTTGTTCTGCGGTTTGGGGGCACCTTTCTCTTGTTTCAGATTCGCGGATCCAAAGTCTTGCTTCTTCTGTTTAAACTTTTGCTCGACCTTGACGGCACATCGGTATGCTGTTCCGAGCGAGCGGATTTTCGGGAATTTTATTTCTTCCTGAATGTACTTGTGCAGGCAGCCATGGTATTTGAGTACCAAATGCTACTCTGAATCCTTGATACCCAACTTTGTGTGAAGGATATGGAAAATATTGGTAAACTCCAGCACGTCTTGGTCCCTTCCCTGCCGCATAGTGGTCCACTTTATGTATTGATCCTCATAGATTCCGACAAGGCAATATTGCTCCTTGATGACATCCTGGAATGAATCCGAAGTGGGTGTGGATGAAAATAGTGAGCATGTACTTTCATCCTTCTGCTCGCAATAGGTTTCCCACTAGTCCTTGACATGGGGGGCTATTTTGAGAAGAGCGAAAATAATCTTTTCCTGATTGGAAAAATCATGAACAGAAAAATAACCCTCTAGCAGATTTAGCCATTTATTGATGACATCTACGTCTATCTATCTCTCGAATATGGGGATTTCAAAATTAACTTGTACCTTAAACAATGTGGTGTTTCTAGAGTAGCTATTGGAAGCCAATGCGTCGCCCCTGTGTAGCCGCTGAAGGATCTGGAAAAAGTTGTCCATCATCGCGTTCCATTGTCGCTTGAGGGATTCTTCGAGAAAGATTTTGATAGGATCTCCTACCCCCTCATCTTTATTTTCATCTGCCATGGGAGGCCGTCGGGATTTGCGAGGCTGGTCTTGCAAAGTTTCGACTAGTTCAAGCCCTAACTCCTTATATCCCGACCTCGTTGGGGACATGCAAAGAAAAATATAGAAAAAGCAGACCGCTCTGATACCACTGATTTGAATTTAAACCGGAACACAACATATTACAGAGATAACCATAAAAAAAGAGATGCAACGGAAATAATACTTCATTTCATTAATGTAAAATACTGAAATATGCTTACAAACAGTAATGGAAATAAACCAACTACGGTGATGGTAGCTTATCTTTGAGAAGAGATGTGGCGGCTACATGCCTCTGAATTATGTTGCAATAAGGATCGAAGGCCTATTTATTGTTGAGAAACAATGGAAAACCATAAACATCCAAAAACCTAACCCTAGAAGATGAAACGCCAAACTGTGGACCCCGTTTGGGTAAATTGGTACATCAACTTCCTGGGGTTGTATCTTTGGCATACGATCTCCATTTGACACGCACAATATCTCGTTATAAATATCTATCCAAGAAATACAACTTTGGGAAGAGAAACATTGGTCCATCGACCCATGTTGCTCCCAGGTTTCCCAAAAAACGTCGTTTAGTGCCTCAAAACGGCTTTGGAAGTTCAGGACCCGAAAAACTGCTAAAAATAGTAAACTATGCTACAATTAAGGAAACTGAAAAGTTGAAAGAAACAATGGTGGGGGTAAGTGGACTTGGTAGGTGGCCACCAATATCCACTTGGATCATATTACTTGCAAATGACGGTTCGTCGATCGGCCTCCTGGATCTGCCGCAATCCGCTCTTGATGTTTTAGGGCAGAAATGGGTAAAAATTGCTCCAAGCAAGGTAAAAAGGGTAAATGGTAAAAAATGATTTACTTTTCCCCTTTTTATTCAATTTTCATGATATTTTAGGGTTTTAAAAGTATTTTCACCTATTTTTACCTTAGAAATTAGATAATCCATTTGCTTCTTGTGTAATGACAAGTGATGGATTACTGATGATGGTGTTGGAGTCATGTTTAAGCTCTTTTCTCGACTCATTAAAAACTCAAATGAAATGATCGTCGATTATTTTTCCCTTTTTGACTCATTAAAGAGGATAAAAATGGGGGATCTACTTTCATCTTGTCATGCGGAAAGAGTCAATTTTGCGGACAAAACCAACCTCCCTAGAAACTAAGGCTTTTCTAGTGACAAACAAAACAATCAAGCACTATCTTTCCCTAAATATGCATTTAAAATAAAAGCAACCAGGTGTTTAAGGCTTACCTTTAGTCCAATGCTGTTTGTAGCGGCCAAGCCTCTTCAATCCAGATGAGCTCCTCTCTTTGAAGCCTGCATACACAAACAAGCAAACGATTACATAGCACCTGAATAACTCATATAATAAAACATATTCATCATAAAGACCAAGGAGTTTATGAAACAAATTATATATAACAACTTGTTGAGAAAAATGAACTTAATTGTATTAATTGGAAACAAAAGAATCCTTAAAACCAACGCCTTGGTGTTGTGCAGGTCCCTCCCAGGGTCCAGCAAGAGTTCTCCTCTACTTTGATCAGCTCACCCACTTCCAAATGAAGCGAAGAAAGGAATGTGATCTCTCCTCTCAAGCTCTATAAGGGAGTCCTAATTTCAGCAACATCTACCCTTAGGAATGTTCATCTTTCAACCTCCTTTGCCTCTGGCCCAATGCCTGTATTTATAATGCTTTGGAGGAAGTTAAACAGGTCCACCATCAATGCGATAAGCCCCTCTTTCAAAGGGATAGCTCCCCTCTTCATGGGATAAGTTCCTCTTTCATTGGGATGCATGAACCATCTGGAGGCGCTCAATCCACGTCAAACCATCTTCTAGAATGCTCTAGAATCGACCGCAAGTAAGTTTTTTGAAGTAAAACTTGCGCCTTTTGACTTTTACAGGGGTACGCACCCACCCCTTTACAGACAGAGCGTACAAGTACGCAGGTATTATGTACTTGAGATGCGTGCCCGCAGGTAAGAGTAAGAGAAAGTGCGGAACCAGAGTTATATTGATTTTTTAAAGGCTTTCTCTCTTTTTTGGAGTTTGACATGAGGAGCAGAGGTATAAGACTTGCCAAGGAGGACAGTATGGTTACTGATGGAGCCATACTGACTGCAAATAGTCATGGTGACAAATTTTAGTGTAACACATCTCTTTTCGACTCTTAAAACACGAAAAGATTACCAAGCTCTTGCTTTTTTGAATTCATTAAAGGTCGTGAAATGTCATTTACCAAGTATACGTTTACCCTTTTTCGGGCTGGGATAAACCATTTATGAAAAAGGTACTCCTTGACTGACATGGTCAAACAATTCTCTCAAGTATTGTTTTCTACTTTTTCAGGCTTGAGAGACACAAATGTACGAAAAGGGACCTTTCGGAATTTTATTTTCTTTGTCCTTTTCAAACTCTCTAAACATGAAAAAGATACCGAGTTACACATTTGTCGGACTCGTTAAAAGATTAAACAACATCGGATTCGTCACCATGACGGACATGAGATTCTCCTTCCTAGGGCTCATTAATCTTACTAGGTCAGATTCATCCAAAGGATGGACTTACAGTGAAAGCACATGCTATCCCCTTCAAGCTTGCAATAAAAAATAACTGGGGTACCTGCCAGAAATGGTGGGGGAAAATGGGAAATTCTATCAGTTGTGTCAACAACTCACTCTTGAACATGACACTTTTTGTTTTGTGTCAGGTTGGGATATCCTCACTTCATCATTGACCTTCTTGGGTTTGGGCCATCCATTTTTTCCTTTTCCATTTGATCTCTGCCACGTCATCATGACCTTCGATCCTATGGATCCAAAAGCTGCCAAACTTCGGAGTTGTGTCACTGATATGTTCAAGAGTTATCCTTTTGTAGTTACACTCATTCCTAATTCTTTGTATCATCCATAATCATTACATCCCTTTGTCTCACATCGATGATGTGGGATACATCATGGCCCTCCTTCGACAAGGTCACTTCTTGTCGACTTCAACTCATTATCCGCGAAGCTGGTCGAGAGACTCCCTTGCAGTACCTTAGAGCTTGCATGTGCTAATGGCAAGTTCTTCACACTTGACAACAAGTTCACATCATTGGATTTCTATCAGGTAATTTCAAGGGTGTTCGACTTCAGTTCCTTATTCACATTTCGTGGATTGTGATGTTGGTACCTTGAGAGCCGTTGTCATTATTGGTGGTTTCTCTCGCGCTTGTTAACGATTCACATCATTGACCAGTAATCAAGCGACTTTCTAGCATGTTCGACTTAGACACATCTATTCACATGTTAGAATTCATACTTTGATCGGCTCGTGTTGGAGTGTAAGACCTTGGGCAAAGATTACTAAAGTCCAGGTTGCAAGGTGATGTGGCATGATCATGCTGATATACATGTCTCTTTCAGATGGATGGTTGTGACCATACCATGAGTTGTTATATGTGATCCTTCTCATTATTGGATGGTTGCAACCATACCTTGGGTTCGATATGATGCTCCTTACTGGATGGCTGCACCCATACCTTGGATCCATTTACATGATCTTTCTCTGGATGGTTGCATCCATACCACGATTCATGTATCATTTATCAAAGTTTTTAGTGATGTATATGTATCTATGCTTGCTTGCAAGTTTTCCGACAACCGTCTCCAATTCCACGCATCTACTTGTAAAGCATTTCACTCCTCATTCTAGTTCAGCCTTCACGCTTTAGGGGGTATCTGTTACACAACATTTTGTCACTATCCCTGCACTCCCTATTCCTCGATCCTCGAGGACCTCTATAGCAAACTCTATATTCTTTCCCATCATGAAGAGCATGCCTTTACATCCCTATTCATGTGTAGAACATTCCCCTCTTGCATCATATCCCAAGAATCTTCCTTCAATCCCATTTTTCAAGGCTGGTGCTAGTTCTTAGTTCCTTCCCCGTGCCAATTTATAGAGTTTGAAACCAAGCCTAGCACCGAACATCAGAAGTGATTCCTTCATCACTCGCTCTGACCCTCTTTTGGCAAGTTTTTAAAATTGGAGTCGAAGCTTCCATGTCTAGAAGCTTCGTGAACAGAAGTCTGGTAAATGGTTGGGTTTGATAGAGTTGAGAGAGTTTGTTTGGGCTCCTTTCCCCTATTAATATGGAACAAACCAAAGGGATAAGCCCTCTCCCATCATAAGAGGAAACATCTCCCCTCTATCAAAGCTATATAAAATCCTCCTTTTGCAATATGAACTAGTCTTTTTTGGAGCTTGGATAACCAACAAGAAATCAATAACTTTAGCCTTCTAGTTTATGTTTGTGGAGGGAGAATAGTGTGTTTGGTTTGGTTTGGAACTAAAGGGAAGAAGCCTTAAAATTCCATTGTTGAGGCTAACCATGAGATGATAGCAGTGGTGTTGGAACCGAGATATGTCAGAGGAGACCTACACTGTTAAGGCTTTGGTTGTATTTCCTTTATACAACTAATGGTTTATTTCCTACATTAAATGTCATATTAGATTTGATGGTTTAATATTCCTTGACTTTTTAAGTAGATTGAATGCGATTTTATGCTATCATGTTTGCTGTTGTCTCTTGTGTGTTTGTTTCAGTTATTTGAAGGAGAAGAACAAAAGGAAGTTGGAGCAAAGGAGCGAGGTCACCATCAAGCGGATTAGCGTTCTAAGAGGTAGGCCCTCTTATTCGATTCTAGTCTAAGGAATTTTGCATTAGGTTGTTCTTTTTGTGGCTGGACCCACTTTTGGGCTAGAGGGATCACCTCTTTCCATAGAGGAGATTTACCTACACCAAAAATTTCACCGCAGAGGGATCACCTCCTCCTAGTATGGTCACCAATTTGTGGTGTAGGTAAATCTCCTCTGCGGAAAGAGGTGATCCATCTAGCCCAAGCATGGGTCTAGCTGCAAACAGAACAACCTAATGTAAACTCCTTAGACTAGAATCTATTAAGAGGGCCTACCTCTTAGAATTCTAATTCACTTGATGGTGACCTCACTCCTTTGCTCCAACTTCCTTTCGTTCTTCTCATTCAAATGTTTGAAACAAACACAGAAGAGACAACAACAAACATGATAGCATACAATCACATTCAATCTACTTAAAAAGTCAAGGAATTTTAATATGTCAAATGTAATATGAGACTCAATGTAGGAAATAAACCATTAGTTGTATTCATATAAAACTCAACAAGAAATACAACCAAAGCCTTGACATTGCAGGTCTCCTCCGATGTATCCGGGTTCCAACAACACTATTAACATCTCATGGTTAGCCTAAAAAATGGAAGTTTAAGGCTTCCTCCCTTTAGTTCCAAACCAAAACAAACACAGTATTCTCCCTCCACAAACATAAACTACAAGGCTAAAGCTATTGATATTTCACTAGTTATTCAAGCTCCAAAAAAGACTTGTTCATCTTGGAAAAGTGATGAGCCTCGGTATTGCAACAAGAATGCTGCAACTCACAAGGCTACTGACTTTAATTATCAACCCAGGGTTCGTACAAACTTAAGAGGTATTGGCACTATATGTGCGGCATACAATGTATCCTTCCTTTTCTATCATGATGTAATGGAGTGCATGTACTGAAGCCAAATCCTAAACTAATTGCAGAAAATGAAATGTTTGAAATGAAACCTTAACATATTGCAAGAAAGAAAGTATAAGGAAAGAGAAAGAAATAAAATGATAGAACACACCATTTTCTAACTAACTTCTAAGAGGCTTTTCTTCAAAATAATCCTAAGTTAACATGTATGCAATTCTACTGTCCTAATCATGTAGATTCAAACCATCAAACCTTCTACTGCTGTGCATGTAAATGTATAAAGTAAATCTGTTTTTCTTTTTGTCTTTTTTCATGTGAGTGTGAAAGCTAATCTCTTTTGGTGATGTGGTAGGTGGCTTGGAGATTATGGTGGATGGTTGGAAGGCTTTGGAGGCCCTTAGGTGACCTTGTGTAGCTTCTTGGAGGTTTTCCCTCAATTTGGCCTCAAAACAAGCCACTACAGGAAAACCTACAAGATGTACTAAAAACCTACAAGATCCCCTAAAAACCTACAGGATACAGCCGAGAGAAAAAGGATGGATGTTTAAGGTGATGGAAAGCTTAGGGAAGGTGGTTGGTGGATGGAATGAGGCAAGGGAGTGCCTAGGACCACTTTAGAACTCAAAACCAAAGTTGGGAGATGGATGGATTTGCTCAAAAAGCTTGGAGAAGTTTCCTTGTGAAATGATGAAATTGGCGAGGGCTTAATGACTAAGAAAATGAAATCCAAATTGGATGGGACAATTTTTTTTATTAACTAGGATGTATTAGGTCCCTATTCCAAGTGGAATCACTCAAAAAGACCTCTGTTAACCCATGCAAAAAAAAAAACATTACTAGTCGAAAATCTAGAAATTCGAGAACTAGTGAGCTAGTAAATCTAAAAAATGTCTAACTAAATCAAGTGCAAATGCAATGGGGTAATTTTTTTTATGAACTATAATGTTTTTTGATTTATGCAAGTGGAACCAACTCAATTGAAGCTTGTTAGCATGCTCTAAAAAATAGCAGAAATTTACTGTTCTTTGCTAAAAAGGAGGTCCAACAATCTAAATTTGGGAATAAGAAGACTAATCCAAACAGCTCAATGATTACTATGAACTTCCAAAGATTTTCCAAGGATGAAATAATTCTATGTGATCCTACAAAAGGACTTTTATTAACCATTTAACTCAATCCTACAACAAGAAATCATTAATACTAAATGTAGAAGTAGAAAGAAATAAAAAGTAGAGATGCATGGGAATAAGCAGTGAAAAGAAAGAAAGAAAATGATACAAAAGGGCTATGAGGTTCCTAGGATGGCCAAGCCCAAGGAAAATCAGATACCTATGGAGGAGAACAAGATTTAGAAGCTGAACATGACACCGATCTTCATTATTTTCATTAATAGAATTACATCCCTGCAAGAAAATATAATGGAGCTGCAAAAATACAAGCTCTCTCCACAATAACACTAATGAAAATCTCTCCCTAGAGGAAAATTTGACTTGGTACTTATATAAAATGATTAGGAATAATTTCCCATGAATGGAGGAATATTTCTCCACCAAAATCCCTTGATTAGTGGATCTGGTCCCTTGATTAGTGAAACACATTCCTAGATTTTCTCAATCATTGGAGTTCCACAATCTATGCCATAATTCCATAATATCTTGTTGATTTATTATTTATTATTGATCCTCCTATAGTAGGGAACAAGTCCCTAAATTATCTCCTCCTCCAAATCTTCATAATTTTCCCAATATTCTCATAATATTCCACAAAAATAAATAATATCAGGCACAAATATCCAATTATTCATAAACTTTCCTAATGAATATATTAAAGTTCAAAATAAATTATCTAATGTAGAAAGAGAGGTTTAATCTGCTGAAGGATGGTCATATGCCTTAATTTATGTTTTAATTTAGAGGCATGGGCATTAATTTATGTCTAATTTAGAGGCCCATCATATCCCTCTGCTAAAGGTGTTTCTCATCCTCTGAGCAACTTAATGACCTCATTGTGCCTCATCCATGGCCCTAGTGGCCTCTCTCTTGTGCATTAAGGATATTGGCTGCAAGTTCTGCAAGGAAAAACCCAAAAACATATTTGTGCAAAGAAAAATCATTGCTTCTTGAGACCATTATCTTGCCTTCTTCCCCTTCTTCAAGATGGGTTCTTGAATATTGTTCAGTTTGGCAAGGTATTACACACCCTTATCAACCTTCTTCTACCTTGTTCCACTATTTTGACACCTCTAAAACCTTCAAATTGACTTTAGATGAGAACTAGGACATATTGTAGTAATTCCTATCAAAACTATAGGAAATCTACAGAAAACCCTATTAAAACTACAAGAAACTATTTTTGAGCATAAATGATAGTATGAGCCTAGGACAAGCCCTCAACTTGACTCTCATGCCTTTCTCTCATTTCTAAACATCTTTTAGGCCTTGAACACAAGCTAGAAAGAGATTGGAGACCTCTTGGAAAACATCGTTTCATCACTGCAGTTTGAGTTTTGTTTTGATGGTGAATGCCTCATTTCCTTCTGTTGCCTTCTTCTTCTCTCTTGTGGCCTAGATGACTACCTAATGGCCTTGGAGTTCTATATTTTGATTAGGTCTCTCTTATGCACTGTAATTTTGGAATTTAGCACAATTTTTTCCTTTTCTTCCTTCTTGTAGCAGCATTCTGCCTTCCTATAATAGTCATTCCTTCTTCCTTCAAAGTCTTCTAACTATATGGGAGTGATGAGAAATGATGAAGAGGGATTGGATGATGATGCTAGGGCTCAAAGGGAGTAGTGTAGATTTGTGAAAATGGAGAGGATGCTCTGTTTTTTTTCTTAATAATGAAATGAGATGGGTGAATGATGAATATATAGTGAATATGAAGTAGATGGAGGGCTTGGAGTGATGTGGTGACTTGGCCTTTGCAATTTTTTTTTCTTCTTTTAACTACTGTCCTCATTCCTTGAAATCATCACCTTTCATAATTTGACTTTTCAACATTGCATGAGTGAAGGAGTGAGCTGCAATTAACTAGTTGAAGGTAGCTGAGACTATTGACCTATCTTTAGCTTATAAAACCTCATCTCTCATGCATTGACAACAAATTTCTAACTATAATATGCTCAATAGAAGAGGTCAAGAATATTGCATACCTGTACCTACCTAATGGTTGTTGGAGAGACCTGGATGCTGCTGCTAAGTTGATGTTCATGTGCAGGTGTTGGATTGTGATGTTGATGATCCTGATGCTGCTGCTAAGCTCTGGAGGAGCTTCTTTGACCTTTGGATCTCCATGCTGAAGCTGACTGCAAATCTCTAGCTACTTCGTCATCATATCCCCTCAATTTTTCAAAGAAACCCATCCAATTGTGCCTTGTGAATATCTCTAGTACATGAGGTCGCTAATGAATCCTCACTATGTTGATGGGTTCCCCCTATCATTTTTCTCTATTGGATGGAGGTTTGTATATGTCTGATACCAAATTTAAAATTTTTGTGTATACAATTCCCTTATGCTGCAATCACTTTCAATAAACTAGAAGGGGTTTTATGTTCCTTTCACTTGGAAAATGTGGGAAAATGTAGAGCCTACCTTCTTAACACTACTTGATGAAGCCAACCTCTATTTTTCCCTTTTAAAACTGCTCACTGCCAATCCTGTAGGTGATGTTCTGTATCCTGTAGGATCTCAGGGAATCCTATAGGTTTTGAGGACAACAACTTGTTTTGTCCATATCTCCCAAACGGTAGAATGGATTGACCTAAATTTTTTTGAGCATGTTCTCATCATGATTATGCACCTCCCCATACAAAAATTTTGGTCAATGGATGCATAGATCTCAAGCAAAAATAAAAGTGGCTGAAGGTGATGGAGGCCAATTTCTTGGAAACCATGCATTAGAATTTTTTGAAATTTCTTGGGCATGCTACCATCATTCATATGCATCTCCCCATGAAACAAAATTTTAAATGGATACATGAATATTGTGAAAATGGAAAAATGGCTGTAGGTGATGGATGTTGATTGCTCGAAAATTATGCACTGGAATTTGCTGAAATTTGTTGTGCATGTTACCATCATCCATATGCATCTCCCCCTGAAATATCTTGTCAAATGGAAGCATGGTTTTCATGTTATGGCAAAAACAAATTTCTGCTCTATGTATTTTTGTATCCTATAGTAAAACAAAGCATCCTGTAGTTTTTTAGGACAACAAGCAAACTGAATGGTAGAAGCTTGAGAATGATGTGTGGATGGTGAAAATAGATGAGAGCGATGGATTGACATGGCCTTGGACTTGTTGGAACATTTGAGCAAAGGAGGAGAAAGTCAAAATTTGACTTCTTTTGACTAGACTTGACCAAATTTTCCTTTTGGTACCAACTTGTTCTTGTTGCTTACAAATGTTGGAGAGTACATGCATTCATTAGAGAGATACATGAAGAAAATATTTATTATTTATTTATTTATTTATTTTTTTTCTTCTAGGCCTACTGGCCACCTCAATGAGGTTTTCAACTAGTAGGTTTTCCTAGGCACCTCAAAGGAGGTTTTCACCTAGGATTTTTTTCTTTTTTCTTTTTTCCAACCCGTTGACTACCTCATGGAGGTTTTCAATCAATGAGCCAATCTGAGGCGCTTCCAAGGAGGTTTTCACCTGAGATTTTTATTTTTTCTTTTATTTTTCAGTTTTTTCTACCCTACCCTACTTGAAAAACAAAATCACTTTCAAGTATAAGAATACTTCCAATGGAGCCATGTGCACATCAAGAGAATAGACAAAATGATGTGTAGGTTTGAAATGTATGCTTGACATGTACCTAGATTTCAAAGACCAAATGATTTGACTCAGAAAGGATCAAACATAGTTGAAGAAGAGAGTTATGCTCCATCTTGTTGATTTTCTGGAACCAAACCTCAGTATAACTTTGATGTCCTTGGTTTTCTTTCTTATCTAGATCATTCTTCATGTCTTGTTCTACCATTACCTTCAAATATTCTTCTTTTTGTTGATTGTTCTCTTGGATACATGAGGGAGCTCTCTCAATATCTGATTTTGTTGTCTGCTCTTCATCAAATGCAACCCATGATCCTTTGGTATTCTCATTTGAATCTTCTTCTTCTGGATGTGGTCCTTCAATAATATCAAGATAATCTCTTTTTTGCAATGCTCTTCCTGATCTATGGTGAATACCATTGATCTCAAGAAGAGATGTTTGGAAGTGTTGTACCTCAGCATTGTAAGTGGGCTGAGCTACTCCAATTTGTGGGTTTGGAAACGGTGGCACATGTAGTTGAGTGGGAGTGCATATTTGAGATAGATGTGGATGGGGTTGTGGTTGTGGTGGAGGTGAATGGTAGGGATAACATGGAGTTAGGTATGGAGGATGTTGAGGAAAACACTGAGGATATTGTGGATGGCTCCCATAAATTCCTTGCCAACCATGTTGCCAAGATTGGTTTTGGGGTTGAGATGGCCAATGTTGCTAAGGAAAAGGTGTGTTCCAATTACTTTGAGGTGGATATGCATAACCTTGAAATTTTGAATTAGGCTCTTGCATCATATCAGGCTGAATAGGCTGCCATGGTCCTCTTGGAGCTACATAACACTGTTGCATTGGCAATTGCCTTGCTCCATTATCCTCTTGGTGAAATTCCTTCAACCTTGGTAATGATGGACAATGTTTAACATCATGTGATTCTGCAACACAAATATCAGCATTTTCTTTTCCTTCATGTTGCATTCTTAACATTTCTACTTGTTTTGTTAGATTGCTAAGAATTTTTGTTTTAACGTTATCAAGCAAATTTCCAATTTTAGCTTGACTTACCGACCTTGATGCTAATTTACCTACTCTTGCCTTTCCTCTTGATATCTATTTGCATGTTTCACAAATTTCTCCAAATGATAATTGGTATACATCACCTCTACTGAAAAGATCAAGGAGATTAATCCATTCATCCCTAATTGTTCTAAGTAAGAGGGTTTTTAGTGTGTTGGATCCTAAATGATGTAGTTTTCCCCTCTTAACATTATACATGAACCTCTCTATTAGATCCTCTAGAATCTCATCTTGTCTTTGATTCATTCTAAAGATTTCTTATTTAAGATCATGATCTTTATATTTTTCTAGAAATATCTTTTGCATGTCACTCCATGACCTTATTGAATTAGTCCCTAAACTCATGAACCATTTAAGAGCTCTATCCTTCAATGTTGTTGGACACAATCTCAGTTTTTTGAGTTTTTAATAAGTAACCATAAGATCTACAAAGAATTTCAAATTCAAAGAGAAATATTTCCGGATCCTCTGACCTTAGACCATGAAATTTTGGAAGAAAAGATGGAGGGATGTTCTTCATGTGCACACTACCATCAGTGTCTTGAATGGGAAATCTGAGAGGATCTTCGTCATTGTTGTCATCTGCATCCATTTCTTCTACATTCTTTTCCATATTCTTCTTTTACCTACAAAAGTGAATGGTGATGTGGTTCTTACTGCACCACGTGATCAAATGGGGGTTGGGTTGGTTTTGGATATTTTTTGGTTTTTATGATTGAATGAAAACTATAATGCAATGCAATTTTCTACTTTTGAAATTAAATATGCCTAATGCAAAAATAATTTTTTTTTTTTGGAAAAAGTAAAAAGAAATGAATCAACTAGGGAAGAAAACAATGCATACTTTGACGCGTCCCCGACAATAGCACCAAAAATTAATGAGCCTCGGTATTGTAACAAGAATGCTGCAACTCCTAAGGCTACTGACTTTAATTGTCAACCCGAGGTTCGTATAAACTTAAGAGGTATCGGCACTATATGTGTGTTGAGCCTCAGACCTGCACTCCTTTTCACATCCTCTCAGCCTCCTTTTCCATTCATTTCCTTCCTTTATCACTCATTTCCTTCATCAATTTGCTTAAATCATTGTATTATAGGACTTTTACATGGTTTATTAATTATGCTAATGATTGTGTTGTTGGATTAGAATTTTGGTTCAAAACCTGTAGTTTCCGCAGCTGATCCCAGTTTCCGCAGCTGATCCCAGTTTCCGCAGCTGTTTTCTTAAACGGCATGATCCAGGTGTCCTCCGGTCAGAAGGGCCACATGGGCAAGTGCGTGGCACTAAGGACATGGTGTGTGTCCTTCCAGCTCAGCCATAACAGTCGTAAACACCCATGGTCAACGAGGGGGCAACTTCGGTCAAACGAAGGTAATTGACGGTGGCACGGCTCTGCGTGTTCGGTTTAGAGCACGTGAAGCACAGCTGGCCTCTTCCTCAACCACGCAGATGATGGGGAACACGAATCCAACCAGAGATTTAATACCCACCTCGACCGTTGCCTAAATCCGTGGACTGTGCTAGATTACGTGTTCTTCACACAGCTGTTAGAATAGCGTAGTTTGTGATTAAGTTAGTTTGGTTTTTCTGCTATAAATAAAGCGTATTTGAACGCTGATTAGCTAGCTGCTGTTATGTAATATTGAACCCCACTGTAACTTTTATTTTTGCTACGTAATATATGAGAAGACTGTTCTCCATTTGAGCGTTTAAGTGATCTTTTGAGCTGGCTGGAGTAGGCAGAGGGCCCCTGTTTACTTAAGGCCTGTACAGTGCTTTTCATTTTATGCATTTCTTCTTAACAGTTTATGTATAATAGTTGTACAGAATGCTTTTGTTTGCTATGCTTTGATCATGTACAATAGCTGTATATAACTTTGAATTCTGTCCATTTATATTTCCGCACTTTTCCATGACTGATCAGTGTGTTTTTGCAGATTGCTTAGGTGCCCGGGACAGTTTCTTTTCTTTCTTTTTCATAGCTAGTGATACTTGTGATCATCTTGTCTAATGGTGCTGACCTTCTTTGTTTGCAGCCTTTATTTCTTTGTTATCATTTCTTTAAGTTGCATAGTTGTTTACTAATCAAGTTGTTTACTTGTTGATGGTCTCTTCTCTATAATTCAATATCTTTATTGAGGACCAAAATATCACTGACACAGCTTGGTTTGGTGGTTCAAGAACTCACAATTGCTTGGCTTATTTTTGACTGTCTCTCACATGATATATTCAGTTAAAAGAGCAGAAGTTAAGAAGGAGTTAAAGTATTTGTGATTAGTCTTTCTTTTATGTAGATTTACTTCAGTTTCATATTGCTTAGTTTTAGCTTGGCTTGACATAGACCTTACCTTCATTTTCTTGCAGCAACATAGACACTGGGCCAAGGTCATTAGTCTTTGATTTGATGCTTTCATTTTTCCTTTAAGAGTTAATTGCATTTCAGTTGTTGTTCAAAGCTTTCTTGTAGATTAATTTTAAGCTGTAAACTCATCACAATCACACACACCTCACTCACTTTATTTCATTCCCATCACATCATTGTAGGAGAAATAGATTTGAAAACAAACTTAAAAAGTTAAAAACGACAAAAACTTAAGAAATAGTTGCCTAAGTACATACAGTACACATCACTTCATCAGCTTACGAGCCCCGGGTTGACATTTAAAAGTTGCAATTTATACATCACTAAATTGACCAAACATTTTGGCGCCGTTGCCGGGGAAGTGAAATTAGGTAGCCAATTTCTAAAAAAAAAAACAAGAAAATTTCAAGAGAGGAAAATTGATAACCTCTCAAAGTATGCTCTCCTCTTGCACTAGAGTGATCTGGAGGATCAGAAAAGAGAAAGTTATTGGTTTAATAGTTTCTTAAGTATGCTCTCTTCTTGCACCTAGAGTGACCTGGAAGATCAGAAAGAGAATTATTAGCCTAACTTGAAGAAAAAATAAAAAAATGACATGCATAGAGCTAGAGATTCTAGGGGAAGGTTTTTAGCTAGAGCCAAGAGTTCGATTTTTACAAGTCCATCTACTTCAAGGAATAGACAAGAGACACCTCCCTCATCTCCAACTGACACTCCTAGCCCTAGGATTCCTGGAATTCAAGAGGCAAGAATTGACTCTCCCACACCTTCTATTGAATTTGAATCAGAAAGAGATCCTTTCCTTTCTTCTACAGAAAGACCAATTGTAATTGAAGAAGTAGAATCATCTGAAGAAGAGGGAGAAATTCCTTCTCATTCACCCTTTGTAGAAGAACCAGAAGACTCTGAAGTCTCTAGGGAAACCACTATGACAGAGAAAGGAGGTGGTAGAGGTAGAGGTAGAGGAGGAGGAGGAGGAAACAATGGAGGAGGTAGAGGTAACATTGGGGGAAATAGGGATGGAGATAACTCATTTGGGTTCCCTATCGTCGATGAGGACTCCCGAGCCACTATGAAAAACATATCACCATCTGTCCTCCCAAACTTCCATGGGTTAAGGAATGAGGACCCTGAAACATTTCTATTTGAGTTTGAAGTCGTATGTTGAACTTATGATTATCTGGATGACTCTCAAAAACTCAAATTGTTTCCTTCAACATTGAAAGGACAAGCTTTGAAATGGTTCATGGGATTACTCACTCAATCCATTAGGTCTTGGAATGATATGAAACAAACATTTTTGGATAGGTACCTGGACTATTGTATGCCCACCAATCACAAGGATGAGGTATTTAAAATGGTACAAAGAGAAGATGAAAACTTAGAGGATTTACTTGAAAGATTTCAATACAATTTGAAAAGAGCAAAAATGAACAACTTAGATGAGGAGACCTTGAAAGCCCTTTTGTTAAAAGCCATTAGAGATGAATGGATAGACATTTTGAACATGATGGGGAAAGGAGATATATCTCAAATTTCACTCAATGATATAGCAGAGCTATGTGTCCATCTCTCAAGGGGGAAATCAAAAACTCAAAAAGGGCCTAGAGATCCTTCTCTCATCAGAGCAAATAAATCTGCAATTGGATCAGTAAGTAGGGCTGAGATCGGCAATATGAATTCAAAACTGACATCTTAGGGAGTCTTAGTGAACAATTAGACACCCTTAAGATTCACAATAAACAGAAAGCAGAAGCTGAGGCTTTGGCCATTTTTTGCCCGAAATGTAGGAAGAAACATGCTCTAAGGGAATGTCCCTTGGATGCAAAAGTTGTAGAAACATGTGTAATTTGCTCAGAGAACCATGAGACCAAGGATTGTCCTTCAATTCCTGGGCTCAAAGCTGTCTTTCAAGAAGATCCAAATACACTCGAATCTCTCTGATTTGTTGCAAGGAGACCTTAGCAAGGGCAACAAAATCAAGGGTTTAACAACTCTATGGATTTTCAACCCCAACCAAATTGGAATCCTTGGCAACAACCTTGGTCCCAACCTCAAAATCCTTTTCAATCATGGATACAAGGTATGCAAAATCCTTATGGGAGATTTGTTCAATTCTATCAATATCCTCCATCTTTTCAAAACCAGCAAGTTCCACAACTTCCAAATCAAAGTCCACAACTATCATTGCCATTTCCTCAACAACAACAACCTTCTCAACAGAATCAAAGTTCTCAACTCTTGCTTAAGTCAAATCAACTTCCTTCTCAGCCATTGCCAAACCCCAATAATAAAAACCCTGAAAATGCTTACATGATGGAAGGTCAACCATTCCCTACCTATATGATTGTTCCTCTCAATGAAGTACAACTCAGATCAGGTAGAATCCTAGATCAACCTTCTATAAATGTTCAACAGCCAAGCATTTCTGAGGAAGAGTCTCTTAAAGCCAATAAGGGTTCTGAAGCATCTCTTCAAAACCCAAACACTCAAAAAGAAAAAGAAAAAGAATCAACCCCCAAAACTCCCATAGTTGAGCAACCTACATCTCTATCCACACCTCCTTTTCCTGAAAGATTACAAATTGATAAAGGAGTGGAAAAACAAATTTGGTTGCCTGACTATAATTTTCTAGATGAATTGAAAAATGTCTGTATCAAGATTCCCTTGTTACAAGCCATTAAGGAAATTCCTATCCTAGCAAAAACAATAAAGGAGTTGAGCCTTAAAAGACCAGGAAGGAAACCAAGAGATACCAGAAGGATCCACCTGGTAGGAAAAATTGCAGACATCATGATGGGAAAGATTACTATGCAGAAATATGTAGACCCCGGTAGTCCAATTGTCAAAACACATATCAATGGGGTAGAAATACCAAATACTTTGATTGATTTAGGGGCTGCTATTAACATTATGAGTAGACAGACTATGGAACAGCTAAAACTTCCTAATCTTCTTTTTACACCCACCTTGTTGCAACTTGCAGATCGATCCATTATTAAACCAGATGGTGTATTAGAAGACATTCCTGTCTCCTTAGATTCTTGGGAATATCCAGTGGATTTTATGATTTTAACTCCCAAGAGTAATCTAGGAGGACATCCTCTTATTTTAGGAAGACCTTGGCTAGCCACAGCTGATGCTTTCATAAGTTGTAGGTCTGGGGACATGTACATTTCTGATGGTAATTCGACAAAGAAGTTCAATCTGTATCCTCCAGCAAAAGAAATCACAGAAATAGGAGATAATGAGTGGGTTGATGATGAAGATACTATACAACCTGTCTTTACCATTTCTGAGATTAGTGAAGATAGTCAAATTCTGAATACATTAGAAAATTTTGAACCATCTTCAGAATATGACTCCACACAATTTCAGTTGGATTCTGACATAGAGTGTATTTCATCTAGACAAATGTCTCTTTTCTCTATGGAAGAGTTTGGTAGTTCTGCCATTGAGATCTTTCCAGGAAAAACACTAAACATCAATAGAAACTTGGAAAAATCACAACGGGAAGAGCTAACCAAAGTCTTGCAAAGAAATTCTACTGCATTTGCATGGGAGTATACCGATATGAAAGGTATTGATCCTAAGACTTGCATTCATCACATCTACATTGAGGAAAACAATAGACCAATCAGACAACCTCAAAGAAGGATGAATCCAAATCTTAGGGAGATAGTGAAAGAAGAGCTCCAAAAGTTACTTAATGTAAACTTCATTTACCCTATTTCAGATAGCCGGTGGGTTTCCCCTTTGGTTATAGTACCTAAAAAGAATGGTAAATGGAGGGTTTGCATTGATTATAGAGAATTGAACAAAGAAACCTTGAAGGATCACTTTCCTTTGCCCTTTATTGATCAAGTATTAGATACTTTAGCAGGCAAAAAGTATTTCTCATTTTTGGATGGTTTTAGTGGTTACAATCAAATTCAGGTAGCACCTAAAGATCAGGACAAAACCACATTTACTTGTCCATGGGGAACTTTTGCTTACCGAGTACTTCCTTTTGGATTATGTAATGCACCCGCAACATTTCAAAGGGCAGTATTAGGAATCTTTTCCGATCTAATTCATGATTGTGTAGAGGTCTACATGGATGATTTTACAGTTTATGGTAACACATTTGAAGAAGCATTAGAAAATTTGGAAAAAGTCCTTATTAGATGTAAAGAAACAAATCTTTCATTAAGTCATGAAAAATGTTTTATGATGTTTACTGAAGGGATTGTTTTAGGACATCATATTTCAGGAGATGGAATCAAAGTTGATAGATCAAAAGTCGAAGTCATCTCCAAGTTACCTATTCCAAATTGTCAGAAAGATGTTAGAAGTTTTCTTGGGTTTACTGGGTATTATAGAAGATTTATTGAAAACTTCACCAAGATAGCATCTCCGCTCTTCAAATTACTTACAAAAGACAGTGAATTCAAATGGGATCCTGAATGTCAATCTGCATTTGAAACTTTAAAAACTAGAATATCTGAAGCAGCCATTTTGAGAGGGCCAAATTGGAAACTCCCTTTCCACATTTCTGCAGATGCTTCAGATACAGCTCTAGGAGCTGTGTTGGGTCAAAAGGATTTAGTTCCTTATGCCATTTATTACACCAGTAAAAATTTGACTCCCACTGAGTTAAATTATACTATGACTGAAAAAGAATTCTTAGCCGTTGTTCATGCAATCAACAAGTTTAGACATTATATAACCGGCTATGAAACTTTTGTCGATACTGATCATTCTGCAATTAGAAATCTTATGAACAAACCTGTTACTAATGGCAGAGTTACAAGATGGCTTTTACTTTTACAAGAATCCAATATTACTGTGTTAGATAGACCAGGGAAACAAAACACAGTAGCTGATTTCTTGTCTAGAATCCAAAACACTAACGAAGATTCTCCGGTAGAGGATAAGTTTCCAGATGAATACTTGTTTGCAGTAACTACTAAAACTCCTTGGTATGCAGATATTGCTAATTATTTAGTTACAGGGAAGCTTCCTCCACACTTATTTCCTAATGAGAAAAGGAAAATCATTCAGGAGAGTTCACATTATTCATGGATTTCTAATGAATTGTTCAAAACAGGGCCAGATTGTATGATCAGAAGATGTGTTCGGGAAGATGAAATGCCTGACATCCTTAAGGCATGTCATGATGAACCGTGCGGCGGACACTTTGCTGACAAGAGGACGACCTATAAAATCCTTTCTTTAGGATATTATTGGCCTTCTCTCTTCAAAGATGCAAAGAAATATGTTAGAAGGTGTGACAGCTGCCAAAGAGTTGGGAGACCAACTCCTTCAAATGAAATGCCACTACAGCCACAGGTATGCATCGAACCCTTTGAGAAATGGGCTCTAGATTTCGTTGGACCTATTAATCCACCATCTAAGCAAAAGAAGTATATATTGGTTTGCGCTGATTATGTTACTAAGTGGGTAGAAGCCAAGGCATTGCCTTCTGCCACTGAAAATTCAGTTGTTCAATTTCTTTTTGAGGATATTTTTACTCATTTTGGTGTCCCAAGAGAAATTGTGACAGATCAGGGAAGTCAATTTACATCTAACTTGATGGAGAAGCTGATGGAAGAATACAAAATCAAGCACAGAACATCTACTCCATACCATCCGCAAGCAAATGGTCAAGTGGAATCTACAAATAAAGTTCTTGAAAGCATCATCACCAAGACTGTTCATCTCCACAGAAGAGATTGGGCAGAAAGGCTTCCTGAAGCCTTATGGGCCTATAGAACTACATGGAGGAACACAATAGGACATTCTCCCTATGAACTTGTTTATGGGAAAGAAGTCCTGCTCCCCATTGAGTTCCAAGTCAAGACCTTCAAGATGGCAGTTCAATTGGGGATGAACCTATCAGAAGCCCAAAAGCACAGAATGGACCAGCTAAATGAGCTAGATGAAATAAGACAAGATGCAATTTTAAGGACTAATCTAGTTCAGCACCAAAGAACTAAGTGGCATGATCGACACATCAAAGAAAGAAAGTTTCAGAAGGGAGATTGGGCACTATTGTTTGATTCCAAGTTTAAGGACTTCAAAGGAAAATTTCAAACTCATTGGCTTGGACCATATGAGATTGATGAAGTCTTTAACAATGGAGCAGTTCGAGTAAAGACCATTGATGAGCTTCAGACTCCTCTCATTGTGAATGGCCACCGATTGAAAGTCTACCACAAGCCACTCTCAAAGGAGGAATTTGTTAAAATGTTCCAAGAAGATTCTGCAATGAGGCTGGTGGAGAAGAATTCTTCTCCTCCATCAGCCTAGTCTTTGTTTCTTTCAGTTGAAAAAAAAAAAAAAAAAAAGAGAGAAAAAAAAAGGTCTCTTGTATAAGCCTGAAAACCAATCTTGGATTGGCGGTCTTATGCAGAAAATATAAGGTGAAAATCAGGGGCACCTGACACTTTATATTTTCCAAATAAAAAAAAATCTCTCTCTCTTTCCATCTCATTCGCCATTTCATTCCACTTCATCTCCATTCCATTTCATTTTCATTCCACTTCATTTTCATTTCATTTCATTCATCTCACTCCATTTCATCAATAAAAGTCCCTCTCAGGACTATTTCATTTAGTTAAGTCTTCTCTAACTACTTTTTGTATAGACAGAAGGGTGTTGTTTCAGTTTCTGCAGCTGAGAACTGTTTCCGCAGCTCGCACCAGATTCCGCAGCTAGCACACTCTGTCTCTACAACAGTAGTACTCTGTTTTCAAAAATCACAGTCAGAGGTATCATCATCATTACCAAAGGCAACAAGGATGGAAGGCACCTGCAGGATCAAAAGGCAATCATGGATCAACAACCTTAATCAACAGATGGTAAAACCATAAAGGTATGATCAAAATTTTTCTCCAAACAACCATTTGAATGTAATGTTGTGCATAATTATTAATCGTGAACAGAGTCACTAAATGCAATGATTAAGCAAAGATCATCCCATTTCTCTGCCGTGATCATCCTTCATCCACCTCATATCCTCATAACGGTCTCATAATCACCCTTAGTTTAAACTCAAATCGAGACTGCGCTTTCATTAATTAGCCGTAGGAGGAAGAAGAGACCTATCGTACTACGTCTCTTCTCCACCATGATCTCCGCAGCCAAAAACCGAAACATGTATGAAAGCCGTCCGACTCCAAGGGATTTGGCCGTTATTTCATTCCCTTATCACTCCATTTTCGCATGCATTCGAACTCATTCCCGTGCTTGTCTTCCACTCTTTCACCTTCACACCATTTCAACTCTCGTTTCTGTTCTAAACCCCGCAGCTCTATTTCAAGCTCCACAGTTCCATTTTCAAACTGTATTACCTCGCATTACAGTGCAGATATTTCACTTACAGCCGTAGTCGATCTGTCTTTCCCGTGAGCACCCTCCTTGAGTCTCCATATATAGTTAAAGCTTCAACCGAAGTTGAGATGGGGAAATTGCTTCGAGCTGAGCCTGAAGGTTCAAAGTATCTAGAAGGATACCCACAGACAAAGGAAGCGTTAAAGAAGGCAAAATGGTTGATGTTCATTCAAAAATTCAAAGGATATGATAAGGAGGTAACGAAAACGTTTGCTCGTTCATTCAATGGACAAACTGTCGAAGTAGGAGATCTGAAATTCACAGTCACAGAAAACTCTATAGCAACAACAACTAATTTACCTATGGTGGGAGACCGATGGTTCAAGAACAGAGGGGTTGAAGATCAAGAATGGAAAAATATGCTTAAGAATCCAGGTATGGACACTTCAGTCTTCACCAAAGGGATTCCTGTACATGTTATAAAAGAAGAATGGACTGCATTGTTGTTATTAGTTCAAAAGTTTATAACATGTGAAGGCCGCTTTGGCACTATGTATATGTACCATGCTAGAATTATGATGAACTTCATGGAGGGCCATGCCATCAATTTGCCCTATTTTCTGTTAAGAAGCCTAACAAAAATGAGTTTTACTGTCCAAAAGAATATAGGCAATATTGAACCTCACTTGTATCATCATGGGTTCATTAAAATTCTTATAGAGGACCAATTGAAAAACAACAATGATACATGGGAAAAGTTTTTAGTCAGGAATCATTTTCAAGAGGTAACTGAAGCTTCCGCTAGCAGCTCTCCTAGAGTCCCAAAAAGAAGTAGAAGAATGAAAAAGGATGTTGTAGCCCAAGATCCTCCCATTATAGAAACTCAGGAGACTACTCAAGAAGAAGAAGTGGAGAGAGAGAAAACTAAGAAACAGAAAAAGGATAAAGGGAAAGCAGTTGTCCAAGAATCATATTCATCCCCTGAACCTTCAATAGAAGAGGACTATCAAACCTTGGCTGATAGGCTAGTACAACTCCAAGCTACTGCCCTCTCAAAGAAGAAACAAAAAGAAAAACAAAGCAGTCAGCAAAAGAGTACTAGTGTACCAGTGAGAAGAAGCAGTAGACTTATAGAAAAGAAGAGTGTGACTAAAGAAAAACAGTCACATTTCATTGATTTGGGCACAGCTGAAAAGACTCCAATCCAGCTAGATATTGAGCCAAGTCCTCCACGAGAGGAAAGTCCCTTCCAGCAAGAAAGAGAAAGCAGTCTTCAAGAATTCGAATTTAGGCCAAGACAAACACCTGACATTGACCCTGACCAGCAGGAGGCATATAATTATTCGGAGACCTTGGAGCAATCTATTGCCGGTCCAAGCACTATATTACCTCTTGAGGAACAGGTCCACTCTCTAAAACAAGAGGTATTTGAGCTAGAAATTCTGAACCGGCATGTTAAACAGGAGAATGAAGCATTGAAAGAACAAAGCAAGGTGGACAAGATTTTCCATGACAACACCATGCTTCACCTTGGCCTATGGCAGAAGAAGAACAGGAAATTGAAGAGAAAATGCAAGAAACTGAGCGGGGCCTTGATCAATTTGAAATTCAAGTGTTTATTTAGAAAACCAAGGAAAATTTTGGCAACAAGGAGAAAGAGGAGAAGGCTGGATGTTCTGGCAGAAGCATCTGAGCACATGGACTGAAAAACACTAACAAAGTTTTGGTTGCATGAGGACATGCAACATCCTCACAGTGGGGGTATGTTGAGCCTCAGACCTGCACTCCTTTTCACATCCTCTCAGCCTCCTTTTCCGTTCATTTCCTTCCTTTATCACTCATTTCCTTCATCAATTTGCTTAAATCATTGTACTATAGGACTTTTACATGGTTTATTAATTATGCTAATGACTGTGTTGTTGGATTAGAATTTTGGTTCAAAACCTGCAGTTTCCGCAGCTGATCCCAGTTTCCGCAGCTGTTTTCTTAAACGGCATGATCCAGGTGTCCTCCGGTCAGAAGGGCCACATGGGCAAGTGCGTGACACTAAGGAAATGGTGTGTGTCCTTCCAGCTCAGCCATAACAGTCGTAAACACCCATGGTCAACGAGGGGGCAACTTCGGTCAAACGAAGGTAATTGATGGTGGCACGGCTCTGCGTGTTCGGTTTAGAGCACGTGAAGCACAGTTGGCCTCTTCCTCAACCATGCAGATGATGGGGAACACGAATCCAACCAGAGATTTAATACCCACCTCGACCGTTGCCTAAATCCGTGGACTGTGCTAGATTACGTGTTCTTCACACAGCTGTTAGAATAGCGTAGTTTGTGATTAAGTTAGTTTGGTTTTTCTGCTATAAATGAAGCGTATTTGAACGCTGATTAGCTAGCTGTTGTTATGTAATATTGAACCCCACTGTAACTTTTATTTTTGCTACGTAATATATGAGAAGACTGTTCTCCATTTGAGCGTTTAAGTGATCTTTTGAGCTGGCTGGAGTAGGCAGAGGGCCCCTGTCTACTTAAGGCCTGTACAATGCTTTTCATTTTATGCATTTCTTCTTAACAGTTTATGTATAATAGTTGTACAAAATGCTTTTGTTTGCTATGCTTTGATCATGTACAATAGCTGTATATAACTTTGAATTCTGTCCATTTATATTTCCGCACTTTTCCATGACTGATCAGTGTGTTTTTGCAGATTGCTTAGGTGCCCGGGACAGTTTCTTTTCTTTCTTTTTCATAGCTAGTGATACTTGTGATCATCTTGTCTAATGGTGCTGACCTTCTTTGTTTGCAGCCTTTATTTCTTTGTTATCATTTCTTTAAGTTGCATAGTTGTTTACTAATCAAGTTGTTTACTTGTTGATGGTCTCTTCTCTATAATTCAATATCTTTATTGAGGACCAAAATATCACTGACACAACTTGGTTTGGTGGTTCAAGAACTCACAATTGCTTGGCTTATTTTTGACTATCTCTCACATGATATATTCAGTTAAAAGACCAGAAGTTAAGAAGGAGTTAAAGTATTTGTGATTAGTCTTTCTTTTATGTAGATTTACTTTAGTTTCATATTGCTTAGTTTTAGCTTGGCTTGACATAGACCTTATCTTCATTTTCTTGCAGCAACATAGACACTGGGCCAAGGTCATTAGTCTTTGATTTGATGCTTTCATTTTTCCTTTAAGAGTTAATTGCATTTCAGTTGTTGTTCAAAGCTTTCTTGTAGATTACTTTTAAGCTGTAAACTCATCACAATCACACACACCTCACTCACTTTATTTCATTCCCATCACATCACTGTAGGAGAAATAGATTTGAAAACAAACTTAAAAAGTTAAAAACGACAAAAACTTAAGAAATAGTTGCCTAAGTACATACAGTACACATCACTTCATCAGCTTACGAGCCCCGGGTTGACATTTAAAAGTTGCAATTTAGACATCACTAAATTGACCAAACAATGTGCGACATACAATGTGTCCTTCCTTTACTGTCATGATGTAATGGAGTGCATGTACTGAAGCGAAATCCTAAAATAATTGTAGAAAATGAAATGTTTGAAATGGAACCTTAACCTATTGCAAGAAAGAAAGTACAAGGAAAGAGACTAAAATCAAATGCTAAAACACACCATTTTCTAACTAACTGCTACGAGGCTTTTCTTCAAAAGAATGCTAAGTTAACATGTATGCAATCCTACTGTCCTAATCATGTAGATTCAAACTATCAAGCCTTCTATTGTCGTGCATGTAAATGAATAAAATAAATTTGTTTTTCATTTTGTCTTTTTTCATTTGAGAGTGTGAAAGCTAATATCTTTTGGTGATGTGGCAGGTGGCTTGGAGATGATGGTGGATGATTGGAAGGCTTGGGATGCCCTTAGGTGACCTTGTGTGGCTTCCTGAAAGTTTTCCCTCAATTCGGCCTCAAAACAGGCCACTACAGGAAAGCCTACAGAATATACTAAAAGCCTACAGGATCCCCTCAAAACCTACACGATACAGCCGAGAGCAAAATGATGGATTTTGAAGGTGATGGAAAGCTTAGGGAAGGTGGTTGGTGGATGGAATGAGGCAAGGGAGTTCCTAGGACCACTTTAGAACTCAAATCCAATGTTGGGAGATGGATGGATTTTCTCAAAAAGCTTGGACAATTTTCCTTGTGAAATGATGAAATTAGTGAGGGATTAATGACCAAGAAAATCAAATCCAAATTGGATGGGACAACTTTTTTAATTAAATAGGATGCCTTAGGTCCCTATTACAAGTGGAATCACTCAAAAAGACCTTTGTTAACCCGTGAAAAAAACATAAAAAACATTACTAGTAAAAAATCTAGAAATTCGAGAACTAGTGAGCTAGTAAATCTAAAAAATGCCTAACCAAATCAAATGCAAATGAAATGGGGTGATTTTTGTTATGAACTAAAATGTTTTTTTGATCTAATGCGAGTGGAACCAACTCAATTGAAGCTTGTTAGCATGCTCTAGCAGAAATTTATTGTTCTTTTCTAAAAAGGAGGTCCAGTAATCTAGATTTGGGAAGAAGAAGACTAATCCAAGCAGCTCAATGATTAATATGAACTTCCAAAGTTTTTCCAAGGATGAAATAATTCTTGTGATCCTACAAAATAACTTTCATTAACCATTTAACTCAATCCTACAACAGGAAATCATTAATACTAAATGCAGAAGTAGAAAGAAATAAAAACTAGAGATGCATGTGAATAAGCAGTGAAAAGAAAGAAAGAAATTGATACAAAAGGGCTCTAAGGTTCCTGGGATGGCCAAGCCCAAGGAAACTCAAAGAACTATGGAGGAGAACAAGATTTAGAAGTTGAACTTGACACTAATCTTCATTATTTTCATCAATAGAATTACATCCCTGCAAGAAAATACAATGGAGCTGCAAAAATGCAAGCTCTCTCCACAATAACACTAATGAAAATCTCTCCCTAGAGGAAAATTCGACTTGGTACTTATACAAAATGATTAGGAATCATTCCCCATGAATTGAGGAAGATATTCCCACCAAAATACCTTGATTAGTGCAACACATTCCTAGATTTTCTCAATCATTGGGGTTCCACAATCTGTGGCATAATTCCATAATATCTTGTTGATTTATTATTTATTATTGATATTCCTCTAGTAAGGAACAAGTCCCTAAATTATCTCCTCCTCGAAATCTTCATAATCTGCCCAATATTCTCATAATATTCCACAAAAATAAATAATATTAGGCACAAATATCCAATTATTCGTAAACCTTCCTAATGAATATATTAAAGTTAAAAACAAATTATCTAATGCAGAAAGAGAGGTTTAATGTGCTGAAGGATGGTCATAGGCCTTAAGTTATGTTTTAATTTAGAGGCATGGGCCTTAATTTAAGTCTAATTTAGAGGCCCATAAAAAATGAGGAGTTTATATAACTTTGATGGAGGGGATATGGTTCCTCTTATGATGGGAGAGGGCTTATCTCTTTGGTTTGTTCCATATTAATAAGGGAAAAGAGCCCAAATAGACTCTCTCAACTCTATCTAGCCCAACCATTTACCAGACTTTCATTCACGAAGCTTCTAGACTTGGAAGCTTCGACTCCATTTTTAAAAACTTGCCAAAAGAGGGTTGGTGCATCGTTCAACACTAGGCCTGGTTTCAAACTCTGTAAATGGGCGTGGGGAAGGAACAGAGCACTAGCGTCGGTCTTGAAAACTAGGATTGAAGGAAGATTCTTGGGAAATGATGCAAGAGGGGAATGTTCTACACATGAATAAGGACGTAAAGGCATGCTCTTCATGATGGGAAAGCATATAGAGTTCATTGTAGAGGTCCTTTGTTGGGCACGAGATCCCGCAAGGGAAGTTTTGATGATTAAAGCCTAGTTTTTGGTTAAAAGTTGTAAATCCGATGTAAAGACTCTGCATTTTGTGGGCGCGGAGCGTGAAGTTGTAAATGAGTCATAGGGTTGTCCGCCCTCAATTTTGTAATGTAATGTCAGCTTTAGAGATCTACCAATGGTCCGTGAACCATTGTATTGTATAAATAGAGCAAGGCTCTAAGTAGAAGAGAATAATAGAATTAGAAGGAATGATGATGGAATAGAAGGATAGTGGAAGATCTAAGCATAGAGTCGAGTCTTTGAGTCATAGAGTAGGAAAAGGCTCTACAACTGAGTGCGCAGAGGCCTAGTAGTCCGCAGTTGAGTGCGCGGACCCCTCCAGCTGAGTGCGCAGGGCGAGTCGAGTATTGCATCAATTATGTGTATTTATTTCTTGTCTTCTCTATCGAATATATTGGGTATAAATTGCATTTCTGTTGTCTATATGGTTCGCAAACATATCTGATTGTGTTGATTAAGTAAAAGTGAGATAAGGTATCTATTTACGCGAAGTTAACTAACAATTGTAAGAATATAAGTAAGATACACGGTGTAACTTGGGGAAATATCACAGATCACTGCCTTAACATCGCGAAAGCATCTCAGCCCCTAATTAGGGCTATGCGAAAGGAAATCCTAATAGATCGTGACAGTCTCACAGGTCAGGACAGTGCACGAAGCGACCTGCACGAAGGTAGGCATAGTTGGATTAAATCGACCCCTCAGACATATCCAGAGTGAGGAAACTTGGTTCCAGCATCCCCCCATACTACTTTGGGTGAAACTTCAATCTACGCACCATGGGCTGATGCTGAAGGGGCCAGTAGTGTAGGGATTTGTTTGGATAATGAACTTCGAACCTTGGTCAGGCCCCCTCAAGCCAACAAATGGTTCCGTTGCCGGGACCAGAATCTGCATAGAGATGTTTTATTTCATATCATTGGAATCCAACTAAGAAGGAAATTGAAGGTTGGTTGGATAGGAGGATTTACGAGTTCACGACACAGGAGAACCAGAACCTGTGATTGAAAAAAGAACAGTGGTTAGATTGCTAGCTGTACACAAAGATCCACGAAATCTTCTTCGCATATTTTCCTACTGAGCTTTATGAGTGGATCGCGAAGCTAGCAGATAGCCAAGTAAGGTGGAAACTCGACAATCCTATTGTTTGGACCCTAGAGTTAGTGCGAAGGTTGGAAGCATCGGAGGAAAAATCACGCTTGTCGTTGACCATTGGCTCGATCGGATTATAGGAGGATTCATTACTGAGTTTGTGGTTGACACCTCAGTTAGCTACAACGAGATAGAGTGACACTTTCTAAAGGGATCACGAGGTAAGTACGTAAAGTTTCTAAGTACTTGGATTAAAATGTTATTGTGTGAAAAAAGGGTTATGCAATTACCTTGACGTTCAGGGCTACGCGAAGTGGAAAAACTTATAGGAATGAAGGAAATAAGGGACCAGAAACTAGCCCCTTGATTTCACCTCCGCGAGAGACGAGGAAGAACTCGCAAAGGCCTCGCCACGAAGTGCGATCCATTTGATAAGGCAAATAATTCCGCAAATACCACCCCCACCCACACTACCACCAGCTTCACCGCCTTCACCTCCATCTTCACCCGTACCACCTCCGCCACCACCGTGAGTGAATATGGCAAGCACGATAAAGTTGCCTATGTTCAAGGGATTGGGAAGTGAGGATCTGGTCCAATTTTGGTTCGTGGTAAGTGTTGAAAATAGCAACAAGAAATGCTAAAAATATAAGTGCTAAAAATAGCACGGCTATAAATAGTAGTTTGGGTATCAGAGCTAGAATTAGCAACAGGGAATGAAAAATGGAAGTGGTAAAAATGAATTGCTATTTTTAGTAGTTCAGGATGGATTCCTATTTTAGTCAGTCCTTGGACTAAAAATAGGAAGCAAAATTCGAATTTGGACTTAACATCTGTTTGAAAATAAATTAATTAATTCACCATGAGTTAATTAGTTGTGAAAAATCAAACATGAAGTCTATGTGAGGACATGCAACAGTTTCTCTATTAATTGAGGAATTTATCCTTTAGTTAAAGAGATAAGGATGAGTTCTAAGTTGAGTTGTAATTAGTTGGCTTAGTTAACTAAGTCAATTCTAGTTAGATTGATTTAAACAGTTTGTTTAAATTAATGTGAGTTTAGTTAGTTAATGCATGCTTGCATATAACTACTGCACTTCAGATAACTGAAGATTCTCTCATGAATAACTCATGCATGTCAGTTCAGACAGAGACCCAGTTGAGATCAAAGAAGGGACAATGTACTATCAGTTGGATGAATTTTTTCCTATAAAGGAAACTCATCCATGGAGAAAGATTTATCTCCTTCTGGACTGCGTAGTTAGATCAAAGGTTAGTGAGTGTGTGAAGAGGTGAATTCACACAAGTGGTTGTACTAGACCCAAATTAAAACTGCGCAAAGAAATAGGAGGCTTGGAGGGCAGATCAAGAGGTTTGAGAGAGGCCTTTGACTGTCTAAGAGCAATAGAGATATTGCAGAGAGAGAAAAATAGATTTTGAGCTAATTCTTTTTGTAATACTAGCTATATTTCCACTTGTATGATAATACAGAGTTGGGGTTTTAGGCTGAGGATTTCCCCGGGTTATATCTTCTATGTTATGTGTGATTGATTCCTTCTTATCAGTTACATGTGTTCTTATTGATGTTGCTGATGTTCGATTAAGCTTCCGCTAAATTGGTTGTAGAAGTAGATCAAGTATTTTGCTTTAGTCTATTGCATTATCAGGTGATCTACAGGTGGGAATTTCTACATGGTATCAGAGAAAAGGTGATCAAGGAAGAGCAGTATACAAGAATGGATAAGTTTGAAGTTTGTGATTCCTGAATATAGAAATCGAGTTCTTATCACATCTCTATTTCACCTATGGCGTTCAATGGTTTAAGACTTGAATATGCCCTTGATGGCAGTTTGAATTATATAGCCTGGAAGGATCGCATGGAAGAAGTACTAGAGGATAACGGTCTAAAGGAATTCATTGATCAAGAAGTCCCCAAGCCAACTGGTGTTGCTGAATTGGCTGAATGGAAGAAATATGTGGCTAGAGCAAGGAGAATCCTTCTGGAGGGAGTTCGAGATCACATAGTCTCTAGTCTCCATGGGAAAGAGACTGTTGGGTCCCTATAATACTAGTGATTACCCCATTACTATTGTAGTTATACCCCTTATTTATATTGTTGTGCCCCTATTACCCCCATATTGTTATTTCTGTGCCCCATAGAATCCCTCTATTGTTATTTTTGTGGCTTTATATTATTATTGTTAGGTTGGCTGGATTATATTGTGACTCCTTAGACTCCTATCTATAGAAAGGAGGTTTTGTCATTTGTATCATCCAAGAATTTTTCATTTATGTAATTTAAAGGAGGTTTCCCCCTCGAAGAGGCTGAATTCTAAGGCGTTGATCTTTCTTTTCTATCTTTTCTTGAGCTGGTTTCATAACGTTTGGTATCAGAGCTTTGGATTCTAGGGTTTCGCTGCTCCAAACAGGTCATCGTGGTATTTTCGCTATAACTTTTTTTCTGTGACGTTTCAGAAGTCGCAAAAAAACCCATTTGAGAAGAATTGGCGCTGAACCTTGGGTCCGAATTTCAGAGCTTTTCGCGCGATATTTTCAGAGATATGATCTGAGGAAGTTGGTCTTTTTGCAGACTCCTGAATTACATTCAAAACTGGTGACCTAGGGAAAATCGTCATAACTTTCTCTCTGAGGATCGGATTGAAATTTCGTAAAAAGGTACAGAAAGAGAACGGACTGTAGTTTTTTGTATGTGTGTTTTAGATCCAAAGGTCGAAACAGTGACTTGTGGCACGTCGTACAAGTTCGCTCTACTGAACTAGTCTAGAAGCAAGTCAATGTGGGAGATTTCATATAACTCTTCCTTGGAGAATCCAATTTGGGTCAGACTTGTGGCATTGGAAAGAGGACATAGAGGGCTACTACAGCTCACAAATTCAAAAGTATATGATTGGAAAGTACAGAGATACATCAGAGGCAATATCGAGCTCCTACAAAGTGAAAAAAGGTGTGTAGATTTTCTTAAATTTTTGCTTAAGCTTGGTTTGAAAATTTATTTTAAAGGAATTCAAAGGGCATAGTAGAGCATTATTATCGGTAACTGATGCCCCGAGGAAAGAAAATGCAAACACCTAGTAAGGAACCTGAAAGCTCTAGCATGATTCATGAAGAAGAGGAAGAAATGCAACATGATATATCAAAATTACAAGACCGAGTGCAACAACTGTCCCTTGCACAAAAAGGAATAGAATCTAAGATGGATGGTTTAAAGAAAGATGTAGAAGCTAAGATGGATGGTTTAAAGAAAGGTGTAGAAGCTAAGATGGACTGTTTAAAGAAAGGCGTAGAAGCTAAGATGATTGATGTGGAAGCTAAGATGGATGATTTGAAGATAGATTTGAAGACAGACATGGACGAATTGAAGATAAATATGAATAAGTTGCTACAAGAAATGGTCACTAAGGGTGAAAGAGTACTAAAGGAAACTCATGATGAGAACAAAAGAAATGTTAATCATGATTCCATAGACTCTAATGAAAAGGGTGACACGATCTCTACATATCTGAACAAGCTCACCACATGTAGGTATGAGCTTGGAAGTGTAGGGATCGCGACAGCTGATGATGACATGGTGAGTCTTGCACTCCTCGGTCTTCCTAAGAGTTGGCATAGCTACCAGGACTCGGTTGATGGAAGAGAGAAATTGCCAGATTGGTAATGACTTTGGTTGGATTTGATGCAAGAGGAGATAAGAAGAAGCACCAGAGATGGTTCTTCATCCATGGAGGATGAAGAAAACTGTGCCTTAGCGAGTAAGGAAAAGAAGGGGAAGGAGAAGGTTTCTCATTCCAAATCCAGTTCTTCCCATGGTGGGAATAAGTTTGAAAAATCAAAAGTGCAATGCTTTCGTTGTCATGAGGTGGGCCATTTTGCTACGAATTTTCCACTGAGGAAATCCAAGAAGGGATCCATGGAAGGATCAGAAGGTTAGGCACTGGCCTCACAGTTCGAGTTGGATTTCACACTATTCACATGCATGGTTTCATCCATGGTGGGAAGTGGTTAGTTTCTTGACAATGGAGCTTATTTCCACATGACCGACGACAAGAGTTTGTTCAGTACCTTGGAGGAGAAAGATCTCCAGATACTCATAGCGATGGGTAATGATGAAAAGTATAATGTCTCAGGTGTAGGCATGGTTATTTTCAAGAGGGAGCATGGAGCCTGAATTACCTTGACCGATGTCAAGTATGTACCAGGACTGAAGAGAAACTTGGTGTCGATCGCGATGCTGGAAGACAAAGGCTATGATGTAGTCTTCAGTAAGGGAAAGGTTTTCCTTAGACACATCATCACGAGATAGGTGAAGGAGATCGGTTCACGAGTCAAGCACCTGTATGCTATTGAGGTTCAAGATGCATGCAAAGCCTTGAGGAGCAAGGAAACTGATGGAGACTTGGTGGTTTAGAGGAAGAGTATATTACCTCTCAACATGCAGTGCTAGAAGAATTCTCAGATGATTGTGGAGGAGCCACAATTGGTGAAGCAGCTTCAGGAGGTTGTGGAGCAGCCACAACTAGAGAAGCTGAGAGGAGATCGAGTAGAGACATCTACTCATGCAGAGACCTCCAGTAGGGGGAAACTTTGAGCCAGGTGGGCAGAGGGATCACATGCAACCATACCTCTAGGTAGGAGGTGCGGCGATGTGGAGTGATCGTCCAAAGGAGGAGGGGCAGGATCCTTGAGGTACCCAACCTCTTTGATTTGAATTTGCTATAGGAGCCCCGATGAGGAGTAGCAAGATTGACTAATTGGGTAGAGATAGATGCGGATGGAGCAACAGAGAGAGATACAGTGCAGGAGTCCCAGGATTGTGCAGAGCTAGTAGGGTGCAATAATGCGAGAGGCACAGGAGTGTTGCACCAGTGCAAGATGGAATAGAGAGGTGTGCAATGGTGTGAGATGCATGGAGTGTTGCAGCAGCTTAGAGGTCAGAGAGGGAGCACTTGTCAGCAACAGGTAGAGCTTTAGCATCAGAGTATGTTTCTAGCCCAACAGAGAGGTCAATGGGGAGTTTTTTTGTTCTGAGAGTTGTTGGAGCAACCACACTTGGTAGAAGTGTTACATGCAGAACATTCCAGAGGTACAGGATCGAGCTCGAGTTGAATGCCTTTCTTGTTGAGAGGGAGTGTTGAAAATAGCAACAAGAAATGCTAAAAATAGAAGTGCTAAAAATAGCATTACTATAAATAACAGTTTTGATATCTGTGCTGGATTGAGCAACAGGGAAGGAAAAATGGAAGTGCTAAAAATAAAATTGCTATTTTTAGTAGTTCAGGATGGATTCCTATTTTATTCAGTCCCTGGACTAAAAATAGGAAGTAAAATTCGAATTTGGACTTAACCTCTGTTTGAAAGTAAATTAATTAATTCACCATGAGTTAATTAGTTGTGAAAAATCAAACATGAAGTCTATGTGAGGACATGCAACAATTTCTTTATTAATTGAGGAATTTATCCTTTAGTTAAAGAGATAAGGATGAGTTCTAATTGGAGTTGTAATTAGTTGGCTTAGTTAACTAAGTCAAGTCCAGTTATATTGATTTAAACAATTTGTTTAAATTAATGTGAGTTCAGTTAGTTAATGCATGCTTGCATATAACTGCTGCACTTCAAATAACTGAATATTCTCGAATGAATAACTCATGCATGTCAGTTCAGACAGAGACCCAGTTGAGATCAAAGAAGTGACAGTGTACTATCAGTTGGATGAATTTTTTCCTATAAAGGAAACTCATCCATGGAGAAGGATTTATCTCCTTCAGGATTGCGTTGTTGGATCAGAGGTTAGTGAGTGTGTGAAGAGGCCAATTCACACAAGTGGCTGCAATGGACCCTAATCAAAATTGCGTAAAGAAATAGGAGGTTTGGAGGGTAGATCAGGGGGTTTGAGAGAGGCCTTTGACTGTCTATGAGCAACAGAGGTATTGCAGAGAGAGCAGGATAGCTTTTGAGATGATTCTTTTTGTAATACTGGCTATATTTCCACTTATATGATAATATAGAGTTGGGGTTTTAGGCTGAGGCTTTCCCCAGGTTATATCTTCTGTGTTATGTGTGATTGATTCCTTCTTATCAGTTATATGCATTCTTATTGATGTTGCTCATGTTCGATTAAGCTTCCGCCAAATTCGTTGTAGAAGTAGATCAAGTATTTTGCTTTAGTCTATTGCATTATCAGGTGATCTACAGGTGGGAATTTCTACAGTAAGAGCCATATGGGAAGCGCAGGTAGTTATAGATGAGAATATAAAGAAAGCGACATTGGTTAGCACCTTGGAGGACTGCGCTCTGACCTGGTATATTAAACACTCCAATGATAATCGAAATGCAGGAATCCTGGATATCTTAGTCCTAAACAGAGAATTTAGCAAGCCGAAGTCTGAAGCACAGTCGATCATTGGATTCAAAGAAATTACGATGCTACTAGGTGAGACTCCTTCAGAGTTGGATTAGAGGTTGAAGTGTATGATTCGCAAAGCTAATATGAATCTGACGGATGGACAACATCACGAATGGTTTGTAGGATCGCGAACGCCACATCTAAGGAGTGCACTATCACAACAGAAGTTAACGACTCAAGAAGAGGCCTTAGAGATCACGATGAGGCTTCATGAGACCCCAATCTAGGATCCTAACTTGGGAGTTCAACATATCCACGCGTAGTTGAAAAATTTATGCTTGGAGATGTAGAGTCTGAAACAGGACTTAACAACTCGACCAAAAGTGTGCGAAGAGGTGTGGTGCGTAAAATGCAAGAGTTAGGGTCATGATAAGGACCACTGCCCGGTGTTCGCAAATTACCTCACGGGAGGAGGACTGATTCCGTTAAGGCCGGAAGCACAAGAAGGACCTAACGTGGCACCTGCCTTGTGGTGCGCGATTTTCCAAATAGGTGGAAAACATACTACGGACAATTGTCATTTGTTACAAAAGTATACACAATATTCGCAGCAATTGTTCTGTAATTTTTGTAGGTTAGTGGGACACGATGAGCGCACTTATAGAGGCTATGAGCGAATGATGGATAGAACTCCCACCTACAGAGTTTAGGCTGAATCACGGCCCTTAGACGATAATGCAGGAGTGGCACGAACCAGATTTTAGGGGCACAGATGAGGCTGAGGTGGAGGAGGACCTAGAAGATGTCGCGGTCAGTTGATATGGTACAATTGTGGGGGGCCAACACATTATGCCCATGATTGTACGAAGCTGACATGACCATCATGTTTATATTGCACCTTGTTTCATCATGAGACGGAAAATTGTCCTACGCTGATAGCTAGGATACGTGACAAAGGAGCGCTACCACCTCCCCCAACTCAGAACCTGCAGATGATGAGGTCTGAGCCATGTGAGGAAGATCCAAATATGAACATTGCGCTTCGAAGTGGAATAGCGACGGAAGATGACAAAGGAAAACAACTCAAAGATAATTCTTGGGTTCACGAAGCTCCGACAAAAGAAGCGGAGTTTGATTTGGAGCGCACTCAGGAAACCTTCATGGAAGCTAAGAAGAGCTTTGCTGATGCCACCACTTCAAGAAGCATGGACCCATCTATTCTTACGGTGTTCCTCGAAACATGCATGAAGTTACTGCACGACAGTAAGGCCATAAAAGGATTACAGGAACTTATTAACAGATGCGCTGGGACCGCGCTAGGAGAACCGCACGTAGTCCAGAAGATTGGAAAGAATAAGACAAGGAAGAGAAGAGAAATGAGGTTAACCACGTAGATTGGAGAATATGAGATGGACCAAGTAATTTTTGATTTAGGATCGGACGCAACTGTTCTGTCGAAGCAGACATGGGAGCACATGGGGAGGCATACGCTGCAGTGGTCTCCTATTCAGCTGCGAATGGCGAAACAATAGAAGATAATAACTGTTCAGTGCAGTATAGGGTCTATAAATGTACCAACATTTAATTTTTCAATCCAAAGAGTTCGTGAACTTCGAGACGCAACACTGGAAATGCCAGATAGATTCCCTGGTAACTTGCAAAACAAATTCTAGTCTATCTTGTGATTAATCTCGAAAATAAATGTAATCCTGCACTAGTGCGAGAAAAACCAATCCAAACAATTAAAAGCATGAGGGAAAGTAAAAGCAGTCAATGCGAAAGGAAATTCTAATTGCAAGTAAACAGAAGGGAAATCAAAACTCGAAGTCCAGCGGTGCCGACATAATAACGAAAAGACTTTAATTGCTGGAATAAATTCAAAAGCAATTCAAACTATTATGCTTGCACTAATTCTGCCTGTACTAATTCTACTTGCACTATTGTATATTGTAACGTGCTTGACTAATTATCTGTAAGAACAATCCAAAAGTTAAAGGAAACCATAATATTAATTAAGCATTTATCAATTCAAACATGTAGTTTCCGTATTTATAAATATCGGCTCAACAAATGTAAAAATCACAGCTTTAAATATAAATTAATAGATCTGGATTAATTTACAGAATTAGAGTTAGAGCTCATAATGGCAGAGCCGATCTTATGGATTCAGACAATCTGGAGGGCGCAATCGTTGTTTAAAATATTTCAGGTGCAAGTATAATTAATAATGCAACAAATGAAATAGAAACAAATTGCAGCAACTCAAATTAACCTTAAAACTTGGAATAATGGATTGCAGCAAATCGACTTAATTTTTGGGAATAAAACATCTGCAGCAAGTTAGATAACATCAATCGAAGGCAGAAAGAAATTGTAAAGAAATCAAATTCACATAGCAAACAAACAAGAATTGAAATGCTATTTAAAAGATGAGAGCGGTGTCGAGCTAGTCTGTGGCCAACCCAGCCAACTCGCACCCTCTTTAAGTGCCTGTTTCACACAGAAATTGAAATCATTAGATGCAATAAATAAGTAGACAGAACATGGATAATAATTGCCTCAATTAATTATTGAAAATAATCTTTTACATAATGCAGACATCAGCTAATCCTAGAAAGTACGAGAAGCATTCCACACTAAAATCCATGTGTTGCTACATTGGAACAACTTCTCCCCCCTTCTGCGCTATGCATTCTTGTGTGTGCTTCTGCCCTCTGCTTAATTGATTCACTAATTAATTAGTTAGGCTTGGAGCCATAACTCTTCTTTTATAATCTTTTTACATTCTATACTTGGCATAAAACAAGAAAATCCTTTTCAAACATCATGGGGATTGAATCCCAACTAATTAGCATTAATAGAATATCAGTACAACCGTTTCCCCACTGAAATAATTGAGATTTACCATGAATTTCCCAAATCTAGGCATTTTCTAGAATTTTGGAAAAGTTGGTATTTTTAACAAACTTCCTCCAAATCCCCCTTCGTATCTCCTTAACCATTACGAATTTTGAAAAATGGCCTAAGGCTTACTCAATTTCCTATGTTGGGAGAAAAACCCATGTTTCAGAATTATGAGATTCACTATGATCGATGTGGAAATCAAGATGTAAATAGGCAGTCTAGAAACTGCTACAAATTCGGAGCTGTAGCATTAATTATTCTCTAAATATAAATTTGTATGACCTGGGTTTGTCTTGGCTTATGTGGAAGTGTTCAAATGACATTTTGATTATAAACCTCTTTCAGATTCTCCCATAAATGTGTCAATGTATGAATGCCCAAAATTGGTGGAGGCACGCTGTAAAACTTGCACTGGTGCAGGCACGCTAACTACACTGCTGTAGGCACGTTGTAAGAACTGAATTGGTGTAGGAATCTATTGCACAATGTAGGCAGGTAAGTGTGGGTTCAAAACATGATCAAATCAACTTTAACCTGCAACATACAAACCTTTATTAAACTTCCATTAATGGTATTTTAATCCTGTTAAAACAAAAGAAGTAACAAATACTTGCAAAAATAATCATTTAATGAAACAATAGCATGAGAGGGTTTGAGTGAAAAATGAGACAAAACTGAGGCCCAACACTACCCGTGGGGCAATTGCAAGGACTCATTGTGGATATTGAAGGAGCAAGTGCGCTGGCAGACTTTGAAGTGATAGAGATTGTTGATAACAGCAATCCCTAACCCGCGCTCTTAGGAATTGATTGGGCCACTGACATGAACGGGGTGATTAATCTGAAGAAGCGCAAGATGATTTTTTAAAAGGAAGTCACTACGCATAGTTATACCTTTGGACCCTACTGAAGGATCACGCTATACAGAGCCGGTGCATGACTATGAAAGTGATGATGATTTGGACTACATCTATAAGATAACAACATGAAACCAGGACTGGGTGAATCCCATTACGGATGGATGGCATGCATGGGAGCGCGAGAGCTCCTGTAATTCAGATTCGGATGAAGAAATGGAGCGATGGCAGAATCGATTACATGAGGTGACTACACTGAATTGTAATATGATGACAAGGTCGTTGCGTTATGTATCGATAGAAGTAAGGGACCTATCTACCTATGATGGCCTAAGTGAGGTAGATACCTTCTTGAATAAATTTGAAAGGGAGGTGCCGAAAAAGCAATGCTTCTAGGCCTTGGACTGGGTACTGCATGTTACGCCTGTGAGATGGTGGGGTACACATAAAGGGAGCTTTGACGATTGGTGCGAATGTAGAAAAATTATGTGCACATGGTTTGGGAAGCCTAGAGTGCGATTGATAGATAAATACAATGGGTAGGATAATTCGCGCACACATCTAGCCAGGTGGATACAGGCATATGGAAAAAAACCTATGTGGATGTGCATGAACTTAGCGCTGAGAGGTATGGTCAATAAGCGTGTGTTGGGGGGACAGATGTGCAGCTGGCTCTTAAGGTTGGACAAAAATTATGTGGGAAGAACAATCGCGCAAAAGGTTATCCACGTGGAAGCATTTGACAAGGTGTGCAATGCGCTGAACAAGGTATGAAATGCACAACGAAGTGGTTAGGTCCTGTGCATACCCGGACAGACGCCTTTTTGGTTGGTCGATGGAGTAGAAGCTATAATGCCTATGGATTCTATCATGTCTAGTCTGCGCATAGTGGCGCTCGTAGGGGTAATAGAACTTGGAGCCCTAGAAGAAAGGTTCGCGTCGTTGGAAGAGCTCGAAGAAGACCGGTTGGGACTCGATGAAGAGATCCAACAGGGTGATCTTATGCTCCAAGAACTCATGAATGAAAGAGTTTGGTTGAGGAATAAAAGCACCATGGCGGAAGCGGGAGTCAAGAAGCTTGAGGAAGGAATAAAGAAGGACTTTCTTAATAGAAAGACCATAGTAATAGAGCAGGATGAGCTTGAATACATTGACAGACTTGGGGATCACCGTTGAGCATTTCTCAGTTTGCTGCATTGGCTGGGACCGTATGTTATTAAGGAGGTCACAGACGAAGGCGCGATGAGTTGGTAAAGTTAAATGGGGAACCTTTCTCAAGAAAAGTGAATGGCAGTTGATTGAAGCCATACATGGGCGGCCCAGCTATCTGAATAGCCGACAGAAGCATAGTCTTAGCTCTCCAGGCAACTGAAAGGAGGCGCGGGAACGGGGTTGGAATTTGGATTTTTCTTTACCCGTCATACAATTTTTTTTTGACGTTTTGGGTCCTTATGCTTCTGGTCAAGAAACGTTATGTTTAAAATTATGCCCTCCAAGAGTGATGTTTTTGTAATAAATCAACCCTTCACGAATGAAGGCTTAATTAAAAAATAACCCTTCCAATGTTAAAAATTTTCAAATATTTAACACAAGGGAAAAAACAAATTGACTTTTATATACTTTTTGAATATGCTACCATCTTAAAGTTAAAAAAATATGAAATAATAATAATAATAAAATAATTTTAAATTTAAGCTTTTTAAAAACATTTAATAAATGTTGTATTTTTAAAACACGCCCATTTAATCATCAAGAACATATAGATTCATAGGCGAACATATATATTCATAGGCAGTGTATCTATTTTATAATAAGTATATTTCTAATGAACATTCATTGAAACAAAGAAACCTAACTAATAATAACAATTACTCAATTAGCATTTTGATCATATCCATTGAATGGATCCTATATCATATATTACCAAAATGTAATTTGACTGACTAATAAAATTCTACTATTACAAATAGATAAAAAATCTCATTCCCCATTCATATACACTTCAAAGTGTATATTGAAGTGTATATGAATGGGGAATGAGATTTTTTTATCTATTTGTAATAGTAGAATTTTATTAGTTAGTAAAATTACATTTTGGTAATATATGATATAGGATCCATTCAATGGATATGATCAAAATGCTAATTGAGTAATTGTTATTATTAGTTAGATTTCTTTGTTTCAATGAATGTTCATTAGAAATATACTTATTATAAAATAGATACACTGCGTATGAATATATATGTTCGCCTATGAATCTATATGTTCTTGATGATTGATGGCACCAAAATGCACAAAAAATTCTTTCGAGGCTTCCCCATCTACAAATTTTCAAATACTTAATTATTTACTCGACATTTCATCCATTACCTTTTGGTTATTTCATTTCATTTTCAAATAGGAACCTATTAACGTAGCATGTTATAATGCATTATGTGCATTTGCAAAGGTCAACAAGATTGGTCTTTTCATTTCTTCAAGAAATTTGTAGATCAATTGATTATCTAATTGATGCAGATTGGTCTTTCCATTTCTTCAAGCAATGCATAGATCAATTGATTATCTAATTGATGCATGGGCATCATTCAAACTTTATTTTGTCTATTTCTAGAAGGTCAAGTTAAATGGGTTGATGGATATGTATGTGACAAATGGTTTTGTTGTCAAGATAATCTGGAAGTTAATGAGACTTAGTTTTTCTATTTTTAACTACTGAGATCGTATTTTTATGGATCTACATATGAACAAGTTGTTCCTATTTAAATTGTTGTTGTGTAATGAACAAATATAGAAGTTGTGCATGAGTGGTGAAAGGATGGCTAGTTAAATATAAATTAGAGCTAGTCTCTACATAATTGTATGTACAAAATGTCTGATTGTTGTATGTACAATATTTTGATTGAAAGAAATGGAAGCTTTGTTAAGCTCATAATTGAGCCGATAGTTTCATTCTACAGCCTAGTATGATGTGTAAGCTTTTTCATCCGTCAAAGTTGAAATTTTTCTCATATTGGTCCAAATAAAATAATAATAATAATAATAATAATAATAATAATAATAATAATAATAAAGAACTGTACAAAAAATTTAAGTTGTGTCAGCTCATAAAAGAAATTGCACGTGAAGAAATTGGATCTCTCTTGGCTCATATTAGATCCGTATTTAAGATGAATCTATGTTAGTTGTATTTGTCTGCACATCAGAATAAATATTAACTTAATCTTGGTGAAATTGTTAGTGAAATTTAGAGTGGTATTTGAGACTGCATTTCGATTAATTAAGAATCTATTGCATTAGGAGCCTTTTGGAGACAAATCAAGGTGAATTAATATAAATAATTCTGGGCATGCATCTATATTTTGTGTATCTATTTTTCTTGCAAAGTGAAGGATTCATATCAAGTAGAGAAGGCTAAGGAGAATCGAAGTGGTTATATTGATCTGAGGAATAAAATTATGAAATACTGGCCTGTGCTGACATTAACAAAAGGCAACATTCAGATTATATTTCAAGATGATTCCTATAGTAGTTGTATAGTTTTATTGAACAAATTTTATAAAGATTAATAAAATGAGAATTGAGGGCAATTTTTTATTGCAGCCATCATAAGGAACACTAGAATTTTGGTAGCTTTAATAGCCTACCAGCACTATGGCTGCTTGACTAGTGATCCATGGACCATGACAATTTTTGGTTGAGTTGGGAAATAATTGCTAAACCCCACAATGCACATGGCCTAGACTCGTGCTTATGCTTATGATTCTAGATTCCCCATATTTTGAATTCAATGAGAGCATACAAAATTCAGTTTTGACAAATCAGATCTAAAGCTTTAAGAATTGAAATGAAAAATTTGGTTGTTTTTAATCCACACTATAGAATCTGTATCTATATCAACAATTTCTCCTTGCTAGGAGATATTTCTCAAGTGGGCGTTTTTGTTATCAAACGCTCTAAGCTATTCCCTCAACCTAGCACTAGCATCTATCAAAACATGGCATTTAACATTCATCCCTTCAACCAAATCAAAAGGCGACGCATAACACCAACAAAGTTTCCCCCTCTGCAAATCAATTGAGCAACTTCTTCCATCACCAGTTTTTAGATTGTACGCTTGACTACAGGGAATTAGTTTTCCAAAAATGCAAACTTTGACAACCCTACCCTAAACCCAAACAAGAACTCAAATTCCTTAGCATTTCACCAGAGCTGGGCGTCACCTTTAATCTAGTGATTAGGGCAACACAGTTTCCTCAATATCTAGCTGCCTTATCACCATAGCTGGAACCTATTCTCAACAGTTGAATGATACCCTCTAATATGGCATTATTTCCAACGATGCTGGGCACATCCCTTGGGAGATTCAGATTAAAATCTGACTGGGATGCAACACAGCATAAGCGCCTTCTTTAGAACCTCTCAGGATGATTTGAAGAGGTTTATCGAACATAAGACAAGAATCTATTTCTGGGTGGCCCATCAAGCATAGATGACGCATACAACACATATTTCATTAAATTTGGAAATAAATAGTGGATCTAGAATTCAAAATGATGTCAAAACTCAATTCCAGTTTGTCGTTGTAATAATTGTTTTCCATTTTTAATGAAATATTTGTTATACCCACTGTTATTCAATGGTCCGGCATTGATGTCGATCAAGTGCTTATCTATTTTGAATCCTGATCCATAATAAAACTCTTCAGTCTACAACTTCGATCATGTACTGGTAACTACTGGAAAGTGGTAACTAGAAAATAATGTAAAACTAAACGTGTTCAAGAAAAAATAATAACGTTTTAAGAAAAAAATTAATCGTAAAAAAAACATGTTCAACTGTTCCAAGAACGTTGGAAAATATAGGCATTTAGAAATTTCAAATGTCAAATATGGGAAAAATACCCTGTGATGGCCAAATTGCCTGTCAAATTCCATCTCTGCGCAGGACTATAACCAGGTGCAAAGCAACAGTTCAGCTACAACAGTCTCTGAACAGTGCGTCCATGAAATGCAGCAAGTAGCTACTCAGTGCGTTGCCTATCTTGCAGTAGTCTAGGCAGAGTTGGGAGGTCTTGGGGTGAAGATTTATGCACCAATAGAGTGATTCGAGGGCAAGTCACGATTTTTGTGTTGGGGGCCTATTGGGCACGAGATCCCCCAAGGGAATTTTTGAGGCTTAAAGCCCAGTTTTTGGTTAAAAGATGTTAATCTGATATAAAGACTCCACATTTTGTGGGCGTGGAGTGCAAGTTGTAAATGAGTCATAGGGTTGTCCACCCTCAATTTTGTAATGTAATGGATTGTATAAATAGAGCGAGGCTCTAAGTAGAAGAGAATAATAGAATTGGAAGGAATAACGATGGAATATAAGGATAGCAGAAGATCTAAGTGTAGAGTTGAGTCTTTGGGTCATAGAGTAGGAAAAGGCTCTACAGTTGAGTGCGCAGAGGCCTAGTAGTCCACAGTTGAGTGTGCAGACCCCTGCAACTGAGTGTGCGGGGCAAGTTGAGTATGTAACTGTTGAAGCATTAATAAAGAGAAGTTTTACATCAATTCTGTGTATTTATTTCCTATTTTCTGTATCAAATATATTGGGTATAAATTCCATTTCTGTTGTCTATATGGTGCGCAAACATATCTGATTATGTTGATTAAGTAAATGTGAGATAAGGTATCTGTTTACATGAAGTTAACTAACAATTGTATGAAGATAAGTAAGATATGCGGTGTAACTTGGGAAAATAGCGCAGATCGTTGCCCTAACAGCGCGAAAGCATCTCAGCCCCTAGTTAGGGCTGCGCGAAAGGTGATCCTAACAGATCGCAAAGGTCTCGCAGGTCAGGATAGTGCGTGAAGTTACCTACGCAAAGGTAGGAAAATTTGGATTAAATTGACCCCTCAGACATCTCCAGGGTGGGGAAACTTGGTTCCAGCATCCCCCCATATTTCTTTGGGTGAGACTTCATTCTGCGCACCGTGGGTTGATGCCGAAAGGGCTAGTAGTGTAGGGATTTGTTTGGCTAATTAACTCCGAACCTAGGTTAGGCCCCCTCAAGCCAACATCCTCCAAGATCAAGGAACAGGGAGTATAGGGATAGTAACAAAATGTTGTGTAACATTAGCAGCAACAGAAAGGATTGGGGAGACAGATTAGTTGAGGCCACCTCGGCCTAAAATACCACCAAGAAGACCACCACTCACTTCACTCCTTATGAGATGGCCTATGGGAAGAAAGCCCTACTATCCATTGAATTTGAATACAACACCTTAAGGATGGAAACACAACTGGATCTAGATATCACAAGGGCACAACAAGAAAGATTGCTCAGCTGAATGGATTAGATGAATTTAGGATGCAAGCCCTCCTGCACACAGAAGTGACTCAAGTTCAAAGGAAAATATAGCATGACAAGTGTATAAAATAAAAACAATTTCAAGAAGGTGATTGGGCTTTACTGTATGATTCTCAGTACAAAGATTTCAAAGGCAAGTTGTTGGGAGTGGGATCCCCCAAGGACAGTTTTGGGGCTAAAAGCCATGTTTAAGTCAAATTTTGTAATAAAATTGTAAAGTATCCACATTTTGTGGTCGCAGAGCATGAAGGTGTCATGTGTCATAAAGGGTAGTATGCCCTTAGTTTGTAACGTAAAGTCAGCTGTAAGAGTTCTACCCATGGTCTGCTGAGCATGGGATTGTATAAAAAGAGCTAAGCTCTAAGTTGTTTTGGAGACATACAATGATGAATAATGTAAGAGTCGTAGCTCTGAAGCAATAAGTCTAAGTCTTGGATCGTAGCGTAGGTAGAGGCTCTCCAACTGAGTGTGCAGAGGCCTAGGGTAGAAGTCTGCAACTGAGTGCGCGGACCCCTACAGCTGTGTGCGCAGGGCGAATAGAGTTTGCAAACACTTTGAAGATATCAATAAAGAGAAATATTCAACAATTCCCGTGTCTTTGTTCTGTTATTGCATCTTGATATGTTATGTATGAATTTCCTGTATTATGCTTATGTGATGCGCGAATGAATGCAATTACGTTGAATAATTGAACGAAATTATGATTATCTATTTACGCGGTGTTAATTATAATTATTTGATAAGATAAGCAAGTCACTTAGAGTAATTGGCGAATCTGCATGACACGCTGCCATAATTACGCGAAAGTACCTGAGAAGTAGGCTAGGGATGTGTGAAGGTCGATCATACCCTTTCGCAGAGGTATTAAAGGACAAAATAAAGGGCTCATCTTGTAAGCCCTATAGTGAAGCAACCTGCATTACAGCAGGGATAGAGTGAATCAAACGACATCGCAACCATCTCAGTGTGTGGAAACTTGGTTCCAGCATCCCCCCATATTGCTTCGGGTGAGACTTCGGCCTGCGCTCTGCGGGCTGATGCCGAAAGGGCCAGTAGTGTAGGGATTTGTTTGGCTAATTAACATTGAACCTAGGTCAGGCCCCCTCAAGCCAACAAATGGTTCTGTTGCCGGGACTGGAATCTGCATAAGAGATGTGTGATGTGGTATCATTGGAATCCATCTAAGAAGGAGATTGAAGACTGGTTGGATAGGAAGATCCATGAATTCATGGCACAGGAGAACAAAATCTTGCGACTGATAAAGGAACAGTGGTTGGACAGATACCTATACACAGAGATCCACGAAATCTTTTTCTACTCCTTTTCGGTTGAGCTATACGAGTGGATCGCGAAGCTAGCAGACAATGAAGGAAAGTGGAAACTTGATGGTGCTATTGTTTGGACCCCGGAGCTAATACAAAAATTGGAAGCATCAGAGGATAAGATCGCCCATGCTATCGATCATTGGCTCGATCGCATCATAGGATGATTTGTGACTGAATTCACGGTCAACATCTCAGTCAGCTACAACGAGGCAGAACAATGCTTTTTTAAAGGACTGCGAGGTAAGTACGTAAATTCTTTGAATACCTGGATTAAAATGCTATTGTGTGAAAAACTGGTTATGCAGCTACCTTGATGTTTGAAACTATGCGAAGTGAAAAAACTTACATGAATGAAGGAAAAAAGGGTCTAGAGTATAGTCCATTGATTTCACCTTCGAGAGGTGACGAGGGAGAAATAACGAAGGTTTCTCTATAAAGTTCTATTCAATTAATAAGATAAGGATTCCCATGAATACCACCTCCACCCACACTATCTCCGACCTCACCTCCATAGCCTCTAACTTCACCCGTACTACATCCACGTCCACCCTAGTTTAGTATGGAAAATACAGTGAAGTTGTCTTTGTTCAATGGCTTGGGAAATGAGGACCTGAACCAATTCTGGTTCGTTGTGAGGGCTGTATGGGAAGCTCAAGGTGTTACAGATGATCATATAAAGAAGGTGACACTGGTTAGTGCCCTGCAATATCATGTGCTAACCTGGTATATTAAGTACTCTAATGATAACACGAATGCTAGAGTGGCAAACATCCAGACAACACTGAATAGAGAATTCAGTAGGCCTAAATTTGAGGCACAGTCAATTGTGGGATTCAAAGACATCGGGATACAACTAGGCGAGATGCCTTGGGAGCTAGATCAGAGGTTCAAGTGTATAATCTGCAAAGCCAACATGAATTGGTAGATGGACAACATCGTGAGTGGTTTGTGGCTTCGCTACTACCACACTTAAGGGTCACACTGTCACAGCAGGAGATAACCACTCAGGCGGAGGCCTTGGAGATTGCCATGAGACTATATGAAACTCCGATGCAAGATCCAAATCTAAGAGTTCATCAGATCCATGCACATTTGAAGAATCTATGCGCTGAGATGCAAAGTCTGAAGTAGGACAGGATGGTTCAACCAGAGGTGCACGAGGAGGTATGGTGCTTGAAATGCAAGATTCAGGGACATGACAAGGACCGTTGCCTGTCTTTGCGAACTATATTGTAGGAGGAGGATCGATGCCTTGAAGGCTAGAAGCTCAAGCAGGACCTAGTGCGGGGCCTGCATTGTGGTATGCTATTTTTCAGGTAGCAGGAAAACATGCACGAATAATTGTCATTTGCTGCAGAAGTTTGTACAAGCACCACAATAGCTGTTTTGCAACTTTTGTAGGTTGGTAGGGCATGATGAGTGTAATTGCAGGAGTTAAGAATTGATGATGGATCAAACTCCCACCTATAGGGTTCAGGCCGAAATGCAGTCCCCTGACCAGAGTGTAGGGATGGTGCAGACAAGATTTCAGGGGTGTAGATGAGGCCGAGGCAGAGGAGGACCTAGCAAAGGTTGAGGACAGTTGATCTGATATAATTATGGAGGACCAGGACACTATGCCCATTATTGCACTAATCCAACACGTCCGTCGTGCTAGTATTGCATGTTGTTTGATCATGAACTGGAAGAATGTCCTACGTTGATAGTGAGGATACGTGACAAAGGGACGCTACCACCTCCGCTGACTCAGAACTTGCAGATGATGAGGTTTGAGTCACACGAAGAGGATCCAAACGTAAATATAGTGCCCAGGAGAGGAATCGCGACAGGATATGACAAGGGAAAATAGCCAGAAGACAATACATGGGTTCACAAAGCTTCGACAAAGGAGGTTGAGTTCGATTTGGAGCGCGCACGTGAAACCTTCATGGAAGCTAAGAAGAGCTTCGCTGAGGCCTCCACCTCAGGAAGCAAGGATAAGCATGAGCAGGAGATGGACCCCTCTATGCTCACAACTCTCCTAGAGACCTGTATGAAGTTATTGTGTGATAATAAGGCTGTGAAAGGGTTACAGGAGCTCATCAATAGATGCTCTTGAACTGTGCTGGGTGAGCCACGTGTAGTATGAAAGATTGGCACGCATAAAACAAGAATGGGACAGGAGATGAGATTGACTGCGCAGATAGGAGAGTATGAAATGGATTAGGTTATTTTAGACCTGGGGTCAGATGCGAACATTCTACCGAAGCATACTTGGGAACGAATGGGGAGGCCCGTGCTACAATGGTCTCCGATTCAGCTAAGGATGGCCAATCAACAAAAGATCATCCCCATGTGGTGGCTACAGGGGGTGACTGTGGATATTGAAGGTTCAAGCGCGCTGGCTGATTTTGAAGTAATAGAGATAGTGGATGATAGCAATCCCTATCCTGTGCTCCTAGGAATTGACTGGGCCACTAATATGAATGGGGTAATCAATCTGAAGAAGCAGAAGATGATATTTGAGAAGAAATCGCTACGCGTAATAGTACCTCTAGATCCTGCCGAGGGATTGTGCTATACGAAACCAGTCCGTGATTATAAGAGTGATGACGATTTGGATTGTATCTATAAGATAATGACTGTATCAAGATTGGGATCGTGAGAGTTCCTACACTTTGAACTCTGATGAAGAGTTAGAATGCTAGCATAACTGGTTACATGAAGTAACTACGCTGAACTGAAACATGATGACCCAATCGTTGCGCTGTGTGTCCTCAGAGGTAAGAAATCTACCTACTTATGATGGTCTGAATGAGGTAGATATCTTTCTGGATGAATTTGAAAGGGAGGTACCAGAAAAGCAGCGCTTCTAGGTATTGGACTGTGCACTGTGTGCTACGCCCGCTAGATGGTGGGGTACGCATAAGGGAAGCTTTGATGATTGGCGCGAATGTAGGAGGATGATGAAAACACAATTCGGGAAGCCTACAACGCAAATGATAGACAAGTATGATGGGCAGGATGATCCACACGTGCATTTGGCCAAATGGACCCAAGCTTATGGAGAAAAGCCCCAACCTGAATGGGTGTACTTGTTCTGTCACACCCTGGATATTGTCTCGATGAATTGGCATGTAGAAACCGAGCTCCGAAATGGGGCAGGGGAATGGGATGTTTTGCATGAGGGATTCATGATGACATTCAGTTTTGAGGACGGGTTTGACAATATTGATGAAGCGCTACAATATGTGAAAGTAGCCATCTTTAGGATACCGTAAGATCCTTTAGACTTGATTTAGCCTGAATGGGCTACTCAGCTAAGTCACACGCTAGAATTTTGTAATGTAACTGTTGAGGAAGAGGACGATGACCCGTGGAAGATTAAAATTCCAGAAATAGAGGGTCACCGCGAGGTTGAAGGACCGCAGATTGAGAATCCTGATATAACCGCGCCATTGAAAACAAAACAAGTAAACATTGGTATGGAGGCAGAACCCAAACTTGTGAATATTGGAGACTACTCGGACAACACGACGGTGGATAAGGTCGCTAAATTTCTCAGCAAATACTAGTATTTATTCCCTACCATGTTCACTGATATGAAGGGGATAATCGGGGACCTAGGAATGATGAAGATTACTTTGAAGCCCGATGCAAAGCCGGTTAAGAAAAGACCATACCGTCTCAATTCGAAATATAAGGAGAAGGTTCGCTTAGAGCTAGACATGATGCTCACTACGGACATCATATAGCTTGTGGAAGAATCTAACTGGGTAAGTCTAATGGTGTTACAGAAAAAGAAGAAGAAGGATGAAATAAGGATATGTGTGGATCTCAGAAAGTTGAATGATGCTTGTGTACATGATCCTTCCCTGACTCCATTCACTAATGAAGTGTTGGACAATGTAGGTGGCCAGGAAGCATATTCCTTCACTGATGGATTCTATGGGTACCACTAGATCAAAATCACGTCGGAGGACAGGAGCAAGACAACCTTTGCGACTGAGTGGAGTTGTTTTTAGTACACTGTAATGTCGTTTGGATTGAATAATGCTGTTGCGATCTTCTCGCGCATAGTCATTACTGCATTCAAATAATTTATTCATAAGTTCCTGGAAGTATATTTTGATGATTGGACCGTGTTTAGGCTGGTTAAACACCATGTAGCAAGCTTGCGCCTGATGCTGGATACCTTTCGAAGATACCAGATCATGCTCAATCTCAAGAAGTGCTTGTTTTGTGTTCCTTTTGGGAACCTGTTGGGGCATGTGGTTTGCAGGAAGGGGCTGATGGTAGACCCCGCGAAGATCGTAGTGATACTGAACATGGAAGCGCCAAGGAGTGTGAAACAGTTGTCCGCTACCCTAGTACATATGGGATATTACAGAAAGTTTATCAAAGGCTATGCCTAGATCACCGCACCTATGGAAACATTGTTGAAGAAGGATGTCACATTCTGCTGGAATGATGACTGTAAGAAGAGCTTGGATATATTGAAATAAAAGATGGTCACCGTGTAGATTCTAGTCTTCCCCAATTGGAAGAAGGAGTTTCATGTACATGTCAACTCGTCATGTATAGCGCTGGGAGGAGTACTAACACATGCTGGTGGAGAAGGCTTGGATCATCTTATCACGTTCTCAAGCCAAAGATTATCCAAAGTGGAGAAGAACTATTCCACCACCGAGCATGAAGGGCTAGCCATGGTGTATGCGCTCTAGAAGTATAGGCACTACTTGCTGGGAGGCCATTTTAAGATGTATACAGGTCACTCCATGCTAAAGTACCTGGTCAATAAGCCTGTGTTGGGGGGGAGAATATGCAGGTGGCTCTTATTGTTCCAGGAATATGATTCTGAAGTTATTGTGAAGCCCAAATGACTAAACGTTGGACCAGACCATCTGTCGCACATCGAAATAGGGGAGGAACCCACTAACTTGGAAGAAGGATTGCTTGACACATAGCTATTTACAGTGCACATCGCGGATGGTCACTTTGAGGATATAATACATTTCCTAACGACAGTTACTGCAAATGAAGGATACACTGTCTAGCAAAAAAAGGAATTAGTGGTGTGCACGGAAAATTTCTCTGTCATTGTTGGGCATCTATACAAGATGGGGTCTGATGAGATATTGCAATGGTATGTACCAGAGTTCGAAAGAAGAAGCATCCTCGCAGACACTCATGGGGGTGTCACAGGAGGACATTATGTAGGAAGAGCAACGACGCAGAAGATTCTACGTGGAGGGTTGTGGTGGCCAACCCTCCATCAGGACTCAAAAGCATATTGCAAGGCATGTGATGTGTGTCAAAGGACTAGCAGGCCATTGCAGAGGGATGAGATACCTTTGAATCCACAGATGACGTTGCAACCCTTTGAGAAATGGGTGATATATTTTGTGGGACCCTTTCAGCCAGAAGGAAAGACAGGAGCAAGGTACATCATCACTGCGATGGAGTATTTGACTCGTTGGGCGGAGGCACAACCTGTGAAGAATTGCACAGGCGCGACCGCTACAAAATTCCTCTTTGAGCATGTATTGATGCAATTTGGATGTCCAAGGATATTGATGAGTGATCGTGGTATGCACTTCTTAAATGAGACGATCAGCGCGCTGATGGAGGAATTTTAGGTATAACACCAAAAGAGCACACCTTATCACCCACAGGCTAATGGAACAGTGGAGGCATTCAACAAAGTGCTTGAAAATGTGCTGACCAAAGTTTTTAATGCTCAACGAAGTGATTGGGACCTACGCATACCTACAGTATTATGGGCTTATCGAACGACATGCAAGAAGTTGACTAGACAAACCCCCTTTAGGCTCGTCTATGGGGTTGAAGTGGTAATGCCTATGGAATATATCATGCCTAGTCTACGCATAGTAGCACTCATAGGTATGACAGATTGTAGAGACTTAGAGGAGAGGCTTGTACAATTGGATGAACTAGAAGAAGAAATATTTTTAGTTAGATTTCACCAACAGGTCCAAAAGCAGTGCGAAAAGGCATGGCATGATCGACATATTAAGTTGCGCACATTTAAGGTAAATGAAATGGTTTTGTTATATGATAGTAAGTTTGATAAATTTCTAGGAAAATTCAAAATGCACTGGTTAGGGCCCTATATAGTTAGGGAGATTACCAATGGAGGAGTAGTACGGCTGGTCAAATTAAATGGAGAACCCTTCCCAGGAAAGGTGAATGGCAGTTGCTTGAAGCCATACATCGGTGATCCGACCATGTGAGTAAATGAAGGTAGCACAGTCTTAGCACTCCAGGCAGCTGAAAGGAGGCACGAGACTTTAAACTACACTACCCGGGTTGGGGAACTGCACGATTGGAGGATGGTGCGAAGCAAGGAAGTGTCACTGGGTCCACGACAACCTGGAGGGAGCTGTGCTACCCAGGGAGAAATCATGTAGGTCAGTTGGAAAGTGACCGTTACAGTCATTGTTCATGAAAAGACGACAGAAGTGAGGCCAAATGGAGTGGGTGGCCGGAATTTAAGACGAAATTTATGCCTCAGAACCTTGAAAATCTGCTACCAATCTGGCATTAATGAATCGATTTTGGGGCTAACAATCCGATTTGAATTCAAAACGCCCTATAAATTACAAGTGGTTGTCCAACACGAAACACTTGGAATTTTGAGTATTCAGTTGTTGAGCTCCCATGCATCCATGAACCAAGAATTCTTTGAGACTTTCAAAGAGAATCTCGAGTTTGCGAACTTGCCAGAGACGACGTGAGTATTGTTAGAGACTATTATGTCGGCACCCGAAGAAGTTATAAATACCGAGCAAGTAGTAGAGGAGTTGACATAGGAAATGGACATAGAAGCAGAAGTAGCTGCTCCGAAAGTGGCTGAAGTATTGGTAGAGGTCCCTAAGTCACTGAGAATGCCGAGACCAAAGCCAACCCAAACCAAGGAAACCAGGAAAGGCAAGAAGGAAAAACAACTTGCCTTACTGGTGTGCGCATTGCCAAGGTGAAACCCACCAAAACCCACTGCATAGGAGAAGGGCAAGTCCATAAACTTAGAGCTAGAGGAGGAGGACATTGAAGACATCCCGATGGATGATGAGGATGTGGGAGCCAAAGTGGAGGAGGTTGAAGCCCAGGGTGCGGATCGTATTATGCGGATGATAGAGTATGTCCCTCCGCACAAGCCTAAGTCCAAGGTCCCAAAGGACATTGATGAGAGTAAGACTCCCCTACAAAACCTTCTGCTACTAGATGAAATTGTTTTTGACGGTCCGCGTTTAGCACAGTGGCTGATACTGAAGCTGGAAGAGTGGGACTTGGTGGACCATGAGAAGTTCCCACACCTGGCGACTGAGAAGCTAATGCGCCGCATCATAGATAAAAATACGGGAATGACAGTATTGGAGCCACGGAGGTGGCTCAAGGGGGTAGAGAAGGACGGATTGCTTAACCTACTTCGGGTGCCGAACTACAACCGCACCTCGGTGAAAATTTTGGTCATCAAGCAACTATTGTGCTTGGTGCATGATGGGTGTCTGTGGTTGGAGGAGTCGATACCCATCACAGACAAGTTAATTCACCGAATAATGTGCCTGCCATATACAGGTGCGAATCCGACGATGATCTTTGGTGGCAAGGGTGGTGAGCAGGCTCTTATAGAGTTAATGAAGGAAAAATTCAAACTGGTGAAGAAGCCATGCAAGTACGCTATCTCCAGCATCTGCGACCCTGTTGTGAATGTAGAAACATAGATCCTTGTAGAGAAGGTGATGCGGAAGTGTCACGCCGACGAGGTGTCGGTGCCTGTCATCGTGCTCACACAACAGTGCATGGAAGGAGTCTAGTTTAATTAGTTGGACTACCTTTGTAGAGAGTTCTTGGTGAACTACCACGAAGCAAAAGAGCTCAGCAAGACGTTCTACTACACGTGGCTCTTGTTGTCGATTGTGCTAGTAGTGTGAGAGCTACCAAGGGACAACTAGTTTCCTTCAGTTAGCCTAGACCTCCCTGAAGCAGTGAAGTATGCTTCGCTGTGGGCGACCAATGACATGCAGCGAGTTCTGGATAGCAAGGTCTTCTGGATCTCGATGGAGATGAATATGAGGATGGCCATCAATCATAAGCAGCGATTGTTGCCCACAGTGTACGCTAACCTGCAGAGCTATGCCAAGTTCAAAGTGATTTCCATCGAGTCTCCATCAGGGCGCAGAAGGACCCTACACAGAAATGATATGACTTACTGTATCTGGCCACGGATGACATCATTGATGCGGTGCTCGATCAATGGCCGGCGGAGTGGCGCACTACCATGGACTTGGCGGTGGGTGGAAGAAATTCCGCCGCGTAGAAGAAGAAGGAGGAGGCCAAGTTGAAGATGACGCAGCTGGTTAAGAAGAGGAAAAGGGAGGTGACTGAGAAGACCTAGGTGGAACAGGTAGGAAAGCAGGCAGGAAGTGGCATAGAGCGGGGCTCTGATAAAGGTGCGAGGTTGCCTTCACCTGTGACTAAAGAGGAAGACACAGAACAACATGACACCGACCCTCAGGAGACTTCTGCCCGCATTAATCACCCAAGAGAGTTGGAGAAGGGAGGGTCCAGAAAGAAATACAAGGCGACCAAGACCTTGCTGGACCTTATCACATTGACGGAGGGTGACTTACATGATATCAGTGACACAGTCAAAGATGTCACCGCAGAGGCCCTGTTTCAATTTGAACAATATTAGCAGATCATACTAGGGGCCATCAGACCAGGTTGCAGAAGTTGTAGACCCAGACGTCGTAGGCTGGTACGGTGTCTACCATCTTCAGTATCGGCACTTCAAAGGCTAACGATATGCTGCACATAAAGTCTTCTAGTGCAATAGTGCTACCAGATGGAGCACTGACCACTGAAAATGAGGCTGATAAGCCCATTGTTAGCGCCTTGAAGGGAGTTGGGCTAAACCTCATAGTGCTTCCGCGCGAAGCACTCCACCTCTTACAATATGGAGTAATTGTAGAACTGAGGGCCCAAGAGCACCGCACCCTCCAGGTGATCAGCAAACAACAAATCAACAATGAACAGATAGCCCTACAGAGAAATGATGCCATCGTCGCTGAGACTGAGGCAACTAATTAGAGCAAGAATATTATGCAGGTCATTGACGAGGTATGCAGAATGGCCCCAGGGTTGGCCATTTCGGATGAAGAGCCAATCGAGGTCCGCATCCACAAGTTGGCCATATGGGTGCGTGACACTGGGACTGAGATGGCACGGGTTCAGTTGGAGTTGAACCTATAGATTATAGATCTATAGTTGAGGGCCCATCCTTCAACACCGCCGGAGGTAAAGGAACAACAGGCAACTGCTGCCAAAGAGGTAGTAGTGGTGGTGGAAAGTGCAGTAGCAGACTGCACGCAGTTGTTTGAGCAGTCATTTGAGGTCCTGACAAACTTGCAGAGGACCCAAAAATATAGAGGCTGGAGATGTAAGTGCGCAAGCTACAACAATGCTACGATGAAGTTAAGGGCACAATGTGAACCATCGTGCTGACACAGAGGCTAACCAAGCTACAGGAGGCCAAGCAGTTAAAGGAACAGGTGGACGTAACACTGCACAAGGAAGAAGTGTTGAAGGCACGACTAAAGCCCTGGCTAGAGGAAGCTTACGTAGTCACAAGAAATATTGAAGGCAAGCTTACACTCTGCAAGTGATGCACCAAAAGCTTCAGGCTGACAATGTAGAAGCAGTGATCGAGAAGACAATGGAAGATGCGAAGCAAGCAACAACTCAGTGCATGGCTGAGGTAGCGGTCATACGGGTTGCGTTGGATGGGCTTCGCGCAAAGATCTCCATACCTACTAAGTGACTCGAGGGTAAGTCACAATGTTTGTGTTGGGGGCCTATTGAGATCGGGATCCCCTAAGGATAGTTTTGGGACTAAAAGCCCATGTTTAAGTCAAATTTTGTAATAAAACTATAAAGTCTCCGCATTTTGTGGTCGAGGAGAAAGAAGGTGCCATGTGTCATAAAGGGTAGTCTGCCCTTACTTTTGTAAAGTAAAGTTGGCTGTAAGAGTTCTACCCATGATCCGCAGACCATGGGATTGTATAAAAAGAGTTAAGCTCTAAGTAGTTTTGGAGACATACAATGATGAATAATGTAAGAGAGTTGTAGATTTGAAGCAAGAAGTCTAAGTCTTGGGTCGTAGTGTAGGTATAGCCTCTGCAGTTGAGTGCACAGAGGCCTAGGGTAGAAGTCCGCAGCTGAGTGCACAGACCCCTGTATTTGTGTGCGCAGGTGAATAGAGTTTGTAAACACTTGGAAGATATCAATAAAGAGAAATATTTGGCAATTCATGTCTCTTTGTTCTGTTATTGCATCTTGATATGTTATGTGTGAATTTCATTTATTATGCTTATGTGATGCATGAATGAATGCAATTACATTGAATTATTGAACACAATTACGATTATTTGTTAACACGATGTTAACTATAATTATTTGTTAAGATAAGAAAGTCACTTAGAGTAATTGGGGAATCTACATGGCATGTTGAAATAACACCGCAAAAGTACCTGAGCAATAGGCTAGGGCTGCGCGAAGGTCGATCATACCCTTTCACAGAGGTATTAAAGGACAGAATAAAGGGCTCTTCTTGCAAGCCCTAGAGTGAAGCAACCTGCACAAAGGCAGGGATAGAGGGAATCAAACGAGATCACAACCATCTAAGGGTGTGGAAACTTGGTTCCATCATCCCCCAATACTGCTTCGGGTGAGACTTTAGTCCGTAGTCCGCGGGTTGATGCAAAAAGGGCCAGTAGTGTAGGGATTTGTTTGGCTAATTAACGCTGAACTTGGGTCAGCCCCCCTCAAGCCAACACAAGTTAAGAACTAGATGGTTAGGGCCTTATGTAATAAAAAAGTGTCATGATAATGGTGATGTTCAAATAAGAACCATTGATGCAGAGGCTATCCCTTTGCTTATTAATGGGTACAGATTAAAAATCTACAAAAATCCCTTATCAAAGCAGGAATTCATCAATAGCATCAGCAAGACAGTGATGGTGGTAAACCAAGTCTCAGCCTCCACTCCACCAAGTCCCTAAAGAAAAAACAAAAATAATTAAAGAGACTCAAGTGAAAACCTCCAAGAGGAACCTGAGTACAATTGTTGGGTTGAAAACCTCTTGAGGCAGCCCAAGAGTGTTAAAAAAAAAATATAAAATAAAAGATCTCTGGGTGAAAACCTCTTTTGAGGCACCTACAACAAGAAACTAGGACGAAAACCTCCGTGTAGGTTGACTAGTTGTTTTTCAAAAAAAAAAAAACAAAAAAAAGAGAACAAAGAAAAAGATACAAAGATGACAATTCTGTTTTTCAGGTTTGCAAAAAGTTATGTGTTTTCTACAAGATTCCCTGTAATACTACAGGAGTTTCCTGTAGGAATTACAGGAGGTCTTGAGAACCATAAGAAGAGAAGTCCAATTGCAAGGTGGTGACACAAGCCTGTGTTTGAATGTAAAAACAAAAACCATTTACCTCACCACACCACAACCAATACCTTTCATAACCATGTCGTCGTTGTACCCATAAAAGAAATCAAGCTCAAAATAATTTTAAGAAAAAAAAAGAGAAAAGGGAAAGAGGAGGCATACCAAAAGCAACATCCATACTCCACTCCAAATCATTTCAAATAGTTATGTGTTTTCTACAGGATTCCCTGTAATACTACAGGAGTTTCCTGTAGGAATTACAGGAGGCCTTGAGAACCATAAGAAGAGAAGTCCAATCGCAAGGTGGTGACGCAAGCCTGTGTTTGAATGTAAGAACAAAAACCATTTACCTCACCACACCACAACCAATACCTTTCATAACCATGTCGCCGTTGTACCCATCAAAGAAATCAAGCTAAAAAGAATTTTAAGAAAAAAAAAGAGAAAAGGGAAAGAGGAGGCATACCAAAAGCAACATCCCTCACCTGCCATTCCATAACCCCATTCTCCACTCATTTCAACACCAATTCTACTTAAAATCTGAGGAAAAATGCGAGAGTTTAAGGGAAAAGCAGCTGTAGGACATCCTGTAGGAAATCCTAAAGCAGCCTATCCCACAAAAGAGACTACAGAAACTGTAGTGATTTTCAGCACAGGGACTACAAGGATGAGAAAGTTTCTCCAGAGCTCAGCAACAGTAGGAAGATCAGTAGAAACAAGGTCCATCACCTCTACATCATCAAAAGGAACAGGTCATCAAAAGAGGAAATATACAATTGAAAATATGCAGCTTGAAAAGAACAACAAATTGGCACCAGTCCCCAACATGCATCATCAACGAAGCAAAGTACCCACATGTATGTCATCATACCAATACTCCTTCATAAGTACGATATGATTAAAATTGTAGGAATAATGTGGGAGTTGATTTTTTAAGTGAAGGTGGCTAGTTAACTTGGCCACCTTCGATCAGATAATGAGAAGAAAAGGGTTAGTCCACTAAACATGTGGCATGGTCAAATCAAAGGGAAAAGGGGAAGGAATCCAAAAATGGTTAAGTTACGAAGAATAAGAGTGGGAGATGATTACAAGGCAAGGTAATATGATGAAGTGATAGTGGGACCAACGGTCCAAAAGAAGGTACTCGTACTCAGCCAACTAACGCATCACCCAAAAAAATCATCCATAAATAGAAATAAACGCGGACTCCCATATGAAGAAGGCAGAGGAAACTTCGAGGAGTCATCGAATGAAGAGGTTACTCTCAGCATTCCTGAAATAGCACCTACAGGGAAGAGTCAGCACCTACAGCAAGTAGGAAACCTACAAGAAACCAATAGGATACATGGAGATTAGCATACAGAGCTATCATTGGAGACTAAAGGAAATCGAATTGAGGGTTATCATCACCATAACATAGAAAAGTGAGGTAGGCACCATGTCTTCTATATTTTCCATTTAAAAAGAAGAAATCCTCAATTCGATTAAGAACTCATAGTGCATATAAGGATAGAAAGATTGCATTGGATGTCAATAAAGTTTAAACTCCAAAACTTCCTCACCTACCAGAATTACTGAATTGTATCTACCCAAACCTCAAGAATTACTAGGGAAATATGACAGGAGGTTTTACTAAAAGAGAACCCACCAACACAACAAGAATCCACCAACATCCTCTTATGCTGGATTTTCTTACAATGTATCAATGGATGGGGTTCTTTGAGAAGATGAGAGGATACGATGATGATGTGGCCAGAGAATTTTCCATGTCACTCATACCCCTCACTAGAGTCATTGCCACTACTGTAGTGAAGCGTTTGTCAGTAGCAATTCCCCCTAAGGTTATAAGCAGGATAACTACACTCCCCATAGGGTTACAATGGAGAAAAGAGGACAAGGCTAACATCACCCTTGCAAAGAAAATTTTCTTTTAGGAAGGAGAAGAACAAATTGAAGAAAAAAATGGGGTTATAAGGGAGAGCATTCCATACCCTTGGAATGAAGTCAGTTACCACATCATCAAATATATTTCATGTGAAGGGAGATACAGTGTAGTGTATGGATACCACTTCAGACTCCTCCAAGAAATGAGATTTGGAGAGAACACACCTCCTCATAACATATTGAGTATACCCTAGTTTCTGTTACAATCCACGATAGACATGAGAATCAAGGTACAAGAGGGAAGGCATCAACAACTAGCCCATCGTGGGTTGATCAAACTCATCCTTGAAGATTCTCTACCCAACTTAAGAATCCGTATTACTTGGACAACATTTTCATACATGCAGGAAGAAGGAGAAATTGAAGCCATTGAGTATGATAGAAGTCCTACTATTAGTGAGGGATAAGAAGAAATAGAGGATGTTAAGGAAGAAGAAACAAAGGAGGAAAATGAAGAAGAAACAAAGGAGGAAACAAAAGAAGAAACAATGAGAAGAATGAAGAAACAAAGGAAGAGACAAAAGAAGAAAAAGGAGACTAAGAAGCGGATGAAAAAGGAAGTGGAAAAGAGGATGAAGGATAGAAGGATGAATAGAAGTCTACAACTCACAGTAGGGAAGAAGAAGAATCACCAAGAGTGTCTCCAGAGCCTACAAAGAAATAAGCAGCAACTACTCTAACTGCGCTAAGTACACCTGTCAAATCAAAGGGAAAGAGACAAAGACAAACTCCACTTTACTTCAAAAAAAGAAAGAGCACGAGGTTTAGAGAGGGAGACCTAAAAACGCTACCAAAACTCTAATTGTCATAGAGGACTCACCGAAACAAAAAGAGAAAGTAGTCCCTCTAGGGAAAAAGGAAGGAGAAGGAACATAGAAACAAGCTTCTCCCAAGTCTCCAATCACTTATGTTAGGAGGCCTGTCACTAGGTCAGCCTCAATAAAAGGAAACGGTCTCCTACAGGAGACACAGTTAGACCTACAAGAAGCAAAGACAATCCTAGAGGAAACCCTATCAAACCTACAGGAAACATAGAAAAGAGACCAGGAAGGAATTATTCAAGAAGTAATAGAGGAACATGCCTAGGAACTAAAGGAACCTAGCCCATAGCTAAACCTCAGCTCCTACTATAGATTCATTGAAGGAGGTAGGGTGATACCACAAAAGTCTTCCATTCCTCTATTCTTTGAACTTGAAAAAGAGAGGGCAAGGACACATAGGTGGATGAAAATTTCTAAATCAAAAAGGGTAGAGGATGTAGGCCACATGGAAGAGAAATTGTAGGAAATGGGAAGAGAACTAAGTAGCATAAGAGACAAAGAAGCAATAATGAAATCTTAGTTAGAGGCTGAGAACACATGGCTAAGGAGGCAGCTACAAGAAAAGGAAGGTCAATTGGAAACTATGGCCAGTTTATCAATGCAAGCAATTTAGTGTAGGATGCCAGTATATTTATATTCCTTATACCTCAAGGAGCAATGGATACAATTTCAGATAAAGACCCTAGCACAATGAGGAACTATGCCTTTCCAAGAATACAGACAATTCATTGACCTCTGTGATCAAAGCATCCTGGAGGATAGAGAAAAGATATTTGGGTTCTATCTACACAATTTAGCTTTGACAAATTTAAATGTGTGGGACCCAAATCCAAAGCTAGGGGGTTTACAATTAAAGGCCTTGGCATCTTGTATGAATCATGAGGAGGCCAAAGCTACAAAAATGAAAGAGGTATTGGCAAAAGAAGAAGCAGAACCCCTTATGATCAGAGCAGAATAGTTTAACCCAATGGTTGTCATCATCACTCACAACCTCATTGCAAATGATCCCAAGATTGCACCAAGGTACCTTGCAGTACAAGAACATGCAGTCACACATTTTGAAGACATGCTAAGATTAGTAGGAGATGACAGCTAGCAAGCCTGCCATAGGAGATGGAACACCTTACCTTACAACCTAAATATCAGATAATATCATTCTCCTGATAGAATGAGGGAGGCACTAAATATAACCCCAATGTATAAGCAAGAATTACAAAGACTCAAATTCAATTGGATTGGCTTGAAGCTCTGCTCTCCATTGCTTTTAGGTATGTTGGAATGAATAAAAGAAGAAGAAGAAAGAAAGAAGTGGGAGGAGATAGAGAAGAATGCAGGTTTTATTCACAAGAGGAAGAGACTACAACAGAAGCATGGAATGTCAGGGAAGCCACCCAAGCAATGAAGGACATGGACATAGATTGAGTTTCTTAGAGGATGAGAAACGCTTTCAGTAGGGGGTGATGATGAGGCTCATCAATGGGTAAAATATATGGAGCTTAATGCACCTCCAGCTTACTAAAATCAACTCTTCTCATAATTCTTTACATGTTTTAATTATATTTTTCTTAATGAGTTGAGTAAAAGTAAGATGTCATGTCTAGTGGTCTAATGTGCATTGATTGTAGGTTTTGGGAGAAAATTGCAACTAATTAGGGTGCAAGAACTCGAATGAGACAAGCAGGAGAAATTATAGGAGATAGGATGATCTCCCTCCTTAACTCCTCACTCACTTGAAGATCCCTTAATCAAATCACATCATCTCGGATTTGCAAGCAGCCGAGTCATGCAGATCATTGGCAGCCAAGATAGTGACAGTTAAGAACCAGTTAATCTCAAGATTGGGAGCTAAGTCTCCCTAGATTTAAGGAAGTTGTTGGAAAATTTAGTTGTATAAATAAAGAGGCCTAGAGCCTCATTAGGATTCATATTTTTTGTGCAGGATAGCTAAGTAGTTTTCGAGTTGAAGGATTGTGACCAAACACTTTTATGTATTTTTGATGTGTTAATGAAAATGAGCAACATTCCCTTGATCCAACACTGAGTTGACTCAGAGGGCTAAAGCTCTTATTTTAGGGACCAACCCTAGCAACAGAGGTTCCTCTTGCTATAAATGTATGCTTAGGTTATCTCATAGTTAGTTGTTAAATTGATTTTGGTGTTGTTAATTTGAAAGTAATGGTAGATTTGAATAGTTAGCTTCTACTTGTGAATAGTTCTAATAATAGCATTATAGAGATAAGAGAATATTCCAAAAAGGCTAATAATAGGTGGATCTACCTCATTCCTCCCTTCTAGGGACCATGACTTGAGGAACAATTCCCATTCAGCAAAAAAAAGACGAAATTCTGGTTTCTTATCACTAGTAGAAAAGGACTAATTAATTACTAAAAGAACGACTAAAACTTGCATATAAACAACTATTTTTTGGTCAGTGACCAATAGTAGCTAATTTACAGTATCTTATAACGCGACCAACTTTTAGCCGTTTTTAGCTTAGTCATTAATTGGTTGTCTCAATTTTATTGTCTAGTAGTATGTTTAGTCATTAATTATACATTAATTTAGTCATTAATTTTCTCATTAATTTAGTCATTTATTTGGTCATTAATTTAGTCATTGATTTGGTCCTTGATTTGGTCATTAATTGTCACAATTAATGATCAAATATACAACAAATATATTACTGAAAGATCACCCGAGAAAACCAATTAATGACCAAATAAATATGACCAAAATGTTGGTCGTGTTATAAGACACTGTAAATTAGATACTAATAGTCATATATATGTAAATTTTAGTCATCGTTTGAAACCAATTAATGACCAAAGATATATGACTAAATTTTAGTCGTGTTTTAAGATACTGTAAATTAGTTATTAATAGTCGTATATATGCAACATTTAGTCGTCATTTGTAATCACAAATTTATCATTTGCAGTAGTCATTTATATTTTTTGGTAATATGATATTCATTTTAGTAATTTAGTCATATATTCATTTTATGTGTTCATCATTAATAAACATAAAATACTAATTTAGTAGTTTTAGATTGATTTTATGTTTTCATTATTAATCAACATAAATTAATTATTATGATTTTGCAACAAAATAAAAAAAAAAAATGGCATACAATGTACATTTTCATATAATATGAAATAGAAAAGTTACATATGTTAATTATAATACTAAGTAATTTCAAGTGAAACTATAAATAATTCCAACCACATAAATTATATTATATAAAATGTCAAGTATTACAATATGAGTTTCCAACTTAATATTGGTTGGAGTACAATTTACACATGAAATATTGTTTCATCACTTCAAAATATTATCATTGTGTTGCCAAGGCATTGTAGGTGAATTCACCAACTCTGAAGATTTGACCATTAGTTGTTATGTGTGCCTTATGAGGCATATTGGCTCTATGGGTACCACTAGACCAATGCTCCTCTCTTTCTCTTTAATTTGCATTTTGTTGCTCTAGTGTTATTGTTCTCCTCTTTCTTCAATTCTTACTTCTTACCATCAATACTGAGTTCCTTTCCTGAAAAAAGAGATATAATGCAAAGTATAAGACATGAAAGATGATGAACACTGGAATATAGACTAAAGTAGACTATAAAAGATTTATACGATATATACCTTAACATCAGCAATATTTTTAATGTCATTTTTCCCCATAAAAGCAAGAAACTCGAACAAGTTTTCTTTAGTTGGAAAATAGTGGCCACTATGTTTCCAGATGCCCTATATAAACAAAGCAAATAAAATGTCACCATAAAATAAATTTTGTACCTACTATGTTCTAAGTGTACAACATTTTTTCATGAAATGTTATCTTCAACTAAAGTAATAAATGCAAATAGACGCACACATTTATATCCCAATATTTTGAATTCCCATGCTTATGGTACATTGCAATTTTGATTTTATCGAACATAATCAAACACAACGGAGCTAGAAATTTCTATTAAGAATGTTTCATGCTTCACTTTTGTAGTTGTACCATTTCCTCTAGTTATCTTTAAGAAGCAGTGACACTTCAACAATAAAACTGGTAAGTAGAAATCTAATGGGTGGAGAAAAGTATTGCTGACACAGGATTACAATAATAAACTAGAAAATAATAAGACAAAGCTTTGTAAATTTCAATACTAACAGGGAATATAGCTTCAACATAGTAATCTTCAATTGTTAGCATACCATTCCGGGAGAAAAGGAATCAAATTCCCATAAGCCAACAAATTATGTATGCCCCTTGTTTTCCCTATAATTAATTGAGCAAGATTAGCACATGCAATTTCCATTTAGAATCTTTGAAATGATTCTATAAATATTGAAAGAAAACTTAATGTTACTCATTCATTTTTCTCTAATGCAGACAAAACTCAATATGCTAACATGTTTTTGAACTGGAGAGTTATCTAATTCATTGTGTCCAAAATCATTGCTTATTGTCATGACTGTTTTTTTTAATGATCATGCAATGGGCCTATATAATATTTGATAAAAAAACATATTTTTCAAAATATATTCCATTTTTCTAATCCAAAACTAAATTCCCTTCCAGTTTATGGCGTTCAAACAGATCAAAATATTTTTCCTCTAACAAGTCATTGTTGTAATATATTACTAAACGAGCAGCTACATAATGAAGTTATTAGTGGTGGAATACTAATAAATCACAAATACATGCAAGAAATAACACCACTATGTCCTAGACATGCCAAGTCTTTATCCTCTTGGTTGGAAATATTACTTCATGAAAATAGCGTATTTGACAGAAAACTTTTCTGAAACTAACCAACACTAATGTATCTAACAACAATGACATTTCTATTAGCATGCCCTCAAAATGTGTGGAAGTATCAAACACATGTCCTGCACTTCCCTATACACACTCATCTTTCTTCATGTCTTCATAGGAAGCCCTCAAGTTCGATACTCTTGCAAGCATTGTTACAAAGTTCTAGCTCTAAAGGCACTCAGATTTCAAATAGATGAATGTATTGTATCTTGGTTCTAAATGATAGACACAGTGATGGAAGCATCATGGAAAAACGGATGCAATTTGTGGTCATCAATTGGAAAACGAATTAATTACTCTCAATCCTAGTAATTTTGATACTACTTAAGATTTCATTTTTGATTTCCATCTCTCTAGCCTCAATTAAAAGATTGTAAAATTGAGAAAAGTGATAAACAACTCATATTGGCAGTGCTCTCTAAGTTAGGCGAGTTTTATTCAGTGTTTGTTTCCACATTTATATTGAACTCAAGATGCCTTGGGCCAAGATTTTGTGAGTCTGCCTGCTTTTGATGCTTTTATTGAACAACTACTTGCGAGCAGGATAAACTCATCGAAATGGGTGCTCTTGGTTGTCGAATTTATTTTTCTATATCACCTTCAAATTCAAGGATACAACATAAAAAGGCATCTAAGGGAAACAAATTCAAAGTATAAAGGAGTGTTAACTTTTTCAACTCCCTCACTGAAACAAGATTTTAAAGGAAAGAATAGACCTCTTAAATGTGCTTTTTATGGAAAGGTAATTCAAAATATTGTTTGTAGAAATTGGTTTCCTTTGCTTCAGAAATGAAGAAACACAATTTAATTGCCAATCTATCTTCTTTTGGAAATCATACAAGAAATTCTAAACTGATCTCTCTTATTGCAAGTTTGTTCTTACCTAAATGGATAATTGATTATGGAGCAACCAATCACATGGCTGCACCTAAGAATTTGTTTGCTTCCATTAATTCATGCAATACAGAGCATATGTTTATGGGCAACTCTTCACCTTTAGCTCTTCAAGGGCAATGTTCCATTGAGATGATAGATGGCATGATCAACAATGTTCTATATGTTTCTAATCTTTCAACTAATTTTCTCTCAATTTATCAGATTACAAATTTTGTTTCAAGGAAAATAATCTTGTTTACTCTTTATTTTTGTTTCATGAAATTGAGGACCCTTCACAAATTGTTGCCATAGGGAAAGTGGATCATCATGCACACTTGAACTTATTTTCTCATTTTGCAGTGGAGCCTCTTATCAATGTATTACTTGGTCACTCAAATGAGTTAACTAAATTATGCCATGAGATTTGGTCGCTTAAACTATTGCTATGATTATCAACTACGTAAACTTTGGTCACTAATCTTATGTTTATATCTCTTTTTTATGGTGTTTATACTGGGTGTGTTCTTGATAGGCATTCTCAAGGTACTTTTGTTAAGGACAAATCTTGGAGAGCTTCTAAAGGTCTTAAACTTGTTCAGAATGATGTTGCAGGTCTTATTTCTACCTTGTCATTTCAAAGGGCCCGTTATCTGCGTACATCCATTCATGACAACTCCAAAGAAACTTGGGTCTACTTTTTAAAGAACAAAAGTGAGGTTTTTGACACTTTTCTTGAAGCAATCTGGAAATGTTTATCAAATGTTTGCTGAGAGTTAGAGACATAATGGTATTGAATATGTCAACCTCAAATTTAAAGACTATTCTGCATTGATTGTATTCAGTTGAAACATATGGTGCTCTACTGTCAAAAACAAAATGATCCTCCCTCTCTTTCTCAACTATTATAAGCATTTTGTACATGGGTACCTATCATGGCCATGTAGCCGGAACTCATTTTTGGAATTTAGCCTCCTTTTTAATACTCACCTAAGTTTCACTTAAGGGGTTTGTTAGTCTATAGATAGTTGTAAGTTAACTTGGGTAAATCATTAAATACTTGTATACTTGCCAACTATCCTTCTTAAATGTTGGACTCCTCCCAGGTTCTATAAATAGAGGGGTTGCCCTTCTATTTCTAAGCAACAGATCTAATATATGTTGTAATTCTCTTGTTCCTTCTATTGTCTTTGAGTCTATGTTAATCATTTTTTGTTCTATTGTCTATATGGAGTTTGACACTATTATGATCTTGTTGTATCTGGTTTAATTCCACATTAGTGGAGGCTACTGCACTTTTAGGTTTTCAGATTTCTCTATTTGTTTGACATCACTTTTTGCATACATTCTAGAAATATTTGGAGCATGAGCCCTCTGAGACAATTCAACATTGCTCTTGTATTTGGGTTGAAGTTGTTCCATTTTTCAAACTCTCTATTAGGCTTTCCAATATAGATTCACCAACCAATACATGAAATTCAAGGAAAATTACAAAGAATAATGATAATGAAGTGGGTGTTATACACGGAAAAAATGGAAGGAATCTGATCTTCATTTTTCGGTACTTCCACTCTACTTGCATTGGCAGCAGCAATGCCTATCATCAACTTTATTGACTGGTTACTTGAATTGGTTATCTTTTAGGTGCTACATCCATCTTCCTCTTTTCTGGCTTTCGATCCTCATTCATATTTTATTCTCTTCGAATTTATGAGATTTAGACTCATGCCTTTGAATCTTGAGAACCTGAATATGCAGGTCAATCTTTGAGTTTTTGTTTGTAGTCAGAACTTACAGGTTTTCTTAAAACTCATGCTCCTGATGTTCGCGTCTGAAATTCAATATTCAAGCACAAAAACCTTGTATTTTAGAGCTAAGACTTTCTTAGGCAGAATTAGCAATTTGTTTCTCTCCTATTTTACAACCATTACTCTCAGGGAAGTATTTGAGTGGTGGAAATGAATGAGAACGAGACCTCTCTCTAACCACACACCCACTTTTTTCAATTTGAATGCTTTCAAAGCCTTTCTATATTAGCTTATAAAGAGGGGAGTCATATCAAACTGTCTTTACTTTCAATGAATTTGAAGCCAGATCAGACCCCTTATTTGAAAAAATGTCAGTCACCTTAAACAAATTCCTGGTGGGTGAGAATACAATCTTGTAAAAAAAATTATTTTCCCATCAAGTAGTTCCTTTAGTTTCCTGATGCTGATGGACTATGTGCTACTAATAACAACATTGTCTATGAGATTAGGGTGAGCTTGTAATCCCCATAGCATTTTTCCATGACTAAGTCCAGAGTCAAACTCCATACAGACAATAGAACAAAAAAATATTAACATAGACTCAAATCCAATACAACGAACAAGAGAATTACTGCATCTATTAGATATCCTGCTGAGAAATACAAGGGGAGGCCCTCTATTTATAGCAACCTGGGAGGAATCTAGCATTTAAGAAGGATATTTGGCAAGCATACAAGTATTTAATGATTTAACCAAGTTAAATTGCAACTGTTTGTACACTAACAAACCCCATAAGTGAAACTTAGGTGAGTATTAAAAAGGAGGCTAAATTCCAAAAATGGGTCCAGGCTACATCACCATGATAGGTACCCATGTACAAAATACTTATAACAGTTTAAAAAGAGAGGGAAGATCATTTTTTTGTCGACAGTAGAGCACCATATGTTGCAACTGAATACAATCAATGCAGAATAGTCTTAAAATTTTAGGTTGACATATTCAATACCATTATGTCTCTAACTCTATGCAAACATTTGATAAACACTTTCATATTTCTTCAAGAAAAGTGTCAAAAGCCTCACTTTTGTTCTTTAAAAAGTAGACCCAAGTTTGTTTGGAGTTTTCATCAATGGATGTAAGAAGATAACAGGCACTTTGGAATGACAAGGTAGGAATAAGACTTGCAACATCATTGTGAACAAGTTGAAGACCTTTAGAAGCTCTCCAAGACTTGTCCTTAGCAAAAGTACCCTGAGGATTCTTGCCAAGAACACACCCAATACAAACACCATCAAAAAGACAAATAAACATAAGATTAGTGACCAAAGTTTAATACTAAATCTCATGTCATTATTTAGTTAACTCATTTGAGTGACCAAGTAATACATTAATAAGAGGCTCCACTACAAAATGAGAAAATAAGTTCAAGTGTGCATGATGATCCACTTTCCCTATGGAAACAATTTGTGAAGGGTCCTCAATTTCATGAAACAAAAATAAAGAGTAAACAAGATTGTTTTCCTTGAAACAAAATTTGTAATCTGATAAATTGAGAGAAAATTAGTTGAAAGATTAGAAACATATAGAACATTGTTGACCATGTCATCTATCATCTCAATGGAACATTGACATTGAAGAGGTAAAGGTGAAGAGTTTCCCATAAAGATATGCTCAGTATTGCATGAATTAATGGAAGAAAACAAATTCTTAGGTGCAGCCATTCCTTTTTGCATACATTCTAGAAATATTTGGAGCATGAGCCCTTTGAGACAATTCAACATTGCTCTTGTATTTGGGCTGAAGTCGTTCCATTTTTAAAATTCTTTGTTAGGCTTGCGACTATAGATTCACTAGCCTATACATGAAATTCAAGGAAAATTACAGAGAACATTGATAATGAAGTGGGTGTTATACAGGGAAAAAATGGAAGGAATTTGATCTTTAGTTTTCGGTACTACCACTCGACCTGCATTGGTAGCAACAATGCTTATCATTGACTTTATTTACTGGTTACTTGAATTGGTTATATTTTAGGTGTTGCATCCATCTTCCTCTTTTCTGGCTTTCGATCCCCATTCATATTTTATTCTCTTCGAATTTATGAGCTTTAGAATCATGCCTTTGAATCTTGAGACCCTGAATATGCAGGTCAATCTTTGAGTTTTTGTTTGCAGTTAGAACTTACAGGTTTTCTTAAATCTCATGCTCCTGATGTTCATGTTTGAAATTCAATATTCAAGCACAAAAAGAGCTAATACTTGCTTAGGCAGAATTACCAATTGGGTTCTCTCCTACTTTTCAACCATTACTCTGAGGGAAGTATTTGAGTGGTGGAAATGAATGAGAAAGAGACCTCTCTCTAACCACACACCCACTTTTTGAAATTTGAATGCTTTCAAAGCCTTGCCATATTACCTTATAAAGAGGGGAGTCATATCATACTATCTTTACTTTCAATGAATTTGAATCCAGATCAGCCCCCTTATTTGCAAAAATGCCAGTAACCTTAAACAAATGCCTAGTGGGTGAGAATACAATCCTATCAAAAAAATTGTTTCCCCATCAAGTAGTGCCTTTAGTTTCCTAATGATGATGGACTATGTGCTACTACTGACAACATTGTCTATGAGCATAGCGTGAGCTTTTAATCCCCATAGCATTTTTCCATGACTAAGTCCAGAGTTAGATAACATTTTGATTGTGTTATTAGTGTTTATTAGAAGTTCTGTAATTTGAGGTGATAACAAGGCCTCTCTGGCTCTGTTCTTCCAGGGTTAGTTCTAGCCACTCCATATTCATGATGTCTCATTACAACATTTTTAACAATATTTTTGTATGATTTAATATTTGTGTTATCAGATTCCCCAGTACAATGGTATCATCTTGTGCAGGTAGTGGGTGTACTATAGAGACTGTTAGCAATAAAGTTGTAACTTGTAAGTTATAAATAGAGTTCGATGTGTAAAATTTAGATTGTTTGTTTGTACCCTTATGCAAATGTCTACTTTGATTGCTGCATTTTGTCGAGTACAAGTCAAGAACATGCTTTTTTAAAAGTATTATGTTGGCACACATTTTTATTGATTTGAATTGTAAATTTAACTTGTGGTGCATGACATTTTATTTCAGTCTTTTTCTTACACTAAAATACGTTTATGTTATGACATAAACTGAAGAATGTAAGTCCAGATTTACTTATTGAAGATTTACATTCCTAGGTTTAACAAATATTAATCTACCATAAAATGGAAATAAAACTACCTTCCAGTGCAGTTGTGCCTTATTCTGGAGTTTAGTTTTATCGAGCTGGCAACATTATTTGGATCCTTTGTCAATAGTTGCATTGTGATCCAGTATGGCTGTGATTTGGTTCAAGTGAGTTATCTTCCTGAAATTATATCTCTGACGTTGTTATTATTGAGAATTCAAGTTCAGAGCACCCCATAGCATATCATTATCAGTCCAGTGACATTATCATCCAGATCAGGTTATTATAGCAGGACTCTCTGCAGCATTTAACTACCTATTTTGGGTTCCCTTTCGGAAATTGGGGTTAGTTCACGGATGGTCAGAATTGAAAGTTCTTATACTCATTTCCCTCAACATATCGGATTTGATGGCTGAGGCATTAAATAACAACTGTACAAGACTTGTTCAAAATTCAACTTTATTAAAATGGTAAATATGCTCCATACAGAGCAAAGGGTGTGACCTCCAATATGTTTGAAAAATTGTATTGAATCAACGTTACTGTTTCCCTATATATATATATATATATATATATAGAGAGAGAGAGAGAGATATATATATATATATATATATATATATATATATATATATATATATATATAGAGAGAGAGAGAGAGATATATATATATATATATAGATATATATATATATATATATATATATATATATATATATATATATATATATATATATATATATATATATATATATATATATATATATCTCTATATATATATATATATATATATATATATATATATATATATATATATATATATATATATATATATATTGTTGAATAAGCTGTGTTATAATTTTACCTGACATTTACTGGATTAGTTTCTACCTCCATATAGGTTTTTCTTCAGTCAAATTAGTTGAATGCATATCTACTATGGATTTTTGTGTGTTTCTGTTAAATTTGATATTAATTAAAGTGCACATGGATTATTAACCAATGTATCTAAAAGAGCATTAGTGTCTTCAAAACAATTGCGCCTAATGAATTTTTCTCTTAATTGGAATCCCTAACAATGCATAATTGTAGGATTTAGGCTGTTAATGCTATTGTCATGGAATTTGTTGTAAATGATGGTATGATAAAAGATGTTGTAGCCATCCCAAGTACATCCTAGTTTACATGGTTGTGACATTGGATCTTTACCTCTATTGAATTTGATAATTTATACCAACCATTGTGTTCTAAAAGAGATGTAGCGACTATAATCTTTCTGCCTCGTTGATCCACCAGCCATTGTTCCCTAGCTCTGTTAGTATTTCAAGCAATTACATGAGACTATGATCCAAAGGAAACTAGTTATATGATGGTTAAAACCTCAGAGTTAAAATGGGGATCCAAGCCCTTGGTTTTCTATTAGTGTTGAGATTGTTTTGGAAAAAAGCAATTAATAGAAACATTGCTAAATATTTTATTTTATTTTGATTCTGAGTGAGACTTAGGGGTCAAACAGAGCTACACATTAGCTGCTATGTGGCTTGAAAATAATGGTTATATATCAATAAAATGTGTTTTATAGGTATTTCAATATTCTCTGTGGCTCGAGTTTGTTGTTGTGGCATTTTCCTTTTTTCAAACAGTGGTTGAAGGATTCACATTAGAAACACTTATTTGTATGAAAATAGCATTGTATTCCATGATATAACTTTGTATACGTATACAATTCCTATCTTTAGTAAAAATTCATAGAATTAGAAGTGAACAAACTTTCTTCATCTTTTATGAATTGAAATGGACTCCCACAATTGAAAAAACTTCCACATTGTCCATGTACTTTTTTCAAACCATGAAAGGAATATAATGAAGATAGAGGAATGAATAATCTAATTTACATAGAAGGGAACCCATATTACTTGAATGTTTCAAGAAGCCTCAATGGTATCTTGGAGGTACATCCTTGAAGAATATAACACCCTCTTAAATCCAATACTTTCTCACTACAACATAAAGGAACTCACCTGAAATAGTTGCAGTTGCACTATAAGGAATATCATTGAAAAGTAGTTCCTTGCTACCACTACTAAAGAAATTCCCATCCACGTACTTTCCTATAACCATGAACATGATGCAAATTGACAATTGACTGAAACTAACATAAAAGGGTACTTCATATTACTTTCATGTTTCAATAAGCCTCAATCATATTTTGGAAGTATTCTTATCCAAAGAGATATGTTCCACCATCATAATAGATTCTTGTTGTAGCATCAAAGGAATCATGATTATCAAAATTTATAATGAGCTTAAATTGATTTCCACCTAACCTCATAATTGAAATCAAATTGGATTTAGGCTGACAATAGATTATTGCACTAAACTTCTGAAAACAAAAATCAATTTGCAGCCTTGTACATAAAACGCAAAGGTACTTTTAACTTAAAGGAAGATGTGATTGAGAAAATCAATTTCTTCTTCATGAAACATACTCAATAGGTAGAAGGTAAAACGATCATTTATTATACCGGTGAATGCTAAGTGAAATAATTTCATGTCTACCATGAATAAATGTTCCTTTTTCTTATAGAAGATGAAAAATAGTTTATCACATATGCATTTTCTATTGTGTTTGCTTTAAAATTTAAAAGATAAAAGAACAAAGAGAATCAAAACAGAAACTAATGCATTTTTTTATTATCAATTATCATGGATTTGGTATTGGGATTTTCAAATTGGGTTCAGATTGATAATAGATTCTTGCACTAAACATCCAAAAATAATAATATATTTGCAGCCTTGTACTTCAGATGAAAAGGTGTTTGTGACTTGAAGAGGGATGTGATTGAGCAACTCAATTTCATAATGAAACATTCTAATAAAGTCGAAGGTGAAATGATTGTTTCTTATACCAGTGTGAATTTTGTATGAAGGAAACGCATGTCTACCATGGATAAATATTTTTGTTTGCATGTAGAAGATCAAAACTAGTTTATAGTTCATGCATTTTCTATTGTATTTGCATTAAAAGATAAAAGATAAAAGAATAAAGAGAATCAAAACATAAATTACTACATTTTGTGTCAATTATCATCGATTTGATATTCACATTTAGTTTGAAATTTTAAACTGCACAATTTTTAGAGAGATCTCATTAAACACGAGAACATTGAATATCAAAGATTATAGGGTGTATTTTTCTTTAATACTAATGTTGAAGACAATAATCAACTAGAAACTTTGAAACAATAAGCAATTCATTCACAAATTTTTATTAGGGTCAACCTTCAAATACAAAAATGCATTCTGAATCAGATTGGTTAGATGATTGACCTAGAGAGTAAGACACCTTCATGATTATGTGTAACACAACTAAAACAAAAGGTGCAACATAGAGATCCACTTACTCAACAAAAAATTGGAAAGCAAAATATTTCAAAGGAATCCTCTTCAAAGATTCTTGAATTCTTGTAGCTTTCTCCTCAAAATGTGTTTCATCAGCACAACATCTTCTCATGTGTATAATTACCCATCTATCATTTCGTTGTAAGGTAGAATTATATCTACTGAATAATTTTTCTTGTTTTCATTGGCTTCAAATTCAACCCTCCCACTGTACAAAAGGAAATCATACTGAAATAGAACATTAATGACAGGTAAGGAACGTGATATCAACTACCTTAAGGATGTCCCAAAGGGGAAATAGGAATCAACAAGTTCTTTGTAAGTTGAGTTTGTAATTTTTGTAGCATCCAGAGTCCCTACGTGTTCTCCTGGAGATGAATGATCAAAGATACTACCAAAATCCATCTTGTTTGAGGAATTACATGCTACTGAAGAGTTTATGTTCCCATATTCAAACTGAATGAGAAATTTTCTGCAAGCATCTTTGATCGTCCCATCATAGAAAATTGTTAGATCAAGTAGAAACGCCATTATATTCTTAAAAATCATTCCTAGTTCTTTCATTCCCATCTTCTGATAGAAAATACCTTCTTTGGAAGAGATATAATGAATAAATGCCTCGCAGTGATTTAATCCACAAACATAGGATGATTTAACGAGTCCAAAAACTTATAGGTGAATCATCTTTCTTGTGTGGATCCAAAGGATGAGAACCAGTGAATGGAAGATGTGAAAAAATAGTTTTAAGCTAATCTCTAGGAAACGTTTTCCTAAAAACATTTGAAGCCCTAAGAAGCTAAGCTGTTGAACCACTTTCTTAGTAGATCTTGCATTTCCACTATCAACCAACAGAGAAAAGGAACTTGATAAATAAATAGCCTTGTTAACATTTTCCCGCACTCCAAGTAGATGCTTCTCCACTTGGGAAATGATGTCATTATCATATCTTCCTCCCCTCACATGCTTCATAAGCCTAGAAATTTCAATAAGTTCATTTCCTAGCAATTCCATAGGTATATTTCTCTGAGAAACACAGTGAGCAAGAACCAGATCATCCAAACCTGCACTAAAACCATTTAAGGTTAAAAATTCAATAAAAAAATGTTGAACTGAATTCAAACAATTCATTGTCACTCCTGGACCTTTTCATTTAACAATTACATTAAAAATTTGAGTCGGAGAACTTAGCAATTGTGTCTTATCACCATTGAATAATAGTATTTCATTGTTTCTTATGAGAATCCCATTCTCCTCACAGTTCAATTCTAAGGAAATTCCATCTAAAGAAGTTGGCTAGCTGTCCAAAATGACCCTCCATCATGCACTTTAGTGACTACTGGTTCAGGCAAGGTTTCAAAAGTCCATAATGATAGCTGATTTAGTGTGGTTTTATCCAACATAGGTTTTCTGGATAGAAGATTGGCTTCCAACAATGTATATTTTTTCTTTCAACTGAAGAAATAACGTTTAGAGTAGCTCTGGGTTGTACATAGTCCTGCCTGGGATTCTAACAACTGTGGGAACCAAACCTCCCCACCTAACTATTGGATCATATCCTCATGATTAACCAATCAGCAATGTATCTACTATCAACACTCAATGCTATGTTTGCCTCTCCACAATGGGAACTAAACATTTGTTGATCCACATTTAGAAGCTGCAAAAGCTCAGCTTGATATTCTAAATATTAGGGATAGAAAACATGAATGAAATCTCCATCAAAATCTGCACCAAGTGGCCAACTTATGAGAGGATTAATAATCATTGTAGATCCCAGATGTATGTACATTTTGAATGCCTACAATGAATGTTTTTGGACACTTGGAGGATGATTAATCAAAACAAAATCCCCATCATGAAGTCCACGGTTGATCACTTCACCAATTTCAACTTTCTTCTTTGCTTTTCTGAATGCATTTGAACAATAATTACCTCCTTTGTCAACATAGTCTACAATTTTATGCAAATTTTCCCTATTGTAAACATTTACATGCTTTGCAAATGTTTCTCTCTTAGCTATCTCTACAGGCATAAAAGTTTCATTTATCCTTCTATATGCATCTCCAGTGACAACGAATCGAGATGATAGATTACAAATCTTACTAATAAAAAACCTATGCAGTTTGTCAATTTTTTTACTTTTTACATTTCTAGGAAAGTTGTTGGATAGAAATTTGCTTGCAGGTATCTAAAAAAGATATCGTAGAATGTCAAAATACAAAATATTGTAAAAAATATTAAGATTGATATCCATCATAAAGACTCTTTTAAGTTTCTACTAGTACTTTGTATACCTTTCTCCCTTCCCTCACACATAGATAATATGTGAACAAGAATTGTAGATCCTTTGATTTAGCCTCATGTGACAAGAATTTAGTCGTGTCATATCTTGAATCTTTGATATCTTCAACAACATTAACAATTTTCTTCAGTGTGTGTAGCATGTTCCTAGGACAACGAGACTAATATTGACAATCTAAATTTAATATTACTAGTTAGATCCCAATTCCAATAAACAGTTGTTTATACTGCAATTACAAAATGAACTAACAACAAAAAGCATGTTACTTACATATGTCGTTAAGGATTTTCCTCACATATCAAGAATGTGTACACAATTAGGAGTTCAAGGTAGAAGTTAAAATAGAAAATTTCTCTTGCTTGAGGGTTAATTTCAACTAACCTCTAATAAATTTGTCATCTATGGAAAAATATTCAATATCATTGAAATCGATGTAGGGTTTTCTGAGTACAATCCCTTTACCTAAATTTTGATAGTGGGATTTAGCAGCTAGGATCAAATTATCATTAGCAGGGGTCGTCGCCTTAGTATCTTGAGTCTTGGAATCAACTCTTCATTGCAGCACTGTAGATATTCATGTCTTAATCTGGGAAAACTTGAGTTCCTAGGCTCGATCCCTATCATTGGAAGCCTCGAGGTCTAGGGAACGATTCTGATATATGAATGATCTCTGGCCGGCATTTGATTTCATGATATTAGTTACAAATGGTTGGGTTTTTATATTATCCACCATTATTGTCAAGGCCAAGAGTGAATTACCAATGTTTCCATTCAAAATTGAGGCCTCAGGAGAATGTAGGAGCTTCAAAGTCATCCATTAGATTAATTCGAAAAAAATGCAATGCACAAATTCAAAATGTTCTTTAAATTTAAGAAAATTAGTGCCAAATACTTGAGCTCTTTCTCCCTAGAAAAGAACTTTCTAGAGATTCTCCATTGGCAGCATGATGTTGCAATATTGTAGTCTATAACTGGATGGATCTAGCGTAGTTTGTGACTTTTTGTTATTGATGTTGCAATCATGTCCATTATGGTCTACAATTGGATGGATTTGGCTCGGTCTCTTTAACTATTAGTGTAACTATTAGTATTTTCATTTGCTCAAATTTTCTCCTACTTCTTAGTATTGTAGATGGTTTGGAACAATCGTTGTGCTTAGTGCTATGTGGGAGGGTGAAAGTGAAGTTGGAATCTATGATTTGCTATTTTTTTTTTCATTTATATTACTACATTAATAATCCATAGCTTATATTGGGTGCATTAATTTAAATAATTATACAATGAAAAATGATTATATGCATTGATTTAAGAAATAGTAGTGGGAAAATTGATAAGTATTGATTTCAACTCTAATATAGTGAAAATTATCTAAGTGATTTCAAAACTAATATATTGCAAAACAATTTAGAAATACATATTATAATGTTATAAAATAAATATTCTATTAAAAAGTAAAGACCAACACTTTGTTTATGCAATACTAATATTTTAGTATAATTTTTTGATGAAAAATGTTTAACAATTGAATGTGATGCATTGACTTTTAGTGAAAAGACAATCCATTTTTCACTCATTCAATATATGCAATGTATCAAATAAGTCTAAGAAAAATCAAGTAATTGCATTGATTTCAATAATCATATAATGTATCCCTAGATGGGTTAGCTAGCATGAGATAGATGGGGGGGAATGAGACCATAGTCCCACTCACTACAAGAGGAGGGAGACATTCCATCATTACCCCCAATGAATTAAAATGCACATACAATTGCATTGTGTGCCATAATTATGTTACCACCCCATCAATCATGTCACCCGTGTTTGTCTAATGGCATATTTCCCTTGGATCATTAGTCTTTTAACCCCTCTTGTACTTGGAAGACTAACATGGTTTGTAAGCCTACTCTAAATTTCCACATTAGTCATTCTAGGAGGTAAACAATTATGATGGCCCCTGAGCCATCTCTCTATACATGAGCGTCGTGCTAATAGTTTGTATGCAATTGTATATTGTGAAATAATGGTGTAATGGTGTCTTGTATATTTTGTGAGTTTCAAGCCTGATCATAGGTATTTAGAAGGAACATTAGTCATTTTTGTATCATTTTATGTTTTTCACCCTGTAGTGATTCATCCCCCTCAATAAATTTGGTGGTATTTCTTACTGAACTTGCTATGTTGAGACCATTCCCCCAGTCCATCAGAGTTATTTCTATTGAATTTTCCTCATTTTTTCTTGGCCTTTAGCTAATTACTTCCTCACAATATTTTCTTAGCTTGAATTCCTCTCCCCTTTTTAGGCACACAATCTTGTCGTCCAACCTCATCAGGCCCCACCACTTTCACCTTCCACTTCCCACTAGCCTATCTTTGTGGAACTTTCCCTCCTATAAACTCTTTCTTTTTGATTTCTTATAGTTTCCTTCTCCTATGGAGACCATGGCTAGATAAAGAGAATAGGTGATGCAGGAGCATAAGGCTTGAAGAAAAATTTGAAGAATTATTCCAAAAATACAAAAAAATATTACAAGCAAAGGAGTGGGATCCTTAAGCCATCAATTTCCATGTTTTTCTAGTTAAGCATAGAGCTAGAATATAGGATTTGATCATGATGTAATAAATTCTAGTTAGTTAGCTGTAGTGGAGATTCTCGAGGAGGATGCCTCGCAGGATAGATAGAGTTAATAAATTTTAGCCTTTGAATTAGGAACTAGTTGTTCGGATGAACCAGTACTTATGTAATTTTCACATTATTGTAAAGGGATTTTGACTATTGAAGAAATTTGGCTTTCTTGCAGTGAATCTAGTAAAGTGGGAAAATTGAGGTTCTGTGTATGTGGATGAGAAATTCTCTGTCAAATCCTGAAGGATAATCTCCTTCGAAATCTCTGTGTTATTGTGAAATTCGAAGTTTAATTGGTGTTTTGTAAGATTGAATGAAATTGTGTTGACTGTGTTAAATTCCATGTTTTCTTTTTAACTGAGTTTCTTGTGAATTCTGAGTGTGGAGCGGATGATTGAGATCAGCGGAGGAAGACTACAGATGCAACGCGTGAAGATTTAATTTGGACTGTTAGATCTCGGTCGAGGCAGATCAACAGTGTTCGAGCGCAGAAGTTAACCGACACTTAACAAGTCGAAGCAGTTGGAGAAACCCACAAGTGGATTTCGGGTGGAAGAAATGCCATAAGCAGTATTTTCTAATTGGCTCTGATTCCATATACATCGTGACACGTAACAAAGAGGAGAGAGGGAGAAACCGCTTATCGGGTGGGTTTAAAGTGCGCAAGTTAACCGGGTGATATTCATTTTAGTCGTTAGATCTGGTGGAGAAAGATCAACGGTTGACAGGCAAGGAGCAAGTTCGAGGTTGGGAAAGTGAGGTGACTGTTGGATCTTGAACAAATCAATGGTGAAGAAGTGCCAACGAGTTTGTAGAATATAGACTTCAAATCTTATTAAACTATGGCTTATGTTACCATCGGGTCCGGATTAGTGGAGGTTTAGCGGAACTCTGCAGTTTTAGAGGAGTTTGCTAATTTAGTGGAAGCTCTAAGGTTATCAGTGGATGACAGAGAGCCCATTGAACCAGCAATTACATCTGGAACCAGAAGTAGAAGATATAATCTCACAGTTTGGGAGATTAACACTCCTTCCTGCACCCAGACCGCCATCATTAGTGGTATTAGAGCAACCTGTTGACACTGAATTGAATCTCAAAAGCAAGAGAAGGAAATCCAATATGGCTTTCAAAGTTGGAAGAGGACGAGGATGTGGTAGAAGAGGACGACCAGTTGCAAATGCTGAGGTGATGGAAGCTATGCAACAAATGTATGCTAGATTATAAGCATTAACAACAGGGCGAAATATAGATGATGGAGATGTTAGTGAGCCTGAGATTGAAACAGAAGAAGAGGAGGAAACTATAGTCGTTACTCCTGAGATGAGATTCTTCTAATCAGTGTTGAGATCCAAAGCTAGGCCAAAAACTGAGGTTTCAATATATGCAGGAGGATTGAATCCAGAAGAATTGATAGACTAGATTAATCGCATGGTGAAATTCTTTGATTATGGAGAAACAGAAGATGAGAAGAAAGTAAAGTTTGCTATCACCAAGCTAAAAGGACATGCAACACTTTGGTGGGATGGAGTGTAGGCAGAAAGAAAGAGTCTTGGCAAGCAACCAATTAGAAATTGGAATAGGATCGTAGCAAAGCTAAGAGGTAAGTTCGTACCAAGTAATTATCAGCAAACCTTGTTCAGACAGATGCAGAATCTTAGACAGATGTCTATGATAGTGAGAGAATATACAAAGGAATTATATAAGGTAAGTATAAGAGTTTGACAAACTCAGGATACAGATGAGAAGGTGGCTAGATATGTGAATGGTCTTAGGATGGAAATTCAAGATGAGATAAGTATACTGTCTCCTAAAACAGTAGAAGAAGCTTATCAGGTGGTACTGAAGGCTGAAGAAAAACTCATAACGAAGCAATTTTCCAGAGGAAGAGGTACTTTCCAAGGAAAAGGAAGTCAAGGTGGTAGAGGAAGATCTACAACACCTAGAGATGGAGCTAGCAGAACCTCAAATCAGCATGGAACCACAGGAGGTGATGCAAGTGGCAGAGGGAGTTTTTCTAGAGGAAGAGGAGGCAAAGGAAGAGGAAGAGAATTTAGATGTTATGTGTGTAAAAAACTAGGACACAGAGCTTTTGAGTGCCCAGAGAATGCGGGAACAAGTCATAGGAATGCAATTGTTGCTCAAGTTAAGGAAGAAGCAGCCGTAATGACAGAAGAAGAAGATGTACCAGAGAGAGGAGAATATTTGGTAATCAATAAATTTTTGCTCAAGCCAGCAAAGGAGATAGTTGAACCATCAAAAAGGAAGACTTTGTTCAAAACAGTGTCAGATGATCATTGATAGTGGCAGCACTGATAATTCGGTCTCTATAGAAGTGGTGGAGAAATTGAAGTTGAAGACAATGAGATATCCAACACCTTACAAGGTGTCATGGTTACAAAAGGGACATCAGTTGTTAGTGAATGAACAATGTGAAGTGGAGTTGCGGTTGGGCAAATATAAGGATAAAATTGTATGTGATGTGATGCCTATGGATGTGTGTCACATATTTCCTAGGAGACCTTGGCAATATGACAGAGGAGCTATGCATGATGGGAAAAGAAAAACCTACAAGTTTGGTAAATATGGTGTTAATCATTCATTGCTACCTATGGGAGAAGAGGATGCATCAGGAAAGAATGATCCAAAAACTCTATTACTAGGAGGAAAGGAATACTTACAGCAGATTGAAGAAAATGAGGTAAATTTTGCTATAATATGTATGATCCAAATGGATACAATAACACTCTATAAGTCTTGAAATCTCTTAAAAACATGCCAAATATCAAAACAATCGCATGCCAAGAGCCCTTAGAATGGCTGAAAAACACTATAGGGAGGCAAAAACCACAGAAAACTGTGAAAAAACAGAGTATGGGAGGCATGGAACAATGGATGCATAGTAGCCGTTAGATCTGGCCAATCAACAGTCCAGATCTGATCGAAAATCGCAATCGACACTCGAAGATAGTGGATATAGGCACTTAATATATGTGTATAGCGAGGACGATTGGCGAAGTTAACTAGGACCATTGATCAAGCACGTAGATCGATGGCCCATGTTGCATCACGTTTTTCTATCGGAGATTACAGAGTGCTTGCAAATGACCCGAGGCATGAGAAACATGCAATTGCCATTAATCACATCGCGATATTGCAATTGGAGAAAACATTATGTGCGATCTGATGAACCGGACCCGACAGGTTTATCAATGTTATTTCATAAGATTTGAGATCCATAGAAAGGGAATTTTTAATGTATTTTTCATATTTCATTCATTAAACGAAATACAAGGGGTGAAGCGCTGATGCGATAAGATAGACCTAAAAGGGTTCCTTAAGGCTATTATATATTGTTTCAAGTCTGGAGAAAGGCCATTTCTAATGCCTTTTTGCAGTGTTAATGTATTTCTAAAATACGAAGGGGAACCTTGGAGCAGGGCCGCAACGACTTGCTATAGTGATTAGGGATGGACCTAATAGGGGAATAGACCATATTTTAGGACTTTTGAAGTTTGAAATGAACCATGTTTTGGCGGGATTTCACAGTCGTGAAAGCGTTTTTCTGTGTTAGCAGAAAACGACTGAGTTCGGGATTCTGAAGGATTCAGGGGCCCTAGGCACTCTTACGTTACCGAATAGGTGGCCACCTCCCCTTTAGGCGTTATGCAATGATTGTGTGATGCTGGAAGTGGTATTCGAGCGGACAGAGGCCTGGGAGATAGAAAGGCAAGAAGGAGAAATGAATAGGCAGCCCAGATTGGCTTTAAAGCCATAGCAAACAGAAGACAGAGTAGGTAGTGCCAAGACAGAGCTAAGATAGAGGATAGAGAGTGATTCAGAGAGTCTGTGTACTTAGGGAAAAGCTTGAGAGGTTCAACCAAACTCTTACTATTATATTTGTGTGTATTGAGTCTCAAATTGAGCTCATGCTGTTGTAAAAAATCTTCTTGAAGACATAATAAAGAGGCCACCATTGAAGGCTGGACCAAGAGATGTAGCCTTAGAGATTGGGTGAACTCCTTATTAAACTTGTTGTGTTTTTATGTTTTTGTCTATTATAGTCTTTTATTGCTTCATAGTCTATGTATTTCTCAATCTAATCGACCCATTGCACAAAATAACATGGGTAAATCCATGCACATGAGTCTATAATACCTTATTAATCATCTTAGATCTCATTATCAGATCAAGTGGTATCAGAGCTTTAGGTTTACTAAGGTTAGACAAGCTTGTGCTGGATTGGTGAATGATAACTAGGTTAAAGCTCAAATTAGTAGAAGGAGAACTGGTTGAAGCTATCCCAGAAATTGGTAGAGTCTATCCTAGGAGGGAAATGGCAAAAGAAAATCCCTTGGAATCAGACTCTCAATTCAGGAACAGTTTCATGACCATGAGAGTTATGGTAGAAGAAATGTATCGAGAATTTAAGAAAGGTTGTTATTGGGAAAACTAGTGTCCATTCAGAGCTGCTAGTCCCACTAAGATGGGTATCTATCTTAGAAACAAACAATTCCAAAGTAACTTGTGTTTTCCTTTATGAGAGATGGATGAGAGAGAAGTAGAGAGTACCAACCTCAGTATTTCGCTTGGATCCTTACTTGTTTCCTCTCCCCTTTGATAGGTCTTCACCACTCCTTTCTCACTTGTCTCGCTTCAAAGAACACCTGTAGAGTCAAAGCAGCAAAATACCATCAAAGCATAGAGATCTATAACCATAAACAATGTAGGATCAGATGTACATTAACCATATAAATGCATACATAAACAAGATTCAGAAATATACAAGCATATGGAGGAAAACTCAAATAGCTTTATTGATAGAAGTAGTAGAAGAGAGGAGTACAACCAGGCTGTCTGATCCAGCATCATCCTCCCAGCATGAAAGCCCTCTTCACCTCATACAAAGCAAGATCACCCAACAATGTCTTCAAAGAGAAACCAACAACACTTCCTTGCAAATTACAAAATTCCAGCCTTTGGATCTCTTGGATGAGGGATCCATATATAGATGTTTTCAAGAGAGTGAGTCAGCTTCTGGGATTTTGATTAGTGTCATTTCGCTGATAGTTCTTGGTTCCACTTGGAGATTTCGGATCTCTTACTCATCCTTGGGCGAATTCAGAGAGGCAAGTGTCATATGAGCAGTTTCTAGAAGATTCTCTGGGTTTCCACCTAGCACACTGCTTCTGCCATTTGTCTGCTCTCGCTCATCACACCCTACAGAAGGGATTTCCAGTATGCATCGCACCCCCCATGTGTAATAGGTGAGATGCATCACACCCTATGCATGGAGCAGTCTGTATGGTCCTTTTTTGACCATTTCTGAGTGGTTTTTCATGGATAACTTCTGGGAGATGATGTAATCAGCTGACCTTGTTCCTTTAGGGTATGAAACAACACTTTTAGGGGTTTAGGAGCCCTTGGTTTATGGACATATGTGATTTGGGTTGCAGTGCCCAAATATGTTTATAACAATTGTCCCCTAAAGCATGGTCGTAAATCCTTTTGATGTCGAGTGAAATGCTTTATAATGAGGATCCGAAGTTTTCAAACTGGAAGGTGACCTGTAATAAGATAAACACAATTCATTATCTTCACAATATTTTCATGATCTAGCTGAGGCGGTCATTCCCATGCTCAGCTTTATAAATTCATATTCATGTACATAAGTTAGACAATCTCCTGTGTGGAAGACAGATGATTCTGGTAGAGCCATCATCCTTTAGTTTGGATGATTATTAACAATGATGTACATTTGATATCTTTATTTTCCTAAATATATCACAGCCCGAATGGATGAAACTAGATCCCGCATCTTCAAACTCATTCAATCTTCGCCCAAAGTACAAGTCGATCCATGCGAAAAGATGTTTTGATGTTGAACATGGAAAGACATCGCCTGATTACCAACTAATGATGTAAGTTGTTAATAGGCATGAGAAGAATCACTGATAATGATGATGACCCTCAAGGTACTGCAGTACAACTCACATGGTGTGAATACATGAGCTGATTTCTAACACCACATAAAATCTTTCAGTTGAAGGCCATTGATGTAAACCTATCGCCGCAAGTGAGAAACTTGCGATTGAGGCATGCAAGCTTCAAAGTACTGAAAGGGTTGTCCCTAAGTCAACTTCTTGGATAATGAGCTGATGTCGACAAGAAGTGACCCGTCGTAGGAGGGCCTTAATGAATCCCACATCTACGACACGGAACAGAGCAAATTATTTTGTGGAGGTGAAAACGATCTGATGATACAACGTTCAGGGTGGCGGTCATGAAAAATTGAGAGTGAAGGTATTGCAGCGGATGAGATGTTAGCTAGGTTGGTGAATTCTCTGAGCGACTTCTCTTGAACATATCGGCGACACTGAAATGGATTGGTAGCGTTAACCCCAAGGTGGATGGTACGGTGGACCAATGGTGATGTGACCAGTGAATGGAATAACCCAACGCGACTCAATCATGGTGACGGAGTGAAAGTTTCATGTTCAAGAGCGACCTCCTACCAATGAAGCTATTCAAGTTTTCTTCCCTTTTTCCCCAGTCATTGCTGACCAATACCTCTTTATTTTTGTCAAGCTTGAGGAGGATAACATATGCTTGTTCTATAATTTTCCCTTCGGGAAAACCTGTCGCTATGTTTTAACGAGCCTAGCGACAGCTAAACTCGCTCTTGTTTGCATGGACAAGTTTGTCGCTATTGTTTTAACAAGTTTAATGACAAAGATAACTCGGTCCTTTTAAATTTTAGAGAGTCTAAAAAGGGACGTAAAGACAACTCCAGTGGTCCTTTTTCGTAATGTAATCCCTTAAGTTTGAAAAAGTGTAAAATAATACGAAAGGGATGACTTTTCGATAGTTTTAACGAGCCGAACAAGACAAGCGCTTGATCCTTTTTTGTAATAATCCCTCAGGTCCAAAATATTAAAATCTAGAGGAGGGATAGCACTTCTGGCCGCTTTAACGAGCTTGAGAGGCCAATTGCTCGGCAATATTTTCACATTTTATGAGTTAGATGAAAAGAGATTAAAGTAGACTCGTTTTTTGAGTAACGAGTGATGTTTTGGATAGCAACTAGTTCCAGGTAAGGTTTGGAACATTATAATCACGATAGTGTAAAGAAGGTAGCTAATAGAATCACTCATCGCAGCTATTCCTCAAAAGGGTAAAGAATCAAATGGAGGCATATAATCGGCTAAAAAAGAGTGGAGGTGATGGTAAGAACACAACCAAGGTTCAAAAGCTGATAGCCATGCGATCAAAATGGTTATTTGCCAGGGGTGGGGTTCATTTTTTAATGAGCTTGAACTCTATGGAAACATTTTCTCATTGCTAGGTTTATTTTTTGACGAGCTTGAACTTCACGTAAAACTGCTCATGGCAAGGTTTATTTTTTAACGAGCTTGAACTTTGCATAAAACTGCTCGTGCCAGTTGTATAATAAGGATGTCTCATTGATAGGTTCATTTTTTAGGGAGCTTGTCCCATTCGAAACTTTGCTCCTGAGCCTTTCGTTATGCAAGCTAGGAACGACCAAGCTACAAGTCTAAAGGGTTGAGAGCCTACAAACTAAGAAAATAAATGGTTGCTTTTCACTTGCATGCAGAAAGGTTTGCATGCCCCCAGGTATAATGAAATAGAGTTTCCAGGTTACCATACGGAAGTTCTTGCATTAGCAATATTGTTTCATCCACATGTGCAGACAAAACACTTCCTTGGATCTGTCCATCGAAATGGATGAAGGTGATTCTAGCTCCAATCACCTAACCTTTGACAGAGGAATCCTTTTCCAGACTGATCCATTATCCTAAACGGACAGGATTGCCAGACTAGTAATATTCCTATGCGGAAACCTATCTTATATCTGGGTTTTTCTTGTCGAGGTAGACCAAGGCGCATGCCTCCTGGGTTTCAGTCATAATCACCGAATCACTCACGATCATCAGGTGGATGGACTGGAGATTGATGAGACATTCCTTGTGCAAAAAGACCAGTTAGGGATGACATTTGACTAATAGTTGTGTTTGAACCAAGGAATGAAAGCTGGTCTATGAGCTGGACCACTCTGACTTCATGCGGAAAACACATCACTCGGAAGAGTGAGGAAATGATAGCTCCCATGCTATAAATGTAGTCACGTCCAAGGAGTAGATTGTAATCTAATGGCCCTTGGACTACCATCACGTTCAAATAAACGGTTTTCCTTCTCAAAGTTATAGGCAAATTTGGAAGGATCCCTAATGGTCGAATGGTTCCCTTGTTGAAGCCTAACAGATTCCAAATCTCAGGCAGAAGTGATGGTGAACCAAGCACTTTCCAAGTAGTGGAGGAAAGGATACTCATGGAAGCCCCTTCATCTATGATAATACCAACCATGATCATTCTGTAAGCTTGTACTATGATTCAAAACGGTACATTAGATGGTAGGCAGGGTCTCCCTAGTAGATTCCAATCGAAGGAAATGACTAGATTGCTTGGAGGTGGGACCGAATAAACGGCCAGATAAGTCTCTGACGAACTTCCTTCCTGCAGTAAAGGAATGAGTAGATTGCTCCCATGTTCATCGGAGTCGGTGTTTACGAAGATAATTTGAACGGTGTCATTCTCATTCCCTTTGGTGATAGTATCATCTGAAGGTGGACCCTCTGAAGACAAGATTGGGTCGACTGTCGTCTCAACCTGTTGACTACGGTCCGGTGTGGACTCAGAGGGTCTATCTTCAATGACAGGTGCTTCGACTGAAAACAATGGTGTGTCAGTCAGATTTTCAACTAGCGATGGACCTGTCAAGAGTTTCTTGTATCCAGGAGGAAGTCGCTGCGGTGATGCAGGACGGTTATCCAAGACTATTTTAGCTTCGTCTAAGAAGGGACAATGGTGGAGGGCATGATCGCCTTCACACAGTTTACAAGGAAATTTGGATCTTCCTTTTTGTCCATTGACTTCATTTTCACTAGTTGACGGTGTGCTTTTAACATGATCATCAACGGTTGAAGACACCATATTGTGCAAGTGGGGAGACCAGTCCCTCAATATCCATGGGATGTAGGGACAATCTCGATGATAGTGGTCTCCCTTGCAAATGACACGTGGAGATTTAGGTTTGGAAGGTGCAGTGTGTGGGTTTTCGCTAGATGATGTACGGTTGCCCCCTTTTGTTGTTGGGTTCTTCTTCTTCTTCTCCTTCCCTTTCTTTTTCTTCTCAATTACTTGGTTTTTAGCGTTACTAGCTTCACCAAGTGAAGAGGAAGAAGGAGAGGGAGAAACAAATGAAGTAGAAGGTGGGGAAGCAACTTCATCTGGTTGCTGATTTGATTGTTGAGGAATTGTGGTGTTTTGGATGAAAAAGGTCAAGAAAATCCATACAAGCAGGCCAATTGTGAGTCCTGGAAGGGACAATGTGGCCATGTGTGGAGCACCAACATCTCCCTAAGAGGATAAGGGACTAGGATTTCCTCCAAGAGGAAATCCTTGATTGCTAGACTCAATTTCTCAACCTAAAGACCAACGAGGGAACAATGACATTATTCTGATTAAAATAAATTTTATGACGCTTTGACACAACTTGCTTTTTCAATTTTTAAGAGTTGAGAAAAATCTAAAGATGACTCTAGTCGCCTTCGATTTTTAATGAGCCTGATGTGACAAGTGCTCACATGGACCTTTTCTTTTAAGGTGTCTGAAAAGGAATGAAAGTGACTACCCTGGAAATCTAGACAGAGGGGATTACCAAACCAATCGCAAAACTACAGAATACTTTTTACGGTACAGAAGTCAATCTTCTTGAATGCTATGTTCAGTGCATTGTGATCGATAGGGTGGTAGACAAGGCTAAAAGGATAAAGGATGTAGCCTATTGTGGTCTCCGAATATATACTTGACGGTACCTGGGAGCACAAGTCCGTAGTGGCACTTGTCGTCTCAAAGAGGAGGAATCACCCAACCTACGATGAAAGTGATAGTTACCAGGCTTTACGACACCGGAATACATCTCTAGCCTAGACTTCTAAATGTTTTGCATTAGGTTCCAAAGTGTTTTTATGTTCAATGAAGTTTATTTTACAGTTGATATTTCTTAAGAAGTTTGCCTTTAAGGTTCACCATGTGATGTAGATATACAATTCCTAAATATGCAATATAAGATGATAAACAGTCATTTACTTTCTTTTTGCAATGAAAATCCTAGCTACTAAGGAAAGAGAAATGAAATTCTTTCAACATAGAGCAGAGAGCACACAGTAGATGCACTTTTCCAAAATCAACTTCAGCATGCAGTCTTAATGCAAAAGCACATGCATGTATTGTTTTTTAGTTTCCTTAATCTGAGAATGACAAAAACAAAACAAAGTATAGATCTTAACTATTCTCTTTCAAAGCGACAGTACTAACAATTTTCTTTTCAAAAACTGAAAGTAGGGTCAAGACGACACTTTGTGATTTTGAATCTAAACTGCTTTTGACACTTGAAATACTAATGATTCAAATCAAATACAATGGCAAAAGTGTAATCGAATATCTAAAAGGGGAATGCTTTGTCGTACTCTTTTTCTTGACTGAAAACGATGCTTGCGACACTTTCAAATCAAAAGACGACAATTCGATTAAGCTACTATTTGCAAAGGAGAACTGTAAATGATGAAAATTACATAAAAAACATTCACAATTCCTTTTGATGTAGGCTGAATAATGCAGAGGAAGATGGTTTCAATAGAGATATACTGATCACAAACAACAAAACTACTGAATAAAGCTGAAGACAATAAAGAAGAAACCAAAATCTGGAGGCAGAAACAGTCTCATATGATCATCGTACCTATAACACAGGGAAATAAGGATGCATCTCACCTACAACACATGGGAGGTGCAACGCATCCAGACTGCCAAGAAGAGACAGTGCGATGGTCCAAGGATGAGACTGAGCTTGGTTTTTACTCATAGTTTGCAGTTAAGTTCAGGGGTTTAGGGTGAGCTAACGATTTTCAGTAAACACAAAGTATAGGGGCTAATCTAATGAGGTTACTTGAGCTACCACCAGGGCACTTAGGATGTTTGCAAGCTAGATGTTTAGTTCATAAACCAACCTGAAGATTGATTGAAGCAACCTTGATCTACTTTGCAGTTGCATAGCAAAAGCAGTTCGAAGGCTAGCTGGCTTGACTTCAGGCTCCGTCTGTGGTTTATAAAGCAAACAACAGTAACAAAACAAACAAACTATTCACTCCCCAGTGGAGTCGCAATTTTGTTATCGGGAAAACTAGTGTCCATCCAGAACTGCTAGTCCCACTAAGATGGGTAGCTATCTTAGAAACAAACAATTCCAAAGTAACTTGTGTTTTCCTTTATGAGAGATAGATGAGAGAGAAGTAGAGAGTACCAACCTCAGTCTTTCGCTTGGCTCCTTACATGTTTCCTCTCCCCTTTGATAGAGCTTCGCCACTCCTTTATCACTTGTACCACTTCAAAGAACACCTGTAGGGTCAAAGTAGCAAAATACCATCAAAGCATAGAGATCTATAACCATAAACAATGTAGGATTAGATGTACGTTAACCATATAAATGCATACATAAAAAATATTCATAGATATACAAGCATATGGAGGAAAACTCAAATAGATTTATTGATAGAAGTAGTAGAAGAGATGATTACAACTAGGCTGTCTGATCCAGCATCATCCTCCATCATGAAAGCCCTCTTCACCTCATACAAAGCAAGATCACCCAACAATATCTTCAAAGAGAAACCAACAACACTTCCTTGCAAATTACAAAATTCCAGCCTTTGTATCTCTTGGATGAGGGATCCATATATAGATGTTTTCAAGAGAGTGAGTCAGCTTCTGGGATTTTGATTAGTGTCATTTCACTGATATTTCTTGGTTCCACTTGGAGATTTTAGATCTCTTACTCATCCTTGGGCGAATTCAGAGAGGCAAGTGTCATATGAGTAGTTTCTAGAAGATTCTCCGGGTTTCCATCTAGCACACTGCTTCTACCATTTGTCTGCTCTCACTCATTGCACCCTACAGAAGGGGTTTCCAGTATGCATCGCACCCCTCGTGTGTAATAGGTGAGATGAATCACACCCTATGCATGGAGCAGTCTGTATGGTCCTGTTTTGACTAGTTCTGAGTAGTTTTTGATGGAGAACTTCTGGGAGATGATGTAATTAGCTGACCTTGTTCCTTTAGGGTATGAAACAAAAATTTTAGGGGTTTAGGAGCCCTTGGTTTATTGACATATGTGATTGGGGTTGCAGTGCCCAAACATGTCTATAACAAAGGTCGAACTGAAGACTCTTCAACCTCGAAAAAAGACAAAGGAATTGAAGAATCTCTTATAGATGGCCATTATAAAATCAAAGGGAAAGGAAAAGAGGCTTCTCTATCCACACCTCCTGATAGCCCTGAAAATAAAAGGAAGAAAACATATTTGATTAAATTAGATGTTAAATTTGATTTGCCAATATATGATGGAGAATTAAATGCAGAGAAGATAGATAAATGGATTAGACAGATTGATGTGTATTGCGGGGTGCAGAGCATTGATTCAGACAGGAGTAAAATTCAGCTGGCTAGCTTGCACCTTGGAGGAACTGCCTTGGTATGGTGGGAAGGCAGGACACAAGCTGACTTGAAGAAGCATGGTAAAATTATTTCTGCCTGGAGTGAATTTCTTTCTACAATTAAAAAACAATTCTATCCACTAGCTTATATGCATGAAGTTATGATGAGTTGGCAAACTCTTCACCAATTTAAAGGGCAAAGTGTACAAAGCTACACCCAAGAATTTAGAAAAAGAGCTTTGATTCTAGGCATTTCTTTAGACTCACTTGAAACTTTGCTGAAGTATATAGTTGGTCTATGCAACTATTTGAGGCACACCATTCTCATGTTTAACCCTACTTACATAGATGAGGTATCTTTCTAGGCTACCCATCTAGAGGCTAGAGGCAAGAATGTGAACCCATAGATTGGGGGATCATCAAAACCCACTGAAAGTAAGAACAAGGAGAAGAGGAAGTAGAAATGGAAAGAGAGGAAGGCAAATGCTGTATAGAATGCCAAACCTTCATGCACTCACTGCAAGAAGGATGGACATGATGATGAACATTGTTGGTCTTTACATCTGGAGTTGAAACCCAAGAAGTTTGATGGCAAGAAGAAACAATCTACTACTATTGTACAGAAAGATTTGGGGTCAGACTCAGGTGATGAAACAACAATCACAACCACAGGTATAAAAGGTAAAAATTCTGAAGAATCTACTAGTAACTCTGCACAAACTATTGATAGTGAAGAAAATGAGAGGAAAAGACATGAGTTTTTTCATATTAGAGTTATTTCCAAGCATCAAAAGATTGATACTTTGTTTGATAGTGGCTCACAAGTAAAATTAATTTCTAAAGCAACTGTAAAGAAGCTAGGATTACCAACCACACCTCACAAGAAGCCATATCCATTAGGTTGGGTATGTGATAAAGCAAAGCTACAAGTGACTAGACAATGTAAACTTAGGTTTTCTTTTGGTTCCACATTTGTAGATGACGTTGAGTTAGATATCGTTCCCTTGGACATATGTGGAATTGCTTTAGGAAGTCCTTACTTGTATGATAGAAAAGCCAGTTTCTATAGAGCTGAAAATAAGTATCAAATCGTTAAAGATGGAATCGAATATATTGTAAGAGCTCATAAACTCAAGAATAATTATACTCTCATAAACTCAGGGCAGATGAAAAGAATTGTAAATTCATGCAAGCAATTTTTACTGATGGTTGTAAAGGAAAGGAAACCTGATAAAACCAATGTATTTTAAGGCTATTATGCTAAACAACAAGTTGATTTAGAAAAAGTTATTTCAGAATATGATATCCTATTTCGAGAACCTAAAGGTCTGCCAACCAAAAGGGAAATTGTACATGATATTAATTTGCAGCAAGATGCTCCATTGCCTAACATCGGAATGTACAGGTTATCCACTTTAGAGAATGCAGAGATCAAGAAGTAGGTACAAGATCTGCTCAAGAAAGGGTTCATAAGACCAAGCACATCACCATGCGGATCTCCAATTGTGTTGGCGAGGAAGAAAGATGGTTCGTGGAGGATGTGCATTGATTACAGAGCACTGAATAAAATAATGATCAAGAATTGTTATCCCCTTCCTCACATTGATGATCTATTGGATCAGCTAAAAGAAGCTGTTTAATTTTCCAAGTTGGACTTGCGTAGTGGTTACCATCAGGCCAGAGTAGCAGAGTAAGATGCATGGAACACTACTTTCAAAACAAAGCAAGGGCTATATGAATGGCTAGTTATGCCTTTTGGCTTAACTAATGCTCCTACCACTTTCATGAGAGTTATGAATGATGTACTCAGGCCTTTTATTGACGATTTTTTAATTGTATATTTGGATGACATTTTTGTTTTTAGTAAAACATGGGAAGAACATTTGAAGCATGTAAAGCAAACTCTAGATGTTTTGAAGAAATAAAATCTCTATGTTAAATTATCGAAATTTGAATTTGGTAAAAAATCTTTGAATTATTTGGGTCATATTGTAGGGGGTGGTGAATTGAAGATAGATCCCTCTAAGGTTGCAGTCATTGTAAACTGGCCTAAACCCAAATCTGCTACAGAAGTTAGAAGCTTCCTAGGAGCAGCACAGTATTGGAGAAAGTTTATTGCTAACTTTTCCTTAATTGTAGCTCCCTTACATGCTTTAACAGGGGTGAACAAGGTGTTTTAGTGGGGAGGAAAATAGTAGAAAGCCTTCGACACCTTGAAAGAAAAAATTAGTACAACACCAGTACTAGCATTGCCAAATCTTCAACAACCATTTGAGATTGAAACTGATGCCAGTGACTATGCCATGGGAGTAGTGTTGTTGCAACATGGTAAACCCATATGCTACCATTCTGAGACTTTTAATTCTACAGTAGTTAGTTATCCTACATATGATAAAGAATTGTATGCATTAGTCCAAAGTGTGAAAAAGTGGAAACATTACTTAATGGGAAAAGAAACAATTATACATACTGATCATCAACCACTTCAGTATTTTCACTCACAAAATAAATTGCAGCAATCGAGACACTATAGGTGGATGGGTTTCCTACAACAGTTTCATTTAGTCATCAGATATAAAAAGGGATACACAATAAAGTTTCAGATATGTTTTCCAGACCAATAATAAAAGAATCTATTATACTTAAGCATAACTTGGTAATGCATGAAAGCTACATTGAACAATATGCTCAAGATATAGACTTTTAAAGATATATATGCAGCTTTAAGTAATGGAAAAAAGGTAGAAGAATTGGATTACTTGTTAAAGACAAAATCTTGTATCATTTGGGAAAGCTATGCATTCCACAAAGTAAAAGAGTCAACATAATTAGGGAAGCACATACTTCTCAAATATCAAGTAATTTTTGTGTAAGTAAAACTGTTGCACAGTTGCAAAGATACTGCTATTGGCCAAGAATGCATGAAGCAGTTTCTAGATATGTAAGAGGGTGTACCATATGTGCTAAAAGTAAGCTTGGAAATAGAAAACTAGGCGTGTACACTCCACTACCAATTCCTTCCTGTCATTGGGAAAGTGTTTCCATGGACTTTGTTGGGGGATTGCTGAAATCTAGGAAGGGACATGACTATTTATATGTTATTGTGGACAGGTTCAGCAAAATGTGTATCTTAATACCTTGTAATAAGTAGATTAGAGCTGAACAAACAACGAAGTTGTTCTTTTAGCATGTATGGGTGCATTTTGGGTTACCCACTTCCATAGTATCTGATCAAGACTCTTGATTTGTTGGGAAGTTTTGGTCAAGTCTGTGGGAATTGATGGACACCAGACTGAAGAAGAGCACAGCCTTTCACCCACAAACAAATGCCCAAATAGAGGTAGTCAACAGGATAGTGATCCAGTTGCTCAGGGGTTATTGCAACAAGCACCCCAAGCTTTGGGATGAACATTTATGTTATGTGTAACATGCTTACAATCATGCTAAAAATTCTTCTACATAGAGATCTCCTTTTGAGACCTGTTTTGGTTTTATACCAAAGTCTCCCTTGGATTTTGTCTTTGAAAAAGACATAGCAGTTGCTGGACACAGTGATGTGGACAAAGCAACCAGGTGTTGGGCCGTTAATATGCCATTATTATTATCACTTGTGAACACTTATTCCACCCATTTCTACTATTCTTCATCATGTCATTTATTATAATTTATTATATAAATCCATTTTACGATAATTTATGCTCTTATGAACAAATGTTATTTATTCTCCTTTATTTCTAATATATTGATGATTATGAATGATTTTATCAATGATAGTTTCAATAAATTGGTTGTAACATCATTCACCATTTTTAAACCTCCAAGATAATTTCTACATTGAAGATTTGATCATTAAATGTGCCAACTCAACAATTCGCTGGAATAAGAAGCGACAATTTTTCGGTTGAGATTCTGAGCAAATGAAGAAGAATTTGGAAAATCTGGAGCATGGGTTTTGTCCAGAACGGACCAAATTAACTTTAAGAAAGAATGATTTGCCCAAATTCGGCTTATACTGAGAGAAACACAGGGTTCTTTGAGAATGATTTTCTCAGATTTATTGTTGCAGCTGTCCTCCAAATCTCAGCTGCAAAGCCAAATTTGCCTTGCTCTTGTTGATCAATTGGTTATAAGCAAACCAATTTTGTAATAGGAATCATGTTGTACTTATCTTTATTGTAACTTCTCTTTGATCTCTCTCTATTTAAATGAAAACAAAGATCAGAGATGGGATGATTTCAGATGGAAAAATGGTGGAGAATTGAGGATGAATTAGAGATTCAAAATTGAGGATGGCAGAGAGAATGGATAATGGCTGAGAGATGGAGAGATTTCTTGTTGTAATCCACTGTAACTCTTCTTTGATATTTTAATATAAATCTGGTTTCCATTTCATCGTTGATCCTGAAGTAACCTAGCAGCATCCATTGGTGGCTAAGGGCCCAACCTCTGGTGGAGTACGTTGTTGCTGCTGTATATTATATTTGTAGTTCATGCGTGGTTTTGCTTATCAGCTTGAATTGGTAATCTGGTGTGTTTTGTTATCTTATATTGCAGCTCTGTTATATTTCATATATCGTTTTCTGCAACAAGAAAGTTGTAAAATGCATTCTGGGAAACGTATTGCTATTCCTTTAAAGTCGTTAATGTAACATTGCTGTTCTCTACAGAATGCTATTGTTGTTTAATTACAGAGTAATCAAGATCTAACCTTCTTAAGCTGGTATTACTATATTTGTGTATGGTTTATACTTGTTGTTCAGTTGAAATTGTGGTTCCATTATGAATTGTAATCGTTACCCTTTCTAACCAGGATTAATACTTGCGGTATCAGACTCAGATTACTGCTTTTCTTAATATCTCTGTATGTTGTGTGTATTATTTATTTCGGCACCGTAGGCTCTAAGCGTTGTTCTATATTTCATTTCTAATTAGCTGCCCTTCTATTTCTGTTTGCTGCCCGATTTATTCTTAGAGTAAAGATTGCTATTAATTTGGCTTTGCTGTTGTTGTTTCCATTAATTAGAGTTTGTTGTTCAGATTCCTTTAATTATAGTTTTCTGCCCATTTACTTTGTTTTTCATTTCTGTTGATTAATTGCAAGAGTTTTCTTTTAAAAGAGTTTTCCTAATTTACTTTCAATAGCACCTTTAGTTTAAATTTTATTTCCTTTGTAATTGCTTTAATACAAGGTTGTCAACTGTAAAGAACATGGGTTACTTCTTCCTCATTCTCAGATTGATTGTCTTGTCTTAGTTTGATTTCAATTGTATCGATCTCTACAGTAATGAGTTATTTCTATTGTATCCTTGATTGATGACTGCTGAGTGAATAGTTGGATTTCCGAGCATTTGAGTTTATGTTTTTGTAGTTAGATTTCTTTCCAAGCATTCATTTACTCTTGTATTTTGAGCACTGTACTACATCTTTCATAACATTACTCTTGAATAAATAGCTACCTCAGACTGAGTACACTCATGAAATAAAAAGTCGTCCCTGGGTTGACAATTAATGTGAAGGTAATTAGGAGTTAAAAAGACACCTTTTTATTTCTCGACATTTTGGCGCCGTTGTCGGGGAGAGTGTAGCCATTTTTAAAGAGTAGTGTGCATTTGATGAGTTCCTATTAGGAGATAAATGGGTATTAAAAACGGAAGGTAAGAACCTACGTACAGGAGCATGTAAAAGCCCTGCTCCTCCGCTCGCTTTCCAATAGAATTGTTAAAGAACCTAGAGTAGAAATAAATGTTTGAATTTTTGTGTGAATGACTAGGAAAAAATAGAAATTTTGAAAAACAAATCTTATGATTTCACTCAAGTGGTGATGTAAGCACCACCCATTTCACTAACCGATTGACAAGAACATTTGAAGAAGGAGCCTTGAAGAAACACATGAAAAACATCTTCTATTATGGTAAGAAATGACTCACATTTCTACTTTTGAATTTCCTATCAAAGATCTAGGAGGAGTGACACAAATGCACATAATTCCCCCATTGTCTCTACCAAATTTTCATGGCTTGAAAAATGAAGATCCAGATACATTCTTATTTGAGTTTGAAATACTTTGTAGAGGATATGATTATTGTACTAATGTTCAAAGGTTGAAAGTGTTTCCTCTTACTCTAAAGGGAGCAGCTCTCCGATGGTTCATGAGCCTAGGTAGGAACTGCATCCAAACATGGGAGGACATGAAAAACATATTCTTAAAGAAGTACCAAGACTATTGCAAGGCCGATGAAGATATTTTCGATATGATACAAGGGGAAGATGAAAGATTGGAGGACTATGTAGATCGATTTAATTACAACCTTCAAAAATCAAAGCATAAGCATTTGGATAAAGAGATCTTAAAAACACTCCTTAAAGGAATCAAAGATGAATTTTTAGAACTCTTAAATCTGATAGGAAAAGGTGATGTTTTTCAGTTATCATATGATGATGTTTGTGAGTTGTGCATAAGGTATTCAAGAGGAATCTCTAAGGCTGGTAAGAATCCTAGAGATATTTGTTCTTTATTTTCCAAATCTGCTACAAGAATAGGAGACGTAAGAGCTGAAATCAATGCTTTATTTGAAAATTTTAAAGTTGATTTTATTAGCTCTTTAAGTTCAAAATTGGATGTTTTGCAGGTTCATAAAAACCAAGAATTTGATCAAGTGTTTTTCACTCATGACCGAAAGGAGCATACCGTAGATGGTTGTTCTTCCTTATCTAATTTGGATGTGGCATATCAAAGAGATGGGGAAGCTGCAACAAGGGCAATAGGTATGGTTCAAAATACTTCTTCTTCATTCTCTTACTTGCATAATCCATTATGGAATATTAATGTGTTAGGGCAGCCATGTCAATTTCAATATAACCACCAATCTTGTCTACAAGTTGGGCATGGTTTACCTTATGATTGCATGACTACTCTCCCTCATCTTGTAGCACAAACATATTCTCCATATTTTTCACCAGCTCTTCCACAACATCCTGCTTGCATATCAAATTCATCCACTCAACCCAACCAACCACATCATCACAATGCTCCATTCCTTACACATTTTCCTGCTCAACTAATTCCACACCCTCACCATAATAAACCAGTACAACATGATTACAATGTTGAACTGCAAAATTCACCCACCCTTCCCACCCATTCTATCTCACATGCGGCATTTGAAAAAACTTACAATGAGATTAAGAATGTTTCAAATTCAAAAATTGTAGAAGTTATGGGAAAAAATGAATTTTCTTTTAGTATGCATCAACAAGTCATTTTAAAAGCTCAAGAACTTCATGGTATGATGGCTATGGGAAATCAAGAAAGTAACAGATACATTGAAGATTGGTTTCACTCCATCATTTGTTTGTAACATCATTCTATGCTTCAACAATTTTTGACTCCATCTTTTCAAGGGAAGTTGGCTTCTCATACCCTAATATCCATTAATATGCATCTTTCAAATTTGGGTATGTGCATACATGAAGCCCTATTTCGAAAATGGCTTCATTGGAAGTACTCATATACGTAGTCATATTCATTTTTCAAATAAAAATAGGTTAGTGTAGAAAATAAAATAAACAAGGGAATAAATAAATTCATTTTGTTTTTTATGTAAAACTAGTTGTTTTTTTGTTGCAACATGCTGTGGAAATCAACATCTGTGATAATTTTTTTTAATTCATTTGTGTATGTAGATGAATTACAATGGAAATAATAGTTCTACAAACACTCATATTCATTTTTATCACCAATTTGAAAAGATTCTTGAATATCATTTTTTTTGGCTTGCGGGCTTGATGGAATTTTTGAAAACACAGTCGGGACAGTCATGTTTTGAGGGACCAAAATGAAATATTTTTAAAACATGTTTCTATATTAAGTAGCCCTTGATTTCTACTTTCCAATCCATTTTTAATCACTCAATTTGGATTTGAAACGAAAACGTTAGAACCAAAACATTAACAGGGTGTCTAGCGGGTAGCTCAGGAACAGAGTTGGGACAGTCCGTTTTTGAAGGCCTAAATGAATGAATTTATAAAACATGTTTCTATGGTAGATTCCCCTATGAATCTAGTTTACAAGGAAATTGGAATCACTCAATTTCGATATCGTATGGGGAAGTTATGATCAAAATACTGACTGTCTATCATAAATCAGCACCCTTAAAACTCTGTCTACCCGGCTGTTCCTTAGAATATTTGATTTATCAATTCTTCTTGTCTTAAAAAATTGTTTCTATTGGAGATAAATAAATGAATCTAATTTCATTTCCAATTTGAATCATTTGAATCTGACATCAAACGAAGAATCTATTCTTAAAACATTCACTGTTGGTCTAAACTGGGGTAATCGAAAATGACTTTGTTATGCGGGTTGTTCTAACTAAAATTGACATATAATATCATTGAATATTTAAAATATATTTCTACTGGAGATAAACCTTTGAATTAGCTCTCATTTGGCTTTGGAAGCACTCAATTTCGACAAAAAACAAAGAAGTTGTGATTAAAACACTGCTGGTTAGTATGGTCGACCACTTCTCTCCCGCAGATAACAAATAATTTTTACTTTGTTATTTCCTTAGTGGATTTGTTATACAGAGTAACTACTTGTTTTTTTTTACATAATTCTTGGATGAGGAGAGCCCGATCACCTCTCTTTCTCCATGATTTAATGTTTTCTTGCAGGTAGACACTCGTTTTTTGCAGGTCTTGGGAAAATAAAGAAGGTCAATTTATGGACGAGTGATTTTTGAAAGAAATTTTATGAAACAAAGGAATCTTATCTAACTCACTACCCAACAGATTCGTAATAGAAGAAATGAAGAATTGATTTCAATTTGAAGATTCATGTCTTATTACTTCTGCCAAAACATTTTTCAAAGAGATCATTTTCTACATAATATCATAGTTGTTGTAATTTAATTTATTTATTTACATACTGTTTTTAAATAAAATGTTGTTTCTTTTCTAATTTCTCTTATATTTTGTGTTTCAGGTGTTGCTTCATTCAAATTCTAACCCATCCTCAGCATCAATACATTGAACAGCTAATTCATTCTTTGTGTTCTTGCATTTTATGCTTGTGCATTTTGCTATTCCTTTTCTGAAGGGATAGCATTTGTGTGCACTTTTGTTGTTTCTGCTGTTCCTTTTCCAAAGGGACAACATTTTCGTTTTGTTGTTCCTTTTTCAAAAGAACAACACCTTTTGTGTCAGCCGTTCCTTTTTCACTTTCATTTTGCTGTTCCTTTTTCACGGTTCATTTTGCTGTTCCTTTTCCACGGTTCATTTTGTCGTTCCTTTTTCACGGTTCATTTTGTTGTTCCTTTCTCACGGTTCATTTTGCTGTTCCTTTTCCACGGTTCATTTTGCTGTTCCTTTTCCACGGTTCATTTTGCTGTTCCTTTTTCGTGGTTCATTTTTCTGTTCCTTTTCCAAAGGAACGACACTTGCGTTTTTGTTGTTCCTTTTCCAAAGGAACGACACTTTTCGTTTTTGTTGTTCCTTTTCCAAAGGAACGACACTTTTCATTTTTGTTGTTCCTTTTCCAAAGGAACGACACTTGCGTTTTTGTTGTTCCTTTTCCAAAGGAACGACACTTTTCATTTTTGCTGTTCCTTTTCCAAAGGAACGGCACTTGCGTTTTTGTTGTTCCTTTTCCAAAGGAATGACACTTTTCATTTTTGTTGTTCCTTTTCCAAAGGAACAACACTTACGTTTTTGTTGTTCCTTTTCCAAAGGAACGTCACTTTTCATTTTTGCTGTTCCTTTTCCAAAAGAATGTCACTTGCGTTTTTAATGTTCCTTTTCCAAAGGAATGACACTTTTCATTGTTGTTCCTTTTCTAAAGGAACGACACTTTTAGTTTTTGCTGTTCCTTTTTCCAAAGGAACGACACTTTTAGTTTTTGTTGTTCCTTTTTCCAAAGGAACGACATTTGTGTTTTCACACCTTTTTCGTGTGTATTTTTGCTTTTTGGTGTGCATTTCCTTTGCTGTTCCCTACACAGAACACCACTTTTTGATTGTTTTTGTTGTTCCTTCAAAAGAGTAACACTTTGGGAGCATTTTCAAGAGCAACCCTTCCTTCCTCTTGTGGAATTATTCTTAGTTCATCTCAACCACATTTTACTGATTCCCTTTCATGGCATGAAGTATGCTATTTTTATGAGGATGAGAATTATGGATTCTATTGAAGCGAGTTAATATCATTCACGTTATGATTTTTAACAGGAGAGCTCATTGATGATAGATTTTTTTCAAAAGGGACACAATTATTTATATATTACTTTACTGCATTGTTTCTGCTGTACATGATACTGATTGATCATCTTAATACCATGCTGGTTCCATCGTCCCTGGTTATAATCTTCTCTGTCTGTAATAAATGAGATTATGGGTATATTTTTTTCTATTGACATGTTCAAATTCTTCCACCATCCCTGCTCTTAAGGAGTACTGAGCCTCCCTCTTTTTATCATAAAAATGTGTAATAACAACAAAATTTTGTTCAAAGATGGAGGATAGGGGGTCTCATTACGAGCCAGCCTACCATGTTCATAAGGCTGTAACAGAGTGACATTCCCATGATGGCCACCACACCAGGGTTATGATCCATTGGATAGCCAAATTATCCTTGGAACAGGAGGTCTCGTCACGAGCTGGCCTGATCACTTTTGCTACATCCCAGTGAATGGCAGTGTGGTTATCTAGTTACCACGCCAACACACTGATCTCTTCTGTAGAACAACACTGTAACTCTTCATTTATAAATTGAGGATGCTGGCTCACATGGGTTAAGAAGCAACCCTGCCGAGGCTATGGATGCCTGCTGGCAGCAGAGGCTCTGCTTATGGTATTGAAGTTATATCTTATCGTCAATTATTACTATAATACCCTTTTCTTATTTTTTCTTTTTTTCGGAGAAGTTATTTCCTTAATTTTCCCTATTTTGAACCTTCATGCATGAGAAATTTTTTTATGATCAATCGCATCATTTTCAACTAGAATACCGTCAGTAAAGCATCTTTTTGGCATATTGTTGTCCTTTTTCATTTTGCATAAACTATCATCAATCCAAAGCGTCCTATCTTTTATTCATAACTATCTTTACACACTCTGCTCTCATTATAACCATAAATCTCGCCGTCCTATTATTGATATGTGTACTCTACTTCATTTACTGCTATATTGTTCATTCCCTTGCCTTGCCGTCAGCATAACCACTCTCATACGCTTTATGGTCATGGAATTCCTTTTCCAATTGGAGGAGGGAATGTATGCATTATGGGATTGCATGCGATATGATTACTGCACTCTGCCATAACTTATTGTTTTGACAACATATTAGTATTGCATGTATACATAAGTTTTTCTGATTGAAATTTTTGCATGCATCTTAATCTGTTGCTATTCAAAACTAACACTTTGATTCAAGAACATTGTATGCAAAATAGTGATTTGTTTACAGGATAACAACAAGTATGGAGGGAAACTCTATTCACAGCATGCCCACACTATTGCACCTAACAGAAGAGGCTTGAGCAATTCGTAAACATAAACAATTGTTCAGACATGATGTGCTTACTTGGATTCCACCTTTTGCATCACTTTCAGCACCAACTCTGCCTACGTCAGCTTCAACAATTGCTAGTACATATATGTCATCCCACATTTTTCTTTTGGAGGTAAAACTTGAGCTAAAATAGCATAATTTTCTGATTTATTACGAATTTGGGAGAATTTCATGAAAATCCATTTTGAGCATTATTTATCATCATTTATTCCACATCTTTACCACATCCCTTTTTTTTCCAGCAGCATATTATTTTTCCATTTTGGAGAGTGTTTCTTTCATTCATTTTTTTCTTATAACCATGTCATTCATATTCTTTATCATCCATTGCTATTCTTATTCATTCTCAACACCTCCCTTATTCCATGTTGTTTTACACCAAGCATAGACTTCAACAGATATTAGCAACTACCTCTATTTGTTTTCTCGCATCGCATGAGGGCATGCTAATTTTTCAGAGAGGGGGAGGAATTGCTACGCATGATGGATGTTTTTTACTTTCTTTCTCATTTAAGGCATACAATTTCAGTGCAGAAATTGATTTCCACATATTTTTAAAACTATGAACTCAATTCTTGTGATCTTTGGAAAACACAAACATATTATTAAACTACACATACCCAGATAATATCAAGATAAATTGGTTCATAAAATTTTGGAAATCATGCATTATCACCTACAACCATTTTGTTTATATCTCATGATCCTTGCATCAAAATGATCTGATTCTTGGATCATAGAGGCATTCATATATTACAAATCTACTTGCAACATTTCAACAAAAGTTGGTTTGTAGTTTTTGGGAAAATGGTTAATGAAAGTTGCTGTCACTTATATCATATTTTGCTGCAACTTCATTGTTATGCCTTCATCAAGATTGATAAAATTGAATATTCATTAATTAAGGAAGCATTCATTTGTTCTATCCATTTCATGAGTTGGGATGAACACATTTTTTATTGCTTGGTTAACACATGGGTTTTGTCCTTGGGTTGCATGAAGACATGCAATATATTCAGTTTTTGTTGCATGAGGACATGCACCATATTGAGTGTGGGGGTATGTTGGGCCATTAATATGCCATTATCATTATCGCTTGTGAACGCTTATTCCACCAATTTCTACTATTCTTCATCATGTCATTTATTATAATTTATTATATAAATCCATTTTATGATGATTTATGCTCTTATGAACAAATGTTATTTATTCTCCTTTATATCTGATAAATTGATGATTATGAATGATTTTATCAATGATAGTTTCAATAAATTGGTTGTTCACCATTTTTAAACCTCAAAGATAATTTCTAGATTGAAGATTTGATCATTAAATGCGCCAACTCAGCAATTCGTTGGAATAAGAAGTGACAGTTTTGCGGTTGAGATTCTGAGAAAATGAAGAAGAATTTGGAAAATCTGGAACATGAGTTTTGTCCAGAACGGACCAAATTAACTTTATCAAAGAACGGTTTGCCAAAATTCGGCTTATACTGAGAGAAACGCAGGGTTCTTTGAGCATGATTTTCTCATATTTGTTGTTGCGGCCGTCCTCCAAATCTCAGCTGCAAAGCCAAATTCACCTTGCTCTTGTTGATCAATTGGTTATAAGCAAACCAATTTTGTAATATGAATCATGTTGTACTTATCTTTATTGTAACTTCTCTCCGATCTCTCTCTATTTAAATGAAAACAGAGATCATAGATGGGATGATTTCAGATGGAAAAATGGTGGAGAATTGAGGATGAATTAGAGATTCAGAATTGAGGATGGCAGAGAGAATGGATAATGGCTGAGAGATGGAGAGATTTCTTGTTGTAATCCACTGTAAATCTGCTTTGATATTTTAATATAAATCTGGTTGCCATTCCATTGTTGATCCTGAAGTAACCCAGCAGCATCCACTGGCAGCTAAGGGCCCAACCTCTGGTGGAGTACGCTGCTGCCGCTGTATATTATATTTGTAGTTCATGCGTGGTTTTGCTTATTAGCTTGAATCAGTAATCTTGTGTGTTTTTTTATCTTATATTGCAGCTCTATTATATTTCATATATCGTTCTCTGCAACAAGAAAGTTGTAATGTGCATTCTGGGCTTATAACATATTACTATTCCTTTAAAGTCGTTAATGTAACATTGTTGTTCTCTACAGAATGCTATTGTTGTTTAATTGCAGAGTAATCAAGCTATAACCTTCTTAAGCTGGTATTAATGTATTTGTCTATGGTTTATACTTCATACGATTGCTGTTCAATTGACATTGTGGTTCCATTATGAATTGTAATCGTTACCCTTTCTAACCAGGATTAATACTTGCGGTATCAGACTCAGATTACTGGTTTTCTTAATATCTCTATATGTTGTGTGTATTATTTATTTCAGCACCATAGGCTCTAAGCATTGTTCTATATTTCATTTCTAATTAGCTGCCATTCTATATCCGTTTGCTGTTCGATTTATTCTTAGAATAAAGATTGCTATTAATTTGGATTTGTAAAATATTTGTCTCAAGTTAAGCTAAAAAATTATGCGTGTGGCTCTGCAACGGAAAACTTCCGCGCTGCTCTACATCCCTTGGGCTCGGCCCTACCCTGCCCGATCCAGGCGTGGAGCTCTGCTTTTCGGTGAGATCTTCAGTGTGCAGGGAGTTTAGGATTGAAGAGGTTCAAGATTCGAGTTGCAATCGCGTTTTGATAGCTCTGGGGGTCGATCTGAGCTGGTGCATGGGGTCTCTGCTTTGATCCCCACCCCTCAATCCCTGATCATGGCGAATGGAGGCGATCCCTCTCCGCCTTCAGATCTAGATGCATTCCATTCCCTTGTTGCTGCAGTTGATAAGTGGCCGATCTCGGCCTCACAACAAAAGTTCGTTAAGAAGTTGGACAACATCCCTACGGTGTCTCTACCGGTAGACGATGCTTGCAGATCAGCGCTAAACCTTGCCGAAAGGGGCCTCATCGGCCAGTTCACAGGGCTTTGGCCATCCCCGAAGGCAGTAGATGAATGGGTCAAACGAAACTGGATCCCGTTGGTTAAGGAAGGAATAAAAAGCCACTTTGTAGGAAAAGGGTTCTTCGTCTTCATGTTTGACAGTGGGGAAGACCGAAGCTTGATCTTCAGAAATGGACCTTATTTCATGGGCCCTCAAGGGTTATATTTGAACAAATGGTCTCCAGATTTTGACCCTGCTCAAGATGTGCCCACAGCTGTCCCTGTTTGGGTGCGCCTCCCGCACCTCCCTCTCCATTGCTGGAGTCAGAGCTCGCTGAAATCCATTGGCAATGCCCTAGGCAGGTATATTGATCAGGCCCCGAGGAAGGATCAGTTCTCCTGCGCACGCATCTGTGTAGAAGTTGATCTGGAGGTCGGGCTTCCTGAAGCCATCAAACTTTCAGTGGCAGACTGGTCGCATATTCAAGAGCTAGATTACGAACAACTGCCCTTTAAATGTCGACATTGCCATGAATATGGGCATTTTGCAAGATATTGCAAAAAAAAAATGAGGAAATAGCAGAAAAAGAAAAAGGCGAGCAGTGGAAGCAAGCAAAGAGAACAGCAAGCAGCAGGCAGAATAACAAAAACAAAGCAAAAGAGACAGGGAACAAATCAGGGCAAGAAGATGCAAGTAATCAAAATAGTGGAAGCAGGGAAGCTAACAGTAGTGCAGGAGATAAAAACCCCTTCGAATCTCTTACACCACTAGCAGATCCTCCAGAGGCTGAGTAGGAAGATCCACCACAGATGAATAATGCAGACAACCAAGAGCTAGGTAACATTCCAAACCCGAATTCTAGCAATACCCCTTCTCCTTCTTATGTTGACATCATAAAACAAAAGAAGAAGAACCTAGAAAACACGGGCTCATCTGATGAGGAAACCTTTGAAAGGCCATAAAAAAAAGTGGGAAGAAGAACAAACAAGGAAACTAGGGAAGAAGAATCAGAACGATAGAAAACCCTAGGTAGTCAAACTACCATTGAAATGACCATCGCGAGAAATACAAGACCAAGGGCGTCCAAGGGAGGAGGCCCCACCCCATCAAGTGGTAAATGATGCAGTTGGTCTCTTGGAACTGTAGGGGACTGGGTAACCCCAATAAGGCAGAAGCTATCAAAGACTTATTGAAGATGGAAACCGCGAACATCCTTATGCTCCAAGAGACTAAAATAGAAGGGGAAACCCTTCTAAACACTAGCATTATGAAATGGAAATATGATTCAGGAAAGGCTGTCAGTGTAAGGGGCTCGGCCGGAGGAATAGGCACATTTTGGTAAAAAAACTCCTTCTCATTAGAACGATTCTATGAGACCCAACATTGGATCTACACAGAACTGCGCCACACTGTAAGCAATCTCCCCCTTGCTCTGTTTAACTTGTATGTCCCTGTTCATTATGAAGAAAAGAGAGAGTGCTGGAGGACACTCTTGGATTATATAGAGCAGATCAACCCCACAAATATAGTCATGGGCGGTGATCTGAATATAATTCTAGATTCCAAAGAAAAAAGAGGAGGGATTTACTCTAGGGATCCCTTCATCAATACAGTGGGAAATCTGATACTGCAGTGGGACTTAGTTGACTTCAAACCCGTGAAAGGCAAATACACCTGGACTAACAATAGAACAGGCGAAAATCAAATCTCTGCTAGGTTGGACAGATTTCTAATCAACAACTCATTAATGATGGATAACATAATAGTTTTTTCCAAGATCCTCCCAAAGCTCACGTCGGACCATAAGCCAATCGTTTTATGCCTAAAAGAAGAAGAAGATCTTGGCCCCCTCCCATTTTGTTTCAACCCTCTCTGGGTAGGTAAAGAAGGGTTCTTTGAAACAGTCCAAACAGCATGGAGGATAGATGTACTCGGATCCCCAAGCTATGTGTGGGAACAAAAAATGAAAAACACAGAAAAAGCTCTTAAAGATTGGATAAAGAAATCTATGCAAACCCCCACTAGGCAGAGGAAGGAGGCTGTTCTTCAGTTAGAAAGAATACAATTCAAAATGGAGGAGAAAGATCCCTCTCTCACAGACTTAGCCAATGAAAAATCTGCCCAAAGGAATGCATTCTGCTCTTTTAGAATTGAAGAAGAACATTGGCGCTTAAAGTCTCGAAGCCTGTGGCTCAAATTTGGGGACAGAAATATCACATACTTTCATAGATAGTGCAGGGCTCGCCTCTTACGCAATCATATAGCAGAAATTACCAGCACTAGCGGTCAGGTGTATAAAGGATTTTCTCAAATCAAAGAAGCAACTGTAAACCATTTTCAGAACCTTCTAAGTGCGGAAAGAAATGGGAATGAGGAGGAAGCAGAAGAGTTTCTCACAAACATTCCAAACCTAGTCAATGTGGAAGACAATGATTCTCTGTTGAGCCCAGTCACGGAAGAAGAGATAACTAATATAGTCTGGTCCATGGAACCAAACAAAGCTCCAGGACCTGACGGATTCTCAGTTCATTTTTATAGAATTTGTTGGGAGATAATAAAAACGGATCTCTTCAGAATGATAAGAGGAATCCTGAGGAAGGAAAAAGTGGGTGGAGGAATAAACTCCACCTTCCTCGCTTTAATCCCCAAGGAAACAAACCCAGGCTCCTTTGACAGATACAGGCCGATCTCGCTCTGCAATTCATCCTACAAGATTGTGGCCAAACTGCTGGCTAACAGAATTAAGCCCCTGCTTCAAAAGCTCATTTCTCCGGCCCAAGGTGGATTTGTGAAAGCCAGGCAGATCCTGGACAATGTCATTCAGATCCAAGAAGCCCTCCACTCCAGTCAAACTTGGAAAGAACAAGGTATGATTATCAAATTAGATATGTGTAATGCTTTTGATCGAGTTAATCGTTCTTTCCTGTTCAGGGTTCTTGCAGCCTTTGGATTCAACCAGGATTTCATAAAGCTCATCAAAGCTTGCATTGAAAACATCTGGATCGCCCCAATGGTGAATGGTAGACCAGCAGAGTTCTTTTTAGCCACCAGGGGATTGAGGCAGGGCTGCCCTCTTTCTCCCTTTCTCTACATTCTGATGGCTGATTCACTAAGCAGAAAGCTGACTCAGGAGAAACAAATCGGTTCCATACCTGGGATAAGAATTGTGCAAGGCATAGCCCCCGTGAATCACGCGCTCTTTGCTGATGATTCACTCCTTCTCGGGGGTGCTTCCATGAGAATCGCTAACTCATTCAAAACCATTCTCCAAAAGTATTGCAGCATCTCCGGAGCGCTAGTCAGCGAGAGGAAAAGTGTTGTTTATGGATGGAATACTGATCAGCAAACAATTGATAGGATTTCCAATGAACTGGGATTTAAGGGCTATGCAACATGGGATAAAATAAAGTATCTTGGTCTACCTCTGACGATGGGATCCAACCGCAATCACCTGTGGGAGGAGGTGATTTCTAAGTTTAAAAAGAAGATTGCAGCGTGGGGCGGCGTTTGGCTCACCACAGGCGGCAAGCTCACTCTAATCCGTTCTGTGCTCTCAGCCTTGCCCACATACCAAGCCTCTCTGCTGATGGCTCCAAGACAAATCGCAGATCAAATCTCCCGTCTAATGCGGAATTTTCTGTGGAACGGTGGGAAGGGAAACAACAACCGATTTCATCTTATTAATTGGGAAACAGTGAAGCATCCCATTGCCGAAGGCGGACTCCAAATTCGTGACCCCCAGCAAGCAAATCTAGCTTTGGGTTGCAAACTCCTATGGCAGTTAATAACCGAGCCTACACACCCTATCAGCCAGCTCTTAAATCTCAAGTACCTCCAAAATCAGTTGATCATCTCCTTCAATCCAATGCTTTCTCCTAGAGGAACACAGGCTTGGAGGCTCTGCTGTAAAGGGATCGAATTCTTTAGAACTCATCTGTATAAAATCCCAGGGAATGGCAAAAACATTTTGCTGTGGAGAGATCGAATAATGGGTCACCCCCCACTTTCAACCATTAATGAAATTTCAGATTTAAGAGCTTGGTTAAGTTCAAAAGGAATCCGGAAAATTGAAGATATAGCAGAGTGGGATAACAAAGGCAATTGGCAGTGCTGGTCATTGCCTAACATTCCAGCGCATTTAAAAGATCAGTTAAATAGTTTCACAAATGCAATTACAGACTTTACTCCAGTGCATAAGGACGAAGAAGATTCATGGGGATGGGGAAAAACAGGGGAGTACACAGCCAAACAAGGATACCTACAGATGCAAGGTAAAAAGGATTCTCCGCATTCGGCAACAGTGTGGAATCAGATCTGGGAAAACTTCAGCATTCCCAAGATTAACTTCTTCTGCTGGACTTTATTCCACAACAAAATCCTGACTGGAGATAGTCTGTGTAGAAGAAATATTGTTGGTCCTCACCGATGTGCGTTCTGCAAAAATGCATTGGAAACCTTAGTTCACATGTTCATCGAATGTGAGTATGCACAAAAGGCCTGGACTAGCTTCTTGACAGGGCTGAATGTGAGACCCCCAGCACACTGTACGATCACAGACATGTTCTCGTCTTGGAAAGCTCGATACCCCTACAACATCATTGATAAATCTCTTTGTCACAAGGTGTGGATTGCAGCTCCAAAATATGTCTGCTGGAAGCTGTGGCTTTCCCGGAACGAAATCGTCTTCAACCAAAAAGAAATCACCGCAGAAACAACAGCGAAGCAAGCCAAGAAACTCCCAATAGAAACTCTGAGACAATCCAATGTCAAAGACAACTCCCTTCGAAATGAAGAAAGGGCATGGCTGGATGGCTTCTCCCCCATGCCGAGACCTCCAGCAATCATTCGCCCAACTCACAAGGAAAATTGGCAGATTAGAGACACCTTGGATAATTTTCAGAAGTGGTGGAAATCATAAAGAAAATGCACTATCTTCTTTGACAGAGCCTCGAAAGGCAATCCAGGAAGATCAGGAGTAGGGGGGGTCATCTACCTCCCAAATGGGAGAAAAGAGGATTTCAGCTGGGGACTTGGGCTAAAAACCAACAATCAGGCAGAAGTCCTCAGTCTTTTAAAAGCTTGTCAACTTGCCAGAAAAGGAAACCCAAAGGAAATCATAGTCTTTGGAGACTCAGAATTTGTTTTTGGGAAAAGTATCTATTCAGAATGCCCCTATCCCACTCTAAGGTGTGATAGTGCCTTAGCAACAAACAAGGAAAAATACTTGAGTATTTCTTCTTTATGAAATGTAAATGAGGAGGAAGGATGTAACTAACCTGTGTCTTTCGCTAGTTTGTTGATCTAATCGCTCCTCTCTTCGATAGTTCCCAGCTCCCTGCTCCCTCACTGGCCCAGCTTCACCGAATTCCTGCAAGATCACAAGAGAGAGAAACTACACGAAGATATAGATATACATTCATAAAAAGCTCAAGATCAGATTAAGCTAAACATGCAAATATAACAAAACATCATTGATACATAGCATGTAGGAGAAACTCAAATAGTTTATTGATAGAATAAGAAAGTCCAAGAGGAGATACAACCAAGTGAGTTCCGATCCAGCATCTACCTCCCAGCAAAGGAATCCCTTCCTCTCCTCCAACAAAGCATAAATCACCCAATGTACTAATCTCAATCTCAAACCAACAACAATTCTCTGCAAAGTACAAAATTCCAGCCTCTGGATCTCTGGGATGAGGGATCCATATATAGATGTAAGCAGAGAGGATGAGTCAGCTTATGTTTTGACTTGTGGCTTCTCTCTGTCAGTTCTTGCTTCCACTTGGAGACTGAGAGCCTCTTACTCATCACTTGGTCGAATTCAGTGAGGCAAGTGTCATTGGAGAAGATTCTGGAAGCTTCCATGGTATTTCCACCTCGTTGAATGACTCTGCCACTTGTCATTTCTCGCTCAACGCACCTAGGTAGTGCATTCAAGTGCGTTGCAACGCACCTAGACAGTGTACTGGGGTTCTTTGCAACGCAGGCAGCTAATGGAGCACTTGAATTGATCCTGAATTGACTGTTTCTGAGTGGTTTTTGGTGGAAAACTTCTGGGAGGAGCTGTCATTGGTTGACCTTGTTCCTTTAGAAGCTGTAACAACATCTTTAGGGACTTTGGATCCCTTGAATTATGGACATTTCATGCTCAAAGTTGTAAGGCACAAAAATGTCTATAACAGTTTCCCCCTAAAGTATGAGGCCGTTTATCGGGTGAAATGCTTTATTAGGAGGATCCGAAGTTCATTCAATGCTGGGAGGAGACCTGTAATAAGATACAATACAATACATTATTTTTCATACTGCTTTCATGATGTAGCTGAGGCGGGCATTCCCATGCTCAGCTTTATAAATTCATTTTTATGTACATAGGACAGACAATCGTCTGATGGTAGACTGATGATTCTAATGAAATCATCATCCCTTTGGTAGGATGATCATCTGTTCTGCAATGCTATACATGTCAATGTCTTTATTTTTCCTGAATATATATCGCAGCCCGATTGATGAAACTAGATCCGGGGTCTTCAATCTCGTCCGATCTTCACTCGAAGTACAAGTCGATCCATGTGAGAAATGTTTTGAAGTCGAACATGGAAAGACATCGATTGATTACCAGTCAATGATGTAAATTGTTAACAAGCGCGAGAGGAATCACCGATAATGATAATGACCCTCAAGGTACTGCAGTACAATTCACGTGGTGTGAATAAAGGACTTGGCGTCGAACACCACACAAAATCTTTTGGTCGAAGGTCATTGATGTATACCTGTCGCCGGAAGTGAGAAACTTGCCATTGAGGCATGCAAGCTTCAAAGTACTGAAGGGGGTGTTCCTAGATCAACTTCTTGGATAATGAGCTGATGTCGACAAGAAGCGATCTGTCACAGGAGGGCCTTGATGTATCCCACATCAGTGACACGGAACGGAGCAAATGATTTTGATGGAGGTGAAAACGATCTGATGATATATGGTTCAGGGTGGCGGTCATGAAAGAATGAAGTATAATGTATGGTAGTGGATGAGACACAGTTGACTTCTCTGGATGACTTCTCTTGAACATATCGGCGAAACTTATATGATGGATTGGTAGCATTTACCCCAAAGGTGGATGGTATGGCGAGACCATGGTGATGTGACCGGTGAATGAAACAACCCAACCCGACTCAGGCACGGAGTGGAAGTGTCATGTTCAAGAGCGACTTGCTACCAATAAAGGTTCTTTGAGTTTCTTCCCAATTTTTACCCAGTCATTGCTGACCAGTACCTCTTTATTTTTGTCAAGCTTGAGGAGGATAACATATGCTTGTTCTATAATTTCCCTTCAAGCAAACCCATCGCCATGTTTTAACGAGCCTAGAGATAGTGAAACTCGTTCTCGTCTAAAGACAAGTTTGTCGCTATTAATGTTTTTAACGAGTCTAACGACAAAGATAACTCAGTCCTTTTCATTTTTAGAGAGTCTGAAAAGGTACATAAAGTTAACTCCAAAAGTCCTTTTTCGTCATCTAATCCCTTAGGTCCGAAAAAGTATAAAATAATACAGAAGGGATGAATTTTCGATAGTTTTAACGAGCCGAACAAAACAAGCGCTCGATCTTTTTGTGCAATAATCCCTCAGGTCCAAAAATATTAAAATCTAGAGGAGGGATAGCTCTTCCTGTCGCTTTAACGAGCTGGAAGGCCAAAACTCGGCAATCTTTTCATATTTTACGAGTCAAATGAAAAGAGCTTAAAGAAGACTCATCTTTTGAGGAACGAGTGATAAAATGGGTAGCAACTGATTCCAGGTAAGGGTTGGAATTTTCCAAGCACGACAGTGTCACAAGGATGGCTAGTGAAATCACTCTTCGCAGCTGTTCCTCAAAATGGGTAAACAATCATATGGAGGTGAATGATCGGCCAATGGAAAAGTGGAGGTGACGGTGCAAACACGACCAAGGCTTTAATGGCTGATAATGTTACATTCACGGTGGTTATTTACCGGAGGATAGTTCATTTTTTAACGAGCTTAAACGTGGGTTGAAACACTTTCTCGATATTATGTTTATTTTTTAACGAGCATGAACTATGTGCTAAAACTGCTCGATAATCTAGTCATATGATAAGAATGTCTCATGTAAGATGCCATTTTTTATGGAGCTTGCACCTTACAAAGCTATGCCCCGCATCCTTCCTTTATGCAAGTTAGGAAACGACTAATACAAAAAACAGATAAATAATCGCTCTTTGCTTGCACTCCGAAAGGTTTGCATGCCCCCAGGTATAAAACAGAGTTTCAAGGTTACCTCTACTTCACTTCCGCCAAAACAATTGTTTTACCGAGAGAGGCCTACCTCTTTCAGGTCACCCAAAGATTGTTCCATTAATCTTTCAAACAAAACACTTCTTCGGCGATGTCTACCGAGATAAACAAAGGTGAGTGACAACGAGCGCCAAACACTTAACTTTGACAAAAGAATCTTATTCTAGAACAACCCGTCTTCCAATCACGAACGGGGTACGGACTAGTCATATTCTCCCGCGGAAACCTACCTTATCCCCAAAGTTTTCCTGCCGAAGCAGACCAGGATGCATGCCCCCTGGGTTCCACTCATATCCTTCCGAATCACTCGCGCTCATCGGGAGGACGGACCGTGGGTTGAGACATTTCTTGCACGAAGAGACCATTTAGGGATGGTATATGACTATTTGCGATGCATGATCTGGGAAATGAAAGCTGGTCCACGAGCTTGACCACTCTTCCTTCGTGCGGAAAACACATTACTCTAAAGAGTGAGGAGACGATGGCTCCCATGCAATATATATAGTCTCGTCCAAGGAGTAGGTTATAATCCAAGGGTCCTTGAACGACCATCACGTTCATTTGAACGGTCTTCCCTTTCAATGTTATGGGCACATTGGGGAGGATCCCTAAAGGTCGATTGGTTCCTTTATCAAAGCCTGTCAGATTTCTCATTTCAGGCAAAAGCGATGGCGAACCAAGCGCTTTCCAAGCAATAGAGGAAAGGATACTCACAGATGCCCCCTCATCAATGATGGTGCCAGCCATGACCATTCTGCATATTTGGACGATAATTCTGAATGGTATGCTTGCTGGCAAACAGGGTCTGCCTAGTTGGTTCCAGTCGAAGGAGACAACTAGGTTGCTTGGTGGTGGGACCGAGTAAACGGCCGGGTATCGCTCTGACGAACTTCCTTCCTGCGATAAAGGAATGGGTGGATTGCCCCCGTGCTCGTCGGAGTCTGTGTTGATGAAGAGAATTTGGATGGTGTCATCTTTATCCTCTTCAGTGACTGTATCATTCGAAGATAAAACCTCTGAAGGCAAGACCGGGTCAACTGCCGCCTCGACCTTTTGACTTTCGTCGGGTATGGATTTAGCTGGTTCATCTTCAATGACCGACGCTTCAGCTGACCACTTGAGCGGGCCAACTGGATTCTCAACTAACGAAGGACTCGGCAAGAGTTTTTTATATCCAGGAGGAAGTCGTAACGGTGAAACCGGATGATCATCCAAAACTCTTTTAGCTTCGTCTAAGAAGGGACAACGGTGGATGGTGTGATTGCCTTCGCACAGTTTACAGGGAGATCTAGCTCTCCCTTTCTGTCCTAGGACTTCACTTTCGCTAGTTGACGGTGTGCTTTCAACATGGCTATCAGAGGTTGACGCCACTGGATTGTGAAAACGGGGAGACCAGTCCCTTAGTATCTGAGGGATGCAGGGACAATCTCTGTGAAAGTGGTCTCCCTTGCAAATGACACATGGCGATTTAGGCCTGGTCAGTGCAGTGTGTGGATTTTCGTTAGACGACACTCGTTTGCCCCCAGTCGCTTTTGGCTCCTTCTTCTTCTTCTCTTTCTTCTTCTTTTCCTTCTTCTCCTTAGGAACTTGGTTTTTAACTTTACCAGTCCCGTCATGCGAAGAGGAAGGAAGAGAGGAAGGATTAGAGGAAGTAGAAGGCTGGTGGGTAACTCTGGACTGGTCTAACTGCTGATTCAACTGTTCAGGAATAGTGGTGTTCTGAACGACATTGGTTGAGAAGAGCCAGAACGGCAAGCCAATTGTCAGTCCTGGAAGCGACAATGTGGCCATATGGGGCGCACCAACATCTCCCCAAGAGGAGAAGGGACTAGGATTTCCACTAAGGGGAATTCCTTGGTTGGTAGGCTCCATTTTCTCAACCTAAAGATCAACACAGGAAAAAGGGTATGAATATTCCGTTTAAAATAAATTTTAACGACGCTTGGACACAACTTGCTTTTTCAATTTTAAAGAGTCGAGAAAAAGCAAAAGATGACTCTATTCGCCTTCGATGTTTTAACGAGCCCGAAGTGACAAATGCTCGGATGGACTTTTTCCGTTATAGAGTCTGAAAAAGGCCAAAATGAACTGCTCTGGAGATCTAGGTAGAGGGTGTGCCAAACCAATCGCAAAACCACAGAATACTTTTTAAGGTACGGGCGGTCAATCTTCCCGAATGCTGTGTTCAGTGCATTGCGATCAGTAGGGTAGCCGACACGGCTTCCTATGGATAAAGGTTTTATGCCTATAGGGGTCTCCCAATATATACTCGACGGTACGTGGGAGCACAATCCGTACTGGCACTTATCGTCTCTCAGGAGGAATCACCCAGCCATCAGTGAGACCGACAGTCACTAGGTTTTACGAAGCCGGAACACGTCTCTAACCTAGACCTCTATGTTGTGCGTTAAGTTCCAATGCGTTGTTAAGTTCATTCAATTTATTTTAGGTTGATCTTTGTTAGAATTTTGCCTTTTTGGATCACCACGAGATGTATATACAATTCCTAAATGCAGTCTAAAGATGATAAGCAAGCTTTTAACTCTTTTCAACAATGAAAATCCTAGCTACAAGGGGAAAAGAAAGACACAATCTTTTCTCAAAGAGCATAGAGCACACTGTAAATGCACTTTTCCTAAATCAAACCATACAAACTATCAATATGCAAATGCACAAATGCATGTATTTGTTTTCACTTTCTTAATATTGATGCCTAAAAAGAAAGCTGTTGTACAAAATTTGAATTCGATTTCAAGTGAAAACACAAACAAGTTTCTTTTTGAAATCAAAAAGACGATTACGACACTTATGATTTTGAAGTAAACACTTGTTTCGACACTAGAAATTCATGAATTCAAACCAAAAGACAAAAGTAAAAGCGCAATCAACTGTCAACAGCAACAAACTTACTCCTAAGATCAAAACGACACTTACGACAGGTCTAGATCTAAGAGCGACAGTATGACTAGTTTACTTTTGTAATGGGAAACTGCAAATGATGTAACAAATACACAAAAACAAATACAGTTTCTTTTATACAACTAAGGCAGAATTAAGGTAGAGAAAAGGGGTTTTCAGATAGGTACACACACTGATAACAGGCTGCAAAAAAACAGAGATAAAACTGAACACAAGGATGCAAAGAACCACAGCTGCACAGGGCAAAGGCTGATCAGCGCACCTGCAGCATAGAGAAACTGAATTGCAGCGCAGGTAGCCCTCTCGGGACCTGCGTTGAAATGCAGAGTCTCTTCACAAAGCCTGTGCTGAAGCAGAAACGAGAATTGTCTCTGGGTTCTGGGTCACAGTTTGCAGTTTGATCTGAGGTTTTTGGCCGGATAAAAGCTATCAATAAGGTACAATTAGGAGGATGATTTAAAGGAGGACTAAGAGCTATCACAAAGGGCAGCTAGAGCATTTGTGGATCAGCTATTCAGATCATAAACAGGCCCAGTGAGTGGACTAGAGTGGCAGATCTCTACTTTGCATTTGTAAATGGCAAATGCAGTTCGATTCAGCACTCCTAAGTTTATGAGAAGAACAACAATAGAAACAAAAATAAACTAACTAGATACGGTCCCCAGCGGAGTCGCCAATTTGTTGTTGGGAAAAGTATCTATTCAGAACACCCCTATCCCACTCTAAGGTGTGATAGTGCCTTAGCAACAAACAAGGAAAACTCATTGAGTATTTCTTCTTTATGAAATGTAAATGAGGAGGAAGGATGTAACTAACCTGTGTCTTTCGCTAGTTTGTTGATCCAATCGCTCCTCTCTTCGATAGTTCCCAGCTCCCTGCTCCCTCACCGGCCCAGCTTCACCGAATTCCTGCAAGATCACAAGAGAGAGAAACTACACGAAGATATAGATATACATTCATAAAAAGCTCAAGATCAAATTAAGCTAAACATGCAAATATAACAAAACATCATTGATACATAGCATGTAGGAGAAACTCAAATAGTTTATTGATAGAATAATAAAGTCCAAGAGGAGATACAACCAAGTGAGTTCCGATCCAGCATCTACCTCCCAGCAAAGGAATCCCTTCCTCTCCTCCAACAAAGCATAAATCACCCAATGTACTAATCTCAATCTCAAACCAACAGCAATTCTCTGCAAAGTACAAAATTCCAGCCTCTGGATCTCTGGGATGAGGGATCCATATATAGATGTAAGCAGAGAGGCTGAGTCAGCTTATGTTTTGACTTGTGGCTTCTCTCTGTCAGTTCTTGCTTCCACTTGGAGACTGAGAGCCTCTTACTCATCACTTGGTCGAATTCAGTGAGGCAAGTGTCATTGGAGAAGATTCTGGAAGCTTCCATGGTCTTTCCACCTCATTGAATGACTCTGCCACTTGTCATTTCCCGCTCAACGCACCTGGGTAGTGCATTCAAGTGCATTGCAACGCACCTAGACAGTGTACTGGGGTGCTTTGCAACGCAGGCAGCTAGTGGAGCACTTGAATTGATCCTGAATTGACTGTTTCTAAGTGGTTTTTGGTGGAGAACTTCTGGGAGGAGCTGTCATTGGTTGACCTTGTTCCTTTAGGAGCTGTAACAACATCTTTAGGGACTTTGGATCCCTTGAATTATGGACATTTCATGCTCAAAGCTGTAAGGCACAAAAATGTCTATAACAGAATTGTTGATAAAGTCTCTAATAAACAAGAAAGGGCTCAAGGATCCAGCACTAGACAAACAGCTCACAAGAGTGAACAGACTCCTGAAGGACTTTTCCTCAGTACAACTCTTCCACATCCTCAGAGAATTAAACACAGAAGCAGACAAACTGGCAAACACAGGATGTAGTCTTGAAAAGAGCATGATCAGCATAAATGCAGTAGCACCGAATATGGAAACTATTCCCTAAAAGGGCAAGGAGTTCTTGTAAAAGCAGAGAAATGTAATGTTTGAAACAGCGAATTGTATTGCTTGATCTGGCTTCGACCACCCATAAATAAAAATACCCGTTTTAGTTAAAAATAAAAAAAATTGGATTTGTTGTTGTTGTTTCCATTAATTAAAGTTTGTTGTTCAGATTCCTTTAATTATAGTTTGCTGCCCATTTACTTTGTTGTTCATTTCTGTTGATTAATTGCAAGAGTTTTCTTTTAAAAGAGTTTTCCTAATTTACTTTCAATAGCAGCTTTAGTTTAAATTTTAATTCCTTTTTAATTGCTTTAATACAGGGCTGTCAACTGTAGAGAACATGGGTTACTGCTTCCTCGTTCTCAAATTGATTGTCTTGTCCTAGTTTGATTTCAATTGTATCAATCTCTAGAGGAATGAGTTATTGCTATTGTATCCTCGATTGATGACTGCTGAGTGAATAGTTGGATTTCCGAGCATTTGAGTTTATGTTTTTGTAGTTAGATTTCTTTCCAAGCATTCATTTACTCTTGTATTTTGAGCATTGTACTACATCTTTCATAACATTACTCTTGAATAAATAGCCGCCTCAGACTGAGTACACTCTTGAAATAAAAGTCGTCCCTGGGTTGACAATTAATGTGAAGGTAATTAGGAGTTAAAAAAACACCTTTTTATCGCTCGACAGAAACTAGATCCGGGGTCTTCAAACTCGTTCAATATTCACCCGATGTACAAGTCGATCCATGTGAAAAGATGTTCTGAATTCAAATATGGAAAGTCATCGCCTGATTACCAGCAAATAATGTAAGCTATTAACAAGCGCGAGCAGGGTCATTGATAACAATAATGACCTTCAAGGTACTACAGTACAATTCACGTGGTGTGAATGTATGCAAACACCACGCAAAATCTTTCGGTCGAAGGCCATTGATGTAAACCTGTTGCGGGAAGTGAGAAACTTACCATTGAGGCATGTAAGCTTCAAAGTACTGAAAGGGTTGTTTCTAAGTCAACTTCTTGGATAATGAGCTGATGTCGACAAGAAGTGACCCATCATAGGAGGGCCTTGATGTATCCCACATATACGCCATGAAACGGAGCAAATGATTTTTCTGGAGGTGAAAACGATCTGATGATACAAGGTTTAGGAATGACGGTCATGAAAAATGAAGGGTGAAAGTATTGCAACAGATGAGGCGTTTGCTGGATGGTAAATTCTCTGAATGAATTCTCTTGAACATGTCGGCGACACTGAGATGGATTGGTAGCATTAACCCCAAAATATGGATGCTATGGAGGACCAATGGTGATATGACCAGTGAATGGAATAACCCAACCCGACTCAATCATGGTGATGGAGTGAAAGTGTCATGTTCAAGAGCGACCTACTACCGATAAAATTCTTCAAGTTTTCTTCCCCTTTTTCCCCAGTCATTGCTGACCAGTACCTCTTTATTTTTGTCAAGCTTGAGGAGGATAACATATGCTTGTTCTATAATTTTCCCTTTAGGCAAACCTATCGCTATATTTTAGCGAGCCTAGCGACAGTGAAACTCGTTCTTGTCTGGATGGACAAGTTTGTCGCTATTATTTTAACGAGTTTAATGACAAAGATAACTCGGTCCTTTTCATGTTTAGAGAGTTTGAAAAGGGACGAAAAGGAAATTCTAGCAGTCCTTTTTCATATCATAATTCCTTAAGTCCAAAAAAGTATAAAATAATACGAAAGGGATGACTTTTCGATTGCTTTAGCGAGCCGAAAAAAACAAGCGCATGATATTTTTGTTTAATAATCCCTCAGGTCGAAAAAGTTTAAAATGTATAGGAGGGATGGCGCTTCCCTTTACTTTAACGAGCTGGAAAGGCCAATAGCTCAACAATATTTTTATATTTAATGAGTCTAAAAAGAGTTTAAAAGAGACTTGTTTTTTAGGAATGAGTGGTGTTTTCAGGTAGAAATTGGTTCCGGGTAAGCTTGGAACTTCTCAAAACATGGCAGTGTGAAGAGGGTGGCTAACAGGACCACTCATCGCAGCTGTTCCTCAAAAGGGTAAACAATTAAGTGGAAGTGTATGATCGGCCAAAAGAATGGAGGTGATGGTAGGAAAACAACCAAGGTTCAAAATGATGATAGTAGGGCAATCACAAAGGTTATTTACCGAGGGTGGATTCATTTTTTAATGAGCTTGAACCAGGAGAAACTATGCTCATAGGTAGGTTTATTTTTTAACGAGCTTGAACCTTGCGAAAACATTGCTCAGGGATGCGGGTTCATTTTTTAGTGAGCTCGAACCTTGCGGAAAGTATGCTCATTTTCCTTTTTATGTAAGCTAGTAATTACCAAACTATAAAGCTAAAAAGCTAAAAACACTAAAAAGCTAAAAAATGAAATTGTTCATTTTTGCTTGCATAAAAAGGTTTGCATGCCCCTAGCATAAAAAACGTCTTCAGTAACCATATGGAAACTTACCGTGGTTAAGCAGGATGATTTTCTATCAATACTTAGACAAAACACTTCCTGCACTTTATCCACCAAATAGACAAAGTTGAAAGGTCACCTGGACCGATCACATAACTTATAGCGAAACTTATCTCTACAGCTGGGTTTGTCCGCAAAATAGACAAGGGTGCATGCCCCCTAAGCTTCATTACATTCACTGGACTACTCGCGGTAATTAGGTGGATGGAATGAAGGTTGAAGAGTTATACCTGACTCAAAGATACCATTTAGGGATGATGTTTGACTTGGAGATGTGTTTGAAATGGGAAATGAAAGCTGGTCGATAAGCTTGACAAATTTTCCTTCATGATGTATCCCCATGCTATAAACATATTCATGTCCAAGGAGTAGATTATAATTTAACGGCCCCTGGACCATCATCACATTCAAGTGAATGTTTTTCCTTCTCAAAGTTATCGGCAAGTTAGGAAGGATCCCTAACGGTCGACTGGTTCCTTTGTTAAAACCTGATAAATTTTGCATACTAGACGTAAGAGATGGCAAACTAAGCGCTTTCCAAGCAGTTGAGGCAAGGATACTCACTAAAGCCCCTTCATCTATTATAGTGCCAGACACGATCATTTTGTAAACTTGTACTATGATCCGGAATGGTACATTAGATGGAAGGCGGGGTCTTGCTAGTTGATTCCAATCAAAGGAAATGAATAAACTGCTTGGAGGGGTTACCGGATAAACGGTTGAATGAACCCCTTGAATTGGGGAATTCTCCTCATGTTGTAGAGGAACGGGTGGATTGCCCCCAAGTTCATCGGACTCTGAAGTAACAAAAGAATTTGAATAGTATTGTTCTCACTTTCTCAGCCACTTGGTTACTAGCATTGCTATCTTCACCAAGCGAAGAGGAAGAAGGGGACGGAGACATGTTTCCACTGTGGCCACTTCCGCCAGATTACTTGGAGGCAAGAGGGAAAAAGTACCCATTAAGGAAGGGTCTTTTAGGAGACCTACTTTGACATTTTGAAGCGATTGAGAACTTCCATGGATCAATGGAATGCTTCCAGTAGCTTGTGAACTGTTGGGGAAAAAGGTTAGTTGGTCAACGATTGTAATTTTACCTTGGAAGGGAAATGAAATCTTTCTAAAATATGTTGACACAATGGTGGCCATAGCATAAATCCAGGGCCTTCCTAGCAAGATATTGTAGTCAAGGTTTCCATCAATGACCTCGACTTCAATTTCTATTGTCTTGCCCCCCAGTTCAACTTGCAAGTTACTTAATATCCCATACGGTGTGTATGTTCTTCCATCAAATGCTTTTAATGTCATTGATGATCGTGACAAGGGTGGCGAGACTAAAGTTTTCCAGTGACTCATTGACATAATATAGGTAGATGCCCCCTCATCAGTGATTGTTTGATGAATAGTTTTGTTGAGGGATTTTACCTGTATAAGGAAAGTGAGTTGGGCCGGTAACTGAGGTTTGTATCCTTTATGATTAAAGGCCACCAGATTGGAATCCGCCGGATCAATCCCACCTATCGCTGATAACAAAGCCTGCTCTTAGGAGGGAAAATTCTCCAGTACTTCAAGTGTCGAAATAGCGCATGGTGATTGGGCCAGATCCTCCACTATATTATAATTCTATGCTGCTTGGGCACGAGGATTAAATGTCGATTTATGTACTACTCCCTTTGGCTTTTATAGTTAATTTAGGAATGATGGGTGGAAGAACTTCTAGCGAAGTTGTTGTCAAACTACTGGGTTGATCTGTAGCCTTGTTGTTCGACGATTGTGGATTCCCATAATCTTTATTCCCTGTTGATATCAAAGCATCATTTTGTTGTTTTGAGATGGATAGCATAAGCAATTGTGATGGGGAAGCATCATCAATAGCAACCAGATTAGTTTCTGGGTTTAGAAACGGATCAATCAATACCGCTGATGTATTTGAAGTCTTTAAAAACTTTGTGACCTCAACTCGACATGGACAATCTCTCGTATAATGGTCCTCATCACATATGAAACACGGTTGATTAGGTTTCTTTCACCTAGTAGGGTTTCCAGAAGATTTCTCAGGAGTTTAATTTTCCTATTTCTTCTTATTATTTTTCCCTTTCTTCTTGCCCCCTGGTTGCTTTGGATTTTTTCCCTTGTCAGATGACAAGGCATTAATCTCCGAGGCAAGAGGTTATTCATTTGATTTTTGACTAGAAACTGCAAGGGATTTTTTAGATGGAGCCTTTGCGGTTTTCGTGCTTGCGATAATGATCACACCATCACCGGCATGAGAGTCCTTATTTGATTTACGAGGGGGAGGAACGAAAAATTATGGTCTAGGAGCGTCAAGAATTTTTTTGTAGAGCGTGCCAGACTAAGTATAGATCAAGTCTAAATATTGTGCACAAGCAATGACTTGCTCTTCGGTGACAACTCCTCCCTTCACCACATCTTCATTAATAGAAGGCAATGATGACTTAATAAACCACTCACCTAAAAGTTGATCAAGAACATAGGTCTTTACCATTCGACAACGACGTTGCCACTCATGAATATGATCAAATATGTGAGTGGTTGTTGTCTGGTTGAAGTTGGTAAGGAGTTCTATTCCTGTTTCGTACCTTATGGGTAGCTGAAAGTGGGTTATAAAAGTTGTGGCAAGGGTGCTGAAGTTATTAAACGAGGCTCTAGGCAATTCAATATACCATTTTTCTCCCGGACTAGTTAGCGTTCAATGAAAAAGGTGATGCCTAATCGAATCATCATTCAGGGTGTTAGATGAGCACCACAAAAGAAAAGTCATTACGTGATTCGATGGATCTTCACCTGGATTTCCATTGAATTTAGGAATATCAGAGGGAAGTTTATGAGGAATCACTGGCCACCAAGGGGCGTAAGCAATTGGATCATTCGTCAGCTGGCTCAAATTTGGTAATTCTAGAGTTGCCACAAAAGGAAACTGTTGATTTAGGTTAGGCGAAGCATACCCCAGATAAGATGGAATCGCCTGAACAGTCGGTCTTTGCATACTAGCATAATGTATCTAATGTTGGTAACTTTGATAAGGTTGATGGGCATAACCATTATAATATGGTTGTTGATAACCGTTTTGAAAATGCGATTTCTCGTTACCTACAAAGCCTTGTTGCTCAGGTCCTCAGTAAGCTTGCTGGAATTGTGGTTGTTGCTATTGTACCAGCCATGGTTGTTGGACCATTTGATGTTTCCCAATACTGGATGATTGACCAAGATGCGGAGTGATGGTACCTGTTTGAGCCTGAGTCATTCCAGGTAAGGAGGCACTAACCTGAGGTTGTGATTGAGCTGCAGAGACAAGAGGCTATTGTATTGCAACCTGAGAGACTTGAGGTTGACACACAACAGGTAGTGCTTGTACTTGCGATACAGTCACAATAGCAGGTGTAGTGGGAATATTCGACACAGGTTGGACTGGTTGCATTGAATATACAACCCTTGGTTGTTGAGGCAGTATTGGTACCCAACCACTAGATGTAATTCCAGTTTGACCTGAATTTTGTTGTAAACTCTCATATGGTTGCTCCCTAGGAGGGAACAATGAAAAGGCATACTACCCCCCATATGGTGGCAATCCAGTGCTTAAAGGATAGATCGGTCTTTGAAGACTGCACTACCCAAATTGATACTGATATTCAGGATCAATTTGTTGAGTTTCAACATAAGAAATACCAGATGAGATTCTAGAGGAAGAAATAGGAACAGGCCATGTTGTCGAAACAATTCCTGAGTGGACTCTAGTTGGTGGTTGATAACTTGCTGGGACAGATGGTATACCAGCAAACATTGTAGGAATGGTAGCAGGAAGCTTTGTTGTAGCTGCGTTAGTTCACACAGTCCTAGATGTTGATGGTTATTTAGACATATTTAGTCTATCCAAAAGATTTCCTAGCGATTCGACAGGAACTTGCAATGAAAGACTATTAAGAAAACTAACTTCAGGATTAGAAAGATATAAGTGGATCCCATTTCCAAAATGCAATGGAGTACTGGATGGAATATCCTCTACTATCTCTTCTATGGCAATCAGTCCAGGTGGAAGAGGTAGACCGTCAAGTCTGTAAAATATTTCTGATGCGGAAGAAGGTACAACTTCTACAATAATAGATACTGGAGGCGTGACACCTTTTGAATTCTGGAACTCAACTTCCAGATGTTTAGGTAAGTGAACTTCAGTCTCTGGTTCAACTCTAGATGGAGTTGTCTCAGGTATAGAAGTGTCTACCGTTACACTAGGATCAGTTCTAATGTCCTCTTGTAACCGCAGAGCTTCTTCTGTAAAAGCAGATGTACCAGAAATTATCGGAGTAACTGTAGTCTCTAACGATACTAAAACACAAGTTTCAAATAAATTAGTTGAATAGGACTTAGTTAAATGAGACTGTTTTGCCCGGAATGGTTTCATCTCCAGAGTCAAAGACAGTTGACTCGCTAGTCTCCACGAATGATGGGGTTTTGATTGACTTTCTTCCACGATTGCGGATTTATTGATAAACTCAAAATTAAGGGAAAAAGATGTTCCGTATTAAATAAATTTTAATGACACTTCGACACAACTTTGATTTTTAAATTTTTAAGAGCCGAGAAAAATCTAAAGATGACTCTTGTTGCCTTTGATTTTTAATGAGCCCGAAGTGATAAGTGCTCAGATGGACCTTTTCTCTTAAGGAGTTGAAAAGGAACGAAAGTGACTACTTTGGAAATCTAGATAGAGGGATTACCAAACCAATCGCAAAACTGAAAAATACACCTTGGTGGTAAATTAAAGAGAAATTACCAAGGACTTATGTATGGCAGTCAATCTTCCCGAATGTCGTGTTCAATGCATTGCGATCGATAGGGTGGTAGACACAGCTTCCTATGGATAAAGGATATCAGCCTATTATGGTCTACCAATATATACTCGACGGTATGGGGAGCACAAGTCTGTACTAGCACTTGTCGTATCAAAGAGGAGGAATCACCCAACCTTCGATGGAAATGATCCTTACCAGGTTTTACGACGCTGGAACAGGTCTCTAGCCTAGACTTCTAGTTGTGTTGCGTTAGGTTCCAAAGAGTTTTTATGTTCATTGAGATTTCCTTTAGAGTTGATCTTGCTTAGAATTTTGTCTTTCAAGGTTCACCGCGTGATGTAGATGTAAAATTCCGAAATATACAATCTAAAATGATAAACAATCGTTTATTTTCTTTTAGTAATGAAAGTCCTAGCTACTAAGGAAAGAAGATTATGATTCTTTCAACAGAGAGCAAAGAGCACACACTAAATGCACTTTTCCTAAATCTTTTTTGCACACAGTATAAATGCAAAAGCACATGCATGTATTTGTTTTTTGTTTCCTTAATGTGAGAATGCCAAAAAGGAAAACTAAGTATAGATCTGAACTATTTTCTTCAAAGCGACATTTCGACAATTTCTTTTCAAAAAATGAAAGGAAGACTAAAACGACACTTTTCGATTTCGAATAGAAAATTGCTTTCGACACTCCAAATATTAACAATTCAAATCAAATACAATGACAAAATTACAATCGACTATCTAGAGGAGGAAGACTTTACGACACTCTTCTTTTTTACTCCAAATGATAGTTACGACACTTTTTTTCATCAAAACGACAATTCGATTAAGCTACTTTTGACAAAGGAGGACTGTAAATGACTGACAAATGCATAAAAACATTTATAAATCTTAATCAAGGGAGGCTGAAACATGTAAAGGAAAGAGGCTTGAATAATGGGACACTGATCATAAGCAGTAACACAATCAAAGATCACTCAGTCATCGCACCCGTCCTTCAGAGAAACGGGGATGCATCTCACCTGCTACGCATGGGAGGTGTGATGCATACTAGTTTCTACTCACAAAAAGTGCGATGGGCCAGGGGGCGAAACTGAGTTGGGTTTTTGGTCAAATTTGCAGATGAGTTCAGGGATTAAGGTTGAGATATTATGAATAGTAAAGAAAAAAGTACAGGGGTATGATCTTATGAGGTTATTGAGCTACCAAAAGGGCGCTTAGAATGCTTGTAAGTCAGATGTTCAATTCATAAACCAACCTGGAGATTGACTGAATCAGAATTCATCTACTTCGCAATCGCATAGCAAAGGCAGTTCGAAGGCTATCTGGCTAACTTTAGGCTCCATCTGTAGTTTATAAAGCAAACAACAATAAAAAACAAACAAACTAGTTTCTCCCCAGTGGAGTCACCATTTTGTTTCCAGGAAAACTAGTGTCTTTTTGATCTGCTAGTCCCACTAAGATAGGTAGCTATCTTAGAAACAAACAATCAAAGCAATTTGTGATTTCCTTTATGTATGATAGATAAGAGAGAAGCAAAGGGGACCAACCTAGATCTTCCACTTAGCTCCTTGCTTGATTTCTCTCTCCCTTGATAGAGCTTGCCACTCCTCTCCTACTTGTCCCACTTCAAAGAATACCTATAGATTCAAAGTAAAAAAACACCATCAAAGCATATCGATCTATAATATCATAAACAATGCAGAATCAGAAATACATTGACCATACAATTGCATTCACAAATAACAATATTCACAAATACACGATTATATGGAGGAAAACTCAAAGAACTTTATTAATAGTAGAAGAGAGGATTACAACCCAGTTGTCTGATCCAGCATCATCCTCCCAGCATCAAAGCCCTCTTCACCTCATGAAAAGCAAGATCACCCAATAATACAATGTCTCTTCTCACAGATAAACCAACAACACTTCCTTACAAAATACAAAATTCCAGCCTTCAGATCTCTTAGATGAGGGATCCATTTATAGATTTCTTGCAAGGGTGTGAGTCAACTCTGGGTTTTTGATTAGTGTCATTCCATTGATAGTTCTTGGTTCCACTTGGAGATTTCATTGATCTCTTACTCATCCCTGGGCGAATTCATAGAGGCAAGTGTCATGGGAAAAGTTTCTAGAAGATTCCATGAGTTTCCACTTAGCAAACTGTCTCTGCCATTTGTCCATTCTCGCTCATCGCACCCTACAGAGGGCCTTTTCAGTATGCATCACACCTGGCTGGCATAGCAGTCAGTATGCATCGCACCTTGACCATGGAGCAGTCAGTATGGTCCAGTTTTGGCCAGTTATGAGTGGTTTTTCAGGTGGAACTTCTGGGAAATGATGTAATCAATTGACCATGATCCTTTAAGGTATGAAACAACACTTTTAGGGGTTAAAGAGCCCTTGGTTTATGGACATATGAGTTTGGGGTTGCAGTGCCCAAATATTTCTATAACACTTTCACATGTTGGCCTAATGATCTTCTCCTCCTTATATAGCTGTAGGCCTTTCTCAATACCTCGAACCAAAACCACTTAGGACATGTGGTATTCTTGGGCGGGATCAAGTCATTACTCCACTCAATATTGTGGGCTAATACCATGGTATTGACCCTTGGTATTCTTTTCTCTTGACTTTCCTTGTTTTTCCAACCTGTACGCGTTTTTCCTCTTGTGATAGTGCGTGTATACGTATACGCTCTTTTTGTTCTGTGGACCCACGTGTATACATCACTTTGACAAAGTGAACTAGCATATACTTCTTAAACTTCTCTCTTTCTTCAATCTTTGGAGTTTGATCTATAAACCTTTGCTGTTAACCTGTTGCACTGTGAACTGTCATCTATGTGAGTTGCCATAAGGGACAACATCTGTATCATAATGCCAACATTGCCAACGTGAATGCCTTCTCCAATGAATCAGGTTCCCAAAGGTGAACCTCATGTTGGATGTTATCCTTTAAAGTCCCTATGAACACATCAATCCTATGCTCCTCTAAAATATATTTTACCCTTGTATTCAAATTTTCGATGTCCTCAATGTGCTCCATCATTGAACCCTTTTGTTTGATATTTATCAATTGGCTAAAAAAGGTGTTGCTTTTTGTATCCTCATAATGTGCTATCATTTCTTTTGTAAAGATTTCCCAAGTGACAATTTTCTTACGAGAGCAAAGCCATCGATACCATACAAACTGATATGGTTCCAAATATAAAGTTGCAATGCATACCTTTTGTGTGTGTTTGCACATTATGGAGATCGAAATATTGCTCCATCTGTAGTATCCATGTTATAGGATCCTTGCCATCAAACTTCCTCATATCGATATTTGGAACATGGTAGGTCTTCAATCCAGTGTTAGAGTCTATGAAATCATGATTAACATTTATTTTGTTCTCATCATGAGTTTCCCTTTCTACCCTTTCACCATTAGTAAACATTTCTTGTAGCAACTTTTTCAAATTTGTCTTCAAATCTTCCATTTTGCCTTCCACCTTAGCTTCCATGCCTTTCTTTAAACCATCCATCTTAGCTTCCATGCCTTTGTTTAAACCATCCATCTTAGCTTTTGCTACTTTTTGTGAGAGTGAATTTTTTTGCACTTGGTCTCATAATTTTGATATATCATGTTGCGTTTCTTCCTCTTCTTCATGAGTCATGCTAGAGCTTTCAGTTTGCTTACTAGGTGTTTCCATTTTCTTTCTTCGAGCATCAATTAATGATAATTATGCTTCACTATGCCCTTTTAATTCCTTCAAAATAATTTTTCAAACCAAACTTATGCAAAATTTTAAAAAAACTACACACTTGTTTTCACTTTGTAGTTGCTTGATATTGAATCTGATTTATCTATGAAATTTCAGATCTCCAAGGTCTGAAATTGTGAATTGTGGTAGCCCTCTACTTCCTCTTTCCAATTCCACCAGTCTTATGGAAATTGGATTCTCCAAGAAAGAGTTATGTCCAATCTCCCACGATGACCTGATTATACAATTTTTCAGTAGAGTGAACTTGTACGAAGTTCCACGTGTCACTGTTTCAACATTCAAACCTGAAAATGATGCACAAAAAACTACAATCCATCCTCTTTCTGTAACTTCTTATGAAATTTCAATATGATACTTAGAGAGAAAATTACGATGATTTTCCAAAGGTCACCTGTTTGGGATGTAATTTGGGAGCCTGCACAAACCCTAACTTCCTTAGATCATATCTCCAAAAATATAGCAAGACAAGATATGAAATTCGGACCTGATAATAATCGCGCTTTCATCTCAAATGGGTTTTTTTTTAAGCTTCTGAAACATTGCATAAAAAATGTGATAGCGAAAATGTCATGATTACTTGTTTGGAGCAACGAAACCCTAGAATCCAAAGCTTTGATACCAAATGTTATGAACCAGCTCACAAAAAGATAGAAAATATAGATAAACGACTTCAAAATCAGCCTCTTCGAGGGGGAAACCTTCTTTAAATTACACAAATGAACAACTATTGGATGATACAAATGACTAAACCTCCTTTCTATATATAGGAGTTAAGAGGTCACAATATAATCAAATGTGACATAACAATAATAATATAAGGGCATAACAATAACAATAGTGGGCTTTTATGGGGCACAATAATAACAATATGGGGACAACAGGGGCATAGTAATAAAAATAAGGGCTACAACAACAATAGTAGTGGGGGAATCACTAGTATTATAGGGACATACTATACCTTAGTACTAGTGAAAGCAAACATGAACCATGAACATTCATAGAATAATCTTACAAGCATCCATAATCCATGTGTTAAAATATGTTGTCCATTATGCCTTCAAATATTAATTAAAATTCCCAAGATGCATGAATACAACGAACATCACTTTCTCCAATACTGGAGCCTTAGAGCCACTACTTTCTCTCCAAAACTAACTTATCTCTCTTATGACTTATGGGAGAAGTTAAGGCTAAAAGTAAATAACATGAGAAATGAGGATCTATTTATAACTTGAGGAATGACCTTTCATATCATCACGACTCTTGACTTTCTAACTTCTAGTGACCTTTAGACTTCTACAACTATTGAAGTTCCAAATGAATTTTGGAATTACATATGACTTTTGGTATTACATGTCCTTTAGGCTTCCGTGACTCTTGAGTTTAGATATGACTCTTGGACTTCTACTTGTTTGTATTTTACAATAATTAAAATAATATATTTTGTCTTCCATATTAGCATATGATGAAACTTGACATGTCAGTATCTGGGATTACTGGGACTAACAGTGACTGATGACATGGACTTGCATTAGTGGTGACATGGATACCACTATGTATATTCTTTATAATCATATTCTCACTGTGCTTCCACCCTCTGAAGGGTATTCAATATTGGAGTCTTCATGGTATTTTTATCAAGTTTTAGGTGTGTTCTTGGATTTTTTCATGCTTCCTTTGTTTATCCTCTTTACTTGATCTTCTTTGTGTGTGCTTTCCATGAGGTTCATGGAATACTTGTTTTTGCAATAAATAATGACGAGCAACCATCAGTTTGAAAATCTCCTACTCTACCATGTTTTATGTAGATTTTACTCTTCATGCCCTTTTGATGCACCTAAAATAGTCAAGGGAGATACAGGGAAAAAGGGCGCACTTCGAGAGTCTTAAGAGTTGAGAAGGAGGAGCTTCGAGGCTTTGATATGCACTCATGAGCCCTAAAAAGCAAGGAATTCAAGGTAGGCTGCATGTCGCAAGTCCAAAGGACAAAAGGAAAAGCATCGAGCTTCCCAAGTTCCCTATGCGCTCAAGGGAGAGAAGGAGGGCACACGGTGCACTTTTGAATACTGAAGGCTAAAGCTTCGTGCCTTCGAGGTGTGCTCATGCACTCAAGAGGGCTCAAAGAGGGCGCAGTGCAGACTCCTGAAGGCTTAAGGAAAGGGTTTCATGCCTTCAGGGTATCAGTTCAAGAGGGCACATGGTGCATATGGTAAGGCTGAAGGGCTGAGATTCGGGTCTTCAAGATGTACTAGTGTGCATAGGGAGGGCAAACTTCACCGAGTCGAAGGAGTGTGCTCTAGGAATACTTAGTCATTCTTGGAGGGTGCAGTTCAGAACAACGAAGGAGATTCATGCTTTTGGAGTGTGCCCAACTCTTAGGGAGGGTGCAAGGTGAAATTCTAAACAACAAAGGGTCTCCCATCAAGGCTTCAGAGTGCACTCATGCACTCTTGGCCTTAATGGGATCACTTTTCAACAAAAAAATGTCTAAGTGCGAATGATTGGTCAAGTAGTGAAGAAGATGATTTTTGAACATAAAACCAAGTGTGACACATACTAACTCATTGAGAAAACTTAGAAAAACATAACCAAAAAAAATTATACATCAAAACGTCACTTTATGGATATTCCCGAAGTACAAATGGTGAAGTGTGTGCGATTGCGGCCCAAAAGTGTAGTTTTATAACGAGAAAGGTGTTGTGACCATGAAATGCATATAAGGATATTTAGATCAATGCAACGAAACTTAATAACACTCAAGAACACTCTAAACATATGAATCAACACAAAATGACCCTTGAAGACCAAGGAGACACTCGATACTTCAATGAGGTAGTCTAAAATTCAAATGTAGTGAAATTTTGGAGGGTGTTTTAGCAATGACAACACTTGGCGACACACTGGGTGGAATTCAGGTTCTCTATCTGGGAATAGCTTTTAGCTAAGGGTTAGACTTTTAGGAAGTATTGAAGGCCCCAAGTTCCCCTTTTTGACTTATCTTTACACATAACATCTTACTTTTATCTACTTGATTGAACACACATAAAGATGCACCGTATCACAACCATTTTGATCTAAAAAGTGTAATGTACACTACAAGTTTATGATATTCAAAGTATGAGTTTACATTTTTGGTGTTACCCCGCTACCAGCAGGTCTGGACAATACCCCGACGAAGTCACTTCAAAGGCACAAACATTTCTTCACTGCCAGTGAGCCTAGACAGTACCCTGACAAAGTTGCATGCTTTACCTCCCTGTGTAGGAATCCTTTCTCTTCTTTCACCCTTTATTTATTCATTTAGTAGAACTATGCATTTTTCTCACTTTAAATTTTCCCCTTGTCCCTTCTCTACTAGATTGAACAAGCGTTAACATACAAGTATACTTATACCAAGTGGAGTGGTTCAAACACTAGAATAATAATGGCTCTAATAGGTTCTCCTATTTGATGAATTGTATCTTCCATCTAGCCTCAGCTCAAACATATGGATTTATTTCCAAACAAATAAGGAGAATAAATAGATATCCAAGCATTGAAGTTGTCACATTCCTCTTTTATTGCATTACAAAGTCCTTGGGCCATTCACTTTCACACACATGTATTATTGTGCCAAGAGGCGCTCTACAACCCAATATATGAGGGAGATGTTGTCACGTAACGTAATTTTACATTAAAAAATATTTAAAAAAATATGAGAGAGATGTTGTCACGTAACATAATGTTACATTAAAAAAAATATTGAAAAAATATGAGGGAGATGTTGTCACGTAACCTAATGTTACATTAAAAAAATATTAAAAGATTCTGAGGGAGATGTAGTCACATAACGTTACATTAAAAAAATATTAAACAATTATGAGGGAGATGTTGTCAAGAACGTAACATTATATTAAAAAAAGATTAAAAAATTATGAGGGTGATGTTGTCACGTAATGTTACATTAAAAAAAAATATTAAAAAAAATACGAGGGAGATGTTGTCACGTAAAGTTACATTAAAAGAATAAAATTATAAATATAAAAAAAAAATATATGTGTCAGCTAATATATACTGTATATGGGGAAGATATGTATAACATTACTATATATGTGTCGGCTAATATATATTGTATATGCCAAAGATATATGTAACGTTACTATATATGTCTAATATATAAGATATGTGTAACGTTACTTTAAAATAAAAAAGTAAATTAATTAAAATAAAAAAATGTGTCTTCTAATATTAACAAACTCAAAATTGAAAATGAATTTGATTAACTTATTCATTGAATAACAAAGAAACATATCCTATAATAATAACTAGGTAAATTTAGTGGCGTATGGTGCTGTTGAGGGCCCCGAAGTCGGGTCAACAACAAGGGGGATACCCACCCGGTCCGGAACCTGGTTGGCGGCTCCTTGCCCGTTTGGAGTAGCGGGTCCGACTGGGGGTAATGGGACCAGTTTCCCAATGTGATGCGTGTGTGTGTGTGCGTAGAATCTGATGGTATTAATCTAAGGAAGGGGGGGGGGATTCTTCTAATCTAGTTTTAATTCTAACTGCTAAATTAACTCTATGCTAATGTAATCTAATGAAGAAAAATACATCTAATCTACGCTAACCCGGGGTGTTTTTCTTTTGTTATGCGATCTAGGAAGATTTCTAACAGCAGCCGGTAATAAAGATCATTCAACTGATATCAGAATATAAATCAATAAAGATAAACCATTCTGCATAAGAAGTTAGGCAGAGTAGTTGTGAACAGCATATCGCATAATCAGTTTTCTATATGTTAAACATAAATAAATGACCCCACCGTACAGAAGTGCCAAATGGTAATACAGACATTCATGCAATAACATACAAAGAACTCAGCCACATATCACTTTAGGAATACTAGCAGAATCTAGCTAAGAGATAAAAGTACCATTTATGACTAAGTTCACTAATAAACTTCAAGTAACAATGATTTATTTCTACTTGTTCTAACATCTGCTAAGAGTACAGAAGTGCAACATCAGTAACAGATATTAAAATGCAAACATAAATAAATCTCGATCCATCCATTCATCAAAAACCTCCTCTGAGGGTGCAGAAGTGCATGTTCTGAGGATAAGTTTTTTGACAGATTTCCGGACCCTTCTCCAAAAACCATGAGAAGGGTTAAATACTACTAACTAATCAATCTTAATTACATGAAATTAGGGAATCGGCCTCAAATGACCGCCCTTTTACTAAAAGCAACTTTATTTCTAAACTTAAAATCTAATTTCTGACCGTTTCTGTATATTCTCTTTAGTGTTGTCAACAGTGTAATGCTTTCCTGGGAAGAGTCGGCTAGCCGCCTTCTTGTTTCGCTCGGGAGAAAAGTGGAAATAGCAGGAGCTGGCACTTCCTTTCGGCAGACCAGAAGATATTTTCGAAAACCTTTCTCTAGCTGGGTGTATTCGCCGCGTGTATACTTAGCGTGTCCCAGTTTCTTCTCGAACTGATTTTGCTGTTGCCGTTTTCGGTTTCCGGTCGTGCGAATGACTGAGTGGGTTAAGAGTCGTGTTGCATGGGCAACTCCCTGTGTCGAGAATTTCTTCCGTTCTTTGTTCCAGGTTTCCCTGAAGCTTTCTCCTTCTCATGCGCTTCTTTCTCTGCTTCACTAAGTCTTAGCTTCAGGATCTTTTCTGAATACGCTGCTTTTGTGCGCCTTTGACTCTGAGTCCTGGATAGTCTAATTTCATCAGTGTCGGTTGGCTGATAGCCTGGAATCCGCGGTTCTGCTGCATGCGGCATCCATTTTGCGAAAGCATTCTCTCTTTGCTGATTGGCGCTTTCCTCTTTCCTTCAGATGTTTCCTGCATATAAACTTATATCAGTTGCGTGTCTTGCAGTTTACGCAAAGGAGAAGTGAAATGAGAAGACTTGACGTGAAAGCATTAATCTCTAATGAACGCATAATTCTGACATCCATCATCACTTGACTCTTCGATAAATGTAACGCAATCATTCCTAGATACTTAAGCATGCGGTCATTAAATTCTTTCAAGGCGCGCGCTTAATGCATGGGTCTATCGTGTGGTAAGTCTTTTCAGATCGCAGGTCGCAGATCGCAGATCGCAAATCGCATATCGGCGATCACATTGCTCGAAGGTTTTTCTTTTAAGGGGCGCGTGTGAGGTATGCGATGCGATGAACTTCGCATCGCAATTTCGCAGTATTTGTTTTTTGCGCTCGAGTTATGCTTCGGCCTTTCTTTGCGATGCGATTTGAGCCTTAGGGAGAGAAATACAAAAACTTTAGAAAAAGTATTTTTTTTGGGATCTTCGTTCAGGGTCCCCTCTTCGCTTGACGTTATTGCTAATGTCAAATGAAGAAAGGGGGGTTGTTGGTGACCACAACAATGGCGATTCACTGTGAAGAACCATTTATCTCTGCTTGTTCTATTGCATTTTCACTTCCAAAACAGAAAAGTTTTTTTATGCCTAAATTTTGTTATGGACAGATAGAGTATTACCTTTTATCCTGTCAATGATGCTTCGTCACAACTTCTTATTTGATTCTGATTGTTTGTTTCCCCTGGGTTATTTTTTGTATTCATACCTAGTCATTACTTAGTCTCCTCAAAGACAAAATAAGGTCTTCTCTGCGTACTGGCTTTGTAAAGTATGCTCATTTGTCGCAGGTAGAGCCTTTGCTGCCCGCAAGCGTCCATAGCCTCGACAGGGTTACCATGTTATCCAGCAACGATCCTTTTTCCTGCTTGAGGTTATTTACAACATTCCAGAGAAAAATCCTTTTGACACTTTTTTTTTTTATTTATTTGTTTATTTATTTATTTATTCTCTAAAGAACAATGTCTTGGTTTGGTGGCCAAATTATGACACAGTCATTCACTTGATTTATACTTTTTGCTGAACAAGCTGGCTCGTGATGAGACCCCTTGTCTTTCGATTGCACAATCTTGAGTCGTTGCCCTGTTTTGGTAGACAGTAGTGGCAAAGTCAGCAAGTTATAATATCTGTGATCATGATAAGCCGGCTCGTGATGAGACCTCTTATTCTTTGAGATATAGTGTTTTCTTGGATTGTCTCTCTGGATGCTGCGATTTTCCTTAGCAGGGAGGAAGTCATTGTTTTTCCTTAAGAAAGCTCTGGACGACAATAATAGAGTTTTAAGAACAACAGTTTTGCAGAGAATACCTATTTTGCTATCGATGATACCTTTCATATCATTGGCATAAAACAATTTTTGCCAAAAGTTATTCTCATCCCAGGTTTCTTTGTGAAGTTTGAAACTAACATCATATTCAGGTTAAAGTCAACTCTATTTGTCAATAATAAAAGTCAGATTTTTCGAAAAGTTTTGCTATTTATACAAGTGAAATCAAAATTTGATACAGAAATGGTATGTTTCTTCATGAATACTATTTATGATCATTCACAACCAGCCCTATCTATGAAAAAATGAAAACTAACATGAAAATTTAAAACTATCCTACAAAAACAGAAGGATGACCTTCTATGGGAAATACATTTTGAGGATTTGTCCGTTTACAGGCAGAGAATCTCTTCTGCCTGTCAAGTCCTGCAACACAAAAGTCGACGGGCCTATGACTTCTACGATTTGAAAAGGACCAAGCCATAGCTTCTGGAATTTCGTATGTTTGCCCTTTTCTTCGTGAGCCTTATCCCACTTCAAAACTAGATCACCCATCTGGAAGTTTTTTCTGGTCTTTATGTTCGAGTCAAAAGAGGATTTTATCAGTGCTTGGTGGTGAGCATGGGTTTTCTTGGCCTGTTCTCGTCGTTCTTCTAACTTGATTACCTCCATTTGCCTTAGTTGTAAGGGAGAAGTAGGTACTTCATCAATGTATTGTACTAAGGGCAAAGAGGGAATGAGTAAGTGAGTAGGAAGAACTGCTTCTCTCCCGTAAACCAAATTAAAGGGAGAAGTCCTGATAGAGGCTTTCTTGGTAATTCTGTCTGCCCATAAGGCGTTTACCAGCGCTTTGTGCCAATTCTTTTGGTTTTGGTCAACTGTCTTTTTGATAATCCTGATTACGTTCTTGTTCGTTGATTCAGCCAACCCATTACCTTGCGGATAGTAGTTGGCAGAATACTTCAGTTTGAACCCTCTTTTGAGTGCGAACTCAGTCATGGTATTTCCAGAAAAATATGAAGCGTTATCAAATATTAAGGCCGTTGGCAATCCAAACCTAGTAATGATAAACTGATCTATGAATTCAACAATGTTTTCAGAATTAGCTGTCTTGAGCGGAACTGCCTCTACCCATTTAGTAAAATAGTCGGTTGCAGTGAGGATATACCTATGCTGTTTAGAGGAGTGAGGAATGATCTCACCTATTATGTCCAGGCCCCATTGGCTGAATGGCTGTTCGATGTTAACCGGCTGCAGTGGCATGGATGACTTCTTTTGTTTTCCTGCAGCAGTTTGGCAGACTTGGCATTTTCTCACGTGATTGTACGAGTCTTTGAACAGCGTGGGCCAGTAGTATCCTGCACGTAAGATCTTGTGTGCGGTGGCTTCTCCAGCATAGTGTCCACCTGCTGGTCCATCGTGGAGTTCCTGCAAAACCTTTTCGGCTTCAGTTTTCTCAAGACATCTAAGAAGCACAGAATCATAGTTTCTTTTAAATAAGACATCATTTACGAGCTGGTATTGTTTAGCTTTTAACCTCAGGGCTCTCTTTTTTATGTGATCCAGGTGAAATGGAGCATATCCGTTCTTTAGGAAATAAATGATGTCGGCATAAAATGATTCTGCGTCGTTTAGGCTTACCTCATACGCGTGTACCTCTTCAGGTGACTCTTCGGGGATTTGCGATGCTCCAGCTAACATCTTGCAGAAGCCTTGGCCTCTTACGATGTGTGCCGGCTTGATTTCCAGGTCGTATTCTTGCAAGGCGGTGATCCAATTCGCTCTCTTTTCGCCCACGTCTTTCTGAATCAGGAGGTTTCTTACCGACGGGAATGGTACTATGACCTTGGTATGGGCCTTTAGCAAGAAGGGTCTAAAATATTTGACTGCTTTAAAGACGGCATATGCCTGTTTTTCTACGTCCGAATATTTCAGCTCAGCACCTTGTAAGTTTGAGCTAAAGAATGCGATTGGGGCTTCTGCCTTTTCTTTGTTTGCCTGGGTCAAGATCGCAGCATAAGAATGCTCTGAGGCAAACGTGTATAAGACAAATGGTTCTAAAAAATTTGGGGTTGCTAGGGATGGAGCGTCGATGATGGCTTGTTTGATTAAGTTAAACGCTTCGTGCTCGTCTAGACCCCATTTAAAGTTTGAATTCTTTTTTATCATTTTTTGTAAAGGAGAAATAATACGTGAAAAATCTGGGACAAATCTTTTCACAAAATTGATCTGTCCTAGGAAAGATTGCATGGTCTTTTTGTTATGGGGCATGGATATCTCGGAAATTTCTTTGATTCTGGCAGATTCGATGTGAATGCCCGATTTGGACACTATGAATCCTAGCAATTTTCCTTCACTCAACGCGAAAAAAGATTTCTTCGGGTTAAGCGAGATTCCATACCTTAAACATCTTTGAAAGATTTGCTTCAAATCTTTGAGATGGTCGCTTCGTTTTTTGGAGTACACAGTTATATCATCCAGGTAAATCCCTACTGATTTATTGATTAACCCTTTGAACGCAATATCCATAGCTCTTTGAAAAGTAGCGTCGGCGTTGATCAGACCGAACGGCATCCTTCGATACGCGTAGGTACCCCATTTAGTTCGGAAGGTGGTTTTTAGCTGATCGTCTGGGTGTACCAGCACTTGATTATATCCTGAAAATCCATCCAGGAAAGACATCAATTCTGAGCCTGCTACAGCCTGTAATATTTGCTCCATAGGTGGGAGGGGAAAATTGTCCTTCTGACAGGCTTTGTTGAGATTCCGGAAGTCGATGCAGATTCTAATATCTCCGTTTTTCTTCCTAACAGGTACCATATTGGATACCCATTTGGAATGTCTGACCGGGAAAATTATTCTGGCTCTCAACAACTTATTCAGCTCAGTTTTTATCTGATTTTCCAGGTTGGGGTGAATTTTTCTGAGCTTCTGTTGGACGGGTTTCTCGTTATCGATCATAGGGATAGTGTGCTGAATGATAGAAGTGTTATAAGTTTTCAGCTCATCGTAGTTCCAGGCAAAGACGTTTTTGTACTGTCGTAGAAGACGGATGTATGCTGATTTTTCTTCAAGAGCTAGGCCTTGGCCTAGATTGACGTTTTGGGGTTTCTCGTCGGTTCCTAAGTTCACTGATTCGTAGTTCAGAGTTGAACTGTAAAGTTTGGCGTTAGCTGACCTTTTGAACTGACTTTTTAAGTCATACAAATCTTCTAATTTGACCACTGATTTGGGTATAGCGTTATCAGTGCCACTTTGTTGTATTTGGTGGTCATGACAGTCCTCGTCGATTATCTGGTTTGAGTAGGATCCTTCGGATGTAAGGAAACTTACGATGTCTGGGTCGTCGTTGAATACTCTCCAGTTGGTGATGTTGTCAGGAATAGACGGTTTAAAAATTAATTCTATCGAAAACCTATCTGGACTAAAGTCTTCGGAGGGAATGAGTCTGGAGGCTACGTTTGCTAGCAGGTCTGCGCTTGCATTGTGAAGTCTTGGGATTGATGAAATATTGAATGCTGTAAAATGCGCAGTGAGATCTTGCACTAAAGATTGGTAGTGCTTTAAATGACTAGACAGGCAGTGTATGGTGTTACGTACCTGTTTGACGATGATCTCGGAATCTCCAAAGACTTGAAGATATTTGACGTTGGAGCCGATTGCTTTGTATAGGCCTTGCACCAAGGCTTCGTATTCAGCTGTGTTGTTCGTGCAATCGAATTCCAGTCTGCATGTGAGCATGGTCTTATTTCCGTCTGGGCTAATTAAGACGCATCCTGCTCCTGCTCCCTCGTTGGACTTAGAGCCATCAAAATATAATTTCCAAAATAAAGAAGTATTTACAGGGTTATCTAAGAAACTAACACATTTTGAATCATCAGTCTGGGAAAAGTTTTCTACTTGGGACACGACTGAATTTTCTAAATATGGTGATATGTGAGCATTGAAATTTCCAAGGAAAGAGTCTACCGAATAGTTGCCTATGATGCTGTTGTTGTATGTTATGGCTTCGTTCTCTCCCTCCAGGTCCGTCACTATGTACTTTTGGTGCAGTTCTCGTTCAACCTTTATTTGATTTGGCTTCCCGTTGAAGGGTAACCACATGTGCGACCAGTCAGTCGAAAAATATCCGTGGAGCTTCTCGGACCAATCCCTGCTAAGAATTAGACCATAAAATTCATGGATGTCAGCAACTAGAATATCGATGACCTGGCACACCTTGGGGTTGGACGATAGTCTTATGTTCACTTGATTTAGTTCGCCTATCACTTCGACTTGTGATCGATCAAGTTGAACTATGCGCACTGCGGATTTTTGCGGTTGAACATTAAGTTTTGCACATATTGACTTGGGTAGAATATTGGTTGAAGCACCAGAATCAACCAAGCAGTTATGCACGTTTCTGTTAAAGATCTCGTAAGTGAGGAGGAAAGGGGGAGTGTGAGATCTAGACCTTCCTCCAATCAAGGCGATGTCATTTGGATCGATTTTATTGATCGCGTTGATTGGGGGTCTTCCTATATTATGGGAAGCTATAGCTGTAGGTAGAGGCGCAGTAGGTACGGCGTGTAACTCTTTCATCATGATCTTTTGTTGGTGTTTCAATTTGCTCAGCTCGTACAGGGTGATATTAGCCCTAGTCTTCTTCATGTCGTCGATGATGTTATACTCCATTTCATCCGACACTATTAGTGTCTTTGATGGAGGCGATTGCTCTGATTGGACTGGGCTAAATGAGGTCGCTTTAGGGGTTGTCTTCTTCGTTGCGGCCTTTTCTTTTGCTGGAGGGCTTGCGCCCTTCTGTTTTGGGGTAGTCTGGGGAGGATCAAGTTGATTTCTGCTTCTCGTGCTAACCGGAAGTGCTTCTTGATCTTCCTCTTGTGGGAGGATGAAATCCCACATTCCTTGCAGTTCCACCACTTCTTCATCGTCGGTAGGCGTTTCAGCGGTGTTCTCTTCTTCTTCTTCTTCAGATTCCACGTTAGAGACCACGCTAGGTGGCTTCGTCTCCATAGGAGGATTTCTCTTAAAACTCCTAAAAGGCTTTCTTGGGGACGATTCTGCTACTTGTTTCCTGATATCAATCATCTCATTTGACATGGCCTTTAATACCTTTTGTAATCCTTCCATGTCGAAAGGATCCTTCGTTTGCTTCTTCTTGGTTTCTTCTTTGAAAGAGATTTTCTTAGATTTACGCTCTTCGATTGTAGATCTCTTTTCTAAGGCTACTACGCGTCTTTCGACTACTAATGCCTCAGCCAAATTTTCGACTAAGGTTGTCTTGCTTGCCCTATCTACGAAGATGGCCAAGTTTGAAGGTAAGGCCGTGATGTACCATTCGCATCTTACTTCCTCGCTGGGTTGGGAAGCAGCGGGGATTTTATTGAGGATCTTGTTGAACCGTAAGTTAAAATCTTTAATGGGTTCCCGAGCCTCAGCTTTAAGATTGGACAGATCGTTGATCAGTGTCGCTGTCGATCTATCATCGCCGAATTTAGTGAGAAATTGATTTTGAAAAATATCCCAGCTGGTGATAGATCCGGAGGGTAGCGAGAAGTACCATGACCCGGCCGTCCCTTGCATCGTATAGGGGAAGAGTCAGACCACGGCGTCTTCGTTGGTAACTCCGTTGAGATTAACAGAAAGCATGAAATTATTGATATGTTCTTCAGCTAGCATTCCAGTTTCTGGATTGAACTTTGGTAACCACTTCTCGGGATGGGCAGGTATTGGACTCGGGGGTGGAGGCATTAAAACCGCCCCAGGGTTGTTCCATGGAGATTGTGCCATCGCTGAGTTGCTGGTTAGTAAAAGTGTAGAAGATGATCTTTGAGGTTGAGAAGATAGAGATGTTATGATCTTTGACGATTGTGGAGGAAGAGTTGCGGAAGATGGATGAGTGATTTGAGGTGGAGATGTGGGTGGTCGACTTCGCGGAGAGGGAGTTGAAATGGATGAGGTGGATGAAAGAGTCTCTCTGTCAGACTCTTGAAATGTTTTCCTTGCTCTTTTCCTAGTGGGGAGAGGGATTTCAGTTGGCTGAATGCCAAACTTTTCACTCTTCAATCGGGTCAGGGGATGAGCAGGGTTGTATTGTGAAGTCAAGCTGCTTTTAGATTTATCAGATTTCTGGTTAAAAATAGAGAATCCCTGGAGTTTACGGATCAAGGTTTGAACTTCAGTGGGATCGACAATAAGTTGTTCTGATGTATCGGGATGTATAGCAGCGGTGGATGTCCGAGCGACTTCCAGTTCCGAGTTTAGTCGTATTGGGGAAGTCGGGGAAGTTGGTGAGGGTGATTTGCTCTTAGAATGGTATTTGGGTTTTGAATTATGTGTCATTCATAGCTGTGGCCCTCCTTCTAGCGCCAGAAATGTTGAGGGCCCCGAAGTCGGGTCAACAACAAGGGGGATACCCACCCGGTCCGGAACCTGGTTGGCGGCTCCTTGCCCGTTTGGAGTAGCGGGTCCGACTGGGGGTAATGGGACCAGTTTCCCAATGTGATGGGTGTGTGTGTGTGCGTAGAATCTGATGGTATTAATCTAAGGAAGGGGGGGGGGATTCTTCTAATCTAGTTTTAATTCTAACTGCTAAATTAACTCTATGCTAATGTAATCTAATGAAGAAAAATACATCTAATCTACGCTAACCCGGGGTGTTTTTCTTTTGTTATGCGATCTAGGAATATTTCTAACAGCAGCCGGTAATAAAGATCATTCAACTGATATCAGAATATAAATCAATAAAGATAAACCATTCTGCATAAGAAGTTAGGCAGAGTAGTTGTGAACGGCATATCGCATAATCAATTTTCTATATGTTAAACATAAATAAATGACCCCACCGTACAGAAGTGCCAAATGGTAATACAGACATTCATGCAATAACATACAAAGAACTCAGCCACATATCACTTTAGGAATACTAGCAGAATCTAGCCAAGAGATAAAAGTACCATTTATGACTAAGTTCACTAATAAACTTCAAGTAACAATGATTTATTTCTACTTGTTCTAACATCTGCTAAGAGTACAGAAGTGCAACATCAGTAATAGATATTAAAATGCAAACATAAATAAATCTCGATCCATCCATTCATCAAAAACCTCCTCTGAGGGTGCAGAAGTGCATGTTCTGAGGATAAGTTTTTTGACAGATTTCTGGACCCTTCTCCAAAAACCATGAGAAGGGTTAAATACTACTAACTAATCAATCTTAATTACATGAAATTAGGGAATCGGCCTCAAATGACCGCCCTTTTACTAAAAGCAACTTTATTTCTAAACTTAAAATATAATTTCTGACCGTTTCTGTATATTCTCTTTAGTGCTGTCAACAGTGTAATGCTTTCCTGGGAAGAGTCGGCTAGCCGCCTTCTTGTTTCGCTCGGGAGATAAAAGTGGAAATAGCAGGAGCTGGCACTTCCTTTCGGCAGACCAGAAGATATTTTCGAAAACCTTTCTCTAGCTGGGTGTATTCGCCGTGTGTATACTTAGCGTGTCCCAGTTTCTTCTCGAACTGATTTTGCTGTTGCCGTTTTCGGTTTCCGGTCGTGCGAATGACTGAGTGGGTTAAGAGTCGTGTTGCATGGGCAACTCCCTGTGTCGAGAATTTCTTCCGTTCTTTGTTCCAGGTTTCCCTGAAGCGTTCTCCTTCTCATGCGCTTCTTTCCTTGCTTCACTAAGTCTTAGCTTCAGGATCTTTTCTGAATACGCTGCTTTTGTGCGCCTTTGACTCTGAGTCCTGGATAGTCTAATTTCATCAGTGTCGGTTGGCTGATAGCCTGGAATCCGCGGTTCTGCTGCATGCGGCATCCATTTTGCGAAAGCATTCTCTCTTTGCTGATTGGCGCTTTCCTCTTTCCTTCAGATGTTTCCTGCATATAAACTTATATCAGTTGCGTGTCTTGCAGTTTACGCAAAGGAGAAGTGAAATGAGAAGACTTGACATGAAAGCATTAATCTCTAATGAACGCATAATTCTGACATCCATCATCACTTGACTCTTCGATAAATGTAACGCAATCATTCCTAGATACTTAAGCATGCGGTCATTAAATTATTTCAAGGCGCGCGCTTAATGCATGGGTCTATCGTGTGGTAAGTCTTTTCAGATCGCAGGTCGCAGATCGCAGATCGCCGCCATCGCAGATCGCAAATCGCAAATCGCATATCGGCGATCGCATTGCTCGAAGGTTTTTCTTTTAAGGGGCGCGTGTGAGGTATGCGATGCGATGAACTTTGCATCGCAATTTCGCAGTATTTGTTTTTTGCGCTCGAGTTATGCTTCGGCCTTTCTTTGCGATGCGATTTGAGCCTTAGGGAGAGAAATACAAAAACTTTAGAAAAAGTATTTTTTTTGGGATCTTCGTTCAGGGTCCCCTCTTCGCTTGACGTTATTGCTAATGTCAAATGAAGAAAGGGGGGTTGTTGGTGACCACAACAGGTGCACGCGTGTATCTCTAAATAACCAGCGAGGTAAATTTAGTGGCATATCACGCATATCCTCTAATAATAACGAAGTAAATTTAGTGGCGTATGATGCACACAACACATGTATCTCTACTGTTTACTGTAATAATAACCAGCCTCTAATAATAACGAGGTAAATTTAGTGATGTATCTCTACTGTGTCCTATAATAATAACCAGGTCAATTTCGTGGCATTTGTGTGATTTCTGTAGTCCTGTAATAATAACCAAGTCAATTTCGTGGCTTTCTGTAATACTGTAATAATAATAATCACATAAATTTCAGGGTTTTCCATTATAGGAAGGTAAACTCAATATAATGGAAGGTGCTCAATACAATTAGTAGGAGTGAGGGGAAATATTGAGTAGAATGTAATATTTAGGGTGGGGTGTGACCTAAAATATTAGGTAAAATTTAATAATATTACATTTTAATTAGTATTTCTCTACACCCGTGGCCACTATTTATTAGGTGGGGGTGGTTATAAATATTGGGTAACATATAATATTGTAATATTATATTTTATGTAATCAATATATTTCTCAAAATTAATATATATGTGTTCCATCTATAAATTTAATTAATAAGCAGATAAAAACTCAATATTTACAATATGACAAGAGTTTTAATCATGAATATTTACCATGGATATTATTAACTTCTAAGTAGGTTTCTTTACAATACCTTGGGCCAATACCCACAAGAGAAAGATAGAGAGGGAGATGAGGGAAGAAAATCATAATACCATGGGCTACTACCATGGTTTATCAATACCATGGGCTAGCTAGACTTTTCAGTATTATGTTATGGATCTAGGCTTTTAAATGTTACAATGCCATAGGTCAATAACATGTCTATCAATACCACATGCCCAAAAACAATAACTTATTTAAAAATAAAAATATTTTACAAATATTTTATTTTATTTTAATTTTATAACTTTTTTTAATTAAATCTAAGAGAAAAAAGGTTATAATTACTTTTGAGGTATATCTAAACCCTACATCCTCGGGACTAATAACAATATTTTCATAGAGATTAAATGTAGGTTTTAATAAATTAAAAAATGAGAATACTTTTATATATACATATGTGAAATTTATATAATATAAATAATATTATAATGATCTAGGATAGATGCATCTTAACCAAGGATGCAAGCTAAGTGAGAAACAAAAGTGATTAACAATGATAGAGGAAAGATACTGCATGATTCTTTTAATTTTTTATTATTATATCTTCTTTAACATGAATGATCTGAAATATAGGTTTAATATTTTACAACCAATTATGTTTTTTATTAATTTAGATACTTTCTTAAATACAATACGATGGGTCATATTTAAGAAAGAGAGTGAGATGGAAGGGGGAATAGAGTATGGGAGAGAGTGATAGAGGTGAGAGACACAGTGAGAGAGAGAAAGAAAGAGAGAGAGGAGGGGGAGAGAGGAGGGAGAGAGATGGATTTGGAGGGGGAAAGAGAGGGAGTAACAAGGGAGATATGAAGATGGAATGAGGGAGAGAGGAGATGAGAGAAGGGAGAGAAAATGAGAGGATAAATATAGGGAAAGAAGGGCAAGAGAGAGACAGGTAGACATAGATATGGAGGGGGGAGAGAGGGGTAGAGAGAGAAGGAGAGAGGGAGGGAGATTATGACAGAGTAGGAGGGTGGAGAGAGAGTGTGTGTATGATGGGGGGATAGATGGAGGGAGGTGGGAGAGAAGGGGAGAGAGAGGAAAGAAAAAGAGAGAGGACTTGAGAGAGAGGAGAGAAATAGGGGGAGAAAGAGATGGAGTTGGAAGGGGAAGAAAGACATAGAAAGAGAAATTTGGATAGGGAGTGGCAAGAGAGAGAGAGAGAGAGAGATAGAGAGAGAGATAGAGAAGGAAAGGAAGAGGGAGAGATAGATGGATAGATAGATAGATATGGGGAGAGAGACAAATAAGGAGAGATGGAGAGAGGAAAGAAGAGAAAGATAGAGAAAGTTACGGAGAGGCAGATAGAGTGAGATGGAGGAGAGAAGGATGGGAAGAGAGAGAAGGAGAGGGGGAGGTAGATAGACACAGAATGGAAGGTAGAGAGATCGGTAAGAAAAAAGAGTCTCGCAGAGACAAATATAGACATAGAAGTTAGATCTAGAAAGTCATGAATATTTTAGATTTTCACTAAAATAGATACACTGATTTCAATGTAGTTTTTGATTTCTAATCCTATTTGATCACATGTACTATATGCATTGATTTCAATGTAGATGTCAATTTCTAATCATATTTAATACCTTACACTAGATGCATTGATTTCAATGTCAATGTTGATTTCTACTCCTATTTGATTGCTTGCACAAGATGCATTGGTTTTAGTGTAGATATTGATTTCTAATCCTATTTGATTGCTTGCACAGGATGCATTGGTTTCAGTGTAGATATTGATTTCTAATCCTATTTAATCACTTTCACTAGATGCATTGATTTCAGCGTAGATGTTGTTTTCTACTAATATTTGATTGCTTGCATTAGATGTATTGGTTTTAGTGTAGATATTGATTTCTACTCCTATTTGATTGCTTGCACAAGATGCATTGGTTTCAGTGTAGATATTGATTTCTAATCCTATTTGATTGTTTGCACTAGATGCATTGATTTCAACGTAGATGTTGATTTCTACTTATATTTGATTGCTTGCATTAGATGCATTGGTTTCAATGTAGATATTGATTTCTAATCCTATTTGATTTCTTGCAATAGATGCATTTATTTCAATATAGATGTTGATTTCTAATCTTATTTGATTGTTTGCACTAGAAGCATTGATTTTAGTGTAGATTTTGATCTTTGATTTGATGCAAAAAGATGTATGATGTACATTAATTTCAAAGTAATTAGATTAATAGTGTGCATTGATTTCAGTGTAAGCACATCTCTACCTCCTCCATCTATATCTCTATCTCCCATTGTCTCTCCTTCTCTATCTCTCTATCTCAACCCCTAAACATACACACACTCTCTCTATATCTATTTATCTCTCTCTCCCTCCCTCCCTTTCCCCTCCCTCTCTCTCTCTTCCCCTTCTCTCTCTCCATATATATATATATATATATATATATATATATATATATATATATATATATATATATATATATATATATATATATATATATATATATATATATATATATATATATATATATATCTTTCTCCCCCCCATCTTTTCCTCTCTCTTCTTCCCTCTCCCCCCCATCTAGATCTCTATCTCCCCTTGTCTCTCCTTCTCACCCGCAAAACACACACACTCTCTCTCAATGTAAGAACATAAAAATTATTCAACCATAAATACAATACTTGAATTTTCATCCTAAATAAAATGTTTCCTTAACCCAAATGTTTGCTTCTTGAAACTATAAACTATTTATAATTGGGTACATTCTTATTATTCCCATTTTCCATCATTCAACATTGTTAATTACTTTTCATTCAAAGGCGGTAATAGAAAATAACTACCATTGAAAATTATTTGCGGTTTAACACTCCATAAGTCACAATTATTGACTTTGGAGAAAACTACTATTAATATTGGAGAGCAACAGAGACAAGGTATGTTGTTTACTACAGTAGCTCGAGTTAAATATTTTATATGTTGTTTACTACAGTAGCTCAAGTTAAATATTTGAATGACCTATGATTCCAACTATTATTTTCATATGATCGATATGAGAAAATGGAAAAACTAATGGTTGTGACAATAGGAACAGTAGAAGAAAATAGTTTCACATTGATTGTAATGAAGATTGTTTGTAATTGACTATATTCTTATTATTGACATTTTCTATCAATCAAAATTGTTACATTTACACTTTGCACTCAAAAATTTTATTTCATCATTTTTTAAATTGACCAAATTAATCTTAGACATATTTAGCATATTTAAAATGATCAAAATAATTACATGTTCAACACAATTTGTATGACCACACACACCTGAAACTAGCCTAGATCCATCTTAACACTGGATCTATCAAGCACCAGAGGGATCAAATCTCTCGCGGTGCAAACTTTTCCTCAAGTTTTGCACTAAAAAAATAGGTTTGTACCTCAAGATATTTGATCCCTCTCGGCACTTGATAGATCCAGAGTTAAGATGGATCTAGGTTGATTTATGTACAATGACTGACATAATGGAACATAAAAGACATGACACTTAGAGAAACAACAAAAAATAGATAAAGAAAGAAAAGACACAAAACAATATGTATAGGAACTGCAGCCTGTAGTTGCTACTAAAAATAATGCTTTAGATCTCAACCATTAATGGGTATGGGGTCAAGCCTCCCATCCAAATATTTGAGTTTGAAAGTGTTGTGCTCGAGTTTCTCTTTAATTATGAATGATCCAATCCACAATGGTTGAAACTTTGTATGTTTACCTTTGTCTTCATGGGGTTTATCCCATCTCAGAACTATCTCACCTACATCAAAGCTCTTCACCCATGTGGATTTTCTATCAAACCAACGATTTATATAGTTTTGATGCATGATAAATCCGTCTTTCGCTTTGAGCCACTCTTCCTCTAGTTTTATTGAAGTGTTTGTCATATTTTGAACCAGTAGGAAAGGTTTAGCTTGTGACTCTTAAGAGACTTGAAAGGTTGGGAGGTACATGTTTGGAGGTAAGATAACTTCTTTACCATACACCAGAAACTACAGTGAGGTTCTTAAAGAAGGCTTATGGGTAACACAGTCATCCCAAAGGACATTAGTCAAAGCAGTATGCCATCTCTTCTTTTAGAGAAAATGGTATTCTTAATGATGTGAATAATATTTTTATTTGTGGATTCAACCAGACCATTTCCCTGGGGAGAGTAATTAGTTGCATGCTTGAGAATAATCCCATTTTCCAATGCAAATTCATAAAATTTTAATGATGAGAAGTAAGTTGCATTATCAAATACAAGTGACATAGGAACCCCAAACCTAGTGATGATGTTTTGTTGTATAAAATGAATGAATTCTTGGTCATTTACTTGTTTGAGTGGACTGCTTCCGACCACCAGGTGAAATAATCTGTAGCTATGAGGATATATCGGTGCTACTTTTACAAGTGTCAAAGGATCTTTCCAATAAAATCAAGATGACACTGTTGGAATGGTTCTTCAACAGCTACTGGGAGCAGTAGGGCAGTTGACCTTTGATAACGACTGGTGCATTTTTGACAAGCTTGGCACTTACAGACAAAAGTGTGAGTTTCCTTGAAAACAATTGATCCAAGTGGCTCCAGAGACACACACAGGACAAAGAGGGCTTTTGAAAGCTCAAAAATCAAAGTGATCAGAATGCTTTCAAACCAGCACCAAAGCAACAGTGTGAACGGTTCTTCAATCCGAGCTTGTATGAGGGAGAACGCGCCAGTCAAAGTTGGACTGTGAGCCAGGTTTAAGTGTCCTATAATTTGACCAACCCCAGGGTATGAAACCTAGCTCCTGAAAGTGGGCGAAATTGTTTCCTCTGTAATTGTCTAATAACCCTTATGTTAGACAAAATTTAAAAAAGTGCCTATTGTTAATAAAATAAAAAAATATTATAAATGAGGTGGCGGGCCACCAACCCCGCCACCCCAAACTACATTAAAAAAAGTGATTTATTAAAAGGTCTATGGGCCATGACCCTTGCCGGCCCAACCAAAACCACAATTAAATTTAAATATGGCTCGGCAACCATTAACCCGTCGAGCCCTTCATCCATCTTCTGCATATATTACAACATAAATATTAAAGGGTTGTGGGCAGGCCATCTCTGGTGGACCCGGACCACCCCCCACCATAAGTAACCATATGCCATGATAACGTACGAGGTCGGCGGGGATCAAACCCGTCGAGCCCACATGGGCCGGCCCCCACTGGGCGACCTCATATGATGTACCAACGACCCAACAAATGAAACATTAATGTGCCACCGAATACCAACAATGCCCATTCTGGTGTTGTGGAGGATTAAGGGGCGGCCGCCCAATGTGAACCTAGCCCCCAAAAAAACACATTAATATGGTTTCTAAAAAATGAAGGGTGTGTAAATAAGGAGGGGTCGGGGTTTGACCACCCGACCTCCTCAATATAATTTGGGATTATTACCGCAATGCCTAAATGACTTTTTTGTAAACTTCACCTAAAATTTGACATATTAACTCAATGTTTGCCTAGTGTGCCCAAGCATGGAGGAACCAGCAGCGCGCATGGAAACCAAGGAAATTTTTTTAATTAATTTATTTTTAGGTGGAACCATGAGCCTAGAGAAAAGGCAAACGAAACCATGATTGGGCAAAATTTCCAGAAGGGTGAAATTTTTGCAGTGTCCAAATTAGACAAATTTTATGTCGATCTTACACCTCTCAACGACACGAACCCGATGGCATAGTCAGTTTCTTGATCTGAGAAAATTATTTACAGAGGACCCAGAGGGGGGAATCTTTGAGGAATCTAGAGGGAATCTAAAAGATTCCTTAAGCCACAGATTTTCACTTTCTCCGAATTCAGAAATTTGACCCTCGATATTGCATTATTCAACGCCACAAATCTGATGGTGCATTCAAATTTTCCATTTTCTCATTTCATTTTTCGGCCACTTTTCAAAGTGGAGTGTAGGTGTCAGCATTCAACGTGTGAGAAGTCATTCCATGAGATTCAACGCTGCGAGATTGATGGTATGGCCAGCTTCAGCAGTTTGACATCCTTTTCTCCAGATGGCCTTAGGATGTGAGGTATATGCAGTGCGTTCATGTACTTCTTTTTGCGATGCATTGTGCTACACAGATCTCTATTTGATGTTTGATGTGGGATCTTGTTTTCTTACTTTTTTCATGATTCCTGCTTGATGTGATGTGGAATACTTTGTGGGATGTACTTGTTGTCATGATTCGTTATGTCTTGTTTGAGATCCCTTTGTTGTATGATGATGGGATACTCATGTGTCACCATGTATGTTTGCATTGAGATCCCTTTTATGCCATGTTGGCAGGATGCTCACTATCATCATGCATGAGTTTATGTCATACTGATAGGAGTCCTTTTGACTTAGAGTTCCTGTAGTGGAACATCTCTTGGATCCACTCTTGCATGAGGGAACTTTCCTTGTATGATAGTGACATCACCTCTTATGTACATCATCACTATTGACAGCACTTAATGCATCAGCCTACACCATCTTGACATCGGGGCCCGGAGACATAGTCCCTCCTAGACGAACTCTATTATCAATGACTTATGTTTTCATGTGTTGATGAATGTCATGTTCCTCTTCTTTACAACATGCAGATGTATTCATTTATGTTCTTTTAAAAAATGCAATCTAACACATCATGGAAGTAAAAGGTCTTGGAAGGGTCCTTTGTCACACCCAGACCTGGCTCAAGAGGTACCAGAGCAGTTTTTGCGTGGATGTGAATTGCAAGCATGAACAATGGAATATGCAGCAATAGAGGATGAAAAAGTGATGTACGAGACCATGCTCAAAATTTCCAAAAGGGTGGAAATAATGTATGAAACTCTACAAAAAGAGACAGAGGAAAAGGAGTGATTGCAGCTTTAGTTGTGAGCCACAGAAGAGGCCCTAGAAGAACTAAAGCACAACAACCAAAATCTTCAAACATAGAATGTTGAATTGAATATGCTTCTACATGAAGAGAAAGAGGAGAAACATAGTCTGCTACGACAGTTGCAAAAAAAGGACGAGGCCTTGGAAAAGCTACAGCATGTCCCATGTGAGGTAAAAAGTAATTCTCTAAATTCATGTATGTGTCCTAATGATGATTTCGTTGTTTTTGAAAATCATACCACGGGAATTGGCTCCAAACTATTGAAGAAAATGGGGTATGAAGGAAAAGGCTTAGGCATTAATGGCCAAGGCATTGTCAAACCCATCAAAGTAGAAGAATTACCTCATCGGGCAGGACTTGGGTATGTCGGAAAGGAAGTTGGGGAATGCACCACGACAGCTAGCAAACCACCAACAATAGATGATGAGAAGCCCTCATCAGTTCTTTCCAAATCGACAGACGAGGTAAAGATGTTGATTTCCTTTCGATTTCATCTTCTCATAGAATGGTTTCTGTAGGAGATTTGGAGATTCCAATTATAGGGACAAACATGAGGCTCCTTACCAGGATAATCAATGAGGAGTAAAAAGAACTTGGTGTTAATAACCAAGGCATAACTCAACCTTTGGAGGTTGTGCATAAACATTGATTTGTAGGCTTGGGATACACCAAAGGAGAATGATCGAAGGTGTTAGATTCTTTCGATATTTCATCGAAATCATTGAGGAAAGAGAATGATGTGAACAGATCCCCATCATCCCATGGAAGTGCCCATTACCGGGAGAGAGCTGAGGCAAGCTCTCATCGCCATACTTAAACCAGGGAAAGCAAGGAAAGGTATAACCAGTTTCAATATTCGAATGTTCATTTCGATTATAATCATGTTTTTAATGATAAGTGTAAAACATGGCATCGAAACCCATGTACCTTTTGTGGATTACATAACCATACATTTTCTAAGTGTTGGAAAAGAATAGCAGCACACCAAAGGAGGAGGCATGAAAGACCCCCTCAACAACAGGTAAAGAAACATGTTAAGAAGGTCTAGAGGAAGAATACCTACTATAGTCATTGCGACAGAAGTGGCCATCAAAGAGCCACTTGCTAGTGGCTCCATCCAGAGTAGCGCCTTAAGGACAAACTGTCGATGCATGAACCAGTTGAAACGATTGTTCGACAAGCAAAACCACCACAACAAGGTGACCCATTCACATTGATAAGTGAAAAATGGTTTCTATATATGTTAGCATGTCATGGTCGTACTTTTGTAAATCACTTGTTGCATTTTAAAATGTAAAAGTGATGATGTGTTTTCCATCACTTGTTAAGAAACAATGATTTCAGGTCTTATTTTGTGTTGCATGATAAACTGTAAAACTGATGTCGTGTTTCCATCACTTGTCAAAGCAAAAATAGTGTTTGGCCTTATTGTTGTAAATCATGTGTTGCAGTGATGATGTGTTCTCCATCACTTGTTGAAGCAACAATGATATGTTGGCCTTGTTTTTGTAGTTGGTTTATTGTTTCCATTTTGATATAAACTTGACCAACGAGTATGTGTTATAAACTTGTGGCAAGTATGGGATGCTTGGTCATTAGTTGGTCATGAAAGTCAAGCATGTAATTTTCAAAACAATGTACTGGAGGTTGCAGGTGTCGGCTCATCGCTTAAGGATCCGAAGAACAAAGGTGAAGGAGATGGAAGCGAGACCTTTCAGGATGCTTGTGATGCAAACAAGGTACAAAGAAGTTGCATATTTTTTTTCATTCTTTTGGAGGACCAAAAGCTCCTTAGTGGGGAGGATTGATCCAGGTGGCTCTAGAGACACACACAGGAAAAACAGGGCTTATGAAATCTCGAAAATCAAAGTGATCAGAATGCTTTTGAACCAAGACCATAGCAACAGTGCAAACAGTTCATCAATCCGAGCTCGTATGAGGGAGAACGACCCAGTCAAATTTTTGGTCAAAATTGAACTGTGGGCCAGGTTTAAGTGTCCCACAATTTGACAGACCTCAGGGCATGAAACCTAGCTCCCGAAAGCGAGTGAAATTGTTGCCTCTTTAATTTGTCTAATAACCCTTATGTTAGAAAAAATTTAAAAAATTGCCTATTGTTAATAAAATAAAATAAAATATTATAAATGAGGTGGCGGGCCACCATCCCTACCACCCCAAGCTACAGTGAAAAAAATTTGATTTATTAAAAGGTCGATGCACCATGACCCCGCCGACCCAACCACAACCACAATTAAATTTAAATATTTCTCAGTAGCCATTACCCCGCTGAGCCCTCCATCCATCTCCTACATATATTACAACATAAATATTAAATGGTTGTGGGCGGGCCACCTCCGGTGGACCCAGCCCAGGCCCCACCATATGTAACCATATGCCATGATAACGTGCGAGGTCGGTAGGGATCGAACCTGCCTAGCCCACATGGGCCGACTCCCACCGGGCGACCTCATATGATGTATCAACGGCACAACAAATGAAACATTAATGTGCCACTGAATACCAACAACGCCCATTCTGGTGTTGTGGAGGATTAAAGGGCGGGCCGCCCAATGTGGACCTAGCCCCCAAAAAACACATTAATACGATTTTTAAAAACTAAAGGGTGTGTAAATGAGGAGGGGTCGGGGTTTGACCACTCGACCTCCTCAATATAATTCGGGATTATTACCACAATGCCTAAATGACTTTTTTGTAAACTCCACCCGAAATTTGACATATAAACTTAGCATTTGCCCAGTGCGCCCAAGGATGGAGGAACCAGGAGCATGCATGGAAATTGAGGCAGAATTTTTAATTAATTTATCTCTAGGGGGAACCATGAACCCAGAGAAAAGGCATGTGGAACCATGATTGGGTGAAATTCTCAAGAGGGTGAAATTTTTGCAGTGTCCAAATTGGACAAATTTTATGTCGATCGTAGACCTCTCAGCGACAACCCAATGGCGCAGTAAGTTTCCTGATCTGAGCAACCAATTTGTAGAGGACCTGGAGGAGGGAATCTTTGAGGAATCTAAGGGGAATCTAAAAGATACCTTAAGCCCTAGATTTTCACTTTCTCATAATTCAGAAATTTGACAGTCAATTTGGCACTATTCAACACCAAAAATCTGTTGCTGCATTCATATTTTCCATTTGCTCATTTCATTTTCGGCCACTTTTCAAAGTGGAGTGTAGGTGTCAACATTCAACATGTGCATAGTAATTCCATGAGATTCGACGCTGCGAGATTGACAGTATGACCAACTTCATCAATTTGACATCCTTTCCTTTAGATGGCCTCAAGATGTGAGGTATATGCAGTGTGTTCATGTACTTCTTTTTGCGATGCATTGTGCTGCATAGATCCTTGTTTGATGTTTGATGTTTGATGTGGGATCTTGTTTTCTTATTTGTTTCATGATTCCTACTTGATGTGATGCAGAATCCTTTGTGGGATGTACTTGTTTTCATGATTCGTCATGTCTTGTTTGAGATCCCTTTGTTGTATGATGATGGGATACTCATGTGTCACCATGTATGTTTGCATTGAAACCCCTTTTATGCCATGTTGGCAGGATGCTCACTATCATCATGCATGAGTTTATGTCATACTAATAGGAGTCCTTTTGACTGAGAGATCCTATAGTGGAACATCTCTTGGAGCCACTCCTGTGTGAGGGAATTTTCCTTGTATGAGAGTGACATCACCTCTTATGTACATCATCACTATTGACAACACTTCATGTAGCAGCCTACACCATCTTGACATTGGGGCCCAGAGACGTAGTCCCTCCTGGATGAACTTCGTTATCAACTGCTTATGTTCTCATGTGTTGATGAATGTCATGTTCCTCTTCTTTACAGCATGCAGATGTATTCATTTATGTTATTTTAAAAATTCAATCTAACACATCACAGAAGTAAAAGGTCTTGGAAGGGTCCTTTGTCACACCCAGACCTAAATCAACAGTGGGCCAATAATAACCATCCTTGATGACTTTATGTGATATGGTGTTTCCCGCATAATGGCCACCTTCTTGTCCATCATGTAGATCCTTTAGAAGATTCTCTATATCTTGCGGCTCAAGGCACCTTAACGGATCTCCATTAATGTGATTCCAGAAAAGCACTACATGGACCAGTTGAGATGATAGAGCCTTTAAGCAGATTTCCCTTCTCTATTTACTTTATAAGTGTGAGGGAAAGGTACCATGTTCCAAAAATAATCGTAACTCTGCATACCAGGGCATTGTGGACATGGATTGAGGAGTTCGATCAATATTGTACACTTCGATTTCCTTCTCCCATCCCGAGAGATCCTGTTCAGGAGCATCCTTTGCTTCGACCACTAGTTTGTATAGTCCATGACCCTTTATAGTATGAAATGGTTTAAACTCCAGATCATATTCATGAAGACAAGTCACCCAATTAGCCCTCTTCTCACCTAGCTCTTGTTGCAACGTTCTTACTGTTGGGTGAGGTATGAATATAGCGGTGTGAGCTTTCAATAAGTACGACCTGAAATACTTCACTGCCTTATGTACTATATATGATTGTTTATCAATTACAGGGTAATTTAATTCTGGTCCCTATAGACTGGCACTCATAAAAGAGATAGGCCACTCATTTCCTTCATTGTCCTTCTGAGTTAATACAATGGTAATCGATAAAACTGAAGCAAATGTATTAAGCAATAAATCCTTACCATAATTTGGACTGAAAAATGCAGGTGCATCGGCAATAGGTTTTTTAATCTGAGAAAAAGTGTCTTTCTCATGTTTTTACCACCTATATACTTCGTCCTTCTTAACCATGTCCTATATGGCTTTGACTATCTATTCGTAGTTGGAGATGAATTTTTTGAGGAAATTGATTTTCCATAAGAAAGATTGCATTGCCACGAAAGGTGATTTCCATCACTCTTTGAAAAGTTGCACTAGAATTAATTAGTCCAAAAATCATTATTTTGAACATGAACATTCCCCATTTAGTCAGGACCGTAGTCTTCAACCTGTCTAGTTCCGCTATGAGCACTTGATTATAGCCTGAAAATTCATCTAGTGGCGAAAGAATTTTAGACCCAGATACTATCTAGAGTATCTGCTCCATGGATAGCACTAGATCGTTGCCTTTATCAGAAGCCCGGTTAAGATTTCATAAATCAACACCATACTTCTTTCTTACTGGGACCAACTTGGACACCCACGTGGAATGTCTGACTTTAAAGATTATCTGAGCATCCAACAACTTTCTCAATGCCTTCTAAATATGGGGCTCCAGTGTCAGATGAACTTTTCATAGATTCTATTGGAACAGTCACACCCCTTCTTTTATAGTAATCACGTGTTGTATGATGCGGGTATCATAAGTCTTTGAATCATCATATGTCCAAGAAAACACATCTCGATACTACTTGAATAAATAAATAAATGCTTTTCACTCCTGCAGGGAACAATAGGTACCAATATTGACATACTTCAGATCTTGTGGGGTTCCCAAATTGACTTGTTTAGATGCGATCTTTGAATTATGAGTCTTTGTGTTTGTTGGCCCTCTAAACCAGTTCTGCAAATCATATAATTTTTCCAGGGACACTAAATATTTTGGCATGGTGTTTCCTTTTAGCGCTTGAGATGCTTCTTGTAGAGTCTTCTCGTGCTCATCCTCCTTTATGGAGGCATCATTAAATACATCATCATTCACCATAAATTGTAGTGTCTTCTAGTCATCATTGAGAAAGCATAAATTCGTAAAATTAGATGGAAAATATGGTTTATATAGAACTTCAATAGAAAACCCATTTTTCAATGGCGAAATCCTAGCAGCAACATTTTTTGATGTATTTGTTGTTTTGTTTATAACTATGGGAATAGAAATAATATTGAAAGATTTAAACTGATTTATCAAACGCCATACCTCATGTTGGTAATTTTTGAGATGCTATGAAACACATTGTATAGTATCTCATACCTGACGGGTGACTACTTCTGAGTCACCAATTACCTTCAAAAACTCTACCTTTAGCTCTATAGCTTTCTTCAATCCAAGTATGAGTGCTTCATATTTTGAATTGTTATTAGTGCACTCAAACTCTAGATGGCATGAAAGTACACATTGCTTGTTTTGTGGGTCTGTAAGGACACAACCATCTCCAGAATCACCATGTGTCTTAGAACCATCAAATTTAAGAGTCAAAAATTTACAATCTACCAAGCTATTTCTTGTATAATTACTACTATTATTACTAATAATTCTATGTACATCTATATTACATAAATCATTTTCACTAGCTGGAGAACAAGGAAGGAGATCCAGCTGTGTATATAGTGGAATCAGTGATGGCTATGTGAGATAACACCCAAGATCGGTTTCCAAAAATAAATTACCAAAAATTAGATCAACAAAAGCGACTATCTCCTTTTTACCTTCCAAGGATGTAGCCATGTATTTATTGTAAGATTATGTTTCCAGCCAGATCTAATTGTTCTTGCCTCTGTGTGGAAACCACATACATAGCCAATCAGTTGCAAAATACCCTTGTAATTTGCTCAACCAATCTCAACTAAGGAGTAAACCATATGCATCTGGTATGTCCACAATTATGATATTTATACATTAGTGAACACGATCATCTTTAGATAATATGATAAGCACATTCCTAAGTTCACTAATAGTCTGGACCAAAGATTTGTCCAACTGAATAATTTGTGCCTCTGTTTTGTTCATTTGGAATTTATTTGCTTTGCAACAGACAGTGGCATTACATTTACGAATGCACCATAATGAACTAAACAATTATGAACATTGTAATTAAAATTTTTAGAAGTCAATAGAAAAGGAGGGAAGAGAGTATAATTAGTTTCTAATGTTGTAGCATTAACAACCAAATCCAAGGGACCAAAAGACTTACCAGATATTTTATGGGAAGAAGCATTATTACCTTATGATCCCTGATCAAGGGCTCAGACAAGAAATTCCCACTGGCTTTCTATTCTTGTGAGGTAAAAGATAGAAATGTTTGTGCATGCTTTCTTCATATTATCCTCGATTATATTGTAGTTAAGTGCAGCGGAGATTGCTGAAGTGTCTGTAAGAGTGACTTTTTTTGGCACTTCCAGAGAGATGGTCTTGCCTTTAGTGTTGGCAAAAGTGTTCTTTATTGTGGTAGCATTTCCAGACTTATTCGAAGCTTAGCTGACGGATAGAGTGAGTTTCGTTAATAGTTATTTTTTAAACTTTTGCCTTGTTAGCTCTTTTTGAGGAATAGGCCCTTGACTTCTCAATTTATATCAACTATTTTTCTTCTGAGTCAGGGTCTCATTCAATGGTGGTTCTTCATTTTTTTCTTCTCAGCATTGAACACACAACCAAAAGTATTAACTACGTGTCCGACACTTGCAATCTCTTCAGTTACCTTAGATTGTTCCTTTTCTTCTATTTGTTCAATCTTCTCATCTACAAGCATTGATTTAATAATATGCACAACAAAATTATTCATGTTGTGATTCCATTATGGGCATATCTTTTCTAGATTTCTTAGTGAAAATGATCGGAATCTGGATTAGGGGCAAGAAATAGCTCAAAAATAAAAGTGTTCAAAATTGATCAATTCATGAACAACCATGTCCGACTCGGTGATATGATTCCAATGCAACTTGTTTCACTCAAAACGGAGTTCGTATGAGGAAGTTAGATCCCGCTGACTGTTTCACCAAAAAGAACAGAAAAAAAATTGTAGGTACTACCCAGTCAGTAGTCCGTATTGTTGACGTGGCAGGTGACTGGGCAGGTGACATGGAAAATTCAACAGAGTCAATGCCCAATGAGGGCTCACCAAGTGTCACTAGGTGATTTGTTTTCAAATTGGTGATTTGGCGCAATCTCATTGGTTAATTTTGGGTGAATGAGAGAATGCCACGTGGTAGGCCTAGAGGCCACCACGTGGCACCTCCCAATAGCCTTGGCATGCTTGGTGCACAAAGGAACAAAATTTGGTGGAGGTTGGGGTTGAACCAAAAACCTCCTCTCCACAATGCATATGGACTACCACTACACCACCACATTAATTCTTAATAATGTATGGGCACGAATTATATTTAAAGAGTTAAAGGTGGAGGATTCGAAGGTAACAACAAATTTAACTGCCACATGTGACCGCCTCCTTAAACCATAGTGTTATGGTTAGCCCTAACTTCCATTTAAATTGGCAGAGATTTTGGCGGATTCTGCCAAATCTGGAACCGCCCCCAAATTTAGCGATATTAACTAAAGTTTTCCAAATTTGTAGGAGATTCCTAAGGAAAAATTGAAAAGACCATAACGTGATGGGATTTCAACCAATTTTAGAAAATTAATAGTCAATTTTAGATGATTTAGACCTTTTTAAGACAATAGAATAGGTTTCAGAGGAAATAGAGGACTTCTACAGGTGATTTTTCCATAGGGAAGTTCAAGGAAGCCCAGGGCCACCAGGGAAGGAGGTCATGCCCAGATCAGCCAGAGTCAGTTTTCAGAGATCTAATAGTCATTTTTTGGGTTTTTGGGCCTATGAACCAAATGGTACAGTTTGTAAAGACATTGGAGTTGAGTAGAAGCTTATAATTGGATATTTTACCAAATAATTCCAAGAGGGCCTAGCCATTGAAGGAGGTCCTAGGAGATGTAGCCTAGTATTGGAGGGTGAACTCCTTGATAATATTTTTCTTATGATTTTGTTATGTATACTTCTCTGCATTTCAATTGTTTTCCATGTTATTTAATCAACTAATTAATTCATAATTTTCTCACACATGACACATAAAAGACATATAACTTGACACATAAACCTCTTGCATAGCTGGGTAAATGAGACGATCCTAAACATAATTTTAACTGATGAGGGAACTTGCATAGCATTAACAAGTTTTCCCAAGATTACAGATCATAAAATAATAATGTTAGTCCATGCTCATACTCTCGACATTCAACACAACATTCGACCTCTGTGATGACTTGCTATTGTTGTTGTTGTTATTATTGAACTTCTTAAGGAAGTTAAACTTCAGGGGCTTGCTACTGATAGTGGTCTTGCTTGTCCTTTGTTTCAGTTCAACCAACTCATTGGACAAAGTCTTGATATAAGTTCAGGTCAAGATTTCTAGATCAGTGGCTTCTTTATCTTTGGCCTTGTTTGAAGAGGTTTGAGACCTTTTTCTTGTATCCTTGGGGTCTTTGGATGAATCATCATCAATGATGACTCCAATTGCACAAAATTCCTTCTCAACAACAATGGACTATTTGAATTTTTGAGCCAAAATTTCTTTTGTAGTTCTCTTTACAAATTGTGAAATGCTTACTAGCAAGGAAATATTATAGTAATCAATTATGATGCAAGCATGAGGTCTCGTATTTGGAGGGAAATGGTTCAATATCTTATTGAACCTCTAATTAAAGTCCTTCACCTTTTATTTTTCCCCCATCTTCATATTACCTAACTCTTAATAACATGATTGGGGTTTTGTCATCCACGAACTTTTATAGAAACAACTTTTTAAACCCCCTCCAATTCTGAATTGAATTCGCAGGAATACTATGGTACCAAGCATATTCTCTACCATCTAAGATACAAGGAAAGAGTCTACATGCAACATTGTCATAACGTACCTTGAGCGTCTGCAGGTGTAGGTAGAAATTATCCAAATGGTCTTCCACTTTGAGCGTCTTGTTAGGGTCATATTTTGCTAACAACTTTTTCGGGTGTCTTGGCATGTTATGTGAAATACTCAAAAGGGAAAGTGGACCCTGAGTCATCAAATCTAGACCTTGGTCTGCCATTTATTCATCTATATCCTCCTCCTCTTCTTCATAATCCCAGGGATCTTCTTCCTCTCCTTCATGTATACCTAACCCATGGAAAGTATCGTCTGAAAGAACAACATTTTCCCTGTCACCCCTGTTAAAGGATGGTTGCTACTATGGTTTTTATACATTTTATGCATATTCTACCAACTCTTTGAGAGTAGTAGAAGCCAAATCTTCTACTCTATAAACCACTATCCTGGTAGGATTGGTTGCTTTATTATTCAGAAAATAAGGAAGATTATGTGCTCAAGGAATCAATCTGATATCCTTTGCAAACTTACGGGTTATGGGTCGAATTGCTCGAATGTGCTCGTAAGAAATATCTCAAATTTGTTCAGGTTTGGGCTAAGAAGATCTGACTGCTTCAGGAATATGATTCATAGAAGTGATGGGAATGTTGTTTCCTTGTACAAAGAAAGTATGATGTGGTTGGGTGGAGTTATTAGCCATAAAAATATGGCTTCCCTCATTCTAGCACCATAAATGTTGACAGTGTTGGACCTGCCATCATTCAAGGGGGTCTCCTCGATATACATTCCCAACTAGACCTCACACTATTTTGGATAGGAGCCCCTTCTGGAATACATTTCAACTGTCATTTACTTAAGGATTTTCCTTGGCTTTAGCTATCATCAAGAGATAGAATCACATAGGTTCCTTTGAAAAGAAAGCAAGTGTACCTGGTGAATGTTCAGTTGCAGGTGCATCAAGGTTCTTCTACTGCATAGGGGAAAGAAAGTGAGCCTATAGGAGAAAGGTAATAGTACCACCCTAATAGAGACACAAACAAACAAAAATGTTTCGTATAACATCTAGCATAATAGTCCACACAAATGCGACAAACGTTATAACCATTACAACACATTCTCAATATAATAAGCACTAAAATAACCGAAATAGGTCAACTACCTTAGTACTAGTGAAAGAAAACATGAAACATGAACATTCATAGAATAGTCTTACAAACATCCATAATCCATGTGTGAAAATGTGTTGGCCATCAATGCTTCAAATATTAATTAAAAGTTTTTATGAAACCAGCTCACAAAAAGATAGAAAAGATAGATCAATGCCTTATAATTCAGCCTCTTCGAGGGGGCAACCTCCTTTGCATTACACAAATGAACAATTCTTCGATGATACAAATGACAAGACCTCCTTTCTATATATAGGAGTATAAGGGGTCATAATATAATCAGAGCCGACATAATAATAATGTAAGGGCACAATAATAACAATAGTGGGATTCTATGGGGCACAATAATAACAATATGGGGACTACATGGGTACAACATTATAATAAGGGGGTTGTACTAATAACAATAAGGGGTTACACTAGTAGTATAGGGGCCTAACATGCCCCTCTCCTTCAAAAAGTGTTGTCCTCAACGCTTGAGTATTTCTTGATGCTTTTGTATAAAATTCTTGTCCTCCCATGTGGAATATTCAGCGGGTAAGTTCTTCCACTTGATGAGATACTCTGAAATTGATCGATTTCATAGCTGTCGGGTTCTTGTTTTTGTGACTGCTCCAGGTTCCAATTTGATTTTTCCTTCCTCTTCAAGTTCTGGCAATATTGTTTGAATTGGAATATTCTGCAACTTTTGAATGAGTGGCCAAACTTCTTTGTCCTTCTTCCATTCATCCCCTGCTTTGTTTATCCAATCTGGTTGGATAATAGAAATAGCACAAAACAATGCTTCCACATCCTCATTCTTTCTTGAGAGTGCATCTGCAACAAAAAATTTCTTCCGTTTTCTATAGATGATGTCAAAGTCATAACCCAACATATTTGTGACCTATTTTTTCTGTTCTTCTAAGGATAATATTTGTTCTAAAAATAACTTAAGACTATCATGATCCATTTTTTCCTTGAAGTGTCTTCCCATTGGGTAAGGTCGCCATTTCTTAAGTGCATGTAGTATTGCCAACATTTCCTTGTCATAAATAGCTTACTTGAGATGTCGCCGTAAAAATACCCAATCACCTACACCAAAACTTTTTTCACTGCGATGTTGATCTACCTGTTGTTTCATTCGATTCTGCACCAAAGTGGCATTATCCTTTAAAAGTTGGAGAACTTGTTGTTGATGCTCGATGTGATCTTTCACTGCTTGAACCTTTTTCTTCTTGATATGTCCTATCTTAAGAGTTTGAGGAGTGGTAATTTCTTCCAATGCTCTACAAGATATGGTCGGATTCATTTCTTGATGCTTGATGTGATCTTTCACTTCTTGAACATTTTTCTTTTGGATATGTCCTTCTATATTGATAGTTTGAGGAGTAGTAATTCCAACCAATACATTACAAGATATGGTTGGATTAATTTCTTCTTTCTCGATATGATCTTTCACTTCTTAAACCTTTTTCTTCTTGATATGTCCTTCTATCTTAAGAGTTTGAGGAGTAGTAATTCTGGCCAATGCATTACAAGATATGGTTGGATTCATTTCTTCTTTCTCGATGTGATCTTTCACTTCTTGAACCTTTTTTTTCTTAATATGTCCTATCTTGATAGTTTTAGTGGTAATTCTTTCCAATGCTTTACAAGATATGGTCGGATGCATTTCTTATTTCTCAGGGGTTGGGTCCTGTAGTATATCCTCTTTTTTTGATGTTTCTTGATCCTTTTCTTCCTCCTCTTCATACTATATGTAAAATAATTTCTTCTCAGCACACTTATGACCTTTAGTGCATTTTCTATCACAATTGTAACAAAGCCCTTTTTCTCCTTTTCTTCTAATTGTTGTGGTTGTTGTGGGGAAAAATGCCTATGCAGGACGATCCTATCCACCTAAGGTGTGACAGTGCCTTAGCAACAAACAGAGGTAGCTATTCTAGTATTCTTCCTTTATGAATTAAGAATGAAGAGAGATGGATGGACTAACCGGTGTCTTCCGTTTTTCCCTCGATCTGGTTTCTCTTCTCTTTGAGAGTTCTCAGCTACTTGCCTTCTCACTCGCCCAGCTTCAACAGGTCTCTGCAAGATCACAAGAAGAGAACACTACACAAAGACATAGATTCATATTCATAACTAGTTCAGGATTAGAAATAAACTAAACATACTAATGCAATCATACATCAAAGACACACCAGTATATAGGAGAAACCAAGATAGCTTTATTGATGAATAACAAGGTTCAGGAAGAGATACAACCAAGATGGCTCCAATCCAGCATCTCCTTCCCAGCAAATGGAATTCCTATCTTCACCCCCTTCAAAGCATTAAGCACCTAATGATTGCAATCTCAAACCAACAGCAATTCTTTGCAATAACAAAATTCCAGCCTCTAGATCTCATGGAGGAGAGATCCATATATAGATGTTTGGACAGAGGATGAGTCAGCTTGAGATCTGACTAGTGTCCTCTCCCTCTGTCAGTTCTTGCTTCCACTTGGAGGTTCTTGCTTCCACTTGGAGATTGGGAACCTCTTACTCATCATAGTCGAATTCACTGAGGCAAGTGTCATTGAGGAAGATTTTGGAAGCTTCCTGGGTCTTGACACCTCTTGGAATGAACTTGCCATTTGTCAACTCTCGCTCAGCGCACCCTGGTAGTGCTTCTACCTACGTTGCAGTGCAGGTAGCCAGTGTTGACTTTGCATTTCAACGCAGATAGCTAGTGGAGCCACTGAATTGATCCTGAATTGACTTGTTTTTGAGCAGTTTCTGGTGGAGAACTTCTGTGAATTGCTGTGGTTTGTTAGCCTTGTTCCTCTAGGGGTAGGAACAACATGTTTAGGGACTTTGGATCCCTTAGATTATGGACATTTCATGCTTATAGCTGTAAGGCACAAAAATGTCTATAACAGTTGCCCCCTAAAGTATGAGGCCATTTATCGGGTGAAATGCTTTATCAGGAGGATCCGAAGTTCATCCAATGCTGGGAGGAGACCTGTAATAAGATACAATACAATACATTATTTTTCATACTGCTTTCATGATCTAGCTGAGGCGGGATTCCCATGCTCATCTTTATAAATTCATTTTCCTGTACATAGAACAGACAATCGTCTGATGGTAGACTGATAATTTTGATGCAATTATCATCCTTTGGATAGGATGATTATCTGCTGCAATGATGTACATGTCAATGTCTTTATCTTTCCTGAATATATATCGCAGCCCGGATGGATGAAACTAGATCCGGGGTCTTCAAACTCGTTCGATCTTCACTCTAAGTACAAGTCGATCCATGTGAGAAATGTTCTGAAGTCGAACATGGAAAGACATCGCTTGATTACCGGTCAATGAGGTAAACCGTTAACAAGCGCGAGAGGAATCACCGATAATGATAATGACCCTCAAGGTACTGCAGTACAATTCACGTGGTGTGAATAAAGGACTTGGCGTCGAACACCACGCAAAATCTTTCGGTTGAAGGTCATTGATGTATACCTATCGCCGGAAGTGAGAAACTTGCCATTGAGGCATGCAAGCTTCAAAGTACTGGAGGGGTTGTTCCTAGATCAACTTCTTGGATAATGAGCTGATGTCGACAAGAAGCGATCCATCAAAGGAGGGCCTTAATGAATCCCACATCAATGACACAGAACGGAGCTAATGATTTTGATGGAGGTGAAAACAATCTGTGACATATGATTCAGGGTGGCGGTCATGAAAGGATGAAGGATAATGTACGGCAGTGGATGGGACACGGTTGACTTTTCTGAACGACTTCTCTTGAACATATGGTGACACTGATGCGATGGATCGGTAGCATTACCCCAAATATGGATGGTATGGCGAGACCATGGTGATGTGACCGGTGAATGAAACAACCCAACCCGATTGTGGTACGGAGGAAAAGTGTCATGTTCAAGAGCGACTTGCTACCATCAAAATTTTCTTGAGTTTCTCCCAATTTTTCCCCAGTCATTGCTGACCAGTACCTCTTTATTTTTGTCAAGCTTGAGGAGGATAACATATGCTTGTTCTATAACTTGCCCTTCGAGCAAGCCTATCGCTATGTTTTAACGTGCCTAGCGATAGTGAAACTCGTTCTCGTCTAAAGACAAGTTTGTCGCTATTTAATGATTTTAACGAGTCTAGCGACAAAGATAACTCGGTCCTTTTCATTTTTAGAGAGTCTGAAAAGGTACATAAAGTTAACTCCAAAAGTCCTTTTTCGTCATCTAATCCCTTAGGTCCGAAAAAGTATAAAACAATACAGAAGGGATGAGTTTTCGATAGTTTTAACGAGCCGAATAAAACAAGCGCTCGATCCTTTTGTGCAATAATCCCTCAGGTCCAAAAAGATTAAAATCTAGAGGAGGGATAGCACTTCCTGTCCCTTTAACGAGCTGGAAGGCCAAGGACTCGGCAATCTTTTCATATTTTACGAGTCAGATGAAAAGAGCTTAAAGAAGACTCGTCTTTTGAGGAACGAGTGATGAAACAGGTTAGCAGCTGATTCCAGGTACAGGTTGGAATTTTCCAATCACGGCAGTGTCACAAGGATGGCTAGTGAAATCACTCTTCGCAGCTGTTCCTCAAAATGGGTAAACTAACATATGGAGGTGAACGATCGGCCAATGGAAAAGTGGAGGTGACGGTGCAAACACGACCAAGGCTTTAATGGCTGATGATATTACATTCACTGTGGTTATTTACTGGGTAGTTCATTTTTAACGAGCTTAAACGCGGATTGAAACACTTGCTCGATTTTATGTTTATTTTTTAACGAGCATGAACTATACGATAAAACTGCTCGGATCTTGCGTTTATTTTTTAACGAGCATGAACTGTGTGCTAAAACTGCTCGATTTATATGGTCAAATTTTGATTTTTTACCATAACTAGCTTTTCCATTTTCAAAGATAGTACTGTATCCTCAATTGCTACATCAAACTAGTTAGAAATGAATAACATTTTCTTGAAAACGAGATTAAAACCCTAATATTTCACTTTGAACTACGTAAAAAGCATTTAAAAAGTGTTTTTACCTCTCATTTTACCATTTCATTTGAACTTGGTTTGTTGGAGCTTTGGAGGTGCCTCTTCCCCCTTGATTTTCATCAGCTGATTTCGGGCGATTCTGCGGACGATTTTCGGCGCCGTCTGGACCAAGTAGGAGCTAAACCCTAGCTCTTTCTTTTCATGGTTTCCTTTTTCCATTCTGTGCCTGTTTTCCTATTTCCCTGAGCCCCTGGGGTTTTGTTAGGGCGCTCTGCCATCAGCGCACCTGGTTCACTCGAAACCTGCGCTGAATGTCAAGCTGCATGAAGGCAGTTTGACCTTCAACGCAGGTGGAACACTGGCTAGTTGCGCTGGGCATAGAAAAATAGTTTTGTTGCACAGTTTTTGATGAAAATTTTGCCAGTTTCTCATCAAATCCAGGCTCTAACTCCTCTCATGTTTGTTTTTCAGAGATTATTGGAGAAAAATGACCCTTACATGGTGAGAACGAGAACACGAAGAAGAGGACATGATTTCCCTCCATGATCCTGTCACGGTGAACGCGCTGCGGAACTCTGGTCTGCTGAAGTTCTTCCGTATCTCTAGTATGAGAGCACAGATCTCCCTACTGCAGTATATGCTTGATGCTTGGGATCCTATCAACCAAGTATTTCAGATTAGTGGCAAATCTATCCCCTTGACCGTGGTAGACATTTACTTCTTGACTGGCTTGTCGAGGCGGGGTGCCCCCATTTCTTTGTCAGGTTCGGCCCGAGGGAATGACTCTGTGAGAGATTATGTCTGCCAGTATTGCAGGGAAGGATCTCAGCCGAGTAGAGACGGCAAGGTCGTCATCCGTGAGATTGCTGACAGGTCTCTCAGGTCCATTCTGTATACTATTGGTAGGATGGCCAGTAGTGCATCTCTTCATGTTTCCAACAGATCCTATGTGCATCACGCCTTGGAGTGCCTCCAACCGAAAAATATTCAACTGGTGTGATGCAGTACTTCTTTAGATGAAAAGTCAGTTGACCAAGGTAAAGGATGGGAAGCTAAAGAACTTTGGATTTGGTTCTATTTTGACTGCCTTTGCCTTGGAGAAGATACCACTGATGCAGCCTCAGTATATCGCACTCGATTTTCCTTCTCCTACCGAGCCACGCATGCAGAGATGGGTTGATCACATGTCTAGGCATGCTGGTCAATCTCAGATTTCTTTTACTGATACCTTCTTCAGGTGGTTCGAGCGCCAGGAGATGGTCTATTCCGAGTATCCATATGTTGGCATGGATTTCCGAGGTGATCCGGACTTGGTACTGTTGGATGGCGAACAGTGGGGTGCTATTGGTAAAATCTTCGACCATATCACTGTTTACTGTTTTTATTTATAATGTCCTTGTGCTTTATTCTATCAAGACTTTAATCAAACTCATGTGTGCATGCAGATGTTGGTCCTGTGCGTCAAGCAGTTCGCCCGAGAGCGCCAGTTGCTGCCCCAGCAGGGGAGACTGCTGGGAGGGTTATTCTTCGTGACCTTGATGTGGCCGAGACCCTCACAGCTGTGTAGGAGTAGGTTGAGAGCCTTACTCTTGGCATTCCGGATGTGAGGATCGACGAGTTACCTCTACAGTTGCAGCGGCATACTACTGGTGTTCCTAGACGATGGACTCGACTCTTACGCATGATTGCATAGGCCGTGACGTGCTATCATGAGCATCACTAGGCTAGGGTGCCCCCTAGCATTTTGAGTTTTTGGGTCATGCGACCGATTTTTGTCTTGGTTACAGAACATTATGTATAAACGATAAACAACTATATATATATATATATATATATATATATATATATATATATATATATATATATATATATATATATATATATATATTGATTTTCGGGGTTTATTCTAGTTGAGTTATATGATCCATATGTGCAACATTGATTATGTGTCTCTTTTTATAAATGCTGCAAATGTCTATCTAACACATAGTTTGCTAATGAGTCGGTTAATGTGTTTAAGTTTCTGGAAATATGTTGGTATTGAATTAAATCAAATTGTCTTTCCAAAATCTTAACCCTTAGGAACATGCGATAAATAGCTGGGTTGCGGACGGAATATATACCATTGAGTTGTAGTATTACGAGTTGTGAGTCTAGCCTGACGATTAGTCGGCGTATACCATGGGTGATGGCATCAGAGAGTAGTTCTATCAACGCGCTATACTCAGCGATGTTATTCGTTGATTGCCCGATACATACACCTCTGAAACTTACTAACTCGCCGCTTGGATAAAAAATGGCCCAGGCTGCGGAGGACAGGTTCCGCGAACTACAACTCGCTCCGTCGGCATATCCAACACATGTCTCCAGAAGGTTTGACATCTGCAATAAATGTAAAAAGGTGGATTACTCGACCAAAACAAACACTTTAGCGAAAACAAAATACAACAAAAGCATACAGGTTACTATTTAAGCATAGTAACGCTTGAGGTACAACCCATTACGGGGTTGCGCCAGTGGAATTCCGTCATAACCCATTAACTCGTAGGCTCCTTTTGCTAACACTCGTTTAACAATATAGGGGCCCATCCATAAAGAATTAAATTTACCTGCTCCTAATTTATCGGATTCTTGGTCATAAAGCAAAACCAAGTCACCTTCTGAGAAGACACGGGGTTTGACATTTTTGTCGAACTGCGCCTTGACTCGTTTTTTATGGGCTTCATTAGCCAATGCGGTATCACGACGGGTTTCATCCAATTGGATTAATTCCAAGAAACGGACCTCTTCTTCTGAAGTTCCTGGGAGGAGATCAATTGCGAGTTTAAGAGACGAGATTTCACACTGGATTGGCAAGACTGCTTCCAGGCCATACACCAGTTGGAAAGGTGTGAACCCGGTCGCATTCCTTACCGATGTTCGGTAAGCCCACAAGGCTGAGTACATGATTAGGTGCCAACTCCGATCATCCTTTGCAACATACGCTTCAGGACCTTGTTGATCGCTTCAACTTGTCCGTTAGCTTGTGGATAATACGGGGTAGAGCTGTCGTGAGATAGCCCTAGCTTGGCAGCTAATTCAACCATCATGTGATTGCGAAAATGCGATCCATGATCTGTAACTATAGCCTGTGGTATGCCGAACCTGGCGACTACATGATTGAAAAAGAAAAGGGCAGCTGTTTCACCAGTGTTATCTAATGTAGGCATCACCTCGGCCCATTTGGTAAAATAGTCAACGACGACTATAATATACCCATGCCCCCCGGTCGAGGTGGGGTTACATGTCATGAAATCGATGCCCCATTTGGCGAAAGGCCCAACAGCAACTATTGGCTGTAAAGGTGCGGGTGGTCTTCTGGTTTTGCTATCAAAAATTTGACAAGCATGGCAACTTTTGACTGCGGTTATGCAATCTTTAAACATGGTTGGCCAGAAGTATCCTGCTCGTAAGATTTTCTGTGTTGTAGCATATCCAGATTGATGCCCCCCACACGCGCCTGAACGACACTCATTCAGGGCTTTTTCGGCCTCCTCATGGGTGAGGCACCTTCTCAGAACTGTATCGATACCACGACGGTAAAGCGTATCACCGACGATCATGTAGTCTTTTGCTTGGTATCATATACGTTTTTGTTCTGAGTGAGAGGTGTTAGGCCTGAATTTTTGGGTTTGGAGATAAATGATTATATCTCCATACCACTCATTGCTTGCAGATATCAGAAACAAATTCTCGTCCACGATTGATTCTTCGGATGTTTCATCGTTGGACGACGATGGGAGATCGCACAATAATTCTGCGAAAACTAAAGCTTTCTTTGATTTGGATTTTACAAATTCCAGATCAAACTCTTGAAGGATCGCTATCCATTTTGAATACTTACCCCCCAGAAACTGTTGCGACAATATATAAGTCATGGGGTTGCAATCTGATAGAATGGTAGTTTTCCGAAAGAGGACATAATGTCGAAATCTTTGTATCGCTTGAACAGCAGCGAGTGCTAGCTTTTCAACGTAAGAATATTTGCTTTCTGTATCATTCAAGTTTTTACTTAAATAATATATAGGATGTTCAATTCCATCGACTTCTTGAACTAAAACCATTGCAATGGTTGTATCCGCTACAGCCAGATACAGGTTAAAATCTTTTTGATAGTCCGGGGCATACATTAATGATGATTTTACTAGAGAATCTTTCAGAGCGTCAAGAGAAGCTTGCGCCACTTGATCCCAGACAAAAGGTACATCCTTTTTCAAAAGACGAGTATAACCTTTAGCAAGTTCTGCGTAATTTGGAATGAACCTCCTCAGAAAGTTTGCTTTCCCTTGGAGTTTCTGAATCTGAAGCAAATTTGAAGGTGGAGGCAAATTAATGATTGCCTGAACCTTGCAAGGGTCGAGACGAATCCCATCCTTAGAGACTACAAAGCCAAGTAAACGACCAGAACCGATGCAAAATACACATTTGTGCGGATTGAGTCTTATCTTGTAGTGTCGGCAACGTAGAAATATCGCTCTTAAATGCTGCGGATGATCAGTCCGCTTTCGCGAATGAGCCGGAAGGTCGTCGAGGTATGGTTGAACGATGTTCTTGATGTCATGGAAGGCATAATTCATTGCCCTCTGAAACGTCGCCCCTGCGTTCTTTAAACCAAAGGGTAATTTTCGATAAGCGAATGTGCCCCACGGACAAATGAATGCAGTCTTTGACTGGTCCTGTGGGTGGATATTTATTTGATTATACCCGGAAAATCCATCCATGAATGAAAATATTTCACATCCGGCGCATTCATCAATTATCTGGTCGATGAAGGGTGTAGGGTAGTCGTCTTTCGGACAAGCTTGGTTTACATCCCTATAATCGACACACACTCTAATTGTCCCTTGTTTCTTCATAACGGGGACAATATTCGATACCCAATCGGTTATAGGAACCGGGTAGATGAAACCAGCGTGGAGAAGCTTTTCAACTTCTGCCTTAATGGCAGCGGCTTTCTTGGGGTGCACCTGCCTGAGCCGTTGTCTTACCGGTTTGACATCCGGATACATCTTAATTTCGTGTTCAACGATACTCGAGTCAATGCCTGGCATTTCATCATATGACCAAGCAAAGACATCTCTGAACTCGCGAAAAAGAGCGTTAGATATTTCCAGTTCTGAAGGAGAACAACCTTTTCCGACATAAATATTCTCTACAACATTTGTTTTAGTCGAGATATTTATGGCTATAGTCTCTTCAATATTGGATAAGTTTCGCTCGGAATTCAAAAAACTGAAGGGTGATAAAGGTCATGTTGAGTATCTTCTTCATAATCTAGAAGAAGGGAACGATGGTGGCAATCATTCCATGGTGCCCCCTCAATCAACATTGATTGTAGGATTCCTTCGTCAGTCCCATGCACTTTCGACCAAGGATCTAATGGGGTACCATATTCTCTAGACCTATCTACCCAAACGCTTGATGAGCGTTGATTTGGGTTCGCCTCCCATGCCCGAAACATTGATTGCTACAATATTTCTATTGGGCTTGGGGGCAAAACCATTGCATGATCCATGTCGATATCATCTTCTGAGATCTTCGTGGAAGATATCATGTTGCAGTCTCCTACCAACGCTACTTCTCCTATATAGATTGGAGGTGGAAGTGCGAAAGTTCCCATTAATGTGGGGTCTTTCAGTAGGCCTACTCCAATATCTTGAAGCGAATGGTTGCTTCCATGGATCATGGGAATGCTTCCTATAACTTGTGAACCATTAGGGAGGAAGTTTTGTTGGTCGACGATCGTAATCCCTCCTTGAAAAGGGAATGCGATCTTCCTAAAATAAGTTGACACTACAGCTGCCATGGCATAGATCCACGGTCTTCCTAGTAGGATGTTGTAATCAAGATTCCCATCGATGACTTCAACATCTATTTCTACTGTTTTTCCCCCTAGTTCAACCTTCAAGTTATTTAGGATACCGTACGGGGTATATGTCCTTCCGTCAAATGCTTTTAATGTTGTTGAAGATCGCGACAAGGTTGGAGATCCTAAAGTTTTCCAGCAACTCATCGACATAATACATGTAGATGCCCCCTCATCAATAATTGTTCTGTGAACAGTTTTGTTGAGGGCTTTCACTTGGATAAGGAAAGCTAGTTGAGCTGGTAACTGAGGATCGTATCCTTGGTGGTCAAAGGATACAAGATTGGAATCCTTAGGATCAACCCCACCAATAGCCGATAACAAAGCCTGCCTTTGGGATGGGCAATTTTGTAGTACTTCAAGAGTCGACATAGCGGATGGCGATTGGGCCAAATCTTCCACTATGTTATAATGTTGCGCCGCTCTGGCGTGAGGATTAAATGTCGACTTGTGTACTACTCCCTTTGGCGGTTTTATTGTTAATTCAGGAATGATGGGCGGTACAACTTCTGTCGAAGTTGTTGTCGAACTACTTGGTTGATCTTTACCTTTGTCGTTCGACAGCTGCGGATTCCCGTAATCTTTGTTCCTTGTCGAAATCAAAGCATCATTTTGTTGCTTGGAGATCGACAACATTAGCACTTGCGACGGGGAAGCATTTCCACTATCAACCAGATTTTGACCTGGATTTGGGAACGGATCAGTTAACACAGCTGAGGTTTGCGAACTTTTGAAGAACCTTTTAAGCTCAGCTTTGTATGGACAATTGCCTGTCCAATGATCCTCATCACATATAAAACATGGATTTTTTGGTTTCCCTTTCCCAGGAGGGTTTGAAGAAGTTTTTTCAGGGGATGACTCACCCTGTTTCTTCTTCTTCCCTTTGTTTTGCTTCTTCTTGCTTCCTAGTTGATTGGTTTCTTTGCCTTTATCTGCTGATACGGCATTTACTTCCGAAGCAAGAATTTCTTCTTTTGCATTTTGATCTGAAGTCTTACGGGCTTTCTTAGACGAAGCCCTTGTCGATTTCGCGTTTGTCGTGCCAATCACACCATCGCCGGCATGAGAGTCACTATTTGATTTAGGAGGAGGAGGAATTGAGAATTCCGGTCTAGGGGCGTCAGGTATTTTGTCGTAGAGCGTGCCAGACTGAGTATAGACTAAGTCTAGATATTGCGCACGAGCGATAACTTGCTCTTCCGTTACGACTCCCCCCTTTGCCACATCTTCCGTTATAGCAGGAAGTAACGACTTGATAAACCATTCAGCTAATAATTGATCGGGAACGTACGTTTTTACCATCCTACGACGACGTCACCACTCATGTATATGATCAGATATGTGAGTGGCCGTCGTCTGTTTGAAGTTGGTTAAGATTTCCGTTCCCGTTTCATACCTTATCGGTAATTGAAAATGGGTTAAGAATGTCGTGGCTAAGGTGCTGAAATTGTCGAACGAAGCTCTAGGTAATTCAATATACCATTTAGTCGCTGGACCCGTTAACGTCCTCTGAAAAAGGCGAAGCCTTATCGAATCATCGTTTAAGGTGTTTGATGAACACCATAGATGAAAGGTCATCACGTGATTCGATGGATCTTCACCCGGATTTCCATTAAATTTAGGAATGTCTGATGGAAGTTTGTGAGGAATCGCTGGCCACCAAGGGGCATAAGCAATTGGATCATTTGTTAACCGGTGTAAATCGGGTAACTCTAAAGTTGCCACGAATGGTAACTGTTGATTCAGGTTAGGTGAAGCATACCCAGGGTACGATGGAATTGCCTGAGCAGTAGGCCTTTGCATACCAGCATAATGCAATTGATGTTGGTATGACTGATACGGTTGTTGGACTTGACCACTGTAAAGTGGTTGGTTTTGACCATTTTGAATGTACGGTTGTCCACTGTTCGCAAAGATCTGTTGCTCAGAACCTTGGTACACTTGCTGGAATTGTGGTTGTTGGTATTGCACCAGCCACGGTTGTGAAGCCATGCTCTGTTGCGCTATACTAACTGTCGGACCAAGATGTGGGGTAATTGTACCCGTTTGGACCTGTGTCGCCCCACCAGTTGGCGATTGTGGTTGAGTCACAGGGTCAAGGGGCTGTTGCCTTACAACCTGAGAAATCTGAGGCTGACATACAACAGGCATCGTTTGAACTTGCGACACTGTCACAATAGCCGGTGTGGTCGGGATGTTCGACATAGGTACACATTGTTGCATAGAATACACAACCCTTGGTTGTTGAGGTAGCATAGGTACCCAACCACTTGATGTAACTCCAGTATAACCTAAATATTGTTGTGAACTCCCGTATGGATACCATCCTGGAGGGGGTAATGAAAGGGCATACTGCCCCCCATACGGTAGCAATCTGGAACTCAAGGGGATTGTTTGTCCTTGGGGACTGGATTGCCCAAATTGACCTCCAAATGGATCAATCTGGCGAGTCTCAACATAAGAGTTGCCGGATATTATTCCGGAGGAACAAACTGGAACGGACCACACTGTCGAAATAGTCCCTGGGTGGACTCCTTCTAGCGGTTGTGCGCTAGTTGGGACAGATGGTACGTCGGCAAAAATTGTCGGAGTGACGGCAGGGATTTCTGCTGTCGCTGTGTCATTCGACACAGTCCTAGATGTTGACGGTTGTTCAAACATTTTGAGTCTATCCAATAGATTGCCTAGCGATTCTACAGGAACTTCCACTAGTGATAGACTAACTTCTGATGTCGAAGGAAATAGAGTGACCCCGACTCCAAAATGTGTTGGAGTGCTTGCTTGCGGATCTTCTACAATTTCCTCTATCGCAATCAAACCAGGTGGAAGGGGAAGACCGTCAGGTCCGTAAAATATTTCTGGTGCCGAAGAAGGGGTTGAATCAACAGCGACAGTTGTTTGAGGAGCAAGACTCTCTGAACCGGTCACAGATGGAACTAGTTCAGTAACGCAAGTATTTGCTCCCACACTAGGATCAGTGTTACTGTCCCTCTGTGGCTGTTGAACTTCTTCTGTAGAGGCAGGGATTCCAGAAATGTTTGGAGTAACCGGAATCTCAGATGTCGTTGGAACACTTGTTCTAACTTTGATAGGAGATTTCGAACCGGTTAAACGAGTTCGCTTTGTCCATACTGTTTTCGATTCCGGAGACAAAGATGGTTGACTCGTAAGCCTCCGCGAACGACGGGGTTTCAATTGAATTTCTTCCACGATTGCGGATTACTCGATCAACCAAAATACTAAAGGGGAAAGTGTGTTTCCGAATTAAATGAATTTTTAGATGCTTTTAGACACAACTTGCTTTTTCAATTTTAAAGAGTCGAGAAAAAGCTAAAGATGACTCTAGTCTCCTTCGATGTTTTAACGAGCCCGAAGTGACAAATGCTCGGATGGACTTTTTCTGTTATAGAGTCTGAAAAAGGCCAAAAGAAACTGCTCTGGAGTTCTAGGCAGAGGGTGTGCCAAACTTTTCGCAAAACCGCAGAATACTTTTTAGGGTACGGGTGGTCGATCTTCCTGAATGCTGTGTTCAGTGCATTGTGATCAGTAGGGCGGCCGACACGGCTTCCTATGGATAAAGGTTTTATGCCTATAGGGGTCTCCCAATATATACGCGACGGTACGTGGGAGCACAATCCGTACTGGCGCTATCGTCCCTCAGGAGGAATCACCCACCATCAACGAGATCGACAGTCACCAGGCTTTACGACGCCGGAACACGTCTCTAGCCTAGACCTCTATGTTGTGCGTTATGTTGCAAAGCGTTGTTAAGTTCATTTAATTTATTTTAGGTTGATCTTTTTAGAAGTTTGCCTTTTGAGGTTCACCACGAGATGTATGATACAATTCCTAAATGCAATCTAAAGATGATAAGCAAGCTTTATATCTTTTCAACTTATGAAAATCCTAGCTACAAAGGGAAAAGAAAGACACCATCTTTTCTCAAAGAGCAATCAGCACACTCTAATGCACTTTTCCTAAATCAAACATGCAAACTATCAAGATGCAAATGCACAATGCAGGTGTTTGTTTTCCGCTTTCTTAGTATTGATGCCTACAAAGAAAGCTTTTTGTACAACTTTGGATTTTCTTTTAAATGACAAATACAAACAAGTTTACTTTTTCGAAATCAGAGAGGGTAGAAGAGATTACAACACTTAATGATTTTCTAAATGAACACTTGTTTCGACACTTAAAAGAAACAAACTCAAACCAAAAGCAAAAGTAAATGTATAATCAACTGCAAACAGCCAATGAACTCTCTCCTAAGATCACAATCAACAGATCTTAATCAAGGGCTACAGGATGACTATTTCACTCTTGCAAAGGAAAACTGTAAATGATGCCACAAACACATAAAAACACTCACAGTCTTTTTGTACAAAAGGAGGCGGAATTTAAGCAGAGAAAAGGAGTTATCAGACTGGTACCTATGCTGGTTACAGGCTGCAAAAATCAGAGATCAAAACAAGGCAAAACAGAGCATAGAACCCCAGCTGCACAAGGCCTAACTGGATCAGCGCAACCTCAACACAGGGGTTTTGACATTCAGCGCAGGTAGCCTTCACAGGACCTGCGTTGAAATGCAGAACCTCTTCACAGGGTCTGCGTTGAAGGAGAAACGAGAGTTTCTCACTGGGTTCTGGGTCACAGTTTGCTATTTAATCCACAGTTTCAGGCCAAATAAAAGCAACAAGCAAGGTACAATCAAAGGGATGCTTTGAGGAATGGCTAAGATCTATCACAAAGGATCATTAAATCATTTTTGAATCCATTGTTCAGATCATAGACAAATCCAGTGATTGGATCAAAGCAGCAGCTGTCTACTTTGCATCTGAGAATAGCAGATGCAGTTCGATTGTTGCTGTTGAGTCTATGAAACAAACAATGATAGAGACACAAATAAAATGACTAAACAGATTTCCCCAGCGGAGTCGCCAATTTGTTGTGGGGAAAAATGCCTATGCAGGATGATCCTATCCACCTAAGGTGTGACAATGCCTTAGCAACAAACAGAGGCAGCTATTCTAGTATTCTTCCTTTATGAATTAAGAATGAAGAGAGATGGATGGACTAACCGGTGTCTTCCATTTGTCCCTCGATCCGGTTTCTCTTCTCTTTGAGAGTTCTCAGCTACTTGCCTTCTCGCTCGCCCAGCTTCAACAGGTCTCTGCAAGATCACAAGAAGAGAACACTACACAAAGACATAGATTCATATTCATAACTAGTTCAGGATTAGAAATAAACTAAACATACTAATGCAATCATACATCAAAGACACACCAGTATATAGGAGAAACCAAGATAGCTTTATTGATGAATAACAAGGTTCAGGAAGAGATACAACCAAGATGGCTCCAATCCAGCATCTCCTTCCCAGCAAATGGAATTCCTATCTTCACCCCCTTCAAAGCATTAAGCACCCAATAATTCCAATCTCAAACCAACAGCAATTCTTTTCAATAACAAAATTCCAGCCTCTAGATCTCATGGAGGAGAGATCCATATATAGATGTTTGGAGAGAGGATGAGTCAGCTTGAGATCTGACTAGTGTCCTCTCCCTCTGTCAGTTCTTGCTTCCACTTGGAGGTTCTTGCTTCCACTTGGAGATTGGGAACCTCTTACTCATCATAGTCGAATTCACTGAGGCAAGTGTCATTGAGGAAGATTCTGGAAGCTTCCTGGGTCTTGACACCTCTTGGAATGAACTTGCCATTTGTCAACTCTCGCTCAGCGCACCCTGGTAGTGCTTCTACCTGCATTGCAGTGCAGGTAGCCAGTGTTGACTTTGCATTTCAGCGCAGACAGCTAGTGGAGCCACTGAATTGATCCTGAATTGACTTGTTTTTGAGTAGTTTCTGGTGGAGAACTTCTGTGAATTGCTATGGTTTGTTAGCCTTGTTCCTCTAGGGGTAGGAACAACATGTTTAGGGACTTTGGATCCCTTAGATTATGGACATTTCATGCTTATAGCTGTAAGGCACAAAAATGCCTATAACAGTGGTGTAATCCTTGTAGGTTGTGGAAGGCTAGGAGAAGAAACACTTCCATAATTATGGTCATGAGTGGTGGGATTCCTTGTTTCCATAATTTTCCTTTCAATTTTTCTTGCCAACTCGAATGCCTCCTCCAATGAATCAGGTTCCCAAAAACGAACCTCATGTTGAACATTATCCTTTAAAGTCCCTATGAAGGCATCAATCCTTTGCTTCTCTGGAATATAATTTACCCTTCTATTCAATTTTTGAAAGTCCTCAATGTGCTCTTCCATTGAACCCTTTTGTTTCAGATTTATCAATTGGCTAAAGAAGGAGTTTCTCTTTATATCCTCAGAATGTGCTATCATCTCCTTTGTGAAAATTGACCACATGACAAGTGGTTTACGAGAACAAAGCCCTTTATACCATAAAAATTTATCCCATTCTAAATAATTAGATGCAATACATACCTTTTGCAATAGTTGTACACCATGTAAATCAAAATATTTCTCCATCTATAGTATCCAATTTACCGAATCCTTGCCATCAAACTTCCTCATCTTGTTTTTTCTTGATTTTAGGAGCTTGATCTTGAAAGGACTGTAACTTTGTAATTTTGGATCTTCCAATTTTGAAATTGAGATCTGCAGTATCCCTCTGTGTCCTCTTTCCAATGCCACCAGTCTGATCGAAATTGGATTCTCCAAGGAAGAGTTATGCCAAATCTCCCACAGTGACCTGATTATAGACTAGTTCAGTAGAGTGAACTTGTACGACGTGCCACGTATCACTGTTTCAACCTTTGGCTCTAAAAATAATATAAAAGAAACTACAGCCCATCCTCTTTTTGCACCTTCTTGCGAAATTTCAATCCGATGCTCAGAGAGAAAGTTATGATGATTTTCCCTAGGTCACCTGTTTGGAATGTAATTCAGGAGTCTGCAAAAAGACCAACTTCCTCAGATCATATCTCCACAAATATAGTGCGAAAAGCTCTGAAATTTGGACCCAAGGTTTAGTGCGATTTCTTCTCAAATGGGTTTTTTTTCATTTTTGAAACATCACAGGAAAAAAGTTATAGTGAAAATGCCATGATGACCTATTTGGAGCAGCGAAACCCTAGAATCCAAACCTCTAATACCAAATGTTATGAAACCAGCTCACAAAAAGATTGAAAAGATAGATCAACGCCTTATAATTCAGCCTCTTCGAGGGGGCAACCTCCTTTACATTACACAAATGAACAATTCTTCGATGATACAAATGACAAGACCTCCTTTCTATATATAGGAGTCTAAGGGGTCATAATATAATCAACACTAACATAATAATAAGGTAAGGGCACAATAATAACAATAATTGGCTTCTATGGGGCACAATAATAACAATATGGGGACTACATGGGTACAACAATATAATAAGGGGGTTGTACTAATAACAATAAGGGGTTACACTAGTAGTATAGGGGCCTAACAAAAGTCCTAAGGTGCATGAATATAATGAACATCACTTGCTCCAATAGTGAAACATTGGAGCAACTACTTGCTACTCAAAAGAACTAAATTATCTCTCTTATTCCTTATGGGAGAAGCCAAGGCTAAAATTCCATTACATGAAAAATGAGGATTTCTTTATAACTTGAAAAGTAATCGTTCATATCCTCATGACTCTTGAATTTCTACCTTCTAGTGACCTTTGGACTTATACAACTTTTGAAGTTCCAAATGACTTTTGGAATTACATATGACTTTTGGTATTACATGTCGTTTAGACTTTTGTGACTCTTGAATTTAAATATGACTCTTGGACTTCTACTTGTTTTTCTTTTACAATAATTACAATAATATATTTTGTCTTCCATATCATCATATGATGAAACTTGACACGTCACTATCTAGGATGACTAGGACTGATAGTGAGTCATGACATGAAATTTCTTTAGTGGTGAAATGGTTTCCACTGTGTCTTTTCTTTACCATCATCTACTCACGGTGCTTCCACCCTCCAAAGGGTCTTCAATCTTAAGGTCCTCATGGAACTTTGATCATCAAGTTTCAGGTGCATTCTTGGTTCTTTTCATGCTTCCTTTTTTTATCCTCTTTTACTGATCTTATTTGTGTGTGTATGTGATGAGGTCCCTAGAATACATGTTTCTGCAATCACTCATGACAAGAAACCATCAGTCTGAAAATCTCCTACGCTACCATATTTTATGCATATTTTACTCTTCATGCCCTTTCAACACACCTAAAAGAGTCAAGGTAGCTATAAGGCACAATGACACACTTCGAGAGACAGCAGGGGTGAGAAGGAGGAGATTTGAGGCTTCGGGATGTGCTCATGCACCCTACGATGTAAGGCATTCAAGTTAGGGTGCATGTCCCAAGTCTAAAGAACGAAGGGAAAATCTTCAAGCTTCCCAAGTGTGTTATGCACTCAAGGGAGAGAGGGAGGGAACATGGCATACTCCTAAAGGCTAAAAGCTAAATATTTTTGCCTTTAGGGTGTGCTCATACGCTCAAGAGTGATCAAATAGGGTGTAGGGTACACTCCTGAAGGCTAAAGGTTGGGCTTCATGCCTTCAGGGTGTGACAATGCGCACAATCAAGAGGGAACGAGATGCATAGGGGAAGGTTGAAGGGGTGTGATTTTTGGTCTTCACGATGTACTAGGGTGCTCAGGGAGGGCTCACTTCTTCGAATCGAAGGAGTGTGCTCTAGGAAGACTTAGTCATTCAAGGAGGGTGCAGTTCAGAACAACGAAGGGGAGTCATGCTTTTGGAGTGTGCCGAACTCTCATGGAGGGTGTTGAATTCACTTTTAAACAACAAGGGGTCTCCTATCAAGGCTTCAAAATGTGCTCATGTGCTCTCGGCCCTAATGGGATCACTTTTCAACCGAAATTTGTCTAAGTAAGGATGATTGGTCAAGGAGTGAACAAGATGAGTTCTAAATAGAAACCCAAGTGTAACATATACTAACTCATCAATAAAACTTAGAAAAATGTAAACAAAAATGAATATACATCAAAACACCACTTTATGCACATTCCCCAAGTACAAATGGTGAAGTGTGTGCGATTGCGATCCAAAAGTGTAGTTTTAAAACAAGAAAGGTGTTGTGACCATGAAATGCATATAAGGATATTCAAATCAATGATACAACGCTTAAGAACACTCAAAGCATATAAATGAACATAAAACTACACTTTACGACCAAGGCAACACTCAATACGACAATGAGGTAAGCTCCAAAATTTAAATGTAGTGAAACTTTGGAGGGTGTTGTAGCAATGACAACAGAAGGACTGAGAGGCCCTAAATATAATAAAGAGATATTTGGAGAGCATGTGACAGTGTTTGTGACAAAGACAATAGATGATAATGGTTGGAGTGGTAGCAGAGGTTAGCCTTTAGGAGGTTGTTAGATCTAGTTAGGTTGAGATATATTCTCCCTTAACTAGATTACTATATTGGTGTGAGGTTGAGATTTTAGCTCAACTTAGTTGATTGTGCGAGTTTCCTTATCTTGAGATAACACTTATTTATTTATTTGTAACATTATTTCATGAATAGAAGTGTACTTATGAAATATTAATTGTGAATTATGAGTAGAACTCCTACTTGTCTTTGGTGTGTTCATTAATTTTAGAAGTAGTATGTTCCTAGTCTTTAGGAGGTTGTTATATCTAGTTAAATGAGAGATATCCTCCATTAAACTAAATTCCTATACTGGTGTAAGGTTGAGATATTTGGTCAACCAATTTGATTGTATGATCAAGATAATTTCTCTATCTTGAGATAACACTCATGTATTTATTTGTAACATTATTTGATGAATAGAACTGTGCTTATGAAATATTAATTAGATCATCTTTAAATTTGTAAATATTGGGTTAATTTGACAATTTTAGTATATTTTATTTTTCTATATTCATCTTAATCTTAGATTCATCAACTATTGAAAGGGATTGCATTTTTTAATAGATTTGCAACTCAATGTGTGATATCTTTCAAGAATCTATATAGATTAAATGTTAAAATGGATCTAGGCTAACTTATGAATCTAGGTTGGTTTCCTTTCAATTATATATATATATATATATATATATATTATGAATATTTTTTAAAATGTCATGTGTCAAACTTGATATTAAGTTGTAAAAAATACCTTAAGTACAATGTTTTTTAATTTAATTTCTTTCTTTTAATTTTTCCTCTCCACTGCATGATACTAAAATGTAAATTCCTCCTTTCAATGCAAAAATTCTAATTAATTAATCAAATACTTATGAATTATTAAATAATGTATTAACAATATATTTATGATATTTTTACTAAGAAGTTTCATTATATTTTAATAGATATGGTTCAATACACATAAATTGAAATGATAAAGTAAAATACATCTATATTATATAACAATCCATATATAATTATCCTTTTTTCCATGTAACAAGTGATCGAATGACTACCACTAAATGGGAAATGAAAATTTCATGTACACCTAGAGAATGGTATATGGTACCCCATAACAAATGGCCTATGTCCACCTTAGTGAAGTATTAATATTAAATAAAAGAGTACACAAATCAAATCATAATTATATTTTTTTTTTCTTCTAGAAATCTAAATTATATTAATTAAAAAAAAAAAACTATACAAAGTCTGCTACCACTAGATTGCAAGTCTCGAAAACCAAACCAATGATAAAAATTCAAATACTTCATCTAATGAATTTGAAAATGAGTATATGTATACATGCTTTTGGAAGCTAAACTCGAAAAAAAAAATTATTTCTAACAAAGCCTATGTTAATCTGAGCTATACATAAGATATGTGGTTCAAAGATAGCTTCAAAAAGGTAATGAACTTGGCCATATAAAAGAGGTGGAGTGGAATTCTCCTTAGAAAAGGTATGTTCAACAACCTTTTTAAGTTCATCTTACTTCAACCCTAGAATGGTCCAAGCAATGGCTTTTAGCCCCGCGATCTACCTACTGAATTTTGAGAAGAATTTTTTCCGAGCATAACATAATGTCATTATAGGCATCATTTCTTTAACTCAAAACCTTTCACATAACAATCTTAACTACTAGTAAAGGTTACTAGCTTGGTAATATTGATTCACTTTATGCATGTTACGAATATCTAGGGGTTGATCCATAATGATTACCATAACTCTAGAATGAGGATGATCTAGGTTGAATCACCATCAAATATTCATGAATTAAAGCCTTATCCTATGGAATAACTAACACATAACCTTTCAAATGGCCAAAATTCATTCTAGAGTGAATTCTAACATTGGGTGAGATATTCGTTATATATGCGTGGGGGTACACACAAGGCCACTTGTCTCATTTGTGGACAAGCTGGTGTTGAGTCGCAACATGTGTTTGTAGTAGGGGAGACTCCAAATAATCCCATCTAGGGAATGAAGTTCTGAAGGGTGAGAGTTGTACATTCCTTAAATAAAGGCATATGGGAGACAAAGTTCCAAGATTGGTCTAATGTAGAATGTGAGTGATGAATGCCTACATTCGCAAGTTTGTTTGCTACTTTATTAGGCTTTCATTGAACATGGGATGACATAATAACATAAAATTTTCAGATAAAAACTTGAATTCTTTCAATGCCTCCCTCTAAGCACCTAGTTTTCATAAGCTTGTAATTTGTTGTACCATTTTGCAATTTAGTAAGCATATGTATAATTAGTTTTGAGTCTCCCTGCAAGACCATCTTAGAATATATTTCTTGGAAAACCATTGACATTCTATATTCTAAATCATAAATGTTTGTAACATTGTTGGTGTCAACTCCTATAGATCCCATATATATTCTACAAATTTTTCTTATTGCATTTATGAAGACTCCTCCAAAGATAGTTGGGTCAGGCTTGCCTTTGGAAGTGCCGTCAAAATTTAATTTGATATGGAATGGAGGAGGAGGGGACCAAACCCCTCAAATTTTCCAAGTTGGATAGCAAGAGTGGAGACAATGGAGCTCAAACTTAGGCTATATTTGGGTGGTTTGCATATTGATAATCACTTGTTTGTTGCATCTTAGTGCTTGTCAAACTAGGGGGATATGAGGATTGTTTCTTTGATTTCAACTATTTTTTTCCCAAGGTTTTTGAGATCCTAATGAGATAATTTTGAATATTCTACGATTTATGTCTTTATATATATTTTAGAGTACAAATCCAAGGAGTTTCTAGGCTCCGATGAAAATAGGAATACTAAATATGGAGAAGTCCTAGTTGGCAATGATTTTATCCAGACCATCTCTATTTTTTTGTATTTTGTTGAAAATAATTTCCCCCTTATCCAACAAACCAATCGCAAATGAGCATGAATTAAGAATATGTTTTTTAGTTTCCCTCACAGCCCCACAAAAATGGTAGTAAGATGGTCCTTGAAATCATTGTTTAGTTAGATTGTCCCATGCAAGGATCTTCCCTTTACGAATAACAAAAGAAAGAAGGAGATTTTATGATCCGTATTTATGAAGGGAACGAAAGGAAATATAGATTTATAACCAAAAAATAGAGATAAAATGAAACTTGACTTCAATTAATAATGGAAAATGTTGAAACTGTAAACATGAAAAATGAAAGAAAACTAGTTCGAATGATGATAGCTTATCTCTAAGAAGAGATGTGAGGGTTATGCACCTTCTTGAACTACGTTATAATGAGGATTTGAGGCATTTTTGGCATCGAGAAGGAATGAGAAGCCATAAATATCTAAAAACCTAACCCTATGATTTGAAGTGTCAAAGGCTTATGGCCATAATGGGGTAAGTTGGAATATCAATTCCTTGAAGTTGTATCTTTGGAATGTCATCTTCGTTTGGTACACATGATAGCCCATTGGAAAGGTATATCCGAGGTGTATAATTTCTAACTACTAACAAATTCTATGACCATTGTTGGCTCATTTACCCAAAAAATGTCGTTTAGGGCCTCAAAACTCCAAAAGTTCAAGACTTGAAAACTACCAAAAATAGAAAACTACCAAAACTGAATTTTTTTGTTGTGAGCCAATGAATAGGTGGGTGGCCACCAATTTCCACCTAGATCATTTTCAACAATAAATTTATTTTCCATATTTCCAATTTGGGGATGTTTTGTCAGCCTATTATTGAATTGTAAGCTTCGTGAAAATTGAAATTTTGTTCAGGTCTATATCCACAACAAAGTTTATCCTTATCCTCATTAACATTTATCTTTCTATTGGTAAGATTTTGCCTAAAAAATTTCTAAGTGGCCTCATTATAAATTTTCCCCAATTTCTCCTTATGAAGCCAAGATCTCAAGCTACAATTTAGTTGCAAAGGGGTCCAATATTGTGAAAGATGAATTTTACCTTTGATGACCATGTTATCTTGTAGCCAAGAAAGGTCCTCCCTAGTTCTCCAAATAGGTGGTCACTACCATGGTCCATCCCAAAAGAGAATATAATTTCCATCTCACACTTCCCAAAAGCAATGAGTTTGAACTAGTTTCTTTTTCATCTAAGTTGAGTTCCATAGAGAAGATCCCATACATTGACCCTCCTTACAAACCCGGTTAGCTGGTTGATGTTAGGGGTGTACTTAGGCTTTAAAAAATCAATCCACATAACATTTCCATTCTATAACTACTACCACTAAGTTTCCCCCCAAGGGAAGAGCTTAAAATATTTGGGTCTCAAAGGCCCAACCCACCTACTATTTTAGAGAAACAAACCTTTTCCCATGGAACCAATGCCCATTTTCTTTCAATCTTTCTTCCCCACAAAGGAAGGTTTGTTGTAGGCTATAGATCACCTTGAGTAGATATTTAAGAGAAATTAGATCAAAGAAACAAAAAGGCATGGCATTAAGATAGAATTAAGAAGAGTTAGTAGTATAACAACATCGAGAGCATGAAAGGTCCAATCGGCTAGATTTGTTTACAAGAATGGTTAGCAAGTCCTATTATGAGGCGTTGTGGAGATAATTTTCCATCTAAGGGGAACCTAGGTATTTGGAAAAATGTGAGCTCCTTTGAAATCCAAAAATTCTAGAGATATTCATTTCAATAGTGTGAGAAGTATTAAAACATATGTTTGACTTACCTTGATTTACTGAAGTTCCATAATATTCCATGAAGTAATACAAAACTTGTTCAAAGGAAAGAGATTATCAAATCAAGTGGAAAATCATGAGTGTAGTATCATCAATGAATTACTGATGGGGGATTCTAGATATTCACCATGTAGCCTTTTCCCTTTGATCTAATTCATTGAAAAACTAGTTTAAGAGATTGATCAAGTCATTTTGACATTAAGACAAAGAGGAAGTGGGATAGTGGGCCCCCTTCTTTGATGCTATGGAAGAGGATAAAGTAGAGAATGGGGAGTCATTAACAAGATTGGAGAAAAAATTCGAGGAAGTAAGGTTGGGGATCCATTTAGTCCCTAAATAGGAAAATCTAAATTCCATGAGAACCTATATGATAAATTTCCAACTTAATTTTTCAAATGCCTTAGACATGTCAACCTTAATGAGAATAATAGGTTTCTTAGTAAATTGGAGGGAGTGAATCATCTTATGGAACAATATAATGAAGTAAAGGATTTGGCACCCTTATGCATAACATGAATCTTCTAGAGAAATAAGAGAAGGGAGAAGAGGTTAAATTAGTTGAAATAATTTTGGTAATGATCTTATAAATAACATTGTATAGGGAAATAGGTTTAAATTTAATGGAGTCCTACACACTATTTTCCTTAGGAATCAAGGTGAAAAAAATAAATTTTACAGTAGAAAGGGAAGAAGTTGTGTGTCATGATTCTTCCACTAAATTACATAAACATATTTACTAATGATAGGCCAATAAGCATGAAAAACCCTGTTGTAAATCCATTTGGTCGAGGAAATTTACCTTTGATAATTTCTATCATGGGTTATTCCACTTCAACCATGGTAATGTATGTCATAAGTGCCCCATTTTCTCTGTGGTGACCAGCCTAGGAATGTGATGAGTTAATTTTTGAATATCCTCTCCTTGGTTTGGTTTGGGTTTAGAGAGAAGGGTGCAAAAAAAGTTCACTAGCTCTTGGTCAATATTAGGTGAGATTCGAACTTGTTCCCATGGTTTTGTTTTAGTGTGGAGATTTCATTATGTTTCCTATACTTTCTCATGGATATATGGAAAAACATCTTGTCTTCCCCTTTTCTTTAGCTAGATGACCTGGAACTTTTATTTCCAAATGAGTTATTCTTTTTCTTCCTCTTTCAATTATATGGGTCTAGACAGATGTATTCTTTACTGCTATTGTGTCCATTATGCCTTTCAAAATGATATTTTTTTGTAAGGTATTCATCTCCTCCTTAAGTTCATGCTACATTTTGAATGTATCACCAAACTATTCTTCATTCTATTTTTTGAGACAAGATTTGAGATATTTTATTTTTGTTGGAATATATACATCAAGAACCTTGAGGTATCTTTGTTTCATTCCACCATTTCTCAGTGTTGTTAATAAAATATTGGCAATCTAATGAAAATTATTCAAAATGGAAGGGGGAATTTTTAGGAATGCCACTAATACTGATTTCCATGCTCACAGGTCAATGATTTAACCTCTATACAATGAGAAATATCTCTAGATGTGAAGAAATTTGACCAACTTTACCTCTGTTGTTCTTCTAAGCAAGTATATCATTGGTACTTTCCAAATCCACTATATTTAGTTATTGAATGAGCTACTTGAACCAATCTAAATCGTAATCTAACCACCTTATTCCCCCTTTTTTTTCTCCTTGAGGGATTTTACGATATGAAATTCTTCACCAAAGATCCAATAGTTGTCTCATATCAACATAACGATACTTTTGATGGATTACAAAATCACAAGCTCGTATGTTGGAGCATTGGGACCATACACATTTGTTAGATATCTTATCCTTGTTGCACTTGGATTATAGTTGTATCCCTTATTAATATTGTTGTGCCCCTATTGTCCCCATATTGTTATCACTGTGCCCCATAGAATCCCTCTATTGTTATTTTTATGTCTTTACATTATTATTGTTAGGTCGGCTGGGTTATATTGTGACTCCTTAGACTCCTATATATAGAAAGGAGGTTTTGTCATTTGAATAATCCAAGAATTTTTCATTTGTGTAATGTAAAGGAGGTTGCCCCCTTGAAGAGGCTGAATTCTAAGGCATTGATCTATCCTTTCTATCTTTTTGTGAGATTGTTTCATAACATATTTTTGTATATTTGTTTCCTTCGAGATGAATTTTATATTACTTCATAAAATATTCAATGTTGATTCCATTATTTTGTAGCCTATAAATAGACCTTAGATGATCTTGGTTTTCCTTTATTACAACCTCCTTGGTCTCGGGTGCTCTTTTTTCCTCTTAATTCCTGCTTTGGTTGGTTACCTATTGCAATCACTTATAGTGGCTACAATATTATTTTATATAGGAGAAACACTCTCTCCTCTAGAGGATGCCATGGAATTTGTGTTGAACAAAACATAGATGATTGTCACCTTCAAACACTTTCTCCTTGAATTATCTCTTCCTTTCTAAAAGAAGGACATGGGAGTTAGGATTTGATCCACTTATGTGTGCACGAGTCATGAAACCATTTTATTATAATCTCTCTAGGTGCAACCACATGTTCGACCACTACCTCAAGGTGCTCCCATGGCTTCAAGGCTAGGCCCTCACATGAGTTAAAACTTTCCCAATGGTGAAAAATTCCTTGCTTCCCACAATTATATCCAAAACCTTTGGGAAAATGATAAATCTTGACTAGAACCAATTCAACTATACCTTGAGACATCTTCATCATTCTAATCCAAGGCCATCACTTTTTTATGAAGGTTGTTGTAAGGACACAACTAAATAACAATTAATACACTTGCAATTAACAATAATGCAATCCATAATACACATAAATATATTGATTTGTTGAACTTAACTTTGTTCAAAGTTTAACTCCTCTATATGCAAAAAGACAACCTTAGATATTGTACAAGTATTAAGATAAATAGAGGATAGAAGTGAACGGGTAAAAATGGGAGAGAAAAGAGGAGAAGAGGGAAGAGAGGAAAGAATAGATGTAATGAGGTATAGGAAGAAGTGATGAAAAAGGAGAAAAAGAGAAGGAAGAAAATAAGAATAACGAAAAGAGTCATGGTGAAAAACATTACCCTGAATATGTAAAAGTAGCATAGAGGTAGAAACTGAGAAACAATTCCCATTACATAGTGCAACATACTTACAAATAGGTATCAACATAGAAAGTTACTCTTTCTATGTAGAAGGAGGGAAGTAGAAACTAAGAAACACTTCCCATTACATAATACAACATACCTGCAAATAAGTGTGCAACAAAGTCACAAATAAAGGATTCAAAGTCAAATTTCCATATTAGAGATAAAGAATCAACAATTTAGGAGGACCTACCAAGTATAATAAGGTTGGTTGAGAAAATGATGTAGCAAGAAGAAGATGCTTGGGAGTATAGTGAACAATATAGTGAGCCCTTATTGAATTAAGATAAATGAGGTGCTTCTATAACTTAATATAAGTAAGATGTATATTTTTCATGCTCAATATTTAGCTAAATTAACATTTAGAATTTAAGAATAAACATTTCAACTTTAAATTTAAATTAAAAATTAAAATATTAAACAATAATTTATACACACAAATAAGTATTAATGTAGATTCATTTTAATATGGAAAGTTTCGAAAAATTCATGAATTTGAATGTCAATTTATTTTTTTATCCTTTTCATGTTTAATATGTATAGAGTAAATCACATTAAAACTTTAAAAAATTGTAATTTAAATCTTATCATTATTTAGTTATTTTATGTTTTTCTTTTAAAAATAATATACAAAATATAAATTACATTGTTTAATATAATTAAAGTGAAGTTGAGGAGAAATATTTGGTAAATTATTATTCAGTATATAATTATTCAATCAAATCAAATTAGATTTGTGTGAGATAGTTGATAAGAATATTTTGGATTCTTCTTATTTAGATTAATTCTCAGAAATGACACGATGAGATTTGATATAATGTATTTAAACTTTGTCATTAAAAATGAATAATCCTTTAAAAGATAATATTATGATGGATTAATGGAATAAAAACACTGTGATGGATTAGCTTGATAAATATGAGTCATAGACATATATACAACCTTGTTGTTGAGATTCAATAATCCCTATAGGAAATATTGTGATGGATTAGGTAGACATATTTAAGTCATGGGCATATATCAACCGATGAGCACAGAGTAATCCCAAATTAGTAGGGCTAGTGGTATATTATATTTAGAGAAGTAAGGTTGGTGCCAATATTATATGCGAAGAAAGCTTTTTATTGTGATGGATTAGGTAGATATTTAAGTCATGGGCATGAGGAGCATAGAGTAATCCCAAATTAGTAGGGTTGGTGGCATATTATATGTAGAGAAGTAGGGTTGGTGCCAATATTATATGCGAAGGAAGGTTTTTTCATAAACGAAAGTGAGTATGATTGGTGGTATATGATATGTGAAGAAGTAAAGTTGGTGGTATGTTATATATGAATAAAATATATTACGTAAATGAAAATTAGTATGGTGGGTGGTATATTGTACGTGAAAAATGGTTATTTTATAAAATTAATATAAGTTTATAGATAAAATAAATAAAAAATTAATGTATAGTTTTAAGAATAAACTTTTTAAGATGTTAAATAGAAAAGGATTATTGGGAATATTGTGATGGATCAAGTGGATAGATATGAATCATGGGTGGATTCTTTTATTCACAGACCCAAGAAAGTAGGAGTTGATATTCATAGCTTTTAGGTTTAAGGTAGAACCAATAGTAAGCATGGAAGCTGATAGAGAAAACATTTGCAAGCAAGGTTTCAATATGGAGATGGACACCCATATGGTTATGGATACCAATATGGTTATCTAGAATTCTCCTTTGCTATGTTCCCTTATAGGTAATCTTTAGAAGCTTTGGCTTGAGAGGAGGCAATGACTGGTGGAGAACTCTTTGGAAGAGAAGCAGTAATAGCGGAAGATTTTTCTTCAGCAAGAGTTGTTGCAAGAGAAGGTTTCACAATTTTAGATGAACCAATAGAAAGTAAGTTTTCCTTATGAGAAAAGCATGAGAATAAGGGACAGCAACAACATTTTTTTGCATCCATTGTTGATAGAAGTGGTACACAAGGTAAATAAAATTTGAAGATCGAAAACTATCAAAGGAGTTTGTTAAAGGTATGAATGAAGTCATGCAAAATATGGAGGACTTATGGATTATATCCCTAATATGGGGGACCTTTTAATAGAGGGGATAGGTTGGAGCTTCTACTAGTTTTTGTTGCATCTCTCTTTTGTTGTCAGTTTCCCCCACCTCTTCTAGTTTAGATGTTGGATCGAAGTCACTTCTAGGATCATCCCCTTAGATAGTTATGTATGTGTTGGGACTGTTGGGTTTCATATGATGAGTGACATGGGTGTGGTATTTCCTGTTTGGGTGGCCTGTACTGAGTTTCTTTATTGATGTCTTTTGGGCCATAGTTATATCTATATCATCTCCTTCATATGAGATTCAATTATTGGTCTTTGAGTTTAGGGGTTGATTCTAGTTTTCGCATGGTGGTGTTATGTTTGTAGGAACAATCACCATGTTTGGCCATTGGATCAACATTTTTTCATAGTTGTCATGCCTGGATTGCCCCAATTTTCAGAGGGATTTTTTCAAAATGTTTTTGAGTTGGGAGGTTGGTGGGAATTTAATGAAGCTGTCCTAGATCCTATTAATGCTTAGTATTGATCATTGAATGGCAATTCTATCAAAATTTGACTCATTTTGGTGTTTGGATTTGGAGATCGTCCGAGGGATTTAGTTATTTATTGTGATGCGGCGAGAGATGTACTTCTGGAGAAGAGGGGATCGATATAGTGGTGATTAGATTCATTCATGCACTTTATATGGTGTCTTCATGCTTGAGGCCATGTGGTGGGTGGTGGGATATTTTCAAAATGGACGTGGGATTCTTTTTAATTCTAGTCTCTGGAATTGTGCTTAGTTTCGTCACTTCCTTTCCTCTTGTTTGGTTTTCTTGATTTTAGTTGGAATTGGGATGAGGGAAGGTTGAGTTGGAAGGTTATATTATTTTGGGATATCCATCTATCATTCACAGCGTATTTGTGGTGCCTAGTTAATGGTTTTCCTGATGATTTAGGTATTATCATCGGATCGTGGAAGATTTTTTAGTGTCTTGGCAATATTATTATGGTCAATGGTGTCAAAAAAGACATTTTTGAAAGATTTATCCCTCGGGTTTGAGCCATTGTTGAGGTTATGGTATTAGTAGAAGAAAATGATAAACTTTCTAGTAGCAAGTCCTATGTAGAGGTATCATTGTCGTCGGGTCGTGGAGAGGGATCAATATGCCAGGCAGTATCATTAAAGGATGCTAATTCTCTTGAAAATAGTGGACATATAATTTATGGTATGGGAAGGAGTACCAGGCAGAGGAAGACAGTTAAGACATCTAATAGAGTTCAGAGTCTGGTTCTCGGGGTGGATGCTTATTGGGAAAAGGTGGAAGGTTTAAAGAAGAGGGCGCTAGTCAACAGGTGGGAATTCTCCAAGATAATGGAGGAACATATGAAGGTGTGGGTAGATAAAATTTGGTCTCCTATGTTGAAGTACAGGAAAATGGTGAGTGTTTTGTTTAATGGATGGTTTTATTTTCACTTTCTATGCTCCAAGGATGTACCTTGCATTGTTTCCATTCCATGGGTAAAAGGAAGGGCATTAGAGAAATTTAGAGGTAAAAATTGGGCCTTGAAACAAAATGTACCAAAAAAATCAACTTTATAAGAACCAACAAGATTCAATATGATGATGTCAACCATGGGATGGTAAAAGAAAATTAAAAAAAAAAAAAAAATCAACTCTCATTTTCAACATATCTCCCTACTAATTTTCTCAAATTTAGAGTGGGAGCACTTGTTGGATGCATAATTTAATTTTACATCCAAGGAGTACCCATGTTGCATACTTTCGATGGACCCTACTACACGAAAAATGTGAAATACATGAAAAATGTGATTGCAATCACATATTTTCATGTATTTCACTTTCTTCGTGTAGAAGGGTCCATCAAAATTATGCGACATGGAAATTCCTTGGATGGAAAATAAAATTCTACATCCAGCGTGTGCTCCTTCTCTAAAATTGAGTCAAATTATAGGGAGATAAGATGAAAATAAGAGTTTAAAAAGTAGTTTTTTCTTTTTTTCTTCCAAAAATTAATGAGGTAATCGAATCTTATTTTATTATTTCCACTATTATTTTATAATATTCCTTAGGAGGTCCATTTTAGACCTCAAAATTTCTCTAATGGGATTTCTCTCACTCTAGAATTAGCAAGTTGGTTTTAACCCTCTGAAGGATGTGCCCAGATGTAATATTATGTGGATAAAAATTCTAGGTTTTCCTTTGGAGTTGTGGTATAAGGAGGTCATTTCGGCCATTGAAAATGAAAAAGGCACATTATTCTATTTGGAGGAAGGAATCCTTGACAAAAGTATTGGATGGGTTTTATTAAAAATAGACTATGTTGGAGGTTTTCTGGCAGAGATTGATCTCTTATGGGGACCATTCTCTTTCAGGAAATGTTTGTACTATTGGGGACTCCCTTTCAAGTGCCTCTATTTTCATGTGATGGGTCACCTCTTAACGGAATGCCCTAGGAAGTTTGTGTCGGAAGGTTTTCTCGTCATGGAGAATGGGTAGATCAACATAAAGAAGGTATAAGGCATGATAATTGTCACAATTCTGCTAACATATATTCATCAGCCCCAGGTAATAAAAATTTCTCCTCTTCCCCTATTAATGATGTTAATATTCCCATCATCACTAATGTTGTTTTGGCATGTTCTAGTGGAGAGGTCTCCCCTCTAGAGAATTGTTACAAGCATGCCATTAGGGATGGGAAAATGGGCTCCACATTTCCTTTTCCTATGAATAATGTCTCCCTAGAAAGGTTGACCAGACCAACCTGCATCAGAAGTGATCCTTATTATGATAGGCATGATAGGGTAAGGGCAGAAGTTGATAATTATTTGAAGGAGAATTATTTAGCTTCACCTATAAAATTTTGGGCGCCTTTAGGTTCTACATCCTCTCCAGACTCAAAAGATGTGGAGTTGGAAAACCTAGCCAAAGATGAGTTGATTGGGCTAGAGCCTATCACAATAAGATATATATATATATATATATATATATATTCCTAAGGCAGAAGTCTTTGTGAGTCCTAACTCTAGGAAAAATATCACTACCTGGAAGAAAACATGTGTCAAATTTAAGAAGTTATCGAACTGTTTCATGGCCCCTTTCGATCTATTCTCATCTTTTCAGGAGTCACTAGATGATCTTCATATTCCTAATAATGATCTTGTTTGCATTAAAGTTTGGAATTTTGATGTCAAAGTTAGTGGTTCTTAGGTTCTTAGAGGGGATATACCCATGGAGGTTCCTTCAGAATGATAGTTATGTCTTTAAACATGAGGGGTTTTTCCTAGGAAAGAAGATCCCTATGTAGTATCATCCAGAATTATAATCTTATTGTGGTTGTCTTGCAGGAAACTATGATTTGTCGAGAAAAGACATGGGATTATTTACTAGAGATTTTTCCACTTTAGTTTGTGTGCGCGACTAGTGCCCTTGGTCTCTTAGGAGGACTAGCTGCCTTTTGGAGCCCAAACATAATTAATTTTGGAGCTTTTAATTATGAAGCAGAAATTTTATTATCGGGTTTTCAAAGAGGGTCTAATGTGCACCTTCATCTCCTCAATATATATGCCTCTTTCCTAGATAGAAAGAGGTTTTGGGATCACATTGAAGCCAGTGGTCTATTAGACCTGATTTCTTTGATGTTTGCAAGTGACCTAAACTTTAATATGGATAAGGACAAGGTCATGGGAATAAATAGCACGAAGGACAAGTAGGGTTCATTCTTTAAGGATTTATTCGCACATAATTCACTCGTGGATATCAAAACTACAAAAATCGGACGAACATGGAGGAATAAGCGTTCAAGGAAAGAGGGTATTTTGATAAGATTGGATTACTTATTTGTTCAATCTGTTCTGGTTGGGAACATGACAAACTTGGTTTCATGGATCGTCCCTACATTATTATTTGACCACTTTCCAATTTTTTTGGAATGGTCCGGAGAAATCTCGAAGCAGGCCTATCCTTTCAAGTTTAACCATTACTGGCTAAAGGAGAAATCCTTTGAAGAAATGGTTCAAGATACATGGCTAACTACACTTCCTAGGCATGGGGTTTCATGTATGGGAATAGTTTGCGACAAGCTCAAAGAGGTGAAGAAAGCAGTCAGGATTTGGGTTAGGGACAAAAAGAAGGCATTGTTGTGGGAATTGATCTTTATAGATATGATGATAAATTCTCTGGTTGATCCTACAGCTCCGAGATATTTCTTTAACTCCACAAAAAATAAGCTTCTTTCTATTGAAGAAAGAAAGAATTAAATATTGAAATCACAAGAAGAGGAATGGTGTATAAAGAGTAGGGTGACGTGGGTGGCTAAAGGAGACAAGAATACTAGATTTTTTCATAATCAAGTGTCATTCATAAGGAAACAAAATTTTATTTGGGCTATTAGATATGGAGAGGGGAATACTATATTTTCACAAAACGAGATTCAAAGGGAAGGGGTCTGCTTTTTCAGCCAATTATATAAACCTAGAGAAGGGGTACAATTTGACAGACAAATGGATATTATAAACCTCTTTCCCAATATAGTTAGTGAGGAGGATAACGATCATATGGGAAGATTGGTCACTGAAGAAGTGGTATTAGCGGTATTAAAAGCATTGGCCATGGGGAAGAGCCTAGGACTAGATGGCTAGTTTGTGGAGCTCTTCATTCATTTTCAATATATTATGTTAGAGGAAATTTCGGCAATGGTCAATCAATCTCATTTCCTTTGTTTGATTTGGAGCTCAGTAAACTGTACCTTCATACCTATAATTTCAAAGGTATCGAATCCCTCTTCCTTTGATGATTTCTATCCTATTTCTCTTTGTAATACAATTTACAAAATGATTTCCAAGTTGATAGCTAACAAGATAAAACCAATGTTGTCTAAGCATATTTCTTCCGAACAATTTGGTTTTTTAGAACAAAGATAGATTCATGATGTTGTCGCCATTACCTAGGAATGTATAAATTCAATTAAACCTCATCAGATTGAGGCATGTATCATGAATATATATCTAATTAAAGCTTATGACAGTGTGGTTTGGGAACTTCTTAGGTTGACCCTTCATAAGATCGGTTTTAGAGTATTGATGGCTGAATGGATCATGGATTGCACTTCGTCAATGAAATTTGTGGTCATTATTAACAACCTTCCGTTATAATTATTCAAGTTTTCTAGAGGTCTCGGATAGGTATGTTCCATATATCCTCTCCTATTTCTGATTATGATAGATGGATTAAGTAGGAGGATTATGGAGGCATGTTCAAGGGGTATCATATCTGGTTGTAGGATGTCAAGGATAATTTTTCTATCTCATCTGATGTTCATAGAAAATGTTTTGCTAATCGGAAAAAACTGTATTTCATAATTGAATCCTTTTCATTAGATCCTGACTAGTTTTGGGGAAGCATCAGGCTTAATTATGAGTAAGGGTAAGCCTACATTGATCTCAATTGACCATCAGGATCCATTGATGCTGGAGATTGCCAAAAACAATTATGTTTAGTTGGTGCCTTTGGAAGGAGGTTTAAGATATATGGGGTTCTTCATTATACCGAAAAATTATGAGAATAAGGGCTGGGAATGGACCATTAAGAAATTTGAAATCATTATGGTCTCATAGATGGTTATCTTAGGGGGATATACTAGTTATGATCAGATCAATGATTTAAAACATTTCCATTTATTGGATCATATATACAAGTTACCGAAACAGAACAAGGATGGTCTAGTTAACTCTAGGAAAATCCACTTAGTTCACTTTGGGGATTTGTCTTGATAGATGGAATCGGGTGGATGGGGCATACTTGACTTAGAAAGTTTTAATATGGTTTTGTTGTCAAAGAATATGTGGACGGAGTTGAATGGAAGGTTTATGGAAGTAGATTATAAAATACAAATATATCAAGAACAAATAGTTGATTAGTTGGATTAGAGAGGGGACACTAGAGAAAAATGAGGCTTTTGTTTCCTAGAGAAGTATGATGTAGAACAAATATTGGATTCTTGGAAATTTGAGATGGGAGGTGGGCTCAAGGACGAGGTTGGAGATTGGATTAGCCACAATTAAAGGTTTGGTAGGGAACCATTCTTTATCATTTCCTTTGCTATATCAACTTCATAATAAAGGCCTCTACTCTTCATATATATATATATATATATATATATATATATATATATATATATATATATATATATATATATATATATATATGGATCGTGGCCCAAATTCAGTTTCAAACTCATGGAGGGAGGCAAAGTAAATTAGACTTTCAGGTTCATTAGTTGTTGAATGAGGAGAATACGCTCTACAACTAAGTTTAGCAAGTATCATATTGTCATCAAAGGTGGATTTGATGTCTTGGAACAAAAGCACTGCTAAAAGTCAAGTATTGGTCAAAGAGGTATACTCTCACATCTCTCAAGGACGTAACGTGGATCTGATATAGATGTGGTTCCAAAAGTATTGGAAATTGAACATTCCATAGAAATTGAAGTGATTTATTTGGTTGATGGCCACAATAAGCTTCTAAGATGGGAAAATTTGCATAAAATAGGCTTCCATGGCCAAAGTACATGCACTATTTTCTTCCATTCCATAGAAAATGTGGAACATCTCTTTCTTTTGTGTCCATTTGCGGTTTCTATTTGGTTCGGGGTCTTTCAGCTGCTTAATTTAAGAGCCACTTGGGATAGGTCCTCTATTGGGGATTGTCTTACACAATGCTTCTTAGAGTTTAAGGAATACAAAGCTATGCCCTTCTATACCATGTGGGGCATATGCAGAACTGGGAATGCATATATATTTGACCAGATTGAGCCATATGTGAGGGTGACATGCCTTAATATTTTGACATACTTTTTGGAGATAGGTTCCATAAAGGAGAAGTTATCCAAAAGAAGATGTAGTTTTACAGATATATGAGGTTTTTATGATGGCGCCTCAACTTCAGAGGTATGTGGCAGTGGGATGTACATTGTAATAAAGCCTAGAGATTACTGTCATTTTAGATGGTATAATGGCATAGGTTCAAACAATAGAGCATAGGTTCTTGCTCTATGGGGAGTCCTTTTTTGCACTAAGTGGCTTGCCATTAATGAGATTGATGTCTTTGGAGACTCCAAATTAATTATTGAATGGGCTAATTTGTTAAATGAATTTGAGGCTCCAACGCTCACTTATTGAATGGGTATGATTAGGTTTCTAATTAAGGTATTTAAAAGGATATCCTTCACTCGCATCTACAGAGAACAAAATCAAGTAGAAAATTTGTTGTCAAAAAAAGTGTGCAACACTAAACCAGACTTGATTAAGTACTTTGTTTATGAAAAATGAACATTTCAGCTCTCTCGGAACATGATAATATGAAGGAATGTTTAGATTTTTTTTGGTTAATAATTTAGTTTTTTGGTATTTTGAAATGTAATTAAAGTTCTAAAACTTTTGTTTTATAGTTAAGTGAGACACTTTGAAGATCATGAACTTTTTTGTTTTTTGAAGACATGATGTATATGCTATTATAGCGATAGAAAGAGGAAATCTAGTAGAGATAGATATTAGATCCAAATGAGGACAAGACAAAAGTGAAAAGGGACAATTCCGTGAATAGGTGAAAACAGTTGGAAAACCTATTTATATGCAACTTCTTTTTAATGAAAGCAAGTGTGTTTTTTCTTTTTTTTTGAAAAAAATATAAATCATCAATATGTATTAACATAGCACCACATAGAGATCCCAATATTAAGATTGGTGATATATTACAGGTAAGGGGAGTTATTTAATAAAATTTAAAAAGAAATTCAAGGAAGTTGATGTTCAATGGAATAAATATGACTTTTTTACTTTATTTTATTTTATTTTTTTCTTATTAGCATGATCAAATTTAGTCTTTTTAAAAGTGATTATTAAAAAAATGTACTTTTATATTGATAGGCGTGTTTTGGAAGAGGGTTAATTTAATTATCAATAATTATTATGTCAAGTCTATTTTGGAATAGGGCTTCCACGATCTTAATTTAATTATCAATAATTATTAAGTGGATGGTAAGTATTTAACCTCAATAAGGGATTCTAGAATATTCTTAGTAGATACGTACAAATCAAAGGTTGAGATTTATTTCAAAAGTTGTTATGCTCTTTTCTATTTTAAAATTGGTTAACAAAAAGAAGTGTCATATGAACAATTGTGAGTTATAGTTTTTTGGTCTTGTGGTATTGATAAGCCATGATATTGACCCATGACATTGTATCAAAGCCTATTTACATATTATGAATCTCCATAGTAAAGTAGGGTTATATCTGCATAGTTAAGAATCTTGTTCCATTATATATATATATATATATATATATATATATATATATATATATATATATATATTTCTGATGATGATGATGATGAGTTTTAAAGATTTTTTTAATTCTATCAAAATGAACATGTAAGATGAAGTGTGTGTTTTGATGTTTATTATATATTGATACCTATATGACTATACTAGTAATATGGAATTTGTAAGATAGGTTTTGGGGATTTATGGGATAAAGAAATACATTTTGAGTTTAGTCGCCAAAGTGATCACTAAATAAATGTGTTTTGATATGGTATTTGTGAGATGAGTCCTGGGAATATATAAGATAAATAAATGCATTTTGTGTGTAATTTGTAAGATGAGTTGTCAAGATTTATGAGATAAAGAAATGCAATTTGATGAGAGATTTGTGAGATTAGTGTTTGGGTTTATGAAATATACTTTTTAAATAAATGATTAGTACTATTACTACTGGGATGTTTAGAATTTTTGAAATTTAATAAAATTATATATATATATATATATAATAAATTGTGATATAATTTTTTTATAAAATTATTATTGTTTTTATAAATAATATTATTTTAAAATTTTATTTATATTTAAAAATAAATAGATAATGGGTTGTACATTTTTGTGGTGTGGTTTTTGTTGAACTCGGATATTCCACAGTTTTCATCTTTTATTTGTGGACGTTTCAAGTCTAGACCAAGATTCATTATCAAAGCTGATTTACAAAAAAGTGAATTGTGAGCTAATTCCTTTCTCTGTATTTTAACCCTTGTCTTTTAATTTTTATATATGTGAGAAAAAATTGTTATTTAAATTTTCCCATAATGCTATTTCAAATAATTGCAAAAAAACCGCATTTTCATTAATTCATAAAAACTGCTTTCCGAGCAATGAAAGTGAAAATACCTTACTTATAAATTTTAAAGCAAATTCTCATAATCTTTGACCTTTTTTAATCGCAATCGGTTAAGCTTCTATAAATACATAAATCCTTACCCAAAAGAGCAAACCTAAAGCTCCAATTAGTTTTATGACCAAGTACAGGCCTCTCTCCATAGAGCTGTAGCACATTATCAACCATAAATAATATGAAACATCAGTACTGTAAATAACATGAAATATCAGTACATGGCGTATCACACTCTCAAGGAGACGGAGCAGACGTCCTTGGGGAAGCCAACTCATCAGGATGAATGGCGTCGTGTTGCTGAATCACCAATACTGATGCGCTGATGGAAACGTCGGAAGAGACCACCACATTCCCAATTGGACCCAATTCCGGACACTCTACGGTCCTATCCATCAAGTCTCCAACAACAGATGATGGGAAACGACCCCTCCCCACCAAAAACATGTGATATTTGTTGCGGTTTGTGATTGCCAGCACCGCCTCCACCGTGTTACCGCTGATCTCCCGCACTTCATACACAATCGACTCGCCCACGTTGTCAGTGCCACTACTTTGCCCACGGAAGTTCCAGCTACGACTGGAAATAACTCTCAAGGCTTCCTCGTCCAATGCCTTTTCCTGCTCTCTCTTCATTTCTGCATCGGAAAAGTTGTATGTTTGCCGGTGACTCTCGCTCTTGTGGGCAGGCCGCGAATCATTGAGGTGGATGGCTGAGTGTTCGAACTCGGTGCTGCTCAGGAACCTTATTACCGTGAGCTTAATGCCGGGATGCTCCGCCATTCTTCTTCCGAAAACCAGAACTTCTCGGTCATCCGGTCCTCCGAAAAAGAGCACCGCGACGTGATGGTCAACGTTGGAAGGAACCAGCTGAGATTGACCCCCCAGTTGTCCCCTGTCCACCAGGATGCCCACCGAGCATGGTGCGTGCTCCAATACCCTCTGGTTCACTGTTTCGAACCCCGGATTCAGAGACTCTAGGACGCCGTCCACGTGCGGGTATTTGTGGAAGGGGAGTATGATCATGGCGATCCGCTTCTGGTCCGCAATGTTGCAGATATCCTGGTGCATATTCTGGATCGGAGAGATCGCGGTCATTGGTTTCACTGTTACTTTGCTGAGCCGTCCATATGCCTCGAAAGCGACCACCACCTGGTCTTGTTGAGAACGGTTGCGGTTGCAGAATGGTAGGCCGTTTTTCCTGGCCTTGTGAACCATCATGATCGCAGAAGACCTCTCCGACAGCTCCAGCAAGTGCATGATGTAGAGACGCAAGGAAGGTTTTCGAATCCCTCGGGAGGCCTCTATCAGGTTTATCATCGCCGGTATGTTTCTCGTTGCGTGCAGACAAGCCAGGATTCTGAGCTCGTCCTCTGGCTTCTCTCTCTCTATCTTTCTGTGCTTGTATGCAACCTCCTTCCTCGCTGGCGTGTATGTAGCCGTTACTAAAGGGGTGGTGATGAATGTTGTGAACAGAGCCATGAGCACCAAGATCGCAAATACTTCATCATTCAGAACCTGGCAAAACAAAATTAAACATGCAGATAAATCTAAATGAGCTATTCAAATCACATAATTCAAGATAAACTTGAAGATTTTTGCAATTTGGGTTTTACCTTCCTATCCTTTCCGATGTTGAGGACAATCAACTCAACCAATCCTTTGGTGTTCATCAAGAATCCTAGTGTCATTGCTTCTCGACAGGGCACTTTGTGGGCAATGGCCACAAAAAACGTACCCAGAATCTTCCCAGCACTGGCGGTCACCATAACCAAAACAAGCAAACCCGGAGCCGCGCTTCCATGAATCGTTGCGACATTAGTCTTCAGACCACTGGAGGCAAAATACAATGGCAGCAGCAAGACAGACACAAAGTCTTCAATCTTTTCAATAAGCATCCCTGCGAATGGGCCGTCTTTCGGAATCGTCAAACCAAACACAAAAGCTCCGAAGATTGAGTGTATCCCAATTACATCCGTTGCCAATCCAGCTGCTAGCACTCCCGCAAGTGTAAAGCAAACGCATTCTTCGCTCACCGGTTGGTTGTCAGATGAACGATGGCCAATCCAGGCCATGGCCGGCTTCACGGCCACCATCATGAAAATAACAAATGCTAAGCCACAGAGCAGAACATAGACTGATATGACCGGATTCTTGTCTGTTCCCGAAAGGGCAATGGCAACGGCCAGAAGAACCCAAGCAACCACGTCATTCACAGCAGCTGCAGCCATGGCCATCTGTCCCACATCGGTGGTGAGAAGCTTGAGCTCTGCAAGTATCCTAGCAAGTACCGGGAATGCAGTGATAGACATCGATACACCCATGAAGACGAGGAACTGTCGATAGCCCACACCCTTCGAAATCGTTGCCCTGAGCACATAAGCAACCCCAATACCAGCCACAAACGGTAAGGTAATTCCAGCTGCTGCAATTGCTAAGGCCTTCCTTCCACTTCGCTTAATTGCCTGTAAATCTAGTTCCAGCCCAACTGAAAACAAAAAGAATAGAAGGCCGATATTTGCAACAGTTTCGAGTACATGGGTGCTGTTCTTTGGGAAAACAGTGCGCATGTAAACTTCGCTGCGCCCCAGAAGAGATGGGCCAAGAATAATTCCACCCTGGATTGTTGGTAACAACCAACACACAAAAGTCATGAATCTGTATAATAAAAAGAAATAAAAAATTTAGCGTTATCCATCATGACAATTTTTTTGGTCGACATTCTCCATATACTCTCCCTGCAAACTTACATCACGAAATATCTTGGATGATGTTTTAAAGGTGCTGGAAAGTTATAAAGGTTGTAGAAACCAAAAGTTATGAAATAAATATGTTAAAAATAATGGAATCAAGCTACTCTCTATTGTAATTTATATTGTCGTATTTTAATCCACCTGTAATTTTATCAAGCAATTACCAGGCTTATCAAGACAAGATGAATAAGCTAAATCGCGCATGGGTAAGCTGGCCAAGTGGATCATCGGAGTTTGAAATATATACACGAGTACTACGCACTAACATATATTAACTGGGGGCTTACAATGATTTCTGCTATGACACGAGGTTGTCTCAACGGCTTGAGCAGAAAAGCGAGCGTCCTGGTGACGAGCAGCACAATACAGATCTGCACTATGAGCAGTGAGAATGAAAAATCCATGGGGTTATCGCCCTGCCATGCTCCGTTAGAAGTTGTCTTCATCAATTCTACACAGCTCTGCGCGGTAGCGTTCATTGCAACTCCGATAATAAGACTACCCTCAATGAATTTCTTCCCAACCAAGATTCCCAGTGAAGGGCTACAACCTGGAAAAACGAATTCGACAACAATGCGTGAACTTTTTGTTCGCTGGTGTTCTCGTCTGTCACGCATCTGGCAGCGGGTTGAGGTTGATTTATAGCGGGCGAGACCCACAAATACGAACGAACGGTGTAAACCAGTGTGAAGAGCCGTTCCCACTTCTGTTAAATCTTAATAAAGTATCATCAATCTTTGCCCAGTTCGAAAAGGCATTCCCACATGGGACACTAGGCACTGGACCCCCATTATCCTATAGTGGCTTAAGATTGTTACGTGCACTACGCGGACCACTGCAATTATATCGGCGTTTAACCAAATGGGGGAAGCCCATTGTTGGGATGAATTTGATGGTTGTAAGTGAAGCGCAAGTACTCATGAGTTCCCAATCATGATTATTGACTCTTTTAATGGATGAGTTCCCAATCATGATTATTGACTCTTTTAATGGTGGAGTAGGTAAGCACCTCAAGTTCACGATTGATGCATCGAAAACATGCTAGAAAGAACGGTGATATCTTCTGTAACCCTCCAGAGGATTGATGCACGAACGAACGGCGTGTTATAATCTATAATTCTCCAGTAGGTTGATGCACGAAAGAATGACCCTTTTTCTTAAATATGGTTTACTATGGTAATAGCAAAGTCGAGGAATAACATCTACTTGTTATTTTAAAAGAAATGAAGGTAAATAATCATGTTGTATACACAAACATGTCATAATACTAGAATTAAGTTTGCCTTTATTTTAAAGAATACAAAATATCAGAATCAAACCTGCTTTTAATCCCCAAAAAAGATAAATAATAAAAACAAGATAAATAATCGTTATATAAAGAAACAAAAATCAACCAAAAACATGTGAAGTAAGAAACTATAAACAATAAAATTACATCACCAATTCTGAGCTCTTAAATTTTAATATTTAAAATTAATTTACAAATAATCCCACCCATATTCACCCATTCGAAGCTCTAAAATTTTATATTTAAAATTAATTTACCAATAATCCCACCCATATTCACCTTGACAAAAAAAGATATATTATATTCTCTATTCTCCACCTGCATCTCATTCCAGCAGTCACGTTCCTAGATAATGGTAGACATTAACAATCACAGAATATAACTTTATATATTTATATGATAGATAACAGAACGCCCAGGTCAGGTGTTAACCTCATTTTTGTTGATTTGATTTTGGAATATTTTTAGACAATCAAGATAACGATGGTTCTGTTCACTATCTCTTCTTTTTGTTTTTCATATCAATACACTTTAATCATTTTTCAAAGTACTCTAATGATATTTTCTCTTTTTCTTTTTAATGAAAGTTAGATTGAAACCAATAAAATTCAAACATTAGTTAAAATAATTTTGATAATTACTCATCTACATGCCTCCCGTCCTCAACCTTCTGTTTATAACATTTAAACCTTAAATCATAAAAATTAAACCCGGTGTATACATCTGATCAATTCATAAATAGATCCTTCTGCATTCCTCCACAATAGAAACAAAACCCAATGTCTACATCTTATCACTTCATGAATAGATCCTTCTACATTCCTCCACAATACGCACCTTTTAAGTAACTCACTGACTCTTCAAACTCCCTTAATGTCTCTTCATAGATGTCACCTTGAGCCTTCCTCCCATTATTTGTGTCATTTTCCTAAAACTCTTTCCCAAATAAGACACGCATCTCAATGGCGTTGCTTGATTATCTATATCTCGTTCACAATCATACTATGAATTTTAGTGGATGTTCTTGCATCATCTACAATACATCCATTTAAAACAAAAATTATACAATACATCTTTTCAAGAGAAAAAATACAATACATCTTTGTGTTTATTTGTATGAATTTTAATGATTTTTCATTTAAATTATGTGTTATTTGCATGGCCTTACTCAATATTCCTTTGTGTTAAATTGTATCAATTTTAATGATTTTTTATTTAAATTGTGTTATTCGCATTACCTTAATAAATATTCTCATTTTAGAAATGTTTTCCTTTCCTTTTTCATCTATTTGTCTGTTAATTTGCTTCGTTCCATTCATCTTAACATACCAGGTTTATCCTATTTATTTATCATCCGGAGTAGGGTTTTTTTTTTAATATTTATATAATTTTGTTATATAAAAATAAATAAAATTCATATTTTATTTAATTAATTTTACATTTTTTATATATTATTTTTATTCGATATATTATTATAATATATTAACTTTATTCAATATATTTTATAATAATAAATGGAATTAAAGATCAATTATATCTGGCAGTTATTTTAGAGAAGGTGCATTGTACCAGATTGTTAGAGTATGAGTGTAATTTTGGTTGTTATATCATGTACCATATGCATCAACGCATCATGTATATTGTAGGTATTAGAATAATAATTTAGTTATGTTATACACTTATACTTCGTTATGCACTTTTAATGTAGTGATCAAAATGCATTAAGAATGATGAACAATTCATTGAAGGGTTATTAATAGATCCTCATATACTTCATTATGACTCTCTTTTTGTCACGTGTATATGAATGAGATTTTATTCTCTCCATCTTCTTGTCACTTGTACATGAATGTAATTTTAAATATGAACACAATATTTAAATGCTTCATATTTCCTTGGATTGCATTATTTTTTATCTTAATTTTTAATATAAAAATGTTGTATGGGTTTTTCAAATTTTGTGATTACATTTGATTTCCATAAAATGTAAAAATTATGTAAAATTCAAAGTGCAATAAGCAGTTCAAGAATGAAGAAATATTTGTTGTAAAGTTGACTTCTCAATGCTCTAAGAGATATCATAGTTAGATTAAATTAAGGGACATTTAATGTAGGTTAAATTTTAATGATTTTAGGTGAGTTTTGTTATTTTCATGTAAGGTTCACATTTGTGGTTAATGGTTGAGGATATGATATTTACTTAAGTGATTTTACTAGAAATATAGATAATGTTGATGTAATGTATTGATTTAGCTAATAAATACAATGTTTTAGAGTGCATTTGTCCCAAATTATTCTCAATGATTCCATTAGAAATCTAGTTGTTCGATGATGTTGATATGTTTATTTATATTATCTTATTTCTTTTTATAGATATTCACTAGACAATTGCTTGACTTAGAAAATAGATAACGTCAACATGTTAATTTTTTTTAGATGTGATAATTTAGTTGTTGTTCTTTGGTCAATAATGCATTTACTCTTAATGTTAAGTGTTTCCTCAATGGTTAAGCATGTACATTATGTTGATTGATGGAAATATTGTTGTCCTTTATGTCAAATACAAGGAATATTATAGATGTCCACGATAAAGATTACAAGATGAAGATTGTTACAAATATTGTTTGTATAGTCAATTTTTTCGATGCCTAGTTTGGATATCCTATATTTGAAGGCATTTTTATTCTAAATACCTAACTCAAATGGGAGCATAGGATATATGGTTGAAAATATTATTTTGATACCTTTCCAAAAGTATATGTCACTCCCTCTAAATCCATAGGAATGAGGAGATATGAAATATTTTGATAGGTCGACCCAACCAAAAAGTACAGGTTAGCCGAACTAGTTTTATAAGCTGGCCCCATAAGTGAACATATAAACACTACAAATAAAGGATATATGAGTGCATTCAAAGATCATCTAAGCAAGAAGAGATATCAGGTGCACAATAGAAGCCGAGAAAGATTCTTAGGGGTTTAAAGGTGGACAAAAATGTGATTAGTGGAGTGAACTAAGCATATTGGAATTAACTTACTTTATGCGATGTTTTAGAATACGAAATATTGAGCAAATATATGTGAGATGTCTAGGTACCTGTGATATAAGTTTGAAACTTTGGTTCACTACAATTTTGAGGATATGCCCTAAGCAAGTTAGGGTTTTTGAATGCTCTTCAAATATGCTTCAGACAAGTTAGTTTAGAATTTTAGATACAACTTATTTTCTGATATGTTCATATTATGAAATAATGAAGAGGCAAAGGTGAGATATGTAGGTGCTTATGGTAAAAATTTCGGACTTTGGTTCACTATAATTTGGAGATATGCCCTCAGGAATTTTCTGAATAGTCTTGAAATAAGCTTGAAATAGGCTAGTTTGGCGTTTTTTTTTGTAAATTACTTTTGGTTATGTTTTAGACTGTGAAACTTTTAGATACTTGTGGAGACATATAGAAGTACCTCATGTAAAAATTTCAAACTTTGGTTCACTATATTTTTGGAGATATACCATGTGGAAGTTATGGTTTCAAAATGATGCTGAAATTAGTTTAAAATAGTTCACCTTAGAATTTTTATTATAACTTATTTTCTAGGATTTTTATACTATGAAATTATTAGAGATCTTAGGAGACATACATAAGTGCCTCAAGTAAAAATTTCATAATCCAATATGAAAAATTGCATACATGACATGTTGTATTAGTTCTTCCTTGGGGAAGAGGCCCAAAAAGACAAGTTTTGGAGAAGCTGATTCGGTAAAGGAAAACGAGTAAGTAGACCTAGTGAAGGTAGAAGTAACAAGTATAATTAATGAAGTAGGTTGGTTCCTATGAATATTTAGAGTGGTGGCGATTGGTGTCTCCAGTAGTTTCGTGCCTATAAATGTTTGTAGCAATGGGGATTGGTGTATCTCATAGTTTGGTGGCTACAAAGAATTCTAAAATGAAATTTTATGGTCTTCTCTCGAAAAAGTTTCCACGTAAATCTTGTGTTCCATGCTTTTCATATGCAATTGGTTTATTATGGCTTATGAATGTTTAAATAAGTAAAAGTTGTCTTATACTAATTCACCCCCCTCCCCCACCTTGTCAATATAGGTATATGCTCAATAGATTGTTAAGCTTCCCAACATTTTTTAGGTCATTGTTTGTGAACTCAATGGCTAATAAATGAACCTTGAACAAGTTGATTTGGGGTTGGATGTTTGAATTTAGGATATTGCTTGGGAAGCTCCCTTAAGTGAAAGAAGATGTATCAAAAGGATATAGACAAAAAAAAAAAAAAAAGGAAGCTATAGGCAAAAGACAATAAAAAAAGGAAACTTAACTAAGTACAAGAGGAAAAAACTTGAATGAAATGGGTTTGGATCAGATAGATCTAGATATATATTTGGAATATAGTGAGCTTTAAATAAAAAAATTAGGAATATTTGACATGACAGGTAAAGTTCAATATGGTGGACGATAAGAAAGGATATTGAGTATCATATAAGATAGAGCACCAAGGTCAATTCCTCATTAAACACAATATAGGACATATGACTAGACACTTAGATAATGGATAAATAATGATGGTGCAAAAAATGATAAGAAATAGATACAAATGTAAGGGAACAATTTCCAAGGAAGATGTGTTTAAAAATGAAGAAAAGGAGTGGTTAGACAACACAAATAATGGAAAAATGCCTCTAGTGTGCCCCCCGACTAAATGGAGGAGGAAATGTGGTGGAAAAAAGTAAGAAATTGTAAGGTGAAGCATCAAAACTTAGAGGCAAAATAGGAGGAAATCTTGAGGATCGATATCCTAATATAGATTAGAATAGAGGAAAAACTTTGTAGAGGAATCCAAGAATGGATTTTAGAAGAGTCCATGAAGGATTTTGTGAAGAATACATAATAGAGACATATGTAAGGTCTTAGACTAAGAGAACATATATAGGAATTATGAGTTTATTTGAACATGGATACGGATCTCCATCCTCCAACAGTAAGCCCTAGAAGAATGTATACATATCAAAAAATCCACTAATGATGAAAATACAGAAGAGAATGCCCATTTATTTACCCTAGAGAGGACATGAAAAGCATAATCCAAGAAACAATACATATTTCATAGAAGGGTCAACCAATAATGTTAACATAGTAAAATATATTTAATGTAAAGGATAAGTAGTGCCAAATTTTAGTGGAAGGGCCATTATAGATGGACAACAACCAAAGGGTCTATCGGGTGAAAGGGAAAAACAATAACAAAAATATTATGTTGCTAAGAAGGAAGTACGCTTATAAGTGATTCCTATATGGAATGTGGAGACACACAATGAAAATTGCATATATCATATCCCCATACATGCATGTGTTAGTGTGGGTTAGGAAAACATGATGGAAACAAGTGCCAAGATGTTAGAAATTTATGAACTACTTTATGATGATCAATGGAAACAAGGAGTTGAAATAGAGGAAAGTATTTGCAGCCATAATAGCTCACCCAAGAGAGTACAAGGAAATTACATTAGACAATGAGGAACCATTTCTAATGATGTGGACTACAAGTTTCAAATAAACTATTCTTTTAAGAAGTGATCCAAGTAAATATGAATATAGGACTAGAATATTCTTTTCAATGAAAGGATTCTACAAGATAGATAAGAAAAGGGTGCAAGAACAAAGGGAAAAATAATTGAAAATAGACTTCAAGAAGATGAAAAAGGGAAAGAACTATTTGAGGAGGATATATAATTTACTTAGTTGACATGGAAAAAGAGGAAATTCAAGAAAATCATACAATGTAGGTAAGTAAAATACAATGATCTCGTAAAACATTGTGGCCACTATTACAAAAAATGTTGGAAAATAAACAATACTAAAAATAAATAATAAAGTCATCATTGGTGGACTTGCATACCCCTAATAGATTATCTAAAGGATATAATCCTAAATAAATTATTAGGAATTTATAATACTTAAGTGACCCCTTTTTCATATAAGATTATTACAAAATCCTAATTAAAAGGAAAATTGTTGATGTACATAAGCCTGATACTTAACTTGGTTTTTGTGATTAGATAAAAATCATGCCCTCACTACTAGAAAATATTTCTCCCAAAACCTTTGGGAGACATGCATAGAGTAAGATTCGAACCAAAGGCAAGTTATTATAAAAGTACTACTTCAAACAAGTGAGCTACATAGTTATATTTAAGGTAAGAAAATTGAAAAGTGTTTTTTGGTTGTTGGCTCCTTCAAAATCATGCTTCATACTAATGAAGCCTAATTAGGATACCTGGACAAAAACACTTATGGATCCCACATTTCCTCCTCTTCATCTAATCCCTTTTGATTTATCTTGTACTTTGCAATTTGACACACTCTTTCTCTTCCAAAATTCCTTCGTGTTAAAGGGTCCACTTTCCTTCCTTATTTATCAATGAAATATATATCTATGTTAGAATGTCTTCACCAACCTTCATCTTTAGGAATGAAAAATGGAATAAACCATGGTATTTTCCCTTGTTTTGGATTTATACTACATATTCCACCTCTCCAAACTTCATTTGTGCTTGATATGGCCCATAGTAATGAATTTAGAGATTTTTTTTCCCTACTTTCACAGAGTAGTTTGCTTGTAAGGTTATGACTGTTGGAAATAATACTGAGAGGGGGGGTGAATCAGTATTATCATAGTAATCAAACTTTTTCTATGCCCAGAAACATATACGCTACTTCAGTTAAGTGAACCAGCGTGTACACGCTAATGAACACCAAGATATAAGGTGGAAACCCAATGTGGGTGAAAACCACCTGCTGCAAGTTGTCTCTATCTTTCTTTAATATGAAGCTTCAGTTTACAATCTTTTGTACTGGTGCAGCCTTATACCAGTACGCAGGCTACAACCTGCAAAAGGCTTCAACCTTCTCTCGTTCTCCAAACTTCCTTGGAAGGGAGCTCCAACCCCCTTTGCTCTTGTACTAGCCAAGATACTAGTACGTAGGTGCTGACCTACAATCTTCCTTCTTCCAGGTATCACTTTTCATACATTTTCAGACTTGGATATTCCTGAAGCACAACATTACAATCTGAAGACCACAATTCATTCAATTTCCACAACAGATCATTGAAGCATAAGACAACCAAACTTTGAACCACTGAACCCTGTCAATCACCAGTTACCAGAACACAGAGCAGACTACAGAACTCTGCAATAACAGTCAGACCCCACTGTAAACCCAAAAATCAAGCTTCAAAAGATATACGCTACTTTAATGAGCAGAACCCGCGTGTACACGCTCTTTTACCGAAGCCAACCTGCGTACAGATCTAAAAATAAACTTTCTCAATTTGCAGCTGTACCAGATATTAGTTAGACCCAGAACGTAACATTGCGACAATATGCAGATCTAGAAATACGCATAATCAACCATATCATGATAGAGCATTTCAAACCATTAGATCTCGATCTATCCTTAGATCTAGTCTTCCATCAACCGATGTGATCTCTCCTTGACTTAGATCAAGCAACTCAGAACCTGCATATCAGATCTCTTTCTCTCTTAGATATTCAAGCCTTGTCGAAAGATGATCTTTGCCTAATGATCTTCTTCTCCTTATATAGCCTTAGGCCTTTCTCAATACCAAGAGCCAAAACCATAGTAACACAATACCATCAACTTTAAAACTAGGGATCGACACGCCCGTCGAGACATAATGGTCCGAAATCATAGGCACAACTTCCAAGGACTAACCACCATGAACCAAAGGAACCTTTCCACATACACGCGCTTTTTCTGAATCGAACTAGCGTGTACACGCGACTTGGGCTTAACGAAACGGCGTGTATGAGCTTCCTTGGCATGCTGTACTGAGATCTGTCTTCTGATTGAGTTGCCATCACCTGTACCAACCTCTGAGCACCTGTACCATCCACTGAGTGAGTTGCCATCAAGGACAACACTTGAATCATAATGCCAACAATCTCCCCCTTTGGACTTGATGGCAACCACCACACCAAGTCACTCTCCCCCTTTGACATCAAGGGCAAAGGGCTATGCTCCCCCTGAGGACATGCTGATACCTCTGCTTGGCTGTGCTGACTCGTGCTCCCCCTGACAGTAGGCCAGATCTGCAAAAGATGTTCTTCAACAAGAACCAAGACTTATACACCATAAGGGACCTTTCTATCATCAAGGACTCAATACATACAACCATAACATATCAGAAACAACCACTTTATATTACAGCATTCATCCCAGGCATAGTGGGGAAACCAACAAAGGCCGTTACATGACCTTGACACCATAAAAGAGACAAGAGAGATACATGACATAGAGACAACAGATCTAGACCAAGACTTAGGAAAGACACCAGCAGCATCTGATAAACATCTTGTTAGATCAGCAACTAGAATTTCTTTCTGAGCTCCTTCTCTTGAAATCAACAACCAAAACATCTGAATGCCAACAATGCTTTATGAGACTTTTGAGCTGCTCCCCCTGAACCTGTGCCTGTTGCACTCCCTGAAACTGTGCCTGAATAATTCTGACATTCCCATTGCTGTTCAGAACTTCAGAGTTTTCCCTTGCTGTTCAGAACTTCATATACGCGTTTTATCCTGTATAAAACAGCGTATGTACGCGGATATTCTTTCTGCAACAAGCGTCCAGAATACACGCGACTTACCCACCATGAATCCGCGTGTATACGCGCATACCCCTTCCGTAACCTGCGTATACCAACTTTTCTGTAGAACAAACAAATTTCAACAACAGGATGAAGCATCAACTACTCCCAGCTTTTGTCTGAGATATTCAAAAGTTTCCCTGGGCAGTGGTTTTGTGAGAATATCAGCAACTTGCTCCTTAGAAGGAACATACTCCAACTTGACCTTCTGCTCAAGCACTTGTTCCCGAAGAAAATGGTACTTGATTGGTATGTGCTTGGTCTTTGAGTGCATGACTGGATTCTTTGAAATGCTGATTGCACTTGTATTATCACATAAGATAGAGACAGGTGGAGTGCAAGTGATTTGAAAGTCCTGCAAGGTCTGCATCATCCAAAGAAGTTGTGTGCAACAAGATGCTGCAGCCACATATTCTGCTTCAGCTGTAGATAAGGCAATCGAACTTTGTTTCTTGCTGAACCAAGATACTAATCTGGAACCCATGAAGAAAGCACCTCCACTTGTGCTTTTCCTATCATCCACACTTCCAGCCCAATCTGCATCTGTGTAAGCATGAAGAGTGAGATCTGTATTTCTAGGATACCATAAGCCATAGTTTTGGGTCCCTTGAAGATATTTGAAGATTCTTTTGACTGCCTGAAGATGAGTTTTCTTTGGGTTGGCTTGAAATCTTCCAACCATTCCTACTGCATGTGTAATATCTGGTCGAGTACCTGCCAAATAAAGCAAACTCCCAATCATGGATCTATAAGTGGGTTGGTGAACTGCTGCTGATTCATCATTTGCACTGAGGCTGCATCCTGTAACCATGGGTGTACATACTGGTTTTGATTCTTCCATGCCATACTTCTTCAAGATCTGCTTGAGGTATTTGGTTTGAGATAAGAAGATACCTCCTTCATTTTGTTGGATTTGCAATCCAAGAAAATATGTCAATTCTCCAAGAAGTGACATTTCGAATTCTTTCTGCATAACCAAGGCAAAGTTTTGACTCATAGTCTCTTCATTGCTGCCAAAAATAATATCATCTACATAAACAACAAGAATTAGCAATTTGTTATTTTCAACTTTTATATAGAGATTGCTATCTGCTGATCCTTTTGAAAAGCCTTGTTGGTGAAGATATTTGTCCAACCGATAGTACCAAGCCCTTGGAGCTTGTTTGAGCCCATAGAGAGCCTTTTTCAATCTGCATACAAGGTTTGGATCATTCCCAAGAATGAACCCATCTGGCTGCTCAATATATACTTCTTCTTCTAAGTCTCCATTCAGGAAGGCTGATTTCACGTCCATTTGAAATACCTTGAAGTTTTGAAAGCTTGAGAGAGCAAGGAACATTCGGATGGCCTCTAGTCTTGCCACAGGAGCAAAGGTCTCTTCAAAATCTATTCCTTCTTGCTGTGCATACCCTTTACAAACAAGTCTGGCCTTGTTTCTAATTACTTCTCCATTTTCATTTAACTTATTCTTGAAGACCCATTTTGTTCCTATTACATTCTTATCTTTTGGTCTAGGAACTAATTCCCAAGTGTTGTTCCTTTCGATTTGCTCAAGTTCTTCATCCATTGCTTTGACCCAACATTCATCTTTGCATGCTTCTTTCACATTTTGTGGTTCAATGGAGGAGAGTAGAGCCAAGTAGCTTGAAGCTTCTGCAAGTGTCCTTCTTGTTTGTACTCCTGCTTCTTTCTGCCCCACAATCTGAGATTCTGGATGATTCTTTTGGACATATCTGGATGGAGTCTTCTCTTCTATTCTTGTCTGCTCCTCTGGTTCTTCTTGAGATTCTTCTTCTTCTTGAGGTTCTTCTTCTTCATCATTTCGCCTTTGAGAGTAACCTTCATCTTCTTCATGATGAACTTGCCTAGGAATATATCCCTTCTCATCAACCACTATATCAATACTGTCAACAATTCTGCCAAGTCTTTTATTGTAGCACTTGTATGCTTTGCTATGTGGAGAATAACCAAGAAGAATGCCCTCATCTGCTCTAGGTTCAAGTTTGCCAAGTTGCTCATCAGTATTCTTAATATAACATTTGCTCCCAAAGATTTTGAAATGCTTCACGGAAGGAGTTTTACCACTCCAAAGCTCATGAGGTGTTTGAGTGCTGTTTACTCGGACATTTGTTTTGTTAAGAATGATAACAGCAGCATGTGCAGCTTCACCCCAGAAGGTTGCAGGAGTACCTGATTCATCGAGCATAGCACGAGCCATTTGTTGGATAGTTCTGTTCATTCTTTCCACAACCCCATTTTGCTGAGGAGTTCTAGCTGTAGAGAATTCTCTTCTTATCCCATGTTCATCGCAGAAATCGAAAAATTCATTTGATGTGAACTCCCCACCTCTGTCAGATCTGAGGCACTTGATTTTGTGTCCTGATTCATTTTCAGCCAATGCTTTGAAGGATTTGAATTTTTCGAATGCTTCATCTTTGTGCTTCATAAGCCCTAACCAAACAAACCTTGAGAAATCATCAATGAATAATATCAGATATTCTTCTCCTCGAGGTGTCCTTTTCCTAAATGGACCACATACATCTGTATGGACTAGCTCAAGAGGCAAGCTAGCTGATCCTTCCTTCTCTGGAAAGTTAGTTCTGGTTTGCTTTCCAAACTGACAAGATTTGCATATGGTGTTGTCTGGAATTTTGATATCTGGAAGATCGCGAACTGCCTGATATTTGCATGCTTTCCTTATTTGTGAGAAGCTTAGATGTCCCAACCTTCGATGCCATAACCAGTGCTCTTCATCCTTGCTAAGATAGCATTGTTGTTGTCCTTCTTCAAATATGTACAGATTATTTGGAGTTCTTTTGCCTTTGAGAACTGTTTTACCTGTATCAAGATCACGAACAAGACATCCATTCGATCTGAAAATAACCTCTGTTTTTTGATCACACATCTGGCTGACACTTAGAAGATTATGCTTCAATCCATCAACATACAAAACATTTCCAGCCTTGACCTTTTCTTTCAAAGGAGCAATACCTTTTCCTTTTATAGTTGCAGGAGTATCATTTCCAAAAGAAACTTTCTTTCCCTTTTCTAAAGTAGAATAAGATTCAAGTTTTTCTTTATCACCTGTCATATGTTTCGAACATCCACTGTCAATGTACCATAGATTTTCCTGTCCTTCTGCATAAAATGCTATCCCACATCTTTCTGTTTGAGGTTCCTTTATTCTCCATGTTTTGGTGCTTGTGGCTTGTTCCTTTTTCTCCTGAAACCTGCTCCTGCATTCAGAGTCTTTATGACCAAAATTATTGCAAATAGAACATTCAACTTCATTTTCAAGCACCGAAAAGTTGTTATAGGTCCTTTTTGTAATCCCTGTCATACTTCTTTGTTTTTGAGCTTCCCTAGTCATGATTGTTTTATATGCAACACATTGAGCTGCTCTGTGACCAAAGTTGTGGCAAGAAAAGCATTGTCCATTGAAGAAGCTTTTGCGGTTATTGAATCTACCAGCCAACTGATTGTAATTTCTATTTTCATCTATTCTTGAGCCAAACTGAGAAGATTTTACCTGTGGTTGGTTGTAGCTTTTGTTCATCCTTAAGGAGGATTGTCCCTGATAGTTTCTGTTTGTAACTCGTCCCTGCTTTACCTGATTATCTTCATTGTTCTTCTGCTCATTTCCTCTTGCTGCATCAAGATAACTTTTTGAGGTGGATGCTTGAGAGGTTTCTCCATTATAGCCCAAACCTGTCTTGTTTAGAGGAGACCGCTGCACACTGATAATCTCATCCAAAGTTTCAGATCCTTTGACAAATTTAAGATTAATAGCTTTTGTTTTCTCAATTTCTTTTCTGAGACCAACAATTTCACCTTCTAGTTTTTCAAGATGTTTTTCCTTTTCATCAATCTGAAATTGCAAAGTATCAATGATCACATTCTTTTCTTCTATGCCTCTCTTGAGTCTAGTGATTTCATTATAGAGATTATCCACATCTATAGCATCCTCATAATCATCATCTTCAAATGCCATTAACAGCTTATATTTATTACCTTGTTCATCTTCATCACTGTTTGATAAGCCATCACTATCTTCATGGGTGTAGTAGCTTTTCTTATTTGCACTTTGTTTCTTGTTCCATCTAGCAGGTTCTTTTCCTTTATCCTTATAAGGACATTTTGCAGCATAATGACCTACTTTCCCACAAGCAAAGCATTTGAAAGGTAGCTTACCTCTGAACCTTCCAGAACCCCTTTGAAGATTTCTGACAAAATTTGATTCTTCTTCCTCTTCTTCTGGAACATGGCTTGCTTCATAGTAATCTTCTTTTCCTGATGCCTTAAAAGCAGCTTCCCTTCTGTCAGATGGACCTCCCTTTCTCATTTCATAAGCGGTTAGAATTCCATGTAGCTGAGACATAGTGAGAACACGGAGATTTTCTTTTTCTTCTATTGCAGATACTTTAGATTCAAACTTGGGGGATAAAGATCTTAGAATCTTTTGAACTACTATAGTTTCTCTTATTTCTTCACCCAAATTTTTCATACAATTAACAATCTCATCTACCCGAAGAAAATAATTAGCCACACTTTCATCATTATACATCTTGAGAGTCTCATATTGAATCCTGAGTGTTTGAAGTTTAGCTTGCTTTACCTGTTCATCTCCTTCATAGCTAGTGATCATTTTGTCCCATATTTCTTTTGCTGATTTGAAGTGCATGACCTTCATGAATTCTGTTTGAGATATACTTCCTAATAGAGTACTGACTGCTTTTGCATTTGTTTCATATGCCTTTTTCTCAGCTGGATCTGTAGGAGTAGCTGAAGGAAAAGCATAGCCTGTTTCTACAATGTCCCAAACTTCTGTACCAAGAGATTGAAGATATGCAGTAACTCTTACCTTCCAATAATTGAAATTTGTTCCATCAAAAACCGGTGGCCTGATTGATGCTTCTTTCTCGTAGTTGCTCATGATGAATGATCTTCCTTCAAGCGATCAAGCTTCTCTGAAGGACCTGCTCCGATACCAATTGTTGGAAATAATACTGAGAGGGGGGGTGAATCAGTATTATCAGAGTAATCAAACTTTTTCTATGCCCAGAAACATATACGCTACTTCAGTTAAGTGAACCAGCGTGTACACGCTAATGAACACCAAGATATAAGGTGGAAACCCAATGTGGGTGAAAACCACCTGCTGCAAGTTGTCTCTATCTTTCTTTAATATGAAGCTTGAGTTTACAATCTTTTGTACTGGTGCAGCCTTATACCAGTACGCAGGCTACAACCTGCAGAAGGCTTCAACCTTCTCTCGTTCTCCAAACTTCCTTGGAAGGGAGCTCCAACCCCCTTTGCTCTTGTACTAGCCAAGATACTAGTACGTAGGTGCTGACCTACAATCTTCCTTCTTCCAGGTATCACTTTTCATACATTTTCAGACTTGGATATTCCTGAAGCACAACATTACAATCTGAAGACCACAATTCATTCAATTTCCACAACAGATCATTGAAGCATAAGACAACCAAACTTTGAACCACTGAACCCTGTCAATCACCAGTTACCAGAACACAGAGCAGACTACAGAACTCTGCAATAATAGTCAGACCCCACTGTAAACCCAAAAATCAAGCTTCAAAAGATATACGCTACTTTAATGAGCAGAACCCGCGTGTACACGCTCTTTTACCGAAGCCAACCTGCGTACAGATCTAAAAATAAACTTTCTCAATTTGCAGCTGTACCAGATATTAGTTAGACCCAGAACGTAACATTGCGACAATATGCAGATCTAGAAATACGCATAATCAACCATATCATGATAGAGCATTTCAAACCATTAGATCTCGATCTATCCTTAGATCTAGTCTTCCATCAACCGATGTGATCTCTCCTTGACTTAGATCAAGCAACTCAGAACCTGCATATCAGATCTCTTTCTCTCTTAGATATTCAAGCCTTGTCGAAAGATGATTTTTGCCTAATGATCTTCTTCTCCTTATATAGCCTTAGGCCTTTCTCAATACCAAGAGCCAAAACCATAGTAACACAATACCATCAACTTTAAAACTAGGGATCGACACGCCCGTCGAGACATAATGGTCCGAAATCATAGGCACAACTTCCAAGGACTAACCACCATGAACCAAAGGAACCTTTCCACATACACGCGCTTTTTCTGAATCGAACTAGCGTGTACACGCGACTTGGGCTTAACGAAACGGCGTGTATGAGCTTCCTTGGCATGCTGTACTGAGATCTGTCTTCTGATTGAGTTGCCATCACCTGTACCAACCTCTGAGCACCTGTACCATCCACTGAGTGAGTTGCCATCAAGGAGAACACTTGAATCATAATGCCAACAATGACCAAACAAACACCATATTGACCATTACACATTGGTGTTTTAACCAATACTAATATGCCTACTACTTCATTTAGTTCATATCTATGTGAAAGTTATCCTTAATTATGGAAATGATGTCTTGCATCTCCTTTAGAGTATTTGTAGTAGTAGTAGGGACTTTGATGTTTTGAATGATGTATTCCTTCATTAAGGGGGGTCCATATCCATATAATTTCTTAAAGGGGTCATTTTTAGAAGGGTGGTATGTCGTATTGTACTAGTAGTTAGCAATATATAACCACTTCACCCATTTTAGTTGCTAAGATTCAATGCACATTATAAGGTAACCTTCCAAGAACTTGTTAACCACCAATTTTTTCCCATATGTTTTAAAGTGATATGTAGTACTCATTAAAAGGTCACCCCTAATAACTTGGAATTTTTTTTCAAAACTTTGCTGAAAACCGATATATCTCTATCACATATGATATGGTAAGGAGGAAAATGGATATTATACATATTCTTAATGAATAAACCAACAACAAAGAGAGATTAAAAAATTGTAGTTAAGGGAATGAAATTATCATACTTAGTTAAATAACCAACCGTTACAATGATAACATCCTTCCTTCAAAGTGTGGTAGTCTAGTGGTGATGTTGATAGATACAACTTTTCATTTTTTGTTAAGGATCAAGAATTATGTTGGAGAAGACATTAAAGAAATTTTTAGGTCTAATATGGGCCTCAAAACAAAAATGTACATCTAAAATCAAATTTAGAAGAACCAATAGGATTCAATATGATGAAGTAAACTAAAGGGAATGATTCACCATTTTTAGAGTAAAAAATATAAAAAAATAAAAACAAAAAACTATTTTTTTAACTCATGTTTTCAACTTATCTCCCTATGGTTTTACTCAAATTTTGAGTGCGAGAACTCGTTGGACTCAAAATTTAATTCCTCATCCAAGGATTACCCATGTTGCATACTTTCGATGGATCCTGCTACATGAAAAGTGAGAAATATATGAAAAATATGATTGCAATCATGTTTTTTCATGTATTTCTAATTTTTCGTGCAAGAGAGTCCACTGAAAGTATGCAACTTGGGAAATAATTGGATGATGAATTAAATTATGCATCCAACGAGTGCTTCCACTAGAAATTTGAGTAAAACCATAAGGAGAGAAGTTGAAAATACAAGTTGAAAAAATAGTTTTATTTTTATTTTTATTTTTATTTTTTGCCCTATAAAATTTGATGATGTAATCTAATATTATTTTATTATTATTATTATTATTATTTGATAGTATTCCTTAAGAGACGCATTTTAGGCCTCAAAATTTCTCTAATGCAGGGACACAAAAAAATTCCACCTTATTATGTTGCCAAGATCATATTTAATGACAAATTGCTCAACACCAACCTTCAACTTTGGCCAATAAAAACTAGAGGACACATTTTGATAAGTTTTTGGAAAGCCACAAGACCAATTGAGGGAGAGGCATGTATCCATTTAATTTACTATTTCATAAGGGGTGATATTGAAGTAAAACGAATGTCATTTTCAAGGATTTTAACACCATTCATGATATTACAAAGTAAATATTTCTTGTCATCAAGAATATCTTGTTGATGTTGAACTCTAAGGAGATATTTTATGTAGTTGGTCAAGAGGTAGTGTACCTAAAAAAGTTGTCTAGATAGTATGGAGTGAAATGTAGGTGCCTCATCACATTAAAATAAGGCATCATAAAAAAAAAAAAAAAAAAAAAAAAAAAAAAAAATCCCTATACTTTTTATAAAGGATCTGAAAATCATAGGACTAGAGTTGAGAAATCCACTTTATTATTACTTTATCAAAGTACCCTTTCTCAATTAGTGATTATGGACAATATGATTTATTTTGATGAAGAAATTTTCATCTAAAAAGAGTTAACTCAATTCTATACAACATGGGGTGTAACTAAAATTTATTTACTATATGTGGACATGTATTTCTCCCTATCATTCAACTTACAATTCTCAAGGGAATTAGGGAAATCAACCAATAAGAGTATTTCAATAAGACAACCAAGAATAATCATACTCAATAGTGAAGAGGAAAGTGAAATTAGGTGTAGTAACCATAGGAGTTGAAGGAATTCTACGAGGCCATAAAAGTATTTTTGTGTTGTAGTATACCAATGAAAGAAATATGTTTTGTAAGGTCAGTCAGAGGGTAAGAAATGGTAGATAAATTTAAGAAAAAAATATGTTAGAAACCTACTAAACCTAGAAATCAATAAATCTTCTTGAGGGCACAATGTTCCTTATTAACTGAAATAGGTTATACAAAGAAAATTACATAAAATATAGTTATAGACAAAAAATAGATAGAGCTAGATAGAAGGAAATATAACCATAAATATCATATAATTAGAATTAGAATTCAGGACAAGCAATACTAAGAAAATCTTTATAAATATTCAAAACCTGATGTGATGGTCATCTTCTCTTCAAGGCGGAAGCCTCCAACATGAACATAGACCCAAAAATATTAATATTAACTTGATAACCAACTACATTCCTTCTACTACAATATATATCATATAGTTTCTGGTTGTCTAAAACCATAACCACCTACTGGACCTCCATTAATGAGGCCTTAACCACTAATGTAGTAGGAATTGATTAATATGGAAAGTTACATTTACTAACTTCATGACCTACTAATTCATGGGTCATTATTCATTATAAATTATCCCCAATAAATTAATCAACAATCTATTATACTCACTAGGGGATTTAATGATCTAGACTTATGTAGGAATGAAACAAGATACATATATACACATAAACATAGTCGTAGGCATCTGTCTTCATCTCAAATGGTTACTACAGGTCTGGTAATGTGAGCATTGGTGCAGAGAAGAGGTGATGCTTCAACCTAGAAAATGCCTTCTGTTAGGATTCATACCAAAAGAAATTTTCTTTCGCTTCTCCCTTGGTGTCTTGACTCAAAGGCCAAGTGATATGAGAGAACCCCAACACAAAATTGTGATAGAATTTGGCAAGACCCAAAAAGCTGCGGAGCCCTGTTAGAGTGGTTGGCGCTAGGCAATCCCGAACGACTTGTATCTTGGCTGGGTCCACACGCACACGCCGCTCATCAATGATGTACCCCAGATATTGAACTTGGGTCATACCAAAAGTGCATTTCTCCAAATTTCTACAAAACTTGTGTTGTTACAGGCTTTGGAGGAACTGTCGAATATGGTGGAGGTCCTCTTCCCAACTCTAGCTAAAGATTAGAATGTCACCCAAATAAACCAACACAAATGAGTTGGTGAAGGGTCATAAGATGTTTTCCATCAGCCTCATGAAGGTTGTGGGGGTATTCGTTAACCTAGAAGGAATGACCAACCATTTAAAAAGGCCCTCCTTGGATTTGAAGGCAGTTTTCCCCACATCAGAAGGTTCTATTAGTACTTGGTGATAACCAGACTTCAAGTCAATATTGTTGAAATATTTGGCCCCCTTAAGTTGGTCTAGAATTTCATCAATATGTGGGATTGGATACCTGTTTAGTCAATTTAATGTCTTAAATTGCTCTACATAAATTATCAATCCGGGTATCGTAAACTGATGAAGTGTGGTGCACTATATGTGCTTAGTTAACCTTTCTCTTACTTCGTTGTTTTATAGTTTATGTTCAACTCTTCCTAAAACTCTGCTTCAAACACATGTGCTGTGTAAAGCACGATTAAGAAGTAGTCAGAAATAACTTGAAATGAAACTGAAAGCAAAGAACTTGAAATGACTTGAAAGTAAATGACCACTTCCAATGGCACTAGACACCATTCATGCTGCTGCAAATAAAAGAAAAGAAAGTCACTTTTAAAACCAAAGATAAAGATTATCTCTCTCTAACTCGATGCTTCTAAGCACATGTACTGTGTAAAGCACGGAAAGAAAGTAGCTTAAGTGGAATTATAAAAGTGAGAAAAATATGCTTGAAAGACTAATGATAATAATTTGCTATTTCTAATTCTCTACTTCAGCCATATGTACTATGGAAAGCATGATTAGAAAGTAGTGAGGAAATAGTCTAGGAAGCACTTTAAAATCAAAACTTCTACTTTAAAGACTAGTGGTAATGATTTACTCTTTCTAACTCGATACTTCAAAGCACATGTACTGTGTAAAGTACGGAAAGAAAGTAGCTTAAGAACAGTCCAAAAAGCACCCAAACAAGCTGCAAGTTAGTGATATTTTGATCTTAAAGGATAACAGTTTATGATGAAGATCATTTATGTGTTAGCAGCTCTTTGAGAAATAAAATTAAAAATCAGCTATAAAAACAAAGGCAGCAGCTTGAACCTGTCAACTTCAAATACCATTAGTTTGTAAAGCAAATACATAAACATAAAAACAAATCCCGGGAGAAAATAAAATGCAATAATTCAAACTGTACAAGGCAGGGGCCCCCTTCTACCTATGAAATCAAAGCATACTTAAAATTGCATGAATGAAAATCTAATCTACCTTACATTCTACAAAGCAATATTTACAAAATGAAATCTAATCTACTTACATCCTAATATGCTCCATGACATCTACTTCACATCTCCTTCCATGTTGAGAACATCAAAGCTTTATTCAATTTCTTCAAAAGTGCAAAGTACAACAAAGCTCTCCAAAGAGAGACTAAAAAGAGACTAAAAAGACTCCAAAAAGACTAACTAATGAAGGAGAGAGACCTCCTATTTATACAAAAAGATGAGAGCCTTCTCATTAATGATAATCCATGAATCTCTCCCTCTACCTCTAGAGTCCTAATCAAAATAGGAACTGATAAGACACATGTCTTTTGAGAGTTACAATACAATTAGGAGATGTGACACATATCCTCATGATCCCATGATTCTTTCCAACCAAATTCGAATTTGGCCTTAGAGTGCCACATAAGGGTCTTCTAGAAGTCTCCTTTCAACCTACACATGTCAACAAACTCAACCCATTTGTTAGGTATAAGCATATGCACATTATTTTCTAATGTTTAACCACAAATTCACTTAAAAGGCTTAGAAATAATAAATATTGGAAAAACATAAAGGTAGCCCAATGATAATGAAAGTGGGATGAATGTGGTGACATAGTAGTGAAATGGAGGTGAAATGGAGGTGATATAATGGACATAATAGTGAAAGTGTAATGCAAATGAATGACATTTTCAAGACTCAACAATACCTATTCCGAAAAATGATCTTGTTCATCGGTCAATAGTTAACACAAAGTTTTGAGGTATCGTCTTTCTTTTATACTAACATGATTGGGATCCCATAGGGTGATGAACTTGGTCTGATGTGCCCTTTATGCACCATCTCCTGAATCAACCTCTTGATTTCATCATTCTCTATAATATAGTGTCAATAGATCGGTCCATTGGGCAGTGGAACACCCGAGGTCGGTTCGATGGACTGCTTGACCTAATAGTGTAGAGGTGCCCATGTGGGTGAGGTGAAGATGTCCCTGTACTCCTCCACAACCTTGTCCATTTACTGCTGCTATGCAGAGGATACCTATCTAGAGGTCGTGGCCACAATATTATTCTTTTCCTAAGGGTGAATCATAAGGAAAACAAAGTTCCTAGGTTAGGAAATGATCTTACTACATTGCATCATACTAATCAAATAAATGGTGGTAGGCAGTGCTACCTTCGGTATCATGTACAATTTACTGCCCAAAGTAATAATAATAGTGTTATGCCTAGAATCATACACAACATGTCACTTCCACAAGTATGGTTGGCCTAATAATACATCACAAACTTCAAGAGGAGTAACATCACATAGTACCTCATCTATGAAGGGCTTGATGTTGTAGGGAAGGTGACACTATTGGCTAATGTGAAGACTTTGGTGAGCTTTAGTATTGTAGCAATAATGATGTAACTCCTAGGGCTTCCTACTTTACTTTTATCAACCCGATATTTCATAACAAACTTGGAAGCAACGGTGTTGTATGCACAAGTACTAGCTCTTACTGCAGGCTGTCACTTGATCAGCTAGCGCAAGTTCGCTAGGAGCTTAAACCAACTTCTATGAATTCTCAGAAGAAGATTTTAATTGTGATGAAATAAATCTAACTCGAAAGAGGCTATTCTACTTGCAAAAAGAGAAGGAAAACTAAAATGTAAGACAAACCCTAGTGAACCCTAGCAAACCCTAATCTATCCATTAACCCTACTGTTACAGGAAAAGAGATCAAAACTGATGAAATGAGTGCCATTGACTATTGAAAAGGTAAATTGCATTTATTCAAGATACTTATAGAAAGAAATGAGAAGAAACCATCATTTTGTATTTTTGAGTGTTTTTATGTGAAATTATTATGCTTGTGATTTATCTGGTTATGTCTGTGTAGAGGTTTGGTGGCAAAAGAAGATGGAGTTAGCTTTTGCAGAGGGTGAGAAAAGTGTGGATAGGTCCTAAGAAGCCCCTAGTACCCTTCTGAAGACTTCCCTTGTGATCAGACTTCAAAAAATCACTCATAGGAAATTCTACAGGAGGCTGCAAGGGATCTACAGGAGGTTCTACAAGAGGATCTATAGGAGGAGGCCGAAAGTTGTTTTTGGAGTTTTGAAAGTGGAAAAATGATGGGAAAAGGGAACTAAAGGCTGGATGAAGGTGTTAAGGTGTCTATAATTTGCGAAGGAAGATCAAGAACGAACGTGATGGTTGGATTTGTTCAAAGGACGAAAGGAAAGCTTATGGAGAAAACGCAAAAATTAGGGCAGATTGGAGAAATGATGTGATTGACTTGGGAAATCTATGAGAAGTGAGCTGGTGCTGGCTATTGCATGGATGGATTGTGAGCTGGAAGGTCCTACAAGAGATCTGCGCAATTACGTAGCAAAACTGACCAGAGAAAGAACTAAAAACAGAATTTTGTCTATCTTGACCTAATCTTTGACCTAAAAATAGAAAATGTTGAGCAGTACCTTGTGAAAAAAAAAACATGTGAGAGAACTATGGTAAATGAATAGAAAATGATCTAAGCAAGTGAATCTGAACTAATATCAACTTTTCCAAATCAAGTTATCACACTAGCAGTTGCATGGAAGAGCAAAAATTGTGTTTTTGATGGCAGCAGTAGTGCCTTAACCTCAAATCATAGTCCCAATAAGGGAGAAAGGAGATCAGGGTCTGCTGTTGCCTTTTTGAGTCTTATTTTGTCACTACAGTAACCTACTTGATCAATTGAAACAATAACAACTATACTAACCATCAAAAGCAACCTATTCTAACAAATCGAAGTGAATTTATGCAACATAAATTAATTGATGAATGGAAGCAAGAAAACATATAAATACACAAAGGAGGTGCTGGAAACTTGGGTTGGGCCCTAACCCAAGAGCTTCAGCTCTCTGAAAGAGATCAATGCTGGCTCAAAACTGTTTCATCTTCATTTATTAATAAATAGCAGTTACATCACATAAACTGTTTTAAAAAAGAACTCGAAAATAAGCTGAATAATGTGCTACACAAAAGTGCGAAAATCTACTAAGAAATGGCTAAACTACTGAGGTTCAAAGCCTTCTTATTTATACAAATGGGGACTTCCAACAGTTCTCCAAAAATCAAGGAACTCAGCTTCCTAGAACTGAAGATAAACAACATCCCTACTTGACTTGCTCGACTGCCCCTTGGAATCATCAATGTGGGTCTTTGTGCTCCGAGTTGCTGATGGAGGATTAGAGGAAAGGGGTCATTAATGAAGGAGACACCCCCCCTACAAGTTCTATTCCCTGTTTTCCTCGAGTTTGGCTACCATTTGCTCATAAATTCCTTGCCTTTGTCCAAAATTGTCCAAAAAATCTGCATAAAACACTTATTAGACTTCATGGAAAAATGACTAACCGAATTCACTCTATTAGCATAAATATATTCAAAAGCATACATTAAACTAATGAGAATGGTGGATTAAGTCGAAATAAGAGGTAGAATGAGCCCATATAATTACCCATTTCTGGGGCTCATCATCACCCCCCTACTAAATGGGTTGCTCATCCTCTGAGAAACTAATCTAACTCTTCATCCTTAAGGGCTCTGACAGATTCCCTGACATCCCAAGCCTTTGATGTGATGTCTTCCTCCTTATCATGGAAACCTGATTTCCTATCCACTTCCTCCCGTTGTTTTTGTTCTTCCTCTTCCTTAACTCCTTCCAACAATCCTAGTAGCAGTGGAGGACTGACCTTAAGACCAATCCAGTTGGCTTTCAAATTTTGCATTGAGTGCTTATATAGGGGCACTCTCCTCATGGCCTCCCTCATCTTGTTTTGGGAGTGATACTACCTGATCCTTAGGCTATGTAGCAATGTATTCCATCTTCTCATGCAGGCATGAAGGCAGTCATCGCCAAACAATCTCTCCATATCCTCGAAATGAGCAATAGCTTGTGCTTGCCTATCAACATAGTCAGGGAAAACTTGAGGATTAGCTGCAAGGTGTTGGTGGGCATACATGAGAGCTAATGGGTCTATTGGTTTTGCTTTAATCATCAGGGACCCACTCAGCTCTTTTGTCATCATTTTCTGAATTTCCACTGTTCTCTTTTCTTCATGGCTCATCCACAAAGCCATAGTCATTAGCTGCAAGTCTCCCAATGCAGCATTTGGATCCTATAAATTCATGTCAGGAAGTGCCATGTTGTGTAGGTAAAATTTTGCTAGATTTTCTTTATCCTCAGCTGAGCTATGATCACATAAATGCATAAATTGGCCATAATTTTGAAATGGTATTGTTCCCCTCTGGGCCAGTGTCTTAATCTGGAATTGGAGCCACTGATCTTTGAGATATAGTGCATATGATTTAGTTGGTTGTCTGCACTGCAATGCCTCCATTGCCCAGCTAGCCATGCAGGCTAACTGGGCTTCCTTTTCCTGTAGCTTCCTTTTCAAAATCAACACTTCAGTTTCTGCCTGGGATTCTTTTTCTTGCTACTGTTTCATCAGTGTTTCACTATCTGTCTGTGGTTCTTCTTCTTGTTGTTGTTTCTCTGCTGCCTCACTATCTACCTAGGGTCCCTCTTGTTGTTGTTGTCCTTCCAAGATTGACAGCTTATTTCCTCCTTGAGGTTCCCTTTCTTGTCGTTGCTTTTTCAACAATTCATTTTCTTCCTGCAGTTGAGCTCTTCTGATGCTCTCTGTGTGCCTTACCATGCGTAATTCTATGCTCATCTCTCTCAACTTGTTTTCCATGTGCCCTATATCTTTGACCCCTTTGGATTTTGCAATCTGCATCCAGGTGTGGGTCCCGACTCTTTCCTTCTCCAGTTCGAAGAAAATATGCATTGAAAATTTTTTGTGGGATGATCTTCCCACCTTCTAGAAGGTTGTAGTAGGAGCCTAAGTTAGGCTGCGGTCCAGGCTCAAGTATCTCTTTTACCTTACCTTCATCTTGGGACTGTTCTTTTGCCTTCTTTTCCAGTTTTTCAGTTTCTTTGAGCTTGGCCAATGTCTCCTGTAGATAGGTTTGTGCCTCCTATATAACTGCTTTAGAGTCCATTAATTTGATCCTTTCCTTCCAGGTGGAGGTCTTAGGACTCCCTCTCTCGTAGGTGATAGAGATTTTGGAGGGAGATTCCTCCTTTATCACTGTAGGTGCATCCTCAATTATGATGGTCTCCTTTGAAGGTGGCTGAGGCTTCCCTATCTTGATCTTGGTGCTCTTTCGATCTTTGAAATACATAGATGTCTGCCTATTTCTCTTCCCTTTTTGCTTAGCTGGAGTGCTAAGTGCAACAAGAACAGCTGCTGCTTCTCTTGCTAACGTCTCAGGAGACACTTCTTCTTGTTGTTTCTTCATCTTCTACAGTCTTGCCTGTGTCTGCTATTCCTGATTTTGTTTTTGTTGTCTCTGGTGTTGTTTTCTCCTTTTCTTGCTGAGTTTTTGCCTTTCCTGTGGCAATCTTTTTCTTAGCTGTCTTGGGCTTCTTCTTCTCAGCTTTTGTCCTCTTCCTTTTCTCTGTTTTTGATGTTTTTTTCTTCTTTTCTTTAGGTTCAACTGTGGTGGTGTCTTGTTTCTCTTCTCCTCTCTATTTTTCTTCTTTGTCTTCTCCTAATTGGATGTTCCATGTTTCCTCATGGATTTTTGTTATCGGGAAAACTAGTGTCCATTTAGAGCTGCTAGTCCCACTAAGATGGGTAGCTATCTTAGAAACAAACAAACTAAAGTTACTTTTGTTTTCCTTTATGAGAGATAGATGAGAGAGAAGCAGAGAGTACCAACCTCAATCTTTCGCTAGTCTCCTTGCTCGTGTCCTCTCTCCCTTGATAGAGCTTTCTCCACTCCTTTCTCACTTATCCCACTTCAAAGAACACCTGTAGAGTCAAAGCAACAAAATACCATCAAATCACAGGGATCTATAACCATAAACAATGTAGGATCAGATGTACATTAACCATATAAATGCAGATACAAATACAAGATTCAGAGATATACAAGCATATGGAGGAAAAATCAAATAGATTTATTGATAGAAGTAGTAGAAGAGAGGATTACAACCAAGTTGTCTGATCCAGCATCATCCTCCCAACATGAAAGCCCTCTTCACCTCATACAAAGCAAGAGCATCCAACAATGTCTTCAAAGAGAAACCAATAACACTTCCTTGCAAATTACAAAATTCCAGCCTCTATATCTCTAGGATGAGGGATCCATATATAGATGTTTGCAGGAGAGTGAGTCATCTTCTGGGATTTTGATTAGTGTCATTTCACTGATAGTTCTTGGTTCCACTTGGAAATTTCATGATCTCTTACTCATCCCTAGGCGAATTCAAAGAGGCAAGTGTCATATGAACAATTTCTAGAAGATTCTTTGAGTTTCCACCTAGCAAATTGCCTCTACCATTTGTCTACTCTCATTCATCACACCCTATAGAAGGAATTTTCAGTATGCATTGCACCCCCCGTGTGTAATAGGTGAGATGCATCGCACCCTCAGCAAGGAGCAGGTGATATGGTCCAGTTTTGACCAGTTCTGAGTAGTTTTTCATGGAGAACTTCTTGGAAATAATGTAATCAGTTGACCTTGATCGTTTAGGGTATGAAATAACAATTTCAGGGGTTTGAGAGCCCTTGATTTATTGACATATGTGATTGGGGTTGCAGTGCCCAAATACGTCTATAACAGTTGCCCCCTAAAGTATGAGGTCTTAAATCTTCTGATGTCGGGTGAAATGCTTTATCATGAGGATACAAGGTTTTTCGAACTGGAAGGTGACCTGTAATAAGATACAATACAATACATTATCTTCATAATATTTTCACGATCTAGCTGAGGTGGGCATTCCCATGCTAAGATTTATAAATTCATTTTCATGTACATAGGATGGAAAATCGTCTATGTGGCAGACTGATGATTCTGGTAGAGTCATCATCCCTTAATTTGGATGATTATTTTTGCAACGATTATGTACATTTGATGTCTTTATTTTCCTGAATATATCGCAGCCCAAATGGATGAAACTAGATCCGGGGTCTTCAAACTCGTTCAATCTTAGCCCGAAGTACAAGTCGATCCATGTGAAAATATGTTCTGATGTCGAACATGGAAAGACATCACCTGATTACCAACCAATGATGTAAGCTGTTAACAGGCGCAAGAGGAATCATTGATAATGATGATGACCCTCAAGGTACTGTAGTACAATTCACGTGGTGTGAATACATGAGTCGATGTCGAACACCACGCAAAATATTTCGGTCAAAAGCCATTGATGTAAACCTATCGTCAGAAGTGAGAAACTTGCCATTGAGGCATGCAAGCTTCAAAGTATTGAAAGGGTTGTTACTAAGTCAACTTCTTGGATAATGAGCTGATGTCGACAAGAAGTGACCCATCGTAGGAGGGCCTTAATGAATCCCACATCTACGACACAGGATGGAGAAAATGATTTTGTGGAGGTGAAAACGATCTGATGATACAAGGTTCAGGGTGGCAGTCATGAAAGAATGGAGCGTTAAGGTATTGTAGTGGATGAGACGTTAGCTGGGTTGGTGAATTCTCTGAGCGACTTCTCTTGAACATATCGGTGACATTGGAATGGATTGGTAGCATTAACCCCAAAATGGATGGTACGGAGGACCAATGGTGATATGACCGGTGAATAGAATAACGCAACCCAACTCAATCATGGTGATGGAGTGAAAGTGTCATGTTCAAGAGCGACCTGCTACCAATGAAGTTCTTCAAGTTTTCTTCCCTTTTTCCCCAGTCATTACTGACCAGTACCTCTTTATTTTTGTCAAGCTTGAGGAGGATAACATATTCTTGTTCTATAATTTTCCCTTCGAGAAAATCTGTCGCTATGTTTTAATGAGCTTAGTGACCGTGAAAGTCACTCTTGTCTGCATGGACAAGTTTTTCGCTATTGTTTTAACGAGTTTAATGACAAAGATAACTCGGTCCTTTTCAATTTTAGAGAGTCTGAAAAGAGACATAAAGGAAACTCCAGTAGTCCTTTTTCGTAGTATAATCCCTGAAGTCCAAAAAAGTATAAAATAATTCGAAATGGATGTCTTTTCGATTACTTTAGCGAGTCGAAAAAGACCAACGCTCGATATTTTTGTGTAATGATCCCTCAGGTCCAAAAAGATTAAAATATAGAGGAGGGATGGCACTTCCAATCACTTTAACGAGCTGGAGAGCCCAATTGCTCGACAATATTTTCATATTTTACGAGTCAAAAAGGAGCTTAAAGGAGACTCATTTTTTGAGGAACGAGTGATGTTTTTGGATAGCAATTGGTTCCAAGTAAGGTTTGGAACTTTTCAATCACGACAGTATAAAGAAGGTGACTAATAGAATCACTTGTCGTAGTTGTTCCTCAAAAGGGTAAACAATCATGTGGAGGTGTATGATCAGCTAAAAAGAGTGGACGTGATGGTAAGAACACGACCAATGTTCAAAAGCTGATAGCTATGCAATCACAAAGGTTATTTACCGAAGGTGGGTTCATTTTTTAATGAGCTTGAACTCTGGGGGAACATATGCTCATTGCTAGGTTTATTTTTTAATGAGCTTGAACTTCACGTAAACCTACTCATTTTCCTTTTTATGTAAGCTGGGAACGAACAAACTATAAAGCCAAAAAGCTAAAAACACTAAAAAGCTAAACAATGAAATTGGTCGCTTTGCTTGTATAAAAAGGTTTGCATTCCCCTAGCATAATAAAAAAGAAAAAAGAAAAAGAAAAAGAAAAGTATTCAATAACCATATGGAAACTTACTGTGGTTAAGTAGGATGATTTTTTTTCAATACTTAGACAAAACACTTCCTGCACTTTGTCTGCCAAATAGACAAAGGTGAAAGGTCACCCAAACCGATCACATAACTTACAAGGAAACTTATCTCTACAGCTGGGTTTGTCCGCAAAATAGACAAGGGTGCATGCCCCCTAAGCTTTGTTACATTCAGCAGGCTACTCGTGGTAATTAGGTGGATGGAATGAAGGTTCCTTTATGAGATAAAGTGAAAGACTCGACTTGGAACTTTGCTCAACCTTGTTTAATTTTTTAACGAGGTTGACACCAATCAACGAACTATCCTCTGGCGACCTTTGATCACAACTCATAAGGGGTCATGAAGGAAAGATCTGGTTCCAATGCCCCCAGTACATAATGTACAACATCATTGAATTGATTGTCAGATGATGTAGGTATGGTAGGGCTTGGAGGCAATACCTTGCGATGATCCACACTATCAAAATGGTCAGAGTTCTTCTTGATCTTTGATGATGTAGAAGATATCATATGACAGGTTTCCACTGTGGCCACTTTCGCCAGATTACTCGGTGGCGAAAGGGCAAAAGTACCCATTAAGGAAGGGTCTTTTAGGAGACCTACTCCGATATTTTGAAGCGATTAAGAGCTTTCATAGATCAATGGAATGCTTATGGTGACTTGAGAACTATTGGGGAGGAAGGTGAGTTGGTCAATGATTGTGATTCCATCTTGAAAGGGGAATGCAATCTTTTTAAAATATGTTGACCCAACAGCAGCCATAGCATAAATCCAGGGCCTGCCCAGTAGGATATTGTAGTCAAGGTTTCCATCAATGACCTCGACTGCAATTTCTACTGTCTTGTCCCCTAGTTCAACTTGCAAGTTACTTAATATCCCATAAGGCATGTATGTTCTTCCATCGAACATTTTTAATGTCATTGATGATCGTGACAAGGGTGGAGAGCCTAAATTTTTCCACCAACTCATTGACATAATACAGGTAGATGCCCCCTCATTAGTGATTGTTCGATGAACAATTATATTGAGGGTTTTTACCTGTATGAGGAAAGGGAGTTGGGCCGGTAACTGAGGTTTGTATCCTTTATAATTAAAGGCCACTAGATTGGAATCCGTTGGATCAATCCCACCTATCGCTGATAACAAAGCTTGCTTTTGGGAGGGGCAATTCTGGAGTACTTCAAGCGTCGACATAGCAGATGTCGATTGGGCCAGATCCTCTACTATATTATAATTCTGTGCTACTTGAGCACGAGGATCAAATGTCAATTTGTGAACCACTCCCTTTGGCAGCTTTACTGTTAGCTCAGGAATGATTGGTGGAACAACTTCCGAAGAAGTCGTTGTCGAACTGCTTGGTTGATCAGTAGCCTTACCATTCGACGATTGTGGATTTCCATAATCCTTATTCCTTATAGATATCAAAGCATCATTTTGCTATTTTGTGATGGATAGCATAAGCACTTGGGATGGGGAAGCATGATCGATAGCAACCAGGTTTGTTTCTTGCCTCGGAAATGGATTAGTCAACACCGCTGGGGTACTTGAAGTTTTTAAAAATTTAATAACCTTGGCTTTATGTGGATAATTTTTCGTGAAATGCTCATCATCACATATGTAACATGGATAATGAGGTTTCTTTTGTCCAGTAGGGTTTTCAGAATATTTTTCAGGAGGTGAATCTTCCTGTTTCTTCTTTTGTTTTTTCCCTTTCTTCTTGCCCCCTGGTTGCTTCGGTTCTTTGCCTTTGTCGGTTGACACGGAATTAACCTCCGAGGCAGGAATTTTTTCGTTTTCCTTTCTATTGGAAACTGCAAGGGCTTTACCAAATGGGGCCTTTGCAGTTTGCGTACTCAAGGTGCCAATCATGCTGTCACCGGGATGAGAGTCCCTATTCGATTTAGGAGGAGGAGGAATAAAAAATTCTAGTCTAGGAGCATCAAGAATTTTGTCATACAGTGTGCCAGACTGAGTATAGATCAAGTCTAGATATTGTGCACGAGAAATGACTTGCTCTTCAGTGACGACTCCTCCTTTAGCCACATCCTCTGTAATAGAGGGTAACAATGAATTTATAAATAATTAAGCTAAAAGTTAATTAGGAACATACGTCTTCACAATTCTTCGACGACGCCGCCATTCATGAATATGATCAGATATGTGAGTGGCTGTTGTCTGTTTAAAGTTGGTAAGGAGTTCTATCCTTGTTTCGTACCTTATGGGTAATTGAAAATGGGTTAAAAAGGTAGTGGCAAGGGTACTGAAGTTGTCAAACGAAGCTCTAGGCAATTCTATATACCATTTAGTTGTTGGACCAGTTAACGTTCGCTAGAAAAGGAGAAGCCTAATCGAATCATCATTCAGGGCATTGAATGAACACCACAAATGGAAAGTCATCACATGATTCGACGGGTCTTCACCCGGATTTCCATTGAATTTAGTAATATCATATGGAATTTTATGAGGAATCATAGGCCACCAAGGGGCATAAGCAATTGGATCATTCGTCAAATGGTTTAGATATGGTAATTCTAGAGTTGCTACAAAGGGCAACTATTGATTCAAGTTAGGCGAAGCATACCAAGGATAAGATGGAATCGCCTGAGTAGTAGGTCTTTGCATACCAGCATAATGTATTTGATGTTGGTAACTTTGATAAGGTTGATGGGCATAACCATTATAATATGGTTGTTGATAACCGTTTTGGAAATACGATTTCCCATTACTTGCAAAGAGGTGTTGCTTAGGTCCTTGGTATGATTGTTGGAATTGCATTTGTTGGTATTGAACCAGCCATGGTTGTTGGACCATTTTCTGTTGCCCAATACTGGATGATTGACCAAGATGAGGCGTCATAGTACCTATTTGAGCCTGAGTCGCTTCGGATAAGGAGGCACTAACCTGAGGTTGTGATTGAATCGCTGAGACGAGAGGCTATTGTATTGCAACCTGAGAAACTTGAGGTTGACATACAACAGGTAGTGCTTGTACTTGCGATACAGTCATAATTGCAGGTGTAGTGGGAATATTCGACACAGGATGGATTGGTTGCATTGAATATACAACCCTTGGTTGTTGAGGTTGTATTGGTACCCAACCATTTGATGTAATTCCAGTTTGACCTAAACCTTGTTGTAAACTCTCATATGGTTGTTCTCCTAGAGGGAATAATGAAAAGGCATACTGCCCCCATATGGTGGCAATCTAGTACTTAAAGGGTAGATTGGCCTTTGAAGACACATCAGATCAACTTGTTGAGTTTCAAAATAAGAAATACCAAATGAGAATCTGGATGAAGAAATAGGAACTGACCATGTTGTCGAAACAGTCCCTAATTAGACTCCGACTTCTTGTTGATAACTTGCCGAGACAAATGGTATACCAGCAATCATTGTAGGAACGGTAGCAGGAAGCTCTGTCGTAGCCGTGTCTGTTAACACAGCCCTAGATGTTGATGGTTGTTCAGACATGTTTAGTCTATCCAAAAGATTTCCTAGAAATTCGACAGGATCTTGCGATGAAAAAGGACTAACTTTTGTGGTAGAAGGATGTAAGTGGATACTAGTTCCAAAATGCACTGAAGTACTGGGTGGAAGATCCTCCACTATCTCTTCTATAGCAATCAATCTAGGTGGAAGAGGTAGACTGCCAGGTCCGTAAAATATTTCTGGAGCCAAAGAATGTGTAGCTTCTATAATGACAGATACTAGAGGGGTGACACCTTCTGAATTAGCCCTAGATGGAGCTAGTTCAGGAATAGAAGTGTTTACCATTACACTAGGATCAATTCAAATGTCCTCTTGTAACTGCGGAACTTCTTCTGTAGAGGCAGGGGTACCAGAAATAATTGGAGTAACTGGAGTCTCTGAGTATGTTGAAACACAAGTTTCAAATAAACTAGGAGACTTCAACCCAGTTAAACGAGATTGCCTGGCCCGGAATGGTTTCGTTTCCAGAGTCAAAGATAGTTGACTCGTTAGTATCCACGAATGATGGGGTTTTGATTGACTTTCTTCCATGATTGTGGATTACTCGATCAACTCAAAATTAAAAGGGGAAAAATGTTATTCCGAATTAAATGAATTTTATGATGCTTTGACACAACTTGTTTTTTCAATTTTTAAGAGTCGAGAAAAAGCTAAAGGTGACTCTAGTCGCCTTCAATATTTAATGAGCCTGACGTGACAAGTGCTCAGATGGACCTTTTATTTTAAGGAGTCTGAAAAGGAATGAAAGTGAATACGTTGGAAATCTAGACAGAGGGATTATCAAACCAATCGCAAAACTACAGATTACTTTTTACGTACAGTAGTCAATCTTCTCGAATGTTGTGTTCAGTGCATTGCAATCGATAGGGCGGCAAACACGGCTTCCTAAGGATAAAGGATATAGCCTATTGTGGTCTCCCAATATATACTAGACGGTACATGGGAGCACAAGTCCATACTGGCACTTGTCGTATCAAATAGGAGGAATCACCCAACCTATGATGAGAATAATAGTTACCAGGCTTTATGACGCTAGAATACGTCTCTAGCCTGGACTTCTAGATGTTGTGCATTAGGTTCCAAAACGTTTTTATGTTCATTGAGGTTTATTTTACAGTTGATCTTTCTTAAGAAGTTTTCCTTTAAGGTTCACTACATGATGTAGATATACAATTCCTAAAACATGCAATCTAAGATGATAAACAGTCGTTTACTTTCTTTTAGCAATGAAAATCCTAGCTACTAAGGAAAGAGAAATAAAATTCTTTCAACATAGAGCAGAGAGCACACACTAGATGCACTTTTCCTAAATCAATTTCCACATGGAGTCTAAATACAAATGCACATGCATGTATTTGTTTTTTAGTTTCCTTAATGTGAGAATGAAAAAAAGAAAAATAAGTAGAGATTTGAGCTATTTCCTTTCAAAGCAACAGTACTAACAGTTTTCTCTTTTCGAAACGAAAGGAAGACTAAGACAACACTTTGCAATTTCGAATTTAAAACTGCTTTCGACACTTGAAATACTAATAATTTCAAATCAAATACAATGGAAAAAGTGTAATTGAGTATCTAAAAGAGGAATGCTTTACGACACTCTTTTTCTTGACTGAAAAACGAGACTTGCAACACTTTCAAATCAAAAGACGACAGTTCGATTAAGCTACTATTTGCAAAGGAGAACTGTAAATGATGAAAAGTACATAAAAAAACATTCACAATTCCTTCTAATGGAGGCTGAAATAATGCAAAGGAAGATGGTTTCAATAGTGATGTACTGATCATAGACAGCAAAACTACTGAATAAAGCTGAAGACAATGAAGAAAAAACCAAAATCTGGATGCAGAAACAGTCAATTTCAATCATCGCACCTGTAACATAGAAAATTAGGGATGCATCTCACCTGCAACACACGAGAGGTGTGATGCATCCAGATTGCCAATGAGAGACAGTGCAATGGTCCAGGGACGAGACCGAGCTTGGTTTTCACTCACAGTTTGCAACAAAGTTCATGGATTTAGGTTGCGCTAATGATTGTCAGTAAACAAAAAGTATAGGGGCTGATCTAATGAGGTTATTTGAGCTACCACTAGGGCAATTAGGATGATTGCAAGCTAGATGTTCAATTCATAAACCAACCCGGAGATTGACTGAAGCAACGTTGATCTACTTTGCAGTTGCATAGCAAAAGCAGTTCAAAGGCTAGTTGGCTTAACTTCAGGCTCCGTTAGTGGTTTATAAAGCAAAAAACAGTGACGAAGCAAACAAACTATTCACTCCCCAGCGGACTCACCATTTTTTTATTAGGAAAACTAGTGTCCATTTAGAGCTGCTAGTCCCACTAAGGCGAGTAGCTATCTTAGAAACAAACAAACTAAAGTTACTTGTGTTTTACTTTATGAGAGATAGATGAGAGAGAAGCAGAGAGTACCAACCTCAGTCTTTCGCTAGTCTCCTCGCTCATTTCCTCTCTCCCTTGATAGAGCTTTCGCCACTCCTTTCTCGCTTGTCCCACTTCAAGGAACACCTGTAGAGTCAAAGCAACAAAATACCATCAAAGCATAGGGATCTATAACCATAAACAATGTAGGATCAGATGTACATTAACCATATAAATGCATATACAAATACAAGATTTAGAGATATACAAGCATATGGAGGAAAACTCAAATAGCTTTATTGATAGAAGTAGTAGAAGAGAGGATTACAACCAAGCTGTCTGATCCAGTATCATCCTCCTAGCATGAAAGCCCTCTTCACCTCATACAAAGCAAGATCACCCAACAATGTCTTCAAAGAGAAACCAACAACACTTCCTTGCAAATTACAAAATTCCAGCCTCTAGATCTATAGGATGAGGGATCCATATATAGATGTTTGCAAGAGAGTGAGTCAGCTTTTTGGATTTTGATTAGTTTCATTTCACTAATAGTTCTTGGTTCCACTTGGAGATTTCATGATCTCTTATTTATCCCTGGGTGAATTCAGAGAGGCAAGTGTCATATGAGCAGTTTCTAGAAGATTCTTTGAGTTTCCACCTAGCAAATTGCCTCTGCCATTTGTCTACTCTCGCTCATCGCACCCTATAGAAGGACTTTTTAGTATGCATCGCACCCCTCATGTGTAATAGGTGAGATGCATCACACCCTCAGTGTGGAGCAGGTGAGATGGTCCAGTTTTGACCAGTTCTGAGCAGTTTTTCATGGAAAACTTATGGGAAATGATGTAATCAATTGACCTTGATCCTTTAGGGTATGAAACAACACTTTTAGGGGTTTGAGAGCCCTTGGTTTATTGACATATGTGATTGGGGTTGCAGTGCCTAAATATGTCTATAACAATTTCCTTCTCGAGTTCCTCTTTCTGCTCCTCTTCACTGCCAGATGGGCCAAGGTCATCAGTGAGAATTTTTATGTCATCTTCCGTAGACATGTTCCTAAAAATTTTCCAGGCTATAGGGATGTTGTATGTGTGGAGGGCATCCTCTAACTGTAATTTAATGAGCCCATGGTGGGCTAGTTGGTTTGGAACCCCTGCATTCAACTTGGTGCCACACTCTATCAAAGATTGGAGAAGGAAATATGGGAGACTGAGTTTTCTAGATGCAGGTAGGTCCATTCCATATCTTAGTTCATGCAATAATCTGAAATGATAACCATAGACTATACTATATCTCCCTTCATAGGAGATATATTTCATAATATGGTAGTTGACCTCACCCCATGGATGAGGTATACGTGTCCTTCTGACCCCATTCTTATCCTCTACTGGTTGTTCATCAGGTTGGAAAAATGTCTTTTTAGCAACCTGTCCTAATGGTTTTTCTTCTTTGCTTCAGGGGAGCCCAAGTGGAAGACCTGTGATTCTGTTGATGAATTCTGGTGTAAGCTCTATGGTTAGACCCCTAAAACTGACTGTAGCATGGGTTTTTGAATGGGGTCTTAAAGACATTAAAAATTTATCTGTCACTTCCTCATCATACCCATGAATTCTCTCAAAGAAAGGCATCCAATTTGCTCTGGTAAAGAGGGCTACCACTTCTGGGTGTTCATGCAATTTGGTGGAATTCAGAGGCTCTTTTCTCATAAAAGCCCCGTGTCATGATGTTTAGTGATTGCTAGAAATTCTCAAGTGAGGAGGAAGGCAACAAGTTTTCAAGACCGAAAACAGAGGAACAGCTAAGGTTTGTCTTTCTGAACCAGAGAGGGAATTTTTTCGTGTTTTTTCACAAAAGCAATTTGCAATTTCCCTCTCTTCAAACCCTATTCTCAACCTGAATCTACTTCTCGGGATTTTTGATGAAATCAAGACTTTGACAAAACAGAGAGTATATAAACCAGTGATTTTCTTTCTCACAAGATAAACAGACTGCCCAAATGCAAATTCACTTTTATTTTTAACAGGCTTGATTTTATATGGTTGCATCCCTTCTTTATAGGAGAATACGAGAAAGAAAAAAAGATAGACTTTTAGTGCAGACAGTAAAATGGAGAGACTTTGTGTAATTCAGAAAATCAAAGGCAGACTTTTGTTTTCAATTTCCCTTCCTTTTTCAACCTAGTACTTTGCTCCAAATCCCACCACCTTTTGTAGATATATCACATGCAGAGTGGGTTTCTGAGCCTACCTTGTTTCGAGCTCGAATTTGGCAAAAATTTCAAATTTTCCCTCTCCAGAGCTGCTTTCTGGGCTTCCTTGTGGAAAGGCTCCTGTAGACTATGTTTCCGCTCCTGTAGAATGTGATAATGCTCCTGTAGATCCCGATAAGCAGGAGGGTTTTGAAAACTGGTAGAGAGCGACTATTTCAATGTTCTGAAGGTGGTAGGTTAGTTGTTGTAGCCGAGAACTCATCGAACCAATGGAAATAAAAGGTGGTGGAGGCTTCTACCGCAGTGTACTTAAGCTGATGGCGTGATCTGTGATGACGAGCTGAGGTGGCAGGATGGGTACGTTATCCCGATCCGGACCATTAGTCCCTACTCCAATGCCATTATGGTTTTTCATGTTACCTGCCCACCATCACTATCATAACTCCCGTTATACGTTTCCACCACTACCGGTTCTGAGTTTTTCTTTCCGATTTGATGGACCACATGTGTTGACTACACCTTTTGACTGCCATTTGGATTGGACGAGGCTTGTTTGAACTGGACAAGGCTTGTTTGAACTAGATGAGGGTGGCCAGTTAGCTAGCCGCTGATTTCGTTTAATCACAACCATCTCAAAGGTTCGTGCAGTCTGTAAATAATATTCATGCAATAGAGGAATGGGTTTAGCCACTTACCTGTTAGTCGCTACCGTGCTCTGCATGCTCAGACTTTGGCACTTTGTTCTTTGATTGTTGCTGTTGTTGATGCTTGTGGCCTCTAAACTGGTGGCTTGGCTACCTTATGCTGGTGATTTTCGATCAGGAACCGCTCCTTGCACATTGCATACATCTTGACTGCACTGACCCTACCTCTGGAGCTTGTTTTTTAAAGGGATCAGCTGTTACAGGAATCCTACAGGATTTCCTATAGCTGCTTCTCCCTCTAAAATTTCTGGCTGATGCTTGAGCAGGGACTGAAGAGACAACTGAGGAAGGTTTTGAAGGAAAGGAAGAGCAATTGGAATGCATCAGGTAAGAAACAACTGAGGAATCCTGCTATTTTATTCATCAATTTTTTATTTCAAAAAACAAACAAAAGAAATAGAATTTATGTATTTTCTGTGCAGGGAAGGAAAAGCGAGTGGAAATGTAGTGGTGTAGGGATGGAATGGAGAGTTAGGAGGATGAATGGTGGCAGGGAGGTCCATATACCTTCTAGACAAATTTCCAGCCCTCAGATTCTTTTCTGAATTGGATTTTGAGCCCTCTGTGGTTTCTATAGGAGCCTCGTGTAGAATGCACAAAGTTTCCTGTAGGATGCAAAATTTCCAGGACATGTGAGACTAAGGCCTGGGAAAAGACAATGGAGATGGAGAAATGAGACATCAAGGGTGTATGCAGCCTGGTCATGTCCTTTTTTTTTTGAGACAGTTGGGGCGCCTCGAGGAGGTTTACACCTCCACTGCCTGCCCTGGGCGCCTCCAGGAGGTTTTTCACTGCCTACCCTAGGCGCCTCCAGGAGGTTTTCACCCAGGGATCTTTTATTCTCTTTTTCTGTATTTTTTTTTTCCTTTTTTGTTTTTAGGGTGTGGGTGGAGTGGAGGCAGAGACCTGCTCCACTACCAACACTGTTTTACTCATATTTTCAATAAATTCCTGCTTGGAGAGGGGTTTCCTGTAGATCTTAAACCTATGCCCATTGATGACCATGGGGATGGCTTCTTCATCGATGGTATGGATCAGGACTGAACCATTGTCATTGCATTTTTCTACTGTGTACAGTCCCAACTGTTTCTGGGAAAAATAGTGTCTTTTTTATCAACTAGCCCTCTAAGTTTGGTAGTTATCCTAGAAACAACAGTTTAAAGCAATTCGTGATTTCTTCTATGTATGATAGATAAGAGAAAGACAAAGGAACCAACCTCGATCTTCTGCTTGACTCCTTGCTTGATCTCTCTCCCCCTTGACAGAACTTGCAACTCCTCTATGTACTTATCCCGCTTGGAGAGTACCTGTAGAAACATAGTAACAAAGAACCATCAAGGCATCTTGATCTATTATATCATAATCATTACAGAATCAGAAATATAATGAACATACAATGGCATTCACGAATAATAACATTCACAATTGTACAGTTATATGGAAGAAAACTCAAAGAACTTTATTAAATAGAAGGGAGAATTACAACCCAGTTTTCTGATCCAGCATCATCCTCCCAGCATCAAACCCTCTTCACCTCATGAAATAGCAAGATCACACTAACAATTCAATGCTCTTTCCTTAAACTATTAGCACTTACTTGCAATTCACAATATTCCAGCCTCTAAATCTCTAAGATGAGAGATCCATTTATAGATGTGTGCAAGGGTGTGAATCATCTCGGAGTTTTTGATTAGTTTCATTCCACTTGTTGCATTTGGTTCCACTTGGAGATTTCTTGGATCTCTTACTCATCCCTGGCTGAATTCAGAGAGGCAAGTGTCATAGGAGAAGTTTCTAGAAGATTCCATGAGCATCCACTTGTCAAACTGTCTTGGGCATTTGTCCATCCTCACTCATCGCACCCTATAAAAGGCCTCATCAGTATGCATCACACCTGGCTAGTGTAGAATTCAGTATGCATCGCACCCTGACAGTGGAGCAGTCAGTATGGTCCAGTTTAGGCCAATTCTGGATGGTTTTTCAGGTGGAACTTTTGTGGAATGATGTAATCAGTTGACCATGATATTTTAGGGTATGAAACAACACTTTTAGGGGTTAAAGAGCCCTAGTTTATCGACATATAAGATTAGGGATGAAGTGCCCAAATATGTCTATAATAGTTGCCCCCTAAAGCATGAAGTCGTAAATCTTAATGTCGGGTGAAATGCTTTATCATGAGGATCCGAGGTTTCGAAACTGGAAGGTGACCTGTATAAGATACAATACAATACATCATCATAATATAATTTTCATGATCTAGCTAAGGCGGGCATTCCCATGCTTAGCTTTATAAATTCATTTCATGTACATAGATCAGATAGTCATCGGTAGATGTAGACTGGTGATTCTTCATATGTAGAGTCATCATCCTTGGTTCGGATGACCATCTGTGCAGCATCTTCGTACATTTGATGTTTTTATATCCCTGAATATATCGCAGCCCAGATGGATGAAACTAGATTTGGGGTCTTCAAACTCGTTCAATCTTCACCTAATGTACAAGTCGATCCATGTGAAAAGATGTTCTGAAGTTGAACATGGAAAGACATCGCCTGATTACGAGCCAATAATGTGATCTGTTAACAGACACGAGAGGAATAATTGATAATGATGATGACCCTCAAGGTACTACACTACAATTCACGTGGTGTGAATATATGATCCGATGTCGAACACCACGCAAAATCTTTCAGTTGAAGGCCATTGATGTCAACCTATCGCCAAAAGTGAGAAACTTGCCATTGAGGCATGCAAGCTTCAAAGAACTTGAAAGGGTTGTTTCTAAGTCAACTTCTTGGATAATGAGCTAATGTCGACAAGAAGTGACTCGTCATAGGAGGGCCTTGATGTATCCCACATCTACGACATGAAACGAAGAAATGATTTTCTGGAGGTGAAAACGACATGATGAAACAAGGTTTAGGAATGGTGGTCATGAAACATGAAGGTTGAAGGTATTGTAGTGGATGAGACATCAACTGGATGGTGAATTCTCAATTGAATGACTTCTCTTGAACATATCGACGACAATAAGATGAATTGGTAGCGTTAACCCCAAAAGATGGATGGTGTGAAAGACCAATGGTGAGACAACCAGTGAACGGAATAACCCAACCCAGCTCAATCACGAAGATGAAGTGAAAGTGTCATGTTCAAGAGCGACCTGCTACTATAAAGTTTTCAAGTTTTCTTCCCTTTTTCCCCAGTCATTGCTGACCAGTACCTCTTTATTTTTTTCAAGCTTGAGGAGGATAACATATGCTTGTTCTATAATTTCCCTTCGGGCAAATCTGTCGCTATTTTCTAACGAGTCTAGTGACAGTGAAACTCATTCTTTTCTAGGTGGACAAGTTTGTCGCTATTTTTTTAATGAGTTTAACAACAAGGATAAATTGGTCCTTTTCATGTTTAGAGAGTTTGACAAGGGACGAAAAAGAAACTCCAAAGGTTATTTTTCGTAGAATAATCCCTTAGGTCCAAAAAATATTAAAATAATACAAAAGGGATGACTTTTCGATCACTTTAATGAGCTGAAAAAGACAAGCACTCGAACTTTTTTGTGAGATAATCCCTCAGGTCCGAAAAAGATTAAAATATACAGGAGGGATGGCACTTCCAATCACTTTAACGAGCTGGAGAGGCCAATTGCTCAACAATATTTTCATATTTAACGAGTCTGAAAAGGGTTTAAAGAAGGCTCGTTTTTTTAGGAACGAGTGGTGTTTAGGGTAGCAACTGGTTTCGAGTAAGCTTGGAACTTCTCAAAAATGGTGATTTCTAGGAAGAGGTTGGCTAATAAGACCACTCATCACACATGTTCCTCAAAATAGTAAACAACCAAATGGAAGCGCATGATCGGCCAAAAGAATGGGGGTGATGAGAGGTACACAACCAAGGCTCAAAAGGCTGACAGCATGGCAATCACAGAGGTTATTTACTGAAGGTGGGTTCATTTTTTAACGAGCTTGAACCGTGGGGGGAACTATGCTCGGTTTTCAGTTTCATTTTTTTTTTTACAATCTTAAAATGGAAATATATGGTTGAATAAGTTGGTCAAAGATGTTCAATTCATTGTTTAGCACATGAACTTCTTTCGATGATCGTTTAACCTGCTCTATCACTCCATCAAATTGATTAGAAATACACATATATGTAGGAAAAATGAACTAAAAACTAACATTTTACTTGAAGTACGTGAAAAATAAATACAAAAAGTAGTTTTACCTTTCATTTTTATCATTTCATTTCAAATTTGGGATTTTGGAGCTCTGGAGTGGTTTTCCCCCTCAAATTTCACCAGTCGATTTCGGGAGATTCGATGGACTATTCTTTTCACCGTTAGGACTAGGTAGGAGCTAACCCTAAGCTCTTCATTTTCATTCCATATTTTCTTGATTCTGAGCAAGTTTTTCCACTTTTTTGGGCTCCTGGGGTTCAGAGATCTCGTTCCCCAATCATCGCACCTAGCTTGTATAGAAAGGTGTGATTCATACTAAGCTGCCAACAGGCCAATCAGTATGCATCCCACCTTGCTTAAAGGCAGGGTGCGATGGGCACAAAAAGGGAATTTTACATAGTGATTTTTCATCAAATTTTTGCCTGTTTTTGCTCAAATTTGGATCCTAAATCATCTTTTGTCTTCATTTCAGACATTTGTTGGATCAAGATGGTCTTTTCATGGCGTGAATGAGAACATGAAGAGGAGGACATGATTGCTTTACACGACCAGGGCACAGTTGCTGCATTACGAAATTGTGGTTTGCTGAAGTTCTTCCACATATCCAGCATGAGGCAACATATCAGTTTGTTGCAGTATTTTCTCGATCCTTGGGATCCAATTGACCAAGTATTCCAGATCAAAGGTAAATCTATTCCATTGATAGTTGAGGACATCTACTTTCTGATAGGTTTATTAAGGCGTGGTACCCCTCTTTCACTATCAAGATTCACCCATGAAGGTGAATCTGTGAAAGACTATATTTGTTAGTTCTACAGAGATGGATCTCAGCCTAGCAAAGATGCCAAGATCAATATCTGGGATGTCAATGATCTACCCTTGAGGACCATTTTATTTACCTTTGCTAGATTGGCTGGCAGCGTGGCTTTACACTTGGCAAACAGATCTTACATGCAATATGCCCTGGAATGCCTGGAACTGAAGGTGTTCAACTGGTGTGAGGCGGTACTTCCTGTCATAAAAGAGCAACTCTCCAAAGTAAAGAATGGAAGAACCAAGAATTTTGGCTATGGTTCCATATTGACTACTTTTTCTTTGGAGAGGATTCCACTGATGTAGCCTCAGAACATTTCACTGGGATTGACAGCACTGAGGGAACCACAGATGTAGAGATGGGTTGATCTTATGGCTAGACATGCCGGTCAGTCACAGATTTCCTTATCTGATGCCTTTTTCAAGTGGTTTGACCATCAGGAGATGGTATTTGTAGAATATCCATACGCCGGGATGGATTTCCGAGCTGACCCGGATTTGGCATTATCAACTGGCGAGCAGTTGAGTGCTATAGGTAAAATGATTTGACCACATTTTTGTTTATCAGTTTTATAATGTTTTTGTGTTTTTTAATGTTATCAAGACTAATCAAACTCATATGTGTGTGCAGATATTGGACCAGTGCGACTAATGGCATGCCCACGGGCAGTAGATGACGCTCCAGTAGGAGAGGCTATAGGGAGGACTGTCCTTCGGGATCTGGACATATCAGAGACCATGGCAGTGTTGCACGATCAGATCGAGGGCCTCACTCTCAGTATTCAGGATGTCGGGACTGATGAGCTACCTTTGAGGTTGCAATGCCATACTACTAGTGTGCCGAGTCAATGGACCAGGCTCTTGCACTTGATCGCATAGGCGGTGACATGTTATCACCAACATCATTAGTCTAGGATGCTTTTCTCCATCAATTTTGAGTTTCTTGGTCAGATGACCGATTTTGTCTTGGACACAAAACATTTTGTAAAAACCATTAACAGCTATATATTTTTTATTTTTGGAGTTTCATTTTGGTTAAGTTATGCAATCCTGTTGCAAATGTTGATGTAAAATGGTTTCTTTACAAATGCTACAAATGTCTATCTAACACATAGTTTGCTAATGAATCTGTCAATGTGTTTAAGTTTCTAGAAATGTGTTGATATTAAATGGAATCAAACTATCTTTCCAGAATCCTGACTCTTAGGAACATGTGATAAATAGTTGGGTTCCGAACGGAATAAGCACCAGTAAGTTGTAGAATGATGAGTTGTGAATCTAGCCTGACAACGAGTCGACGTATGCCATGTGAAATGGCATCAGAGAGAAGTTCAATCAATGCGCTATACTCAGCGATGTTGTTTGTCGATCGGCCAATACATATCCCCCTGAAACTCACTAACTCACCGCTTGGAGCGAAAATGGCCCAGGCTGCAGAAGATAGGTTCTGCATACTATGGCTAGCTCCATTGGCGTACCCAACAAATGGTTCCAAAAAGTTTGACATCTGCAACAAATGCGAAGTGGATTACCTAATCAAAATGACAACTCTAAAAGAGAACACAAAAAAATGCGATAAAATCATATGTACAATGAGTTTACTACACTTAATCAAGCATAGTAACGTTTAAGATACAACCCATTTAGAGGCTGTGATAGTGGGATCCCATCATAGTCGACCAACTCGTAGGCTCCTTTTGTTAATACCCATTTAACAATGTAGGGGCCCATCCATAATGGTCCGAATTTACTTGCTCCTAATTTGTCAGAGTCCTGATCGTAAATTAAGACCAAGTCACCTTCTAAGAAGACACTAGGCTTGAATTTTTTTTCAAATTGTGCCTTGACACGTTTCTTCTGTGCTTCGTTAGCCAACACAGCATCACGACGGGTTTCATCCAGGTGGATTAGTTCCAAGAAACGAGCCTCTTCTTCAGAAGTTTCAGGAAGCAGATCAATTGCAAGCTTGAGGGATGAGATTTCGTACTGAATTGGTAAGACAACTTCCAGACCATACACCAACTGAAAAGGCGTAAATGTGGTCGCATTTCTCACCGAAGTCCTATATGCCCATAGAGTTGAGTACAGGATTAAATTCCAATTCCGTTTGTGGACTCCAATCATTCTCTGCAACATGCGCTTAAGGACTTTGTTGATTTCCTCAACCTGTCTATTAGCCTACATATAATATGGAGTAGAACTGTCATGGGACAATCCTAATTTGGCAGTCAATTCAATCATCATGTGATTGCAAAAATGTGACCCATGATCTGTGACTATAGCCTGTGGAACACCAAATCTAGAAATTACGTGATTAAAAAATAAAAGAGCAGCCGTTTCACCACTATTGCTTAATGTAGGCATTGCCTCGACCCATTTTGTAAAATAGTTGACAACAACTATAATATACCCATGCCCTCTGGCCAAGGTGGGGTTACATGTCATGAAATAAATTCCCCATTTAGCGAATGGCCCAACAAAAACTACTCGATGCAATGGTTCAAGTGGTAATTTGGTTTTGCGATAAAAAATTTGACAAGCATGGCAACTTCTGACTATAATTATGCAATCTTTAAATATGGTGGGCCAGAAGTAACCTGCTCGTAAGATATTTTGTGTAGTAGCGTAACTAGATAGATGCCTCCCACAAGCACCTGAATGACAATCATTCAAAACTTTTTCGGCCTCCTCATGCATGAGGCACCTTCGTAGAATTGTATCGACACCACGACGGTAAAGTGTATCGCCAATGATCAAATAATCCTTGGCTTGGTATCGAGTACGCCATTGTTCATTTTGAGAGGTGTTAGGACTAAAAGTTTGGGTTTGGAGATAGACAAATATATCTCCATACCATGGATTTTTTGATGATATCAGAAATAGAGTCTCATCCACGATTGATGCTTTGGATGTTAAATCGTTGGATGACGAGGGAAGGTCACAAAGTAACTCCGCAAAGACTAGAGATTTCTTTGATTTGGATTTGGTGAATTCCAGATAAAATTCTTGGAAAATGGCTATTCATCTGGAATATTTGGCCCCCATCAATTGACGCGACAAAATGTAGGTCATAGGGTTGTAATCTAACATAATGGTAGTTTTTCGAAATAGAACGTAGTGTCGAAATATCTGTACTGCTTGAACGGCTGCTAAAGCCAAATTTTCAACATAAGAGTACTTGATTTTGTATCATTAAGATTGTGACTTAAATAATATATTGGATGTTCAATTTCACTATCTTCTTGCACTAAAACCATGGCGATGGTCGTATTTGCAGCCGATAGATATAGGCTAAAGTCTTTTTGATAGTCAGGAGTGTACATTAATGATGCTTTTATTAGGGAATCTTTTAAAGCATCAAAGGAAGCTTGCGCAACTAGATCCCAGTGGAAGGGTACTCTTTTTTCCAAAAGATGCTTATAACCTCTAGCGAGTTCAACATAATGTGGAATAAACCTCCTCTGAAATTTAGCTTTGCCTTGGAGTCTCTGAATTTGAAGTAAAATTGAAGGTGGAGGCATGTCAAGGATTGCCTGAACCTTAAATGGGTCGAGTAGAATTCTGTCCTTAGAAACTACGAAACCAAGTAGTCGACCAAACCCAACACAAAACACACACTTGTGTGGATTGAGTCCTATCTTGTAGTGTCGGCAACGTAGAAATATGGCTCTCAAATGCTGCGAATGATTAGTCCACTTTCGTGAATGAGTCGGTAGATCATCGAGATACGTTGAACGATGTGTTTGATGTCATGGAAGGCGTAATTCATTGCCCTTTGAAAAGTTTCCCATGCGTTCTTCAAACCGAAAGGTAATTTATGATACGCGAATGTGCCCCACGGACATATAAATGCAGTCTTCGACTGGTCCTGTGGGCGGATATTGATTTGATTGTATCCGGAAAATCCATACATGAATGAAAAGATTTTGCATCTGGCACATTCATCAATTATCTGGTTGATGAAGGGTGTAGAATAGTTGTCCTTCGGACACGCTTGATTTACATCCCTATAATCGACGCACACTCTAATTTTTCCTTGTTTTTCATTACACGAACAATATTCGATACCCAATCAGTGAGAGGAACAGGTAAATGAAACCAACATGCAAAAGTTTTTCAACTTCTGCTTTAATGGCAGTGGCTTTCTTTGGATGAACAGGTCGGAGCCATTGTTGTATTGGTTTGACATCTGGATACATCTTTATTTCATGTTTGACAATTCTTGAGTCGATGCCTGGTATTTATTCATATGACCATGCAAAGACATCTTTGAATTCGTGAAAGAGAGCACAGTAAATTTCTAGTTCTAATGGAGAACAAGATTTTCCAACGTGAAAATTCTCTACAACATTAGGTTTGGTCGAGATATTAATGGCGATAGTTTCTTCAATATTGGACAGATTTCGTTCAAAATCTATTGTGTTTACAGTATTTGATAAAAAATAAAAAATTGAAGGATGAATAAGGTCGCTTGAATAATCTTCATTGTTATCTTGAAGGTGGGAACAATGGTGGTAATCTTCCCATGACGTCTCTCCTATCATCATTGAAGGGATGATTCCTTCGTCTGTAGAATGTATACGAGACCAAGGATTGGAAGAGGTACCATACTCTAAAGACCTATCTATCCAAACACTTGTTGAGTGCTAATTCAGGTTTACCACCCAGGCCCAGAAAATTTATTGCTACAAAGATTCTATGGGGCTAGGTGGCAACACCTCGTAATGATCCGTACCATAAAAATTGTCAGAGATCTTCTTAATTTCAGGGGTTGTAGAAGATATCATATGACAGGTTTTCACTGTGGCCACTTTCGCAAGTCTAAGTGGAGGCGGGAGGGCAAAAATACCCATTAAGGAAGGATCTTTTAGGAGACCTACTCTCACATTTTGAAGTGATAACTTCCATGGATCAATGGAATGCTTCCAGTAGCTTGTGAACTATTGGGAAAAAAGGTTAGTTGGTCGACGATTGCGATTCCACCTTGGAAGGGAAATGAAATCTTTCTAAAGTATGTAGACACAACGATAGCCATAACATAAATCTAGGGTCTTCCTAGTAAAATATTGTAATCAAGGTTTCCATCAGTGACCTCGACTTCAATATTTGTTGTCTTTCCCCCCAGTTTAACTTGCAAGTTACTTAAAATCCCATATGGCATGTATGTTCTTCCATTGAATGCTTTTAATGTCATTGATGATCACGACAAGGGTGGTGAACCTAAAGTTTTCCAGCAACTCACTGACATAATACAGGTGGATGCCCCCTCATCAATGATTGTTCGATGAACAGTTTTATTGAGGGATTTTAACTGTATAAGGAAAGCGAGTTGGGCCAGTAACTGAGGTGTATATCCTTTATGATTAAAGGCCATAAAATTGGAATCCGCTGGATCAATCCCACCTATTGCTGATAACAAATCCTGCTTTTGGGAGGGGAAAATTTATAGTACCTCAAGTGTCGACATAGCGGATAGCGATTGAGCCAGATCCTCCACTATATTATAATTCTATGCAGCTTGAGCACTAGGACTAAATGTCGATTTATGTACAACTCCCTTTGGTGGCTTTATAGTTAATTCAAGAATAATGGGTGGAACAAATTCTGGCAAAGTTGTTGTCGAACTACTAGGTTAATCCATAGCCTGGTTGTTTGACAATGATGGATTCCCATAGTCTTTATTCCTTGTCAATATCAAAGCATAATTTTGTTGTTTTGAGATGGATAGCATAAGCACTTGGGATGTGGAAGCATGATCGATAGCAACCAGATTAGTTTCTGGGTTCAGAAATGGATCAATCAACACTGCTGAGGTATTTGAAGTCTTTAAAAATTTCGCAACCTCAGCTCGATGTGGACAATCTTTCATCCAATGCTCCTCGTTGCATATGTAACATGGATAACGAGGTTTCTTTTGCCCAGTAGGGTTCTCAGAATATTTTTCAGGAGTTGAATCTTCCTATTTCTTCTTATTATTTTTCCCTTTCTTCTTGCCCCCTGGTTGCTTTAGATTTTTTCCCTTGTCAGATGACACGACATTAATCTTCGAGGCAAGAGGTTTGTCATTTGCTTTTTGACTAGAAGCTGCAAGGGCTTTACTAGATGGAGCCTTTTTGGTTTGGGTGCTTGAGGCACCGATCATGCCATCACCAACATGAGAGTCCCTGTTTGATTTAGGAGGGTGTGGAACATAAAATTCTGGTCTAGGATTGTCAGGAATTTTGTCGTAGAGTGTGCCAGACTGAGTATAGATAAAGTCTAAATATTGGGTAAAAGCAATGACTTGCTCTTCAATGACAACTCCTCCTTTTGCCACATCCTCAGTTATAGATGGCAATAAGGACTTACTAAACCACTCAGCTAAAAGTTGATTAGGAGCATATGTCTTTACCATTCGACGACGACGTCGCCACTCATGAATATGATCAGATATGTGAGTGTCCGTGGTCTGTTTAAAGTTGGTAAGGAGTTCTGTTCCTGTTTCGTACCTTATGGGTAACTGAAAGTGGGTTAGAAAATTAGTGGCAAGGGCACTGAAGTTATCGAATGAAGCTCTAGGCAATTCAATATACCATTTCGCTGCCAGACCAGTGAGCGTTCTCTGAAAAAGGCGAAGTCTAATCGAATCATCATTCAGGGTGTTAGAAGAGCACCACAAATGAAAAGTCATTACGTGATTCGATGGATCTGCTCCTGGATTTCCATTGTATTTAGGAATATCGGAGGGAAGTTTATGAGGAATCGTTGGCCACCAAGGGGCGTATGCAATTGGATCATTCGTTAGCTGATTCAAATCTGGTAATTCTAGAGTTGCTACGAAAGACAACTGCTAATTCAGGTTAGGTGAAGCATACCCAGGATAATATGGAATCACCTGAGCAGTAGGTCTTTGCATACCAACATAATGTATCTGATGCTGGTAACTTTGATAAGGTTGTTGGACATAACCAATATAGTGTGGTTGTTGATAACCATTTTGAAAATGTGGTTGTTCATTACCTATAAAGCCTTGTTGCTTAGGTCCTCGGTAGGTTCGATATTGACCAAGCCCAAATTGAGGTTGGGTTTGCTAGAATTGCGGTTGTTGGTATTGCACCAGCCATGGTTGTTGGATCATTTGTTGTTGCCCAACACCAGAAGATTGACCAAGATGTGGAGTGATAATACCCGTTTGATACTGAGTCATTCCAGGTAAGGAAACACTAACCTGAGGTTGCGATTGAGCCGTAGAGACAAGAGGTTGTTGTATTACAACCTGAGAGACTTGAGGTTGAGACACAACAGGTAGTGCTTGTACTTGCGACATAGTCACAATAGCAAGTGTAGTGGGAATATTCGACACATGTTGGATCAATTTCATTGAATATACAACCCTTGGTTGTTATAGGAGTATTGGTACCCAACCACTAGATGCAATTCTAGTTTGACTTGAATTTTGTTGTAAACTCTCATATGGTTGTTCCCCAGGAGGGAACAATGAAAAAGCGTACTGCCCTCCATATGGCGGTAGTCTAGTGTTCAAAGGATATATTGGTCTTTGAAGACTGGTCTGTCCAAATTGATACTGGAATGTAGGATCAATTTGCTGAGTTTTAACATAAGAAATACCAGATGGAACTTTGGATGAATAAATAGGAGCAGACCATGTTGCTGAAACAACCTCTAAGTGGATTCCCGCTAGTGATTGATAACTAGCTGGAACAGATGGCGTACCAGCAAACATTGTAGGAATGGCAACAGGAAGTTCTATCGTAGCTGCATCAGATAACACAGTCCTAGATGTTGATGGTCGCTCAAACATGTTTAGTCTATCCAAAAGATTTCCTAGCGATTCAACAGGAACTTGCGATGAAGGATGCTTAAAAGAACCAAACTTAGGAGTAGAAGGATACAAATGAATTCCAGTTCCAAAATGTATCGGGGTACTAGATGGATGATCCTCTACTATCTCCTACATAGCAATCAAACTAGGTGGAAGAGGTAGACCGTCAGGTCCGTAAAAGATTTATGGAGCCGAAGAAGGTATAACTTCTGCAGCGACAAATACTAGAGGGGTGACACCTTCTGAATTCTGAAACTCGACTTCCAGATGTTCAGGTAAATGCACTTCAGTCTCTGGATCAACTCTAGATGGAGCTGTTTCAGGTATATAAGTGTCTACTGTTATACTAGGATCAGTTCTAATGTCCTCTTGTAACTGCAGAACTTCTTCTCTAAATGCAAATGTACCAGAAATGATCGAAGTAACTGTAGTCTCTAACGATGTTGAAACAAAAGTTTCAAATAAACCAGGTGAATTGGACTTAGTTAAACGAGACCATTTTGCTCGGAATGGCTTCATTTCCGAAGTCAAAGACGGTTGGCTCACTAGTCTCTGCGAATGACGGGGTTTTGATGGACTTTCTTCCACTATTGTAGATTACTTGATCAACTGAAAATTAAGGGGAATATGACGTTATTCCGAATTAATGAATTTTAATAACGCTTTGACACAACTTTGCTTTCTCAGTTTTTAAGAGTTGAGAAAAAGCTAAAGATGACTCTAGTCCCCTTTTATTTTTAATGAGCCTGAAGTGACAAGTGCTCAGATGGACCTTTTCTTTTAAAGAGTAAAAAAGGAACGAAAGTGACTACTCTAGAAATCTAGACAGAGGGATTACCAAACCAATCGCAAAACTGCAATATACACCTTGGTGATAAATTAAAGAGAAATTACCAAGGACTTATGTACGGTAGTCAATCTTCCTGAATGTTGTGTTCAGTGCATTGCGATCGATAGGGCGACAGACTTGGCTTCCTACGGATAAAGGATATAAGCCTATTGTGGTCTCCCAATATATACTTGATAGTACGGGGAGCACAAGTCCATGCTAGCACTTGTCGTATCAAAGAGGAGGAATCACCCAACCTTCGATGAAAATGATAGTTACTAGTTTTTACGACACCGGAACACGTCTCTAGCCTAGACCTCTAGATGTGTTGCGTTAAGTTCCAAAGCATTGTTAAGTTCATTGAAATTTATTTTAGAGTTGATTTTGTTTAAATTTTTCCTTTCAATGGTTCACCGTGTGATGTTGATTTCAAATTCCTAAAAATGTAATCTACAATGATAAACAATCGTTGTTTATTTTGAGCAATGAAAATCCTAGCTACTAGGGAAAGAAGATTACAAGTTCTTTCAAACAAAGAGCAAAGAGCACACACTAGTGCATTTTCCTAAATCATATTTCGCACACAAACTAAATGCAAATGAAAATGCATGTATTTGTTTTTCATTCCCCTTAATCTGAAAAAATGCCAAAAAGGAAAACTAAGTATAGCAAAGACCTGAAATATTTCAGTCAAAGCGACATTTTCGACAATTTCTTTTTCAAAATAGAAAGGAAGACTAAACAAAACTTTTCAATTTCGAATAGAAAATTCTTTCGAAACTTCAAATATCAACAAATAAAATTAATTACAAGAAAAAAAGTTCAATCAACTATCTAGGGAAGGAAGACTCAATGACACTTCTCTTTTTGACACAAAATGACAGATCGATTTAAGCAACTTTTCGACAAAGGATTGTAAATGATGGAAAACTACATAAAAACATTTACTAAACCTAATCAATGGAGGCTGGTCTATGTGATGCAAAGAGGCTTCAGTAAGGAGGCACTATTCATAAGCAGCAAATCAACTAAATAGAACTGAAAACAAGGACAAAAACCCCAAATTTCAAGAATGGAAATAGGTTCAGTCAGTCATCGCAACTGGGCTTCACAGAAATAGGGATGCATCACACTTTATAGACTCAGGAGGTGTGATTCATACTGGTTCACAGCGATAGACAGTGCAATGGGCCAGGGAGTGCAACTGAAGTGGTTTTTGGCTCAGATGTGCAACTATTTTCAGTGAGTTAAGCTGAATTATGATAGATAATAAAGAGAAAAGTACAGAGGAATGATCTTGAGAGGTTACTGAGCTACCAAAAGGGCATATAGAATGCTTGTAAGTCAAATGTTTAATTCGTAAACTAAATTAGAGATTGAATGAAGCAGCATTCATCTACTATCCAATTTCAAATCAAGAGTAGTTCAAAGGCTACATGGTTGACTTCAGGCTCACTCTATAGTTTATAAAACAAACATTCACAACAAATAAACACCTATTCGATCCCCAGTGGAGTCGCCAATTTGTTTCTAGGAAAACTAGTGTCTTTTCAATCGACTAACCCTCTAGGTTTCGCAGCTATCCTAGAAACAACAATTTAAAGAAATTCGTGGTTTCTTCTATGGATGATAGATAGGAGAAAGACAAAGGAACCAATCTGGATCTTTCGCTTAACTCCTTGCTTGATCTCTCTCCCCCTTGACAGAACTTGCAACTCCTCTTTGTACTTATCCCGCTTGGAGAGTACCTGTAGAAACACAGTAACAAAGAACCGTAAAAGCATCTTGATCTATTATATCATAATCATTACGGAATCAGAAATATAATGAACATACAATGGCATTCATGAATAATAACATTCACAATTGCACAGTTATATGGAAGAAAACTCGAAGAACTTTATTAAACAGAAGGGAGAATTACAACCCAATTATCTGATCTAGCATCATCCTCCCAGCATCAAACCCTCTTCACCTCATGAAATAGCAAGATCACACCAACAATACAATTCTCTTTCCTCAAACTATTAGCACTTACTTGCAATTCACAATATTCCAGCCTCTATATCTCTAAGATGAGGGATCCATTTATAAATGTGTGAAATGGTGTAAGTTATCTCTAGGTTTTTGATTAGTGTCATTCCACTTGTTGCATTTGGTTCCACTTGGAGTTATTGGATTTCTTACTCATCCCTGGGTGAATTGAGAGAGGTAAGTGTCATAGGAGAAGTTTCTAGAAGATTCCATGAGCATCCACTTAGCAAACTGTCTCAGACATTTGTCCATCCTCGCTCATCGCACCCTACAGAAGGCCTCATCAGTATGCATCACACCTGGCTAGTGTAGAAGTCAATATGCATCGCACCCTGACAGTGGAGCAGTCAGTATGGTCCAGTTTAGGCCAATTCTGGATGGTTTTTCAGGTGGAACTTTTGGGGAATGATGTAATCAGTTGACCATGATCTTTTAGGGTATGAAACAACACTTTTAGGGGTTAAAGAGCCCTAGTTTATTGACATATAAGATTGGGGTTGAAGTGCCCAAATATGTCTATAACACTAGCCATCTTGTTTTCAATTTTCCCTTGAAATCCTTATATCTTGAATCATATGGCAGCACCCAATCTCCTTCCTGGAATTGTTTTTCTTTGAGGTGTCTGTCATGCCATATTTTTCTTTGAAGTTGGACTACCTCTGAGTGGAGAAGGGCCTACAATCTTTGTTCATCCAATCCATTTAGCTGAAGTAACCTTTCCTTTTGTGGACCGCTGAGATCTAGGTCCAACTGAGCTGCCATCCTTAATGTGTTATAATCAAATTCTATTGACAGCAAAGCCTTCTTCCCATAGACCAGCTCATAGGGTATGAACCCTGTGGTGGTTTTCTAGGTGGTGTTATAGGCCTAGGTGGCCTCAACCAATCGATCTGCCCAATCTTTTATGTTGCTACTCACTACCTTGGTCAAAATTCTTTCTAAAGCTTTGTTAGTGACTTCCACCTATCCATTTGCTTGCGGATGATAAGGGGTGGAAGTTCTATGCTTAATTTTGTGATGTGTGAGAAGGTCTTCAATCAGATTGGATATAAACTAACTCCTTTGATCTGTGACTAATTCTCTTGGATAGCCAAACTTGTAGAAGATATTTTCTCTCAAAAACTCAGCTACTTTTTCTTCTGTTGTTGCCTTGATCGCCTTTGTTTCTGCCCATTTTGTCAGATAATCAGTCCACACAATGATGTAAGATTTTTGTTTTGAAGGAGGGTTGATAGGACCCACAAAGTCCATGCCCCACTTCTCAAATGGCTCAAAAGTCACTTGAGGTTACAGGGGCATCTCATCCCTTGGAGTAGGTTTCCCCATCCTTTGACAGCTGTCATTGGCTGATATATCTTCTGACATCTTGATGAAGAGTAGGCCAATACTAACCTGCTTGCATAATTTTGAAGGCAGTCCTCTTTGCTGCAAAATGGCCCCCACAGGGCCCATCATGACAGGTTAGGAGAATGTCAAAAACTTCCTCCTCCCTGACACATCGCCTCAAAGTCTGGTCTGGGCCAAGTTTAAAAAGATTGCCCCCAATCCAAGTGAATGGGCCACTTTTCCTCACAATCTTGCTCTTCTCTTTTGAGGACAGGTGTGGCGGAAACTGTGCTGAAACTAAGTAATTTTTATATCAGCAAACCATGGAGAGAGTACTGAAATAGAAAATAGGTGTTCGTCTGTCATTTGATCATCCACCATTCCTTCTTCACCTGCAAGCAGATCTAGTCTAGACAGAAAATCAGCAACAACATTTTCCTTACCAACTTATCAACAATGGTTAAATCAAATTGTTGCAATAAAAGTAACCATCTAATAATACAAGCATTCACATTTGGTTTTTTCATCAAATACCTAATTGCAACATGATCAGTGTGCATGAATGTTTGATAGCCAGTGATGTAGTGTCTAAACTTATTTAGGGAATGGACTACAGCTAGGAGCTCTTTTTCAGTTATAGTGTAGTTTAATTCTTCCTTGGAAAAGTTTTTACTTACGAACTATATGGCATAAGGCAGCTTCTCATCAACTTTCCCTAAGGCTTCTCCTATCACTTTGTTCGAGGCATCTGTATGAATGTGCAAAGGTAGGGCCCAGTTTGGACCTCTCAAAATTGGAGCAGTTACCAGTTTACCTTTCAAGATTTCTAGAGCTTCTTGACAGTTGTCAGTCCATATGAACTCAACATCTTTTCCCAAAAGACCAAAAAATGGAGAGGCTAGCTTACTAAATTCCTTAATGAATCTTCTATAATACCCTACTAAGCCTAGGAAACTCCGAACATCTCTTACCTTTTGAGAAATTGTATGACCTAGCATGGTCCCTTCAATCATTAGGAATTCACATTTTTCGGGACTGAGAGACAGGTTCATTTCGATGCACTTGGCTAAAATTTTTCCCAGTTTAGTCAAAGCTTCCTGGAAGTTAGAACGATAAGGGGTAAAGTCATCCATATAGATTTCCACTGAATCATGAACCAGTTCAACAAATATGCTCAGTACTACTCTCTGGAAAGGGCAGGAGCATTGCACAACCCAAAAGGAAGGACTCGGTATGCAAAAATACCCCAAGGACAAGTGAAAGTGGCCTTATCTTGGTCTTCTAGGCTGATTTGGATTTGGTTGTACACGCTAAACCCATCTAGGAAGGAGAAGAACTTCTTCCCTGCCAGGCCATCTAACACTTGATTTATGAAAGGTAAAGGAAAATGGTCCTTCTTGGTGGCCTTGTTTAGTTATCGATAATCAACACAGATTCTCCACTTCCCATTTTTCTTTGGCACCAGCACCAAAGGTGAGACCCATTCACTATCAGAGATGGGGTAGATGAATCCTGCATCCAGCAACTTTTGCAGTTCTTCTTTGACAATATCCTTAAGGGTTGGATTCATCCTCCTTTGAGGCTGCCTAACTAGTTTACAATCTTCTTTAATGTAAATGTGATGAGTACAGACTGAAGGGTGGACTCCCTTCATCTCCTTATAGCTCCAAGCAAAAGCATCCAAGTGGTTTTTCAATAAGCTACAAATTTCTTTCTCTTGAAAGGTGGATATGGATGAGTTGATCTTCAAGGTTCTCTCTGGGCCAAATTCCACATTCTTAACTTGGAGAGAGGTCGGATCAGCCATATAGAGATCAACTAAAGCATTGGCTTGGGTCTCTTCCACGAGCTCTTCTAATGGAAATACACTGGGGAGTGGATTCTGAATCAAGTTTTCAATAAGATCATCCTCAGTTTGTGGGCCCCCCATGGTAGCTTCTATTATATACAATGGTGTGGAATAGACTTCATCCTTATCTTCCTCTTCCAACCAGAGAGGTAAATCATATTCTAATAGAGGTTGGGTAGGAGGATATAGGACTAGCTGTTTGGACATATACCCATTCTTGATTGTCATGTTCCCAGCTCGACAACTGATGTAGGCATCCGCAGTAGCCAACCAGGGTCTTTCTAGGATGAGAGGATACCGAGTGAGATTTTCCTTTGGCTGGAGAACCAGGAAATCAGCAGGGTACTCCCAAGAATCAATAGAGACCATTACATCTTCCACAATCCCCTTAGGGGTCAAGGTGGAGCGGTCTACTAGCTGCAATATTGTTGTGGTCTTTCTTAGGGAACCCTGAAAGTTGAGCTTGAGCATAGTGTCCTTGGTCATCACATTAATGGCAGACCCTAGATCAATCAGGGTATGGGGGATGATGGTGCCATTGATGTGGACATCGAGTATAGGACTCCCAGGGTCTAGATATTTCAGACAGATTACATACCCCAACATTAGGTCGGACAGTTGTCCTATGACATTGATAGTTGGATCAACTCTCCTGCACCTTCCTAGGTGCCTGAAGCACTTCTCCTTGATCATATTGTTGTATATATGCACATCGTTTATGGCTTGGAGAAGTGGTATCTTTACACATAACTATTTCAATTCTCCCAGAAGTTCAATTTCTTCTGGGGTCGGTTGTGTGGTTCCAGTTAGTTTCTTACGAAAGCGTGGAATGGCTTTTGGTTCACTTTCCTGTTTTTCTTCCTCATCCTCCTTAGGAGGAGGTTGGCTATCTGAGAGAACCTTCCCAGATCATAGGTTAATCTCCTAAATCTCCACAACATATGGCGGGCATGATGTTTCTCCAGTATATACCTGTTGGGCCTGTCCGTTATTGGGGTTCAGGTTCGGTTGAGCAGGTATTTGGGGTTGCCTTGGTGGAGCAGGAGGCAATGGATGTGGTTGAGCAGGTGCTGGAGGCAAAGGAGTGGGAGGAGAGTTGTACTGGGGCCTCCACCCCTGATGAGGTGCATTCCACTGAGGCTATGGTTGAGCATAATAGTGAAACGGAGGAGCAACCAGTTGAGTATGATATTGAGATGGATATGACCATGGAGGGGGTGTGGACCAGGAAGGATGAGCAGGGGGACCCTAAGAAGGCATGGAAGTGGCTTGATTGGGGTTGTAATAGGTCTGGGATGTCCCTTGCATTCCCTATTGGTAAGGTCTGCGTCCATGTGGCCTCCTTTGGTTCACGAAATAGAGTGGTTCAGTGGCGCCTTCGGCCCCTTGATATGTAGCTTTAATTCCGGGCAAGGAAGGGCACTGATTCATAGGATGGTCTTCTTCACAAACTAAACACACTTCTATAGAGTGCAATGGACATTCATTCCTAGGATGCTTTCTAGTGCACCTGGGACAAAAGATGGCCAAATCCCTCTCGGCTTCCTCTTGTTTCCTTTTGATACGCAAGGTATCCATTTTCATGGCAAGAGTTTGCCTCATCTCGCTCTTGAAATCTTCTAGCTAATTCTCAAGTTCACTTCTAAGGGATGAACTGGATAAGGGTGTACTGGCTAAAGGTTGACTTCCCCTACCTCTCTTCTTGGCTGCCCTGGAATGGTTTCTAAACACAGTCTTTAATTCATCATAAGGTAGTTGGTAGATGTCTCCCCCAACCAGCAAATGGAGGGTATCTAGAAGGTCTTCAGGGACTCCTCTGAGTAGGACCAACTTCAGAGATTCAGGGTCAAGTGTGCACCTGGCCCTTTTATAACTGAGCTGAAACCTCTCTTCATAGTCTTCTAAAGATTCATCACTTCCCATGGTCATTCGAAAGATTTCTTCCTTGGTATCCTTTGACCTACAGTAGTCCCAATATTTTTTGTTAAAGGTTTGCTACATCTGAGCCCAAGTTGTGATACTGTTTCCAGGTAACCCCATGAACCAACGTAATGCTGCATCCTTGAGGGTAAAAGGGAACAACTTCAACTTCTGCTCATCTTCAGCATAGTCATAGGTTCGACAGAGAACAACAAATTCAAACAAGAAGGTATCAGGATCTTCGGTAGTCAATCCATGGAAGTGAGGTAAGGCTAAAGGACTTGTGTTTTTTATTTTTTTGTCCCCATTGGTCTCTTGGATAGGAAAGGCACCCTCTATTCTTTCCCTATTTCCTCTAACGTTTATGTTTTTAGCCATAGTCTCAGGAGGAATGGTTTCTTACTCTTCTTCTGTTATAGGATCTTCGTATATCTCTGGAGGTTCACCTATAGGTTCTTCTGGATCACTGCCACCAAAGAAGAGAGAAGGGTGACTTAGTGATGTGGTGGGGGTATTGGGTAGGAATTTTCCTGAATTATCTTTGTTCCTACGAGGCATGAAAGGAAATCTAATTTTTTTTTTTTATCTTCTTGTACCTGCAAAACTAAAATGGATTGAACAACAAACTATAACTAACTGAAATGAACTTCCTGAAATGAAATTGCAAAATTGAAATGAAAGCAAGGAAATGACTAATCTATTTTGCTGAAATGGAAATTGCAGAATTGAAATGAAAGTAAGGAAATGACTAATCTATCTTGTTGAAATAGAAATTGCAGAATTGAAATGAAAGCAGGAAATGCCTAATCTATGCTTGCTGAAATGGAAATTGCAGAATTGAAATGAAAGTAGGAAATGCCTAATCTATGCTTGCTGAAATGAAAATTGCAGAATTGAAATGAAACAACTACTCTACTTTTGCTGAAATAAACTACTTAGGAGAATGTTGTAGTAGAAAATAGAAGAAAAGCAATAATCACAAAATACTCTTACGCTTCCCCCGACAACGGCGCCAAAAAGATGGTGAGCTCTAGTATTGCAGCAATAATGATGAAATTCCTGGGGCTTCCTACTTTACTTTTATAAACCTGATAGTTCGTAACAAACATTGAAGCGACGATGCTGTATGCACAAGTACTAGCTCTTACTGTAGGCTGTCACTTGATCAGCTGGCACAAGTTCGCTAGGAGCTTAAGCCAACTTCTTTGAATTCTCAGAAGAAGATTTTAACTGTGATGAAAGAAAGCTAACTCGAAAAAGGCTATTCTACTTGCAAAAAGAGAAGGAAAACTGACATGTAACGCAAACCCTAGCGAACCCTAACAAACCCTAGCAAACCCTAATCTACCCATTAACCCTATTGTTGCAGGAAAAGAGATCAAAACTGATGAAATGAGTGTCATTGACTACTGGAAAGGTAAATCGAATTTATTCAAGCTACTTCTAAAAAGAAATGAGAAGAAACAATCATTTTGGATTTTTGAGTGTTTTTATGGGAAATTATTATGCTTGTGATTTATCTGGTTATGACTGTGCAGAGATTTTGTGGCAAAGGAGGATGGAATTAGCTTTTGCAGAGGGTGAGGAAGGTGTGGAGAGGTCCTAAGAAGCCCCTAGTACCCTTCTGAAGACTTCCCATGCAATCAAACTTCGAAAAATCACCCATAGGAAATTCTACAGGAGGCTACAGTGGATCTACAGGAGGTTCTAGAAGAGGATCTACAGGAGGAGGCCGAAAGCTGTTTTTGGAGTTTTAAAAGTGGAAAAATGATAGGAAAGGGAAATGAAGGCTGGATGAAGGTGTTAAGGTGTCTATAATTTGTGAAGGAAGATCAAGAACGAACGTGATGGTTGGATTTGTTCAAAGGATGAAAGGAAAGCTTATGGAGAAAACGCAGAAATTACGGCAGATTGGCGAAATGATGCGATTGACTTGGGAAATCTATGAGAAGTGAGCTGGTTCCGGCTATTGCATGGATGGATGGTGAGCTGGAAGGTCCTAAAAGGGATCTACACAATTACTTAGCAAAACTGACTAGAGAAAGAACTAAAAACATAATTTTGTCTATCTTGACCTAATCCCTGACCTAAAAACATAAAATACTAAACAGTACCTTGTGAACAGAAAAGCATGTGAGAGAATTATGGTAAATGAACAGGAAATGATCTAAGCAAGTGAATCTAAACTAATATCAACTTTTCCAAATCAAGTTATCAAATTAGCAGTTGCATGGAAGAGCAAAAACTGTGTTTTTGGTGGCAGCAGTAGTGCCTTGACCTCAAATCATAGTCCCAAGAAGGGAGAAAGGAGATCAGGGCCTTCTGTTGCCTTTTTGAATCTTATTTTGTCACTACAGTAACCTACTTGATCAACTGAAATAATAACAACTATACTAACCATCAAAAGCAACCTATTCTAACAAAGCAAAGTGAATTTATGCAACAGAAATTAACTGATGAATGGAAGCAAGAAAACATATAAATACACAAAGGAGGTGCTGGGAAACTTCGGTTGGGCCCTAAACCAAGATTTTTAGCCCTCTGAAAGAGATCAGTGCTGGCTCAAAACTATTTCATTTTCATTTATCAAGAAATAGCAGTTACATCACATAAATTGTTTTAAAAAAGAACTCGAAAATAAGTTGAACAATGTGCTACACAAAAGTCCAAAAATATATTAAGAATTGGCTAACCTACTGAGGCTCGAAGCCTTCTTATTTATACACATGGGGACTTCCAAAAATCCTCCCAAACTCAAGGAACTCGACTTCTTAGAACTGAAGATAAATAGTAGCCCTACTTGACTTGCTCGGGCACCCCTTGGAATCATCAATGTGGGTCTTTGTGCTCCAAGTTGCTGATGGAGGATTCGAGGAAAGGGGTCATTAATGAAGGAGACACCCCCCTTACAAGTCCTCTTCCCTGTTTTCCTCGAGTTTGGCTGCCATTTGCTCATAAATTCCTTATCATTGTCCAAAATTGTCCAAAACATATGCATAAAACACTTATTAGACTTCATGGCAAAGTGACTAACCCAATTCACTCTATTAGCATAAATGTATTAAAAAACATGCATTAAACTAATGAGAATGGTGGATTAAGTCGAAATAAGAGGCAGAATGAGCCCATATAATTACCCATTTCTGGGGCTCATTAGATCTCTCCCTTGGAGAAGCCACCCAATGGTGTACGACTGCAGATGTGGTGTGGTTAGTAGGCCCAACCACTTCATGACCTCTACTGAAATGAGGTTTTTTTGGCTCCTTCTATCAACAATGAACTGTAGTAGAGAACCCTTCACCCACATCTATGAGTGGAAGAGTCACTCCCCCTCCTCTAGATATTCAAGCTCATCCTTCATCGATAATATTCTTCCCTTTGTCATTCCCCTTGTCAGTTTTTGAATCAAAGTCGGAACATGCATCTGATTCTGAAGCCTTCAGCTTGGCCACCAGTGACTACTTGGCTCGACACTCACTTGTGTTGTGAGTGGGGCTTTTATGGAACTCCTGCCATTTCTCTATGTCCTTCTTTGTCTTCATGGTGTTTTTATTTGCTTGCGGCTTCGATGGGTTGTCCTCGGTCGCCTTGCCTTAGATTTGTCCTTTTTTATTCGGTTTGGGGGCACCTTTCCAATGCTTCAGATTTGTAGATGAAAAATCTTACTTCTTCCATTTAAATGTTTGCACGATCTTGACAACATATCGATATGCGACACCAAAAGAGGAGATGTCTAGGAACTCCATCTTGCCCTAGATTTACTTGTGTAGACAGTCGCGGTACTTGAGTACCAAATGCCACTCGGAATCCTTAACGCCTAGAATCATGGGAAGGGTATGGAAAACATTTGTGAACTCTGGTACATATTGGTCCCTTCCTTGCCGCAACGTGGTCCACTTAATGTATTTATCTTCGTAGCTCCCAATAGGGTAATATTGTTCCTTGATGGAATCTCGGAAATAATTCCAAGTGGGTTCAAATGAAAAGATTGAGGATTCCCTCTCATCCTTTTATTCACAGTAGTTTTCCCACCAGTCCTTGACATGTGGGGTGGCTTTAAGGAGTGCAAGAGTAATCTTTTCCCAATTGGAAAAGTCATGAACTAAAAAATATCCTTCCAATAGATTTAACCATCTATCTACAATGTCTACATCTATATGGCCTTCAAATATGGGAATGTCAAATTTATATTGTACCTTAAAAGGAGTGCACCTCCAGAGTTGTTATTGGATGAAGATGTGTCGCTCATGGGTAGTCGCCGAGGGATCTAGGCAAAGTTATCCATCACCGTGTTCCTTTGTCGCTCTAGGGATTCCTCGAGCAATATTTTTAAAGGATCTCATACCCCATCGTCTTTCTTTTCTTCTGGCACAGGAGGTCATTGGGCTTTGCTAGGTTGGTCTTCTAAAGGTTCAACCAATTCGAGCCCTAATTACTTATACCTTAACCTCATTGTGGACATGCAAAGAAAAAATAGAGAAAGAGAAGACCACTTTGATACCATTGATCTAGGCTTATGAAAGAATGCAACAAGTACATATATACACATAAACACAGAGATGCAATAGAAATAAAACTTCATTTCATTAATATCGAAGAATTGAAATATGCTTACATAAAGAAATGGAAATAAACTAGCTCGGGCGATGGTATCTTATCTATGAGAAGAGAGGTGGTGGCTGCATGCCTCTGAATATTAAGGGAAAACCCTAAAAAACCAAAACCCTAACCTAGGAGATGGAACACCAAGAGTTTGTGGGCCCCGTAGGGGTTAGTTGGATAGCCAACTTCCTGGAGTCATAACTTGGTCATCTTATCTCTGCTTGGCACGTACTATACCTCATTGGAAATATCTCTCCAAGTAATACAATATTTTTTGCAAAAACTCCTTTTTCAGACCTCAAAATAATGTTGTTTAGGGGGTCAAAACTGCTCTATAAATTCAGGACCTGGAAAAATTCTAAAAATAGTGAACGCTGCTATAAACAAGGAAATTGATGAAACCGACTAGAGGTCTAGGTGGAACAGGTGGGTTGCCACAAATATCCATCTAGATCATTTAAGTTGGGGTACTATCATGCCCTCCCTCTAACAAATAAACCTTGTCCTCAAGGTTGAAGATTAAACAATTAGTGGAGAATCTTTCCTAGTTTCCATGTATCGTCTTCAAGTTGTGTATCCTTCCATAGGATCAAAACTTCCTAGGTAGCGTACTAGAAAGTATGAAACTTTGTTTGTCCAAAATGGTCTCAATATGCACCCAAACGGAACCCTCCTCATCTAATTTTGGAAGGATGGCTTGAAATATACAATTGGACCCAAGCACCTACTTTACGTAGGATACATCAAAATTTGGGTGGCAATAATAATTGATACATTTTAGAAAATTTGAGGTAAAAAATGAGCCTCAAAACAAAAAATGTACTAACAATATCAACTTTAAAAGAACAAATAAGATTCGATATGATGATGGCATCCTAAGGGGGAATATTTTGAAGGGAAAAGAAGAAAACTCATTTTTTTGAAGTTGTATTTGTGGCTAATATCATTATAGGTTTACTCAAATGTATAGTATAAGTATTTTATGGATGAAAAATTAAATTCCAAATCCAATGAGTAACCACTCTACATACTTTTGAGTAGACCCACAATGAAAATAAAATTGAAAATGCATGGAAGAAACATGTTTTCTTTCATGTTTTTTCAATTTATTGTTTTCTGATGTGTCTCTACTCAAAAGTATGCAAAGTGGGCACTAATTGGATGCTTAATTCTACATCCAATTGGTGCCTAAACTTGACATTTGAGAAAATATCTAATGAGGCAAAGCTATTTTAGAATACAATGAAACTACATGTTTGAGTATAGTATAGGGTCCATAAAATATAGGAGCTAACTTCTCATGACTCTTCTCATTGAGTGAAGTTTTCTTACAGAGTTATACACATAAGAACACTTGATTCCATTTGTCAAAATGGAAGTTAGAGTGAAGTTGATAAGCTTATTTCTTCATGCAATTTTGAGCCAAAAAAGTGTACTTGGGATTTTTAGGGTGTTTTCCACCTCCTAAACCTTAGACAGGTTTAGAAAGTGAGATATCAATTATGGAGGTGATGGGCCTATACACTACCTTAAAAGGGTTATTTCAATTCTTGATAATATAGTATAATACCACAATTTTGCTAGGGGTAACCACTAGATCCATTAGGATTCCATTTTGAAGTAAAACAATGTAAACAAGATTCCAAACATTTATTGACTACTTTTGTTTGGACATTAAATTAAGGGTGATATGAAGTGCTAATATTTTATTAGGTACCATAAAGCTGAAAAAACTTATACCAAAATTGCTAGTGAAGGTGGGATCATTATAAAATCATAATTAGGCATTATTATAGTATATAAATATTTTTTATGAAGAAGTATGTTATTGTGGAGGTCTTGAATGGGTTTTGTAAAGAATAAAAATGAGCATATTTGGAAAAGTGATAAACAACTACCATTAATTTATTTTTTTCCTAATTTTTGTAACCCCGCAATGAATGTTAGTCTAATCTTAACTTGGTCATAAAGTAGTTAAGATAACATTGATTCGGTTATTCATAGGTTCACTATTCTTAGTTTACAAGCCTGGGTATTTCATAACCCATAGTATTTTCCTATGGTATTTGATTTAATGGAATCTATTTAATAGTTTGGATATTGCATACTAAAATCACAGATGTTGGTCCATAGAGGATTGGGTGGAAGGTGTACTCTACATGAGAGAAAAATAGCAAATATAACACATGCATCATGCACAAAAAACACCATGGTTTATGCATTTGCTTCGTTATTTTTATCTTGATATATGTGTTTACTATAAAGGTTGAAAATTACAATGAAATCCATTATCAAGAAAGGGTGAGGCCTTTAAGACTCTTGGAGATTTTTTTTCCACTTTGTGTGAATGGAAAGTATCACATTCAACCACAAAGGTGTAGAGGCCCTTTCTCATTCTTAAAAGAATTAACACTTACAATCGTCATTTATTTTTTGAAAATTATAATAATACACTATGGGAGAGGGGCTGAATTAAAATAATAATTTGGAATTGAAAGAGAAACCTAAATCCAAAAAGATCTAACCTTTATAGTGGACTTCATCAATCTACCAAGTGTAACCTAGGTGTGCTTATGGGTTGGTATATTATTTATGGATCTTGTTCATGATCTTTACATCCATTGAGCATTCCTATTGTAACTCATATAGCTAATTGGTCATTAGAAATGATAAGGTAAATATGGACCCTTCATTAGAAATGATAAGCTTGGGTATTTCGTAACCCATAGTATTTTCCTATGGTATTTGATTTAATGGAATCTATTGTTTGGATATTGCATACTAAAATCACTTATGTTGGTCCATTAAGGATTGGGTGGAAGGTTTATTCTACATATAGAGAAAAATAGCAAAGAAAACACATGCATTGTGCACAAAATAACACCATGCTTTATGCATTTGCTTCGGTATTTTTATCTCTATATATGTGTTCACTATAAAGGTTGAAAATTAAAATGAAATCCATAGAAAGATCATACCACATAGTTTCAAGAAAGGGTTAGGCATTTAAGATTCTTGGGGAATTTATCTTTTTCCACTTTGTGTGAATAGAAAGTATCACATTCAACCACAAAGGTGTAGAGTCCATTTGTCATGCTTAAAAGAATGAACACTTATTATGGTCATTTTTTTTTTGAAACTTAGAATAATGCACTATGGGAGAGGGGTTGAAATCAAATAATAATTTTGAATTGAAAGAGGAATCTAAAGCCAAAAATATAAAACCTTTATTATGGACCTCATCAATCTACCAAGTGTAACCTGAGTGTGCCTATTGATTGGCCTATTATTGATGGATCTTGTTCATGATCTTGATATCCATTGACCATTCCTATTGTAAATCATATAGCTAACTAGGCATTAGAAATGATAAGGTAAATATGGACCCTTGATCATCATACTTCTTAGAGAGAACATCAACCACCACATTTTCCTTTTCCTTCTTATAGATAATCCCATAGTCATAGCCTAATATTTTGGTGACCCAAAATGCTACTTTAGAGATGATAATTATTTTAACTTTGAGAGTCAAAATGGGCCTCAAAAAATGTCCTCTCAAAATAAACTTTATAGGAACCAATCACATTGTAAAAGATGGCATCATCCCTTGTGGTTTACTTGGTATTGCTTGAGGTAAAGATGTGTATTCTTCACATTCTAAATAATGGATGACAACTCATAATCAACCTTGGTAATATTTGAAGTATTCATAATGAGAAAAGTACTCATGAATCACTTTTGAATATAATATAATTATATTCATAAAGTGAAGTACTTTTGAATATACAAAAAGTTAAATGGCGAGCCATATTTCCCATGCTATCGGGCCATAAATGAATGGCGGGTGTATATGCCTACCGTTCGATTTCAGCCTTAGCAAAATTGAATAGTGGGTATATACACCCGCCATTAATTTATGGCCGGATAGCATGGGATTTATTGGTCCCCTTAGTTAAATACAAGTTAGAATTCAAAAATTAAATGAAAAAGAAGAAAAATAATACTTATATTCTCCTTTTATATTTTAGATTAAATAAAAAATTTCATAATTTATTACATATATCCCTATTCAACCTAATATTAACTAATGTGAGGACTCACACATTTTAGTCAACTAATATATAGGTACTCCATGTATCAGTTAAATTAATACATGAAATACTCATATTATTTTAACTAAGATATCTTGCCATTTTGGCACAGGTGTGGCGCTACGGTACAGGTGTTGTCCTTGATGGCAACTCTCTTTGATGACAGATCTCAGTCCAGACTACAAGAATGAAGAGAAATTTCATATACACAGGTTCATTAAGCCCAAGATGCATATACACGCCGGTATGCTATATACTAAGTCGCGGATACGCAGGCTTGCTATATATGAAGTCGCGTATACACGCAGTTTCATGAACAAAAAAGAGCGTACATGTCGAGAAGCTTCCCTTTGGTCCGTGGTAGTTAGTCCTCGGTACTTGAGCCTATGTTTTTGGACCAAGGTATCTCGACAGTCGTGTTGATCCCGAGTTTTGAAGTTGATGGTATTGTATTACTATGGTTTTGGCCCGTGGTATTGAGGAGGGCCTAATGCTATATAAGGAGAAGAAGATCATTAGGCTTGGGTATCGAAAAAGTCTTGAATATCTAATGAAGAAAGAGATCTAGTATGCAGGTTCTGGGTTGATGATACATTGCTTGATCTGAGCTAAGGAGAGATCACATCGGTTGATGGAAGGATAGATCGGGATCAAATTGTTTGAAATGAACTATCGGTATATGGTTGATTACGCATATTTTTAGATCTGCATACTGACGCAATGTTATGTTCTGAGTATGACTGATGATTGGTACAGCTGCAAGTTATGAGAAATTATTTTTAGATCTGTACGCAGGTTAGCTTCGGTAAAAGCGCGTGTATACGCGGGTTTGTTTCATTGAAGTAGCGTATATCTTTTGAAGCTTAATTTTTGGGTTGCAGTTGGGTCTGTCTGTTATTGCAGGGTTCTGTAGTCTGCTCTGTGTTCTGGTGACTAGGTGTTGACAGGGTTTCAGTGGTTCAGTGATTCAAAGTTTGATGATGCTAGTATGGGTTGTTTTGTGCTTCTTTGATTTGCTATGAAAAGTGAATGAATCGTGGTCTTCATATTGAAATGTTGTGCTTCAGGAGTATCCAGTCTGAAAATTGATGAAAAGTGGTACCTGAAGGAAAGAAGATTGTAGGCCAGCACCTACGTACTAGTATCTTAGCTAGTACAAGAGAAAAGGGGGTTGGAGCTCCCTTCCAGGAGAGTTTGGAAAACGAGAGAAGGTTGTAGCCTTCTGCAGGTTGTAGCCTGCGTACTGGTATAAGGCTGCACCAGTACAAAAGATTGTAAACTGAAGTTTCTTATTAAAGAAAGATAGAGACGACTTGCAGCAGGTGGTTTTCACCCACATTGGGTTTCCACCTTATATCATGGTGTTCATGTGTGTGGCTTTTGTGTGATGATCTGTTCTGTTATACTGCACCTGTTTACTTTTAATATGGTTAATAATGTCATGATGCATTTACTGAAGATAAACTAACTAAATCATAAGATTTCTGGTTATACGTTGGTTGCTTTAGACATAGTAGCGTGTACACGCTGGTTTACTTAACTGAAGTAGCGTATATGTTTCTGAGTATTGAAAAAGTTTTATTGATCTGATAATACTGATTCACCCCCCCCCCCCTCTCAGTATTATTTCCAACAAATTGTATCAGAGCCGATCCTTCAGAGAAGCTTGATCGCTTGAAGGTAGATCATTCATCATGAGCAACTACGAGAGAGAAGCATCAATCAGGCCACCCGTTTTTGATGGGACAAACTTCAATTATTGGAAGGTAAGAGTTACTGCCTATCTTCAATCTCTTGGTACAGAAGTTTGGGACATCGTAGAGACAGGCTACACTTTTCCTTCAGCTACTCCTACAGATGCAGCCGAGAAAAAGAAGTATGAAACAAATGCGAAAGCAGTCAGTACCCTATTAGGATGTATATCCCAATCGGAATTCATGAAGGTAATGCACTATAAATCCGCAAAAGAAATATGGGACAAAATTGTCACGAGCTATGAAGGAGACGAACAGGTAAAGCGTGCTAAACTTCAAACTCTCAGGATTAAGTATGAGACTCTCAGAATGTATAATGATGAAAGTGTGGCTAACTATTTCCTTAGGGTAGATGAGATTGTTAATTGCATGAAAAACTTGGGTGAAGAAATAAAAGAGGCTATTGTGGTTGAAAAGGTTCTAAGATCATTGTCCCCCAAATTTGAATCTAAAGTGTCTGCAATAGAAGAAAAAGAAAATCTACGAATTCTTACTATGTCTCAGCTTCACGGAATTCTAACTGCTTATGAAATGAGAAAAGGAGGTCCATCAGACAGAAGAGAAGCTGCTTTCAAGGCTTCAGGCAAAGAAGATTATTATGAAGCAAGTCACGTGCCAGAAGATGAAGAAGAAGAATCAAATTTTGTCAGAAATCTTCAAAGGGGTTCTGGAAGGTTCAGAGGTAAGTTGCCTTTTAAATGCTTTGCTTGTGGAAGAGTAGGTCATTATGCTGCCAAATGTCCTCACAAAGATAAGAATGACAAGGGAAAGGAACCTGTTAAATGGAACAAGAAACAGAATGAAAAGAAGAAAAGCTATTACACTCATGAAGATAGTGATGGTCTTTCAAATAGTGACGAAGATGAACAGGGTTATAGATATCAAATTTTAATGGCTTTTGAAGATGATGAATACATGGATGCTATAGATGTAGAAGGCTTTTGTGAAGAAATGAATAATCTCAAAGTTTGCTTAGAAGAGAAAAGTGCTATTATTGATTCTCTACAATGTCAACTGGTAGAAAAGGAAAAACATCTTGCAAAATTGGAATGTGAGATTGTTTGTCTTAGAAACGAGATTGAGAAAACAAAAGCGATTAATCTTAAATTTATTAAAGGATCTGAAACCTTGGATGAGATTATCAATGTGCAGCGTTCTCCTCTGATCAAGACAGGTCTGGGATATAATGGAGAAACATCTCAAGCTTCTACCTCTAAAAGTTATCTTGATGCAGCAAGGAGGAGCGAGCAAAGACAAAATAAAAGTCATCAGGTGAATCAGGGACAGTTTACCTCAAGAAAAAATAAAGACTATCAAGAAATTCGAGGACAAGCTGCCTTAAGGACAAACAGAAGCTACAATCAGCCACAGGTAAAATCTTCCCAATTTTCACCAAGAATGGATGTCAATAGAAGCTACAATCGATTGGATGATAGATCTGATTATCAGAGAAATTTCTTTAATGGCCAATGTTTTTCTTGCCATAACTTCGGTCACAAAGCAGCTCAATGTGTTGCCTACAAGACAATCATGACTAGAGAAGCTCAAAAGAAAAGAAGTATGACTGGGACCATGAAAAGGACTTATAACAACTTTTCGGTTCTTGAAAATGAAGTTGAATGCTCTATTTGTAATAACTTTGGTCATAAAGACTCTTAATGCAGGAGTAGGTTCTGGAAGACAACTCAGAAGGAACAAACCTCAAATGTCTGAACATGGAGAATAAAGGAACCGCAACCAGAAAGATGTGGGATAGCCTTTTATGCAGAAGGTCAAGAAAGTCTATGGTACATTGACAGCGGATGTTCGAAGCATATGACTGGGGACAAAGAAAAACTTGAATCATATACCGCATTAGAAAAGGGAAAGAAGGTTTCCTTTGGAAACGATATCTCTACAGCCATAAAAGGAAAAGGCGTTGCTCCGTTGAAAGAGAAGGTCAAAGCTGGAAATGTTTTGTATGTTGATGGATTGAAGCATAATCTTCTGAGTGTCAGTCAGATGTGCGATCAAGGAACAAAGGTAATATTTAGATCAAATGGATGTTGTGTTCGTGATCTTGATACAGGTGAAAAATTGATCAAAGGAAGAAGGACTCCAAATAATCTATACATATTTGAAGAAAGACAACAACAATGCTATTTGAGCAAGAATGATGAACACTGGCTATGGCATCGGAGGTTAGGGCATCTAAGCTTTCCACAAATAAGGAAAGCATGCAAATATCAGGCAGTTCGTGACCTTCTAGATATCAAAATTCCAGACAACACCATATGCAAATCATGTCAGTTTGGAAAGCAAACCAGAACTAATTTTCCTGAGAAGGAAGGATCAGCTAGCATGCCTCTTGAGCTAGTACATACAAATACATGTGGTCCATTTAGAAAAAGAACACCTCGAGGAGAAGAATATTTGATATTATTCATTGACGATTTCTCTAGGTTTGTCTGGTTAGGACTTATGAAGCACAAAGATGAAGCATTCGAAAAATTCAAATCCTTCCAAGCCTTGGCTGAAAATGAATCAGGACACAAAATTAAGTGCCTCAGATCTGACAGAGGTGGGGAGTTTACCTCGAATGAATTTTTCGATTTCTGTGAAGAACATTGGATAAGAAGAGAATTCTCTACAGCTAGAACTCCTCAGCAAAATGGAGTTGTGGAAAGAATGAACAGAACAATCCAACAAATGGCCCGTGCTATACTTGATGAGTCAGGTACTCCCGCATCTTTTTGGGGTGAAGCTGCACATGCTGCAGTTATTATTCTCAACAAAACAAATGTCCGAGTAAACAGCACTCAAACTCCTCATGAGCTCTGGTGTGGTAAGACTCCTTCGGTGAAGCACTTCAAAATCTTTGGGAGCAAATGTTATATTAAGAATACTGATGAGCAACATGGAAAACTTGAACCAAGAGCAGACGAAGGCATTCTTCTTGGTTATTCTCCACATAGTAAAGCATACAAGTGCTACAATAAAAGACTTGGCAGAATTGTTGACAACATTGATGTTGTGGTTGATGAGAAGGGATACATTCCTAGGCAAGTTCATCATGAAGACATCGAAGAAGATGAAGGCTACCCTCAAAGACATAATGATGAAGAAGAACCTCAAAAAGAAGAAGAACCTCAAGAAGAACCAGAGGAGCAGACAAGAATAGAAGAGAAGACTCCATCCAGATATGTCCAGAAGAATCATCCAGAATCTCAGATTGTGGGACAGAAAGAAGCAGGAGTACAAACAAGAAGAACAATTGCAGAAGCTTCAAGCTATTTGGCATTACTCTCTTCCACTGAACCACAAAATGTGAAAGAGGCATGCAAAGATGAATGTTGGGTCAAAGCAATGGATGAAGAACTTGAGCAGATCGAAAAGAACAACACTTGGGAATTGGTTCCTAGACCAAAAGATAAGAATGTCATAGGGACAAAATGGGTCTTCAAAAATAAATTGAATGAAAATGGAGAAGTAATTAGAAACAAGGCCAGACTTGTTTGTAAAGGGTATGCACAACAAGAAGGAATATATTTTGAAGAGACCTTTGCTCCTGTTGCAAGACTTGAGGCCATCCGAATGTTCCTTGCTCTCTCAAGTTTTCAAAACTTCAAAGTATTTCAAATGGACGTGAAATCAGCCTTTCTGAATGGAAACTTAGAAGAAGAAGTATACATTGAGCAGCCAGATGGTTTCATTCTTAGGAATGATCCAAACCTTGTATGCAGATTGAAAAAGGCTCTCTATGGCCTCAAACAAGCTCCAAGGGCTTGGTACTATCGGTTGGACAAATATCTTCACCAACAAGGCTTTTCAAAAGGATCAGCAGATAGCAATCTCTATATGAAAGTTGAAAATAACAAATTGCTAATACTTGTTGTGTATGTAGATGATATTATCTTTGGCAGCAATGAAGAGGCTATGAGTCAAAACTTTGCCTTGGTTATGCAGAAAGAATTTGAAATGTCATTACTTGGAGAATTGACATACTTTCTTGGATTGCAAATCCAACAAAATGAAGGAGGTATTTTCTTGTCTCAAACCAAGTACCTCAAGCAGATCTTGAAGAAATATGGCATGGAAGATTCAAAGCCAGTATGTACCCCCATGGTTACAGGATGCAGCCTCAGTACAAATGATGAATCAGCAGCAGTTCATCAACCAACTTATAGATCCATGATTGGGAGTTTGCTTTATTTGACAGGTACCCGACCAGACATTATGCATGCAGTAGGAATTGTTGGAAGATTTCAAGCCAACCCAAAGGAAACTCATCTTCAGGCAGTCAAAAGAATCTTCAAGTATCTTCAAGGGACTCAAAACTATGGCCTATGGTATCCTAGAGATACAGATCTCACTCTTCATGCTTACACAGATGCAGATTGGGCCGGAAGTGTGGATGACAGGAAAAGCACAAGTGTTGTTGCATTCTTCATGGGTTCCAGATTAGTATCTTGGTTCAGCAAGAAACAGAGTTCGATTGCTTTATCTACAGCTGAAGCAGAATATGTGGCTGCGGCATCTTGTTGCACACAACTTCTTTGGATGATGCAGACCTTGCAGGATTTTCAAATCACTTGCACTCCACCTGTCTCTATCTTATGTGATAATACAAGTGCAATCAGCATTTCAAAGAATCCAGTCATGCATTCAAAGACCAAGCACATACCAATCAAGTATCACTTCCTCCGGGAACAAGTGCTTGAACAAAAGGTCAAGTTGGAGTATGTTCCTTCTAAAGAACAAGTTGCTGATATTCTCACAAAACCACTGCCCAGGGAGACTTTTGAATATCTCAGACAGAAGCTGCGAGTAGTTGATGCTTCATCCTGCTATTGAAGCTTGTCTGTTCTAAAGAAAAGTTGGTGTATGCGTGTTGTATAAGGGATATCCGCGTACATACGCTGATTTATGCAGGTGAAGTCGCGTATATGGAGTTCTGAACAGCAAGGGCAGATTCTGATTGGAGAAGGTCTGGGATGGGTATGACAGAGTCCTTCAAGCACAGTTTCAGGGGGAGCAGCAAGCATAGCTTCAGGGGGAGCAGCTTAAAGTCTAATAAAGCATTGTTGGCATTTATATGCTTTTGGTCCTAGTTCACAACTATTGTTGAAGAAGGAGCACAGAAGGAAATCTTGGTTGCTGATCTAAAAAGATGATTATCAGATGTTGCTGGTGACTTTCATAAGTCTTGGTCTAGTTCTTTCGTCTCTATGTCATGTATCTCTTTTGTGATATCCCTTCTATGGTGTCAAGGTCATGTAACGGCCTATGTTGGTTTCCCCACTATGCCTGGGATGAATGATGTAATGTAATTGGTTGTTATATGTAAATTTCTGATGTATCCCCTCTTGGTTGGGAGTATGGATGTATGTATTGAGTCTTTTGGTGATAGGAAGGTCCTTTATGATGTATAAGTCTTGGTTCTTTTTGAAGAACATCTTTTGCAGATCTTGCCTACAGTCAGGGGGAGCATGTTCAGCACAGCAGAGTAGAGATATCAGCACATTCACAGGGGGAGCACAACCCTTTGCCCTTGATGACAAAGGGGGAGAATGATCTTGGGATTGCCATCAAGTCCAAAGGGGGAGATTGTTGGCATTTTGGCACAGGTGTGGCGCTACGATACAGGTGTTGTCCTTGATGGCAACTCTCTTTGATGACAGATCTCAGTCCAGACTACAAGAATGAAGAGAAATTTCATATACGCAGGTTCATTAAGCCCAAGATGCGTATACACGCTGGTACGCTATATACTAAGTCGCGGATACGCGGGCTTGCTATATACGAAGTCGCGTATACACGCAGTTTCATGAACAGAAAAGAGCGTACATGTCGAGAAGCTTCCCTTTGGTCCGTGGTAGTTAGTCCTCGGTACTTGAGCCTATGTTTTTGGACCAAGGTATCTCGACAGTCGTGTTGATCCCGAGTTTTGAAGTTGATGGTATTGTATTACTATGGTTTTGGCCCGTGGTATTGAGGAGGGCCTAATGCTATATAAGGAGAAGAAGATCATTAGGCTGGGGTATCGAAAAAGTCTTGAATATCTAATGAAGAAAGAGATCTAGTATGCAGGTTCTGGGTTGTTGATACATTGCTTGATCTGAGCTAAGGAGAGATCACATCGGTTGATGGAAGGATAGATCGGGATCAAATTGTTTGAAATGAACTATCGGTATATGGTTGATTACGCATATTTTTAGATCTGCATACTGACGCAATGTTATGTTCTGAGTATGACTGATGACTGGTACAGCTGCAAGTTATGAGAAATTATTTTCAGATCTGTACGCAGGTTGGCTTCGGTAAAAGCACGTGTATACGCAGGTTTGTTTCATTGAAGTAGCGTATATCTTTTGAAGCTTAATTTTTGGGTTGCAGTTGGGTCTGTCTGTTATTGCAGGGTTCTGTAGTCTGCTCTGTGTTTTGGTGACTGGGTGTTGACAGGGTTTCAGTGGTTCAGTGATTCAAAGTTTGATGATGCTAGTATGGGTTGTTTTGTACTTCTCTGATTTGCTATGAAAAGTGAATGAATCGTGGTCTTCAGATTGAAATTTTGTGCTTCAGGAGTATCCAGTCTGAAAATTGATGAAAAGTGGTACCTGAAGGAAAGAAGATTGTAGGCCAGCACCTACGTACTAGTATCTTAGCTAGTACAAGAGCAAAGGGGGTTGTAGCTCCCTTCCAGGAGAGTTTGGAAAACGAGAGAAGGTTGTAGCCTTCTGCAGGTTGTAGCATGCGTACTGGTATAAGGCTGCACCGGTACAAAAGATTGTAAACTGAAGTTTCTTATTAAAGAAAGATAGAGACGACTTGCAGCAGGTGGTTTTCACCCACATTGGGTTTCCACCTTATATCATGGTGTTCACGTGTGTGGCTTTTGTGTGATGATCTGTTCTGTTATACTGCACCTGTTTACTTTTAATATGGTTAATAATGTCATGATGCATTTACTGAAGATAAACTAACTAAATCATAAGATTTCTGGTTATACGCTGGTTGCTTTAGACACAGTAGCGTGTACACGCTGGTTTACTTAACTGAAGTAGCGTATATGTTTCTGAGTATTGAAAAAGTTTTATTGATCTGATAATACTGATTCACCCCCCCCTCTCAGTATTATTTCCAACAAGATATTGAGTACATGGCTATACCATGTACTCTATATATCACATACTTTATATATTGGTTAAATTAATATATAGGGTACTTATATATTTGTTACATGCTAGTGCAAATGTCATGTTATTTATGAGTTGGAGGGAAAAGAAGAAAATAATTTTATTTAATTGTATTTTTAGTTGATCTCATTATAGATTTACTCAAATGTCAATAGTAAATATCCTTTCAATATAGAATTAAATTTCACATCCAACGACTACCAACTTTACATACTTTTGAGTAGAATCACATCGAAAAAAACTAAGAATACATGAAAGAAGTGTGCTCAGCACCTTAGCACACTTTTTTCAAGTATTCTTAGTTTTTTTCGATCTGATTCTACTCAAAAGTACACAGAGTGGGTACTCACTCGACACACTTTTTTCATATACTTTTAGTTTTTTTCAATGTGATTCTACTCAGAAGTATGCAGAGTGGGTACTCATTGGTTGTCGAATTTAATTTTGCAAAAGAGTGTCTATAATTTGACATTTGAGTAAACTAATGAGATAAACCAAAAATACAATAAAAAGTAATTTTCTTTCTTTTTCTCTAAAATTTTATGACCATTATTTTTATTTATGTTAGGTTTGTATAATACTAGTGCAACCCCCTTATTGTAATTGTTAGTATAGCCCCCTTATTTTTATGTTTGTGCCCATGTAGTACCCATATTGTTATTGTTGTGCCCCATAGAAGACCACTATTATTTTTGTGCCCTTACATTATTATTATTATGTAGGTTTTGATAGGGCACATTATTATTGTTATGTAGGCATTGATTACATTGTGACCCTTTGGACTTCTATATATACCAAGAAGGCCTTGTCATTTGAATCATCAAAGAATTGTTCATTTATGTGATGTAAAAGAGGTTTCCCCCTCAAAGAGGCTAATTTTCAACTCGCTAATCTATTTTTTGTTTTTTTTGTGATCTGGTTCCATAACATTTGGTATCAGAGCTTTGGATTCTAGGGTTCTGTTGCTTCAAATAGGTCATATTAGTATTTTCGCTATAAGTGTTTTTCTACAAGGCTTAAAAATTTGAAATTTTTATCACGTGGATTTGAAATCTTTATGAATTTCATGTAAAAATTTCAAATCTTGGTTCGCTATATTTTCTAAAATATGGTTTGAAGAAAGAGTTTTTTCATGCTCTAAAATTCAGTCTGAAACAAGGGGCCTAGGGAAAATCATCATAACTTTCTCTACAAGCATCATATTTGAATTTTGTAAAAATGACTAAGATTAATCGAACTATATTTTTTTGTTTATCATTTTCAGGGTTGAAGACGAAACAATGACACATGGAATTCCATACAAGTTCACACTACTAAACCAGTCCATAACCAAGTCATCGTGGGAGATTGAGCATAAATTTATCCTGAGGAATCCAAACTTGGTTTGAATTATGGCACCGTAAAGAAGACTCATATGCCTACCGAAAGACAAAATTTTAGACCTTGGAGAGCCAAAATTACAAAGATACAATAGTTTCAATATTGATCTCCTAAAAGTAAGAAAAATGTGTGTATTTGTTTTTTAATTGCATAACTTTTGTTTGAAAAATCCATTTGAATTGATTTAATGGGTATATTAAAGAATATATATCAGTATTTGGTTCTAAAATTACTCCCAAACAAAATAATTCTACACCTGTTAAGCCCTCAAAAAGATCTATTATGATGCATGAAGAGGAAGAATTGCAACATGATCTATCAAAATTACAGGACCAAGTGCAACAAATTTCCCTCTCACAAAGAACAACCAAAGAAGAAATAAAAGGTAGCATGGATGGTATAAAAAGTGACATGAATGGTCTAAAAGTAGACATGGAAGGTTTGTCAAAGTTGCTAGAAGAAAGACTTCCTAGTGGTGATAAGGTATTTCATGAAACACATGAAGAGAACAAATGGAATGTGAATCATGATTTTAGAGAATCCAACTTTGGGATGAAGACCAACCATATTCCAAAGACTGATATGTGGAAGCTTGATGGAAAGGATTTGGTAACATGGATACTGCAGATGGAGCAATTCTTTGATATACACTATCTGTCACACACACAAAATGTACACATTGCATATTTATATTTAGAACAAAATCATTCTGTGTGGTATTGATGGCTTTGTTCTCGTAAATCAATTGTCACTTGGACAATTTTTATGAAAGAATTGGTAGCACATTATGAGAATAAAAAGAGAAATACCTTCTTTAGCCAATTGATAAATCTCAAACAAAGGGGTTCAACAGTGTAGCACATTGGGGACTTCCAAAGATTGAATATCAAGGTTAATGGTATTCTAGAGGAGCATAGGATTGATGTCTTCATAGGAACTTTAAAGGATAACATCCAACGGGAGGTTTTCCTTTGGGAACCTAATTAATTGGAGAAGGAATTCAAGGTGCAAAGAAAATTTGAAAGAAAAATTATGGCAACAAGGAAGTCTACCACTCAACACTATAAAGATGGAAGTGTTGTTGCTTATAGCCTCCCACAACCTACAAGGTTGACACTACGACAACTGGAGGAAAAAATCACAAAATGGATATTTTACATTTGTGATAGAAAATACACTAAGGGTCATAAGTGTGCTAAGAACAGATTATTTTACATATATTGTGAAGAATAGGAAGAAAAGGAACAAGAAACATCAAAGGAAAATGATATACACCGGGAACCAACCCCAGAGAAAGAATAAATGAATCTGACCATATCTTGTAATGCTTTGCCAGGAATTACTACTCAAAATCTCAAGATAGAAGGATATATCAAGAAAAAAAGGAAATAGTGCTAATTTATTCTGTTAGTACCCATAATTTTATTCATTGGAAGATAGCTAAGGAATTGAATTGATTTCTATATCCAACACCAAAGTGTCAAGTGATGGTTGAAAATTGAGGAACTATAAATTTCTCAAGGAAGTGCCATAATATCAATATAATCATGGGGGAATATATATTGAATATTCTAATGATTTCCATTCCAATGGGTGTTGTTGATGTTGTATTACTAGTACAATGGTTATAATCTTTGGGGATAACAGATTTTAATTTTCAAGAACTTTTCTTGAAATTTTTCTAGGAAGGAAAGGAAATTGAGTTAAGGGGCATCATAGGGAAATTGAGGAAGATAATAAACTCTAATGGCATGACAAGGCTTTTGAAGAAATAAAAATGAGGCATAATTTCACAATTATCCTCACTAGATGTTCAAACATTGAAATCATCTATTTCTCCATATCTCCAAAGAATCTTGGACAATCATTTTAAGGTATTTGAGACTCCCAAAGGCCTCCCACATGATTCATGATCATGATCATGTTATTCACTTGATTCCAAGAAGCATTCCTCCAAACATCAGACCTTACAAATATCCTGATTCCCAAAAACTTAAAATTGAAAGTATAGATGTAGAAATGCTAGAGGCAGGTATAACTCAACATAGCCAATGTTCTTTCTTTTCTCCACTAGTATTGGTACACAAGAAGGATGGATCATGGCATATGGTCTGGATTATAGGGAGATCAAAATTATCACTAATAAATATAAATTTCCCATTCCTGTCATTTATGAATTGTTGGATGAATTACATGGAGCAATTTACTTGACCAAGTTGGATCTTTGTTCAGGATATCATCAAATTAAGATGAAGACTAAAGGCATTCTAAAAACAACATTCAAAACTCATGAAGGTCATTATGAATTTTCGGTCATGCCTTTTGGCCTTACTAATGCACCTTCCACATTTCAAGGTTTGGTGAATTCCATTTTCAAACCCTTCCATGAAAATTTGTGTTAGTAGTTTTTGATGATATACTAATCTGTAGTAAGTCTTGGAAGGATCATGTTCAACATGTTGACAGGGTGCTCAAACTATTGGAGGAGAAACAATTGTAAGCAAAAACCTCCAAATGTTTCTTTGGGGAATAGGAGGTGGAATATTTGGGTCCTATTGCATCTCATGAGGGTGTGGATCCTATTGTATCTCATGAGCATGTTAAGGTAGATCCTAAAAAAATTAGAGCCATTAAGGAATGTAAAATTCCCACAAGCCTAAAGCATCTTTGAGGATTTATTGGGTTGATAGGGTATTATCACGGGTTTCTTATGAATTATGGGAAATATAAACACCTCTAACAACATTACAAGAGAAAGATGCATTTTTTTACTCCATAAGCAACTTGTTGATCTAGATTGTCATTGATGTCAATATGGAAATATTTTGGATAGTAAATAAGGATGTGAAGCCAAGCAGAGCAGATCCGTGAAGCAATAGTAGCAGGAAGAGTTCATCAAAATCCATCAAAGAAGAGCTATCGGAAGAAGAGTTATCGGAGCATAGAAGAATTATTGAAAGAAGATCTATCGGAGCAGTGTATTGGATAGGAGTAAAGAGAAACCACAGGAGCGATGACCCAAGACAATGCAGATCTATCGCACATGCCAAGAGTAAGAGCCATATTGGAGGAAGTAATGAACCCGCGATTGCGATATGAGTTACGAACCCGATGTTCCCATTACAACATGCCTATCGAAACATTAATATCACAAATCATAAGGGATGTATATCCAAATCCTCTGATTGTGATAACATTGTGGACCCATTGCACCATTATAGTATGACTTAATGAAATATCGCATCCGCAATAATTGCAAGTTTCAAAGGGATGTCAAAACGTCGATTATGATATAATACCCAGACCTGACAACTCAATAGAATATACCTTTATGTAGTATCACATCTAGGTATCGGGGAAGTTACGCAAATCATAAGGGTTGTCACCGCCGAAATGCTGATTACGATAAGAATTGTGAACTAGACTGTCGATTGTGATAAGACTTGTGAACCTGACTGCCGATTGCGATAAGACTTGTGAATCTGATGGATCTATTAATGATGGTTTAATATTATAATCACACCTGTTTCATTGGAAGTATGAATATCGACCATGTTACATCGGTGATGTTAAGAATTGTGATTGCGGGATTTCATATAATTGCGATTGAGATTTACAACGTGGCATGTGGGACCTCCATGTGGGTATAGCAGTTCTTATGTGACTTCCGTAAATAATAAGTCTATTGGATGAATATTAAAAAATGGCCTCTCTAATATAATTTTAATATGCAACATCATAAGTCGGTTTCTCCTCCAATAAACGTGTCTTTTGGTATTGATGAGACTCATATATATACACGTTGAAATGCTTCACTTCAGGTAACAGATTTCGGGCATCTATCACAGAGAAGAAGGACAGTTCACAACTTGTGAACGTGAATTAGCATAAGAAAGGAAGCCAAAGGTCGAGCGAACGAAAGTGGAAGCTGAAGGTCGAGCGAGCAAAGAATGAAGCCGAAAGGTCCAGTGGAAGAAGAAGGAAGCCGAAAGTAGAACATTTTGTTGACTGGGTTATTTATTGAAAAGCTCGGACCTGTGTTTGACAGTGATTCGGATAGCAGTTCAAAAGGACGCTCTGTAGATCTAAGAAGATTATCTGAGTATGAACAGGGTTGTTTTTTAACTGAATGCACAATATGAAACTACGACAGTCACTCCTTAAGCAGTTAGTCCTGAACCAATCACTCTTGAAGCATTTACCATGACAATGAGAACAGAGACTTGAAACAGAGAGTTGTTTTTGTGTAGAGCTTAGTGTAGTTCATTGTAGACACATTGAACTTGTGTAAAGACTATTGTAGATCATGATGGCTATTTGAAATCATCATGAGGTAACTTTGTAGACTCTATTTGGGAAATATGAAGAATTGTGAAGACTCCTTCATATGAAGATAGGTTGTCATTGATGTAGCAGTGAAACTGTAGATTGACAAAACACAGTGAAGAAGATTTTGAGAGTAGTGAAATACAATCAAAACATTTCTTGACAAGATAGGGTCAGAGCCCTTGGGGTTGGTGCCTCAGAATTGGAAGGATTGGTGTCCTTGGAGTTGGTGCTCCTAAACAAAAGGTTGGTGCCTTGAGAAGATAGGGTTGGTGCCCTAGAGGTTGGAGCCTCATAAAAGACCAAGTTGGTGCTTGGCAACAGGTTGGAGCCTTATATATATTGTACCTGATTTATTGTAAAGATTATATTAATAAAAGAATTTATTCCTATTTTTCATTTTTTGTTCTAAATATAAATGATTTAAGTGGTAAAATTAACAACTTGAAGGTTGATCATTAGAACACATATGGCAAAGCCAAGGAAGAAAGTCTCCAATCCTCCTAAAGATGTGTCTCTCTCAACCACCGAAATCGAAGTCAATAAATTTGTGAAGGCTCCATTGTTCAATGGAAACTTTAATATATGGGAGGCAAGAATGAGGAATTTCTTAAAGAATAAAGGCATTGAAGTTTGGAAATCGATGATTGTTGATAGCATGATGGATGGAGAATCCAAGGAACATAATAGAAGAGCAATGAAAGCAATCTTGAATGGGCTACCGGATTCTATAAAGAACAATTTAGGAAAATGTTCGTCAGCGAAGGGAATATGGGACAAACTTCATGAACTTCACTCAAAAGGAGAATTGACCATGACCACTAGTCAAGAAGATGATGGAAACCAAGAAGGAAATCCAGAACCCATCATAGAAGCTGAAAATGAGAATGATGACATCAAGGCTAAAGAAGACCTAGAACATGAAGAGAATGAAAAAGATTTTGAGGAAGATCTCCTCACTAAACTTATGGCTTCCATGGAAGAGATTATCAATTTGAAAAAGGAAAACAAGGAACTTAATAAGAAAGCACTAGCTGGTGACCAAGACCAAACAAGGAAGAACGTTGACCTTTTCAAGCTTCAAGTACAAGAAAGGGATGAAGAGCTTGCCAAGCTTAAGAAGGAATTTCATCAAAGCAAAAGAAAGTATCATGAAGAAGTCATATCCATGACATATCAATTGGATAAATCAAAGAAACAGGAAGATAACTTGTCAAACCACCTTGAACAAGGGCACTAGAGCTTGAAAAAACTTGAAGAAGAGATTGGTCAATACAAGGAAGAGGTCTCCTCCCTTAGATCACAACTAGAAGAAGAAACGAAATAAGCACAAGGAGCTTAGAAGACAATGGAATCATTGGAAATCATAGAAGGACATGTTGATGAAGCAGAAAAGGAGAGAAACACCATGATATGTAAACTAAAAGCAAAGGATGGAGAAATCTTCAAATTAAAATCTGACATCAACCTTCTCAAGGCTAAAACATGTAAAGCTACAAGGATCATGAAAGAAATGGAGAGCAGTCTAGCTAAGGAAAATGAAGAAATCTTCATATTGAAATTAGAAATCATCTCCCTTAAAATAGAGTCAAATGAGGCAATACGTATCAAGGAATAATTTGAGAAACAACTTGCTAATAAGAATAATGATTGTGAAATATTGGAAGAAGAGATTGTCTCCCTCAAAAAAAAGGTCGAAATGATGGACAAATTCTTGAAAAGCTCTCAAGCCTTGGATGACATGCTTAGCCATCAAAGATCCTCATTTGATAAATTAGGTCTTGGCTATGAAGGAGAATCCTCAAGCAAGAATGATAATGCTTCAAACAAAAAGGATGTGAGGAAGTTGGAAAGAAATGTTGATGCTCCCAGTTCCAGCAAAGGCAAGGATAAGAGTCAAGGAAACAATGAAGGAAATCATATTCCAAGAAGAAATGCAGATGATGTCAAGGACGCAAGAAGAAATGGTTATAATCAAAGGATCTCAAGGAAGAAAGACTTCAAAAGTACATCAAGGAAACTTTCTTCTCCCAGGTACCAAAGTATATTTCTTGGTTATTGTTATTCTTGTACAAAATTTGGACATATGGCAAAAGATTGTAGGGCATACCACAAAGATAGACACTATGGTCCTTGACAATCTCCGAGAAGCAATTCTACAGGAAGAAATCATGAATTCTTATTCATGAACAACATAGAATGCTTCAAGTGTCATAACATTGGTCATATGGCACGTGATTGTAACTTAACTTGGGTTACTACACAAGCTAGAACCATGCTAGAAAAGAAAGTTACACAAGTATGGAGAAGAAAGCAAATACAATCTGAAAATCTCCTGAACTCTCCAGCCAACAACACATGTTGTTGACTTGATGAAGATATTCTTGATATTCTGAGTGTTTGATGATGGGATTCTGCCAAAAAGAGATGATGCATACAGTTAGGGGGAGCCTGTGATTCTTGATCATTATTGCAGAAGCTATTCGTGAAAGGGTCCTTATGAAATCCTTGATGAGCTATATTAACAATCATCCTTTGATAAAGATCATTTCTCAGGAGCACTACATTGAAGAACATGATATTGTAACCATTCTTTGGACTGTTGTTGAAGATGTTTTCCACTTGATCACTAAGCAGAAATTGGAGCAGCAAAGAAGGCCATCTAATGCTAGAGAAATAGGGAAAATAACTATGTTGTTGGTATTACAGAAGTTGAATATCTCGACTCAGGGATATAATGTGAGAACATGTAAATCAAGGACAGTAATAGAGGCAACCTTCAAACAAACAAACACATCTAGGAATGGAGCTTGAAGCAAGAGAAGTTGGAAGAATCTAGCATAATTGAAGCATTGCAAAAGGTTGTCAACCAATAGAAATAATTTAAAAGACAGTGACGGATTAGATATTAAAAAAAAGGGGAGAATGTTGATGTCGAATATAGCTCAACAACTTAAGGAGAAGCACAGAGATACAAAGGAATCCTGATTTGAAGAAGAATAGTGAGAATGACAATTTCAGTGGCATTTTCTCTTGATTTGAACTGTGAAGGCCTCTTAATTCTGACTTTGGAGACAGTAGAATACAGTGTAGAAGCATAAAAAATTGGACTTGGACATTTGGTGTATGACTATTTGGAGTTTGTTTTGAAGCATTGAAGTGGAGCATATTTAAGCATTGTTGAAAGCATTATGAATAAATTCTAAGACATGAAGAGGGGATAATGTGCTAGCTGATGATGAGGCAACAATCCTTCTATCTTGAGTAAAAAGAAGAGCACCATGACAAGGGGAGTAACATACACATAAAGATCACTGTTCATAAAGAAAAGAAGCAGTTTGGCAGGGGGAGTAGTTCGACAGGGGAAGTCCTTGTGCACTCATTTGCCATTGATGTCAAAGGGGGAGAGAAGAAGAATATTGCCACCAATGACAAAGGGGGAGATTGTTGATCTAGATTGTCATTGATGTCAATATGACAATATTTTGGATAGTAAATAATGATGTGATTCCAAGCAGAGCAAATTCGTGAAGCAACGGGAGTAGGAAGAGTTCATCAAAATCCATCAAAGAAGAGCTTGAGCTTTCAAAAGAAGAGTTATCGGAGCATAGAAGAACTATCAGAAGAAGAGCTATCGGAGAAATGTATCAAATAGGAGTAAAGAGAAACCAAAGGAGCGACGAGCCAAGACAATGCAGATCTATCGCACATTCCAAGAGTAAGAGCCATATTAGAGGAAGTAATGAACCCCCGATTGCAATATGAATTATGGACCCGATGGTCCCATTAAAACACGCCTATCGGAACATTCATGTCGCAAATCATAAGGGATGTATATCCAAATCCTTTGATTGCGATAACATTGCAGACCCGTTGCACCATTATAATATGACTTAATGAAATATCACATCTGCAATAATCGCAAGTTTCAAAGGGATGTCAAAACACCAATTATGATATAATACGCAGACCCGATAGCTCCATAGAATATACCTTTATGTAGTATTGCGTCCAGGTATCGGGGAAGTTGAGCAAATCATAAGGGTTGTCACCGTCGAAATGCTGATTGCGATAAGACTTGTGAACCAGACCACCGATTGCGATAAGACTTGTGAACCAGCCCACCGATTGCGATAAGACTTGTGAACCCAACCGCCGATTGCAATAAGACTTGTGAATCTGATGGATCTATTAATGAGGTTTAATATTATAATCACATTTGTTTCATTGGCAGTATGAATATCAACCATGTTAAATCGGTGATGTTAATAATTTTGATTGCGGGATTTCAGATAATTGCGATTGTGATTTACAACATGGCATGTGGGACCTCCATGTGGGTATAGCAACTTTTATGTGATTTCCGTAAATAATAAGTCTATTGGATGAATATTAAAAAAAGGCCTCTTTGATATAATTTTAATATGCGACATCATAAGTCGGCTTCTCCTCCAATAAACGTGCCTTTTGGGTATTGATGAGACTCATATATATACAAGTTGAAACTCTTCACTTCAGGTAACGAATTTCAGGCATCTATCACAGAGAAGAAGGACAGTTCACAACTCATGAATGTGAATTAGCATAAGAAAGAAAGCCAAAGGTTGAGCGAACGAAAGTGGAAGCTGAAGGTCGAGCAAGCGAAGAAGGAAGCCGAAAGGTCCAGCGGAAGAAGAAGGAAGCTGATGGTTGAACATTTTGTTAACTGGGTTATTTATTGAAAATCTCGGACTTGTGTTTGACAGTGATTCAGATAACAGTTCAAAAGGATGCTGTGCAGATCTAAGAAGATTATCTGAGTATGAACACTGTTGTTTTTTAATTGAACACACAATATGAAACCGTGACAGTCACTCCTCTAAAGATGTCACTCCTGAAGCATTTACCGTGACAGTGAGAACATAGGCTTGAAATAGAGAGTTGTTTTTGTGCAGAGCTTAGTGTAGTTCATTGTAGACATATTAAAGTTGTGTGAAGACTATTGTAGATCATGATGGCTATTTGAAATCATCATGAGGTAACTTTGCAAACTCTGTTTGGGCAATACGAAGAATTGTGAAGACTCCTTCATATGAAGACAGGTTGTCATTGATGTAGCAGTCAAGTTGTAGATTGATAGAACACAATGAAGAAGATTTTGAGAGCAGTGAAATACAATCAAAACATTTCTTGACAAGATAGGATCGAAGCCCTTGGGGTTGGTGCCTCAGAATTGGAAGGATTGGTGTCCTTCGAGTTGGTGCTCCTAAACACAAGGTTGGTGCTTTGAGAAGATAGGGTTGGTGCCTTAGATGTTGGAGCCTCACAAAAGACCAAGTTGGTGCTTGGCAACAGGTTGAGCCTTATATATATTGTACCTGATTTATTGTAAAGATTATATTAATAAAAGCATTTATTCATATTTTTCATTTTGTGTTCTAAATATAAATGATTTAACTGGTAAAATAAAAATTGAAAAGGAATATTGATTCATCCCCCCTCTCAATATTTCCAACATAACTAAGTCCTTTGAACATCTTAAAGAGGCAATGTGCCAAGATTTGGTTTTAGCTACACCAAACTTCAGAAAAACATTCATGTTGGAACGTGATGCCTCAGAAAATGGAATTGGCTCTATTTTAATGAAAGAAGGAAGTCCCATTTCTTTTGAAAGTCGTCCAATCAAGGGAAAGTATTTACACAAACCTATTTATGAGAAGGAAATGTTGGACATACTACATGCCTGGAAGCAATGGTGCCCTTACCTAATGGGAAGACACTTCAATGTAAAAACAATTCATGATATTCTTAATGATCTAGGTGGATATTGGTGGACACCCACCTATTCCACCTAGACCCCCCAATCAATTTCATTTGTTTCCTGGTTCATTTCAGCATTTACTATTTTTAGCAGCTTTTTGGGTCCTGAATTTTTGGAGCAGTTTTGACCCCTTAAACGGCATATTTTTAGGGTATGCGGCAGGCCCATAGACGTATGCAAGGGCCTATGGTAAAACCTATAATACTCATCAATACGTTTCCAACAAGGTATCGTACGTGCAAAACAAAGATAATATGACCAAGTTACGACTCCGGGAAGTTGGTTGCCCAACTAATCGCAATGGGCCCACAAACTCTTGGTGTTACATGTCCTACGATTAGGGTTTTGGTTGTTTAGGGCTTTCTCATGTTTTCCAATAATAAATAGGCCCTTGAACCTCATTGTAACATATTTTTGAGGCATGTAGCCGCCACATATCTCCTCTGAGATGGGCTACCATCGCCTGAGCTATCTTATTTCCATTCTGTTTGTAATCATAATTCAATATTTTTTTATTAATGACATGAAGTTTTGTTCCACTGCATTTCTATGTTTATGATTATATCTGTAAGGTTTTGCATTTGTGTTTAATTTTAGATCAGTGGTATCAGAGTGGTAAGCTCTTTCTCTGTTTTTCTTTGCATGTTCCCAACGAGGTCAGGTTATAAGGTGTTAGGGCTTGATTTGGTTGAACCATTGTAAGATCAACCTCGCAAAACCTGAAAACCTACCATGGCGAAAGAAAATAAATATGAGGGGTTAAGAGATCCTTTCAAAATGTTGCTCAAGGAATCCCTTGAGTGATAGAGGGACATGGTGATGGATAATGTTGCTTAGATCCTTCGACGACTACCCACAGGTAATGCATCTTCATTCAGCAACCACTCTAGAGGTGCCACTCCTTTTAAGGTACAAATTAAGTTCGATATTCCCATATTTGAAGGTCTGATGGATTCATACACCATTGATAAATGGTTAAATCTGTTGGAAGGATATTTTTCAGTTCATGACTTTTCCATTCAAGAAAAGATCACTTTTTCACTTCTCAAAGTCGTCCCACACATCAAGGACTGGTGGGAAACCTACTGTGAACAAAACAATGAAAGTGAACCCTCTTTTTTTCTCTACTGCACCCACTTGGAATTATTTCTGAGATGCCATCAAGGAACAATATTACCTTGTAGGGAGCTATGAACACAAATACATAAAATGGACCACGCTACAACAGGGAAGGGACCCAGATGTGCGAGAGTTCACAATAATTTTCCATACCCTTTGCACGAACCTGGGTATCAAGGATATTGAGTGGTATTTGGTGCTTAAGTATCATGAATGTCTACATAAGTACATCCAGGACATGATGGAGTTCTTGGACATTTCCTTACTCTGCATGGTGTATCAGTATGATGTTAATATTGAGCAGAAGTTTAAACAGAAGAAGAAGGACTTTGGATCTGCAAATCCAAAGCAAGGAAAAGGCATCTCCAAACCACAGAACAAAGGACCAAGACAAGGCGGTGCTACCCAGGATATCTTGCAAAAACCGCAAGCAAAGAACAACACCACGAAGATGAAGAAGGACACGAGAAAATGGTGTGAGTTCCATAAGAGCTCCACTCATAATACAAGTGAGTTTCAGGCCAAGCAGTCACTGGTGGCCGAGCTGAAGGCTTATGAATAAGACGTAGGTTCCAATTCTGAACTAGATCCTAATAAGGGAACTGAAAAAGGGAATCAAATCATTGATGTAGAGCCTAGTGACACTGTGACCATCACTAAGATCTAGAATATTGAGCATGAAGATCCAGAGGAGGGGGAACGCCTCTTCCACTGACAGATTGAAGGGTTCCCCACTGCAATTCATTGTTGAAAGTGGGAGCCAAAATAACCTCATTTCAATAGAGGTCATGAACTGGCTGAGCTTAAAGACTAGAGCACATCCACAGCCGTACACCATTGGGTGGCTTCACTAAGGAAAAGATCTTCGCGTGAGCCAGTAGTGTCACCTTCCCTACATCATCAAGCCCTTCATGAATGAGGTACTATGTGACGTTGCTCTTCTTGAATTTTGTGATGTATTGTTAGGACAACCATACTTGTGGATGAGACATGTTGCATATGAGTTTAGAACTCACTTTGTGATTATTACTTTGGCTAATAATTTGTACAGGATACCGAAGGTAGCCCCACCTACTCCTATCTCTTTGATCACTACAAAGAAATGCAGTAAGATCATTTACCACACCAGGAAATTTGTTTTCCTTATGATTCACCCCTAGGGCAAGAAGATTTTTGTGGTCACAGCTTCTAGGTAGGGCTCCTCTACACAACAACAATAGATGGGCAAGGTCATGGAGGAGTATAGGGTTATTTTCACCTCACCCACAAGGATACCTCTGCACTGTCAGGTCAAGCACACCATTGATCTGACCCCGGGTACGCCGCTGCCCAATGGACCAATCTATCGACGCTTTGTTCTGGAGAATGATGAGATCAAGGGAAAGATTAAGGAACTATTATAGAAAGGGAACACTAGGCTAAGCTCATCGCCTTATGGGAGCTCGATTGTATTGGTACAGAAGAAGGATGGGACTTGGAGGTTCTGTATTGACTGTCGGGCACTAAAAAATATCACTTTCTAGAATAGGTACCCAATCTCGCAGATTGATGACCTTCTGGACTAGATCAAAGGGGCTAAATATTTCAGCAAGATTTACTTGAAGTCAAGTGATCACCAAGTGTATATCAAACCCTCTGATGTGTGGAAGACTGCCTTCAAATCCAAGGAGGGCCTTTTCAAATGGTTGGTCATGCCTTTCATATTGACAAACGCCCCTGCAACCTTCACGAGACTGATGGACGATAACTTGCGACCCTTCACCAATGCATTCTTGGTGGTGTATTTAGATGACATCTTGATATTCAGTCAAAGTTGGGAAGAGCACCTCCACCATATTCGACAGGTCCTTCAAACCCTGCAACAACACAAGATGTGTTCTAACTTGGAGAGATGCACCTTTGGCCTAACCCAGGTTCAATATTTGGGATACGTCATTGATGAGTAGGGTGTACATGTGTACCCATCCAAGATACAAGTCATTTGCGATTGGCCAGCCCCAACCACTCTAATATAGCTCCAAATCTTTTTGGGTCCTGCCAATTTCTACTGTAGGTTCATGTTGGGGTTATCTCATATAAATTTTCCTTTAAGTCAAGTCATCAAGGGCGGAGAGAAAGCAAAGTGTTTTTGGTCAAAATCCCAAGAAAAATCATTCTCTGAGTTGAAGAATCACCTATGTTCTACACCAATACTCAAATTACCAAACCTACACCAACCATTTGAGATTGAGATAGATGCCTCCGACTATGTTATTGGTGTGGTTCTTACTCATCATGGGAATCCAGTGGCATACCACAGTGATACACTTTCAAAAATAGTCTAAAAGTGCCCCACTTATGACAAAGAAATGTACTCCATTGCGTTGTCCTATCGTCAATGGAAGCATTATATTCTAGGGAAGGAAACAATCATCCACACAGGCCACTGACCCATACATTTCATACAGACACAAGGGAAGTTGGAGAACGATTGCCATAAAAAATGGTCCACCTATCTACAATAGTTCCATTTAAACATTAAGTATAAGAAGCGAAACACTAATAACGTCGTTGATTGCCTTAGCTGACCACTGATCATGGCACTGATCACTGTGCTCGACTCCTGTGGGCACGAGACATCGGGGTGGCCGCAGCTTTACAACAACAATCCAAAATTCAGTAGCATATATTAGACACTCCTGGAAGGTAAGCAAGTTCCAAATTTCACCTTTAGGATGCACTATTATGCCACCTGGGACACATCTGTGTTCCTTCAAGTGAGTGTGCTAGGATGATTTGGGAGGTGCACTACAGTTGGGTCGCTCGACATTTCAGAGTAGAGAAAAAAATGGCGGTATTGTAGAAGTATTATAATTGTCCAAACTTCGTCAGGATGTTGGGAAGTACATTAGATCCAATGTTGCCTGTGCCATTGCCAAACAACCATCAAGAAGCAAGGCCTGTATACTCCTCTACCTACTCCTAGTCAATGTTGGTAATCTATCTCCATGGATTACATGTTGAGCCTTCCTTCTACTAATCACGACAACAATTATGTTTTCGTGGTCAGCGATCGATTCTCTAAGATGGCCATCATGGTGGTCTGCAAGAAGAGTATCACAACAAATGGAATTTCTAATCTCTTCTATGAGCGAGTGTGGGTACACTTTGGGATCACACAGTCCATTGTCTCAGATCAGGACAACACATTCCTGAGTGAATTTTGGTCAAGTCTTTGGTCGATGTTGGATACAAAACTTACTAAGTCCACGACTTTCCATCCCCAAACTGATGGACAAACACATGTTATCAACAAGATCATTGTACACATTCTACGCATGTACAACTTGAAGCATCCACGCACATGGGATGAAAGTCTCCCCTATGTCCAACACAACTACAACAGAGCTCTCCATAACTCAACAGGACACAACCCCTTTTAGGTAGGGGTGGTATTTAAGCTATTATGCCCCATTGATGTGGCCATACCATTTGTATCCACTCAGGTAGATTCAGCTCATGTTCAGTCCGAAGTTGAAAGGGATAACAACTTAATTGAGTGCATTTAAGACATCCACCAATAGGTCCATGATATATTGGATAGAGCCAATGCTAAGTACAAGCATCACCATGATCAAAATCGAGCGTCACACAAGTTCCAGGTGGGCAACAAAGTTTGGCTACATTTGCAGGAGTGCCTTGCTGGACCCCATCGATATGGGCCATACACCATCACCAATGTCGTTAGTGATAATGCCTTCAAGCTTAGCATCCCACTGTTCCTTGGTCCGCACCCAATGTTCAATGTAGATCGCCTTCGACCATACTTTCCACCATTGTTGGACACATTTGACATTCAGAACAACTCAGACTGACAAAGATCAACTTGGACTACATGGAACATGCCACAACTGATTAGATCATGGACACATAGATAAAGAACACTCACCAATAGAGGATACATTTATATCAAGTTGTCAAAGCAGACCTACTCCTTCACCAGGGCAAGTGTTCACCAAGGACCACGTTCAACAAAAATTTCCTCACCTCATGGAGGCTCTGCACGCAATGGGGAACATTGCTTCCTAAGGGGGGAGGAATGATCCAGGTGGATATTGGTGGAAACCCGCCTATTTCACCTAGACCCCCCAGTCAGTTTCATCTGTTTCCTTGTTCATTTCATCATTTACTATTTTTAGGAGTTTTTCGGGTCCTAAACTTCCAGAGCAGTTTTTATCCCCTAAATAGCGTTTTTTTGGGGTCTGCAGTAGGCTCATAGCTGTAGGAAAGGGCCTGAGGTAAAACCCATAATACTAAGTGATACCCTTCCAACAAGGTATCATACACACCAAACGGAGATAATATGACCAAGTTACGACCCCGGGAAGTTGGCTGTTGTGTTACATCTCCTGGGGTTAGGGTTTTGCTTGTTTAGGGTTTTCTCTTGTTTTCAAATAATAAATAGGCCCTTGAACCTCATTGTAACATAATTCAGAGGATGTAGCTGCAACATCTCTCCTCAGAGATAAGTTACCATCACCCAAGCCATCTTATTTCCATCCTATTTGTAAGCATAGTTCAATATTTTTCTATTAATGAAATGAAGTGTTTTTCTACTGCATCTATGTGTTTATGATTATATCTGTAAGTTTTTGTGTTCCTATTTAAGTTTGGATCACTTAAATACTTTTTGAAACAAAGATTATCTTTGAAAGAGCAGAAAAAATGCATCACTAAGATGTTGAGTTATTAATTTGAATTCATCTGCAAAAAAGGGAAGAAAAATGTTGTTGCATATGCACTCTCAAGAAAGGATGAGGATGTGAAAACATTTCTCTGTGTCATTTCTATTATCCAACATGATTGGATAACTGAAGCAAGTGATTAATGGAAGAATGAAAAACATGTGTGGACACTCATTCAAAAGTTGCAACAAGATCCTAGTGCATATTATACATTTATCTGGAAAAGTGGCTCATTATGGTACAAAGATCACTTATATATATGTAAGAATTCTCAACTCAAACAAAAGATTCTTTTGGAATTGCACACCTCTCCTTTAAGAAGGCACTCAAGATTTTTATAAACTTACCATAGGGTCAAGAAGGAATTTTTTTCGAATGGCCTTGTTATCACTCTAATAATTCTTTTGAAGTAAGAAGAAAGAAAAACCAAAGGTAACCACAAACCACTTTTGGAGATTAGGACCTAGCCTTCGTGATGCTTAGAGAGGGCTCTCTCTTTATAATTTAAATTTGTTTTAGTTAAGATGATTTTAGGCTAGTTATTACTTGCACTTGGGTTCTGTTTTGAAAAATTGGTGATGGGATCACATTACTTAGATGAACAAAGTTTTGGTTTATACCATTGGGCTATGGAGTCGGATGTCCGATAAACAAGACTGGATTTAGTTCTAAAAACAGGGTCTATAGGGAAAGATAGATCAGTTACTATAGATCTCAGAGGCTAAATGGTGAAAGGCTTCAAATCGGATTCAGGGAGCAATTAAGGGTTCCCTAGGCCGAACTTTGGAAGGAATGAAAGAAGTCAACCAGGATGGGAGAGTAATTAAGGGTTCTCAAATCCATGTATCATAAGAAAACATGTAAATAAATTACTGTGCAAACAGAGTGTAATTAAACAAATTGCATGATATTTCAAGTTAATTCATTTAGATTTTAGAACACATTTAAGATTATGAAAACACAAAAGAAAGGTAACACAATCACACAAAGAAAGTACTTCACTGCAAATGGATCATCTCATGAATCTTGTAGCAAAATGCTTTTATTACTTGCTCCAGTCTGTTGACTTGAAAATAGTACAATCACCCTTAGGTTCAAGATCACAATAACTCTACAAATGTAAAATAATCCCCACTAATACTTCAAATTTTGAAGTGTTTATACGAAAGGAGTTACAAAATATCTGAAGCTGTATTCAGAACTAATCTAGGAAAAAAAAATATCTTCTTGCAATAATATAGAGACAATTATTGAATGGTTTCATGCTGTCCCTTTTATTTTGGTTCTGCTGGCTGTAGACTTTGATTTTTAGCCCTTTATGTTGTTACGCTTTTTGGCTTTTACGTTGGATGCCCTGTTTTACTTTGATCTTTCACCTGACACTCTTTCACCTGATACACTTTCACTGTTCTGACTTGTCTTCATCCTTTTACCATGCTCATTTAATTTTTAGTCTACACTTATACTTTTACTGTGCTTTTACTACAGTAAATCATAAATTTTTTTCCATGTTTCTTCATCTAGTAATTGGATGTTGAGCATTTTCCTATATATCTTATCAGCCTCTGTATATTTGGAAAAAGTAGGCTTATTAATAAATAAGTGTTTCACCTCATGCTGGAGGTAAAACATTTTTTCAAAAGTATGGTATAATACTCTCCAGTTGGTATACCACTCATTGATGAGGTATTTGCATGCTCTTTGGCTACTTCCCTGATTTTCTTTTTGTAATCCTCCCACGTCATCAATTTATCATTTATGACTAAGGACTACGTAGTCCCTTTTCTCTCAAAAGCTCAAACTTGGTCATAAACCTGTCAATGGCTAGTTGCATGGTTTGACACTTATCTTCTAATTTTAACATTAAATTTCTCTTGGCTAGGACCCTCTTGACATCCAAAATGGTACATGTCTTGTCAGGTATGTCAAGTTCTTGTAGCTCATATTTGTTCTTGGAGTTGAGGAATTGAATAATTCTTACTGTTTCCTCTAGCATTTCTCCAAGCTCTTCTTTGACATTCTAGATGGCTTTTGTAGCTTGTTTGATTAAGTCTATCTGCTAAAAAATGACTTGGATAGATGGCCAAATATCATTGACAGAGTCAATGATATTCGCCCTTAATAATTGTTTGGCCTTTCCTAAAGGCTCACTCAGTGTTAACTCTTTCTCCAGGCTTTTCACTCTCTCATTCATTCTGGTAGCCTTCTGTTGTTCTTCCTTATGCATGATCTGGGCTAACCTGCAATCTATCTCCAGGCTGGTAAGGTTCTCTTTTAACTTGTTCATTTCGTTGGTCTGAATGGACATTTCTTCCATTTCCTTGACTAGCCTATTTTCTCCATCACCTGTGGTACCTGTTGCTATTGATCTTGTTGTTGATGTAGATGATGTTGATGTCGTTGTTGATCTAGTTGTTGTTGCTGCTAGTAATGCAGTGGCCATTGGACTAGTGGGAGCTAATGTTGCTACTAATGTGGAAGGAATAGCTGTGGTCACTCTAGGAATGACAGTTGGAGGAGCACTATCTAGACTAGCTTGTTTGAGCTGGATCAAGCTATCTAGTTCCTTTTCCATTTCCTTCAACTAGTCATTGAGTTGCAGCACCATGTCCATCATCTCTTCATGATTTGTTTTGTTTTCTAGGACTTCTTTTGTTTGAGGGTGTTGTGACTGAGGCATCTTGAGCTATTTCTTAAGGACTACAATGTCTTCATTTTTCTTCTTAATTAACTGTTCAACAACATTTATGTCCTTTGGGTCATGGCCTAGCTTAATGATCAGGTCTTCTAAGGATTTGATCCTTGTGTCTTTGGCGATGGAAGATGCTTTTTCTAGTTTGTACTGGGTTGTCACATTTTCTAATGATTCCTTGAGCTTGAATGTTGCCTTTGCTTTTGTTGTGAGGGTGGAGTAGATCATCTCTCCAACCTTCTTGCGAAATTCTATTTGATTTATGGGATGCAAATCCCTGGCTAAGAACTCAAAGTTGGTCTTCTTGTAGTCTGTTGTGGTTTTACTCTGTTGTATAGTGGGATGTAGGAAAGACACCTGCATCTTTCCTTCTTTGATGTCAAAAACTGACATCAATCTATTTTGATTCAGTGGTTTCATCTTCAAGTACTTGTCATAAGTGTCTGTCTTGAGCTTTTCATTCCTCATTTTAATATCCTTGAATCTTTCCTCGATATCTGCTTCCTTGTCAGCTGGCCTGACAAAGGAAGACACCTCCAAACTCTTCTGTCTCTATATGATCTGTGTGTTGGAAGTGGAAGGACGCTGAGTTTCTATTGTCTGTTTATTGCTCTGCCCCATTGCCTCAGTGTCAATGATGTCTTATGACGCAATGTTTTCCTCTTGTTCATATACAGGAGTCAATTTGGGCCTTTTGCTTAGTTGGAACTACTGATTAGTGGTCTCCATATAAGAACTTGATGCTTATTCCCTGTTTCTTTTGGGATTCTTCTCCTCATTGATAGGAGTCTGAATGATGGGAGGGATATTCATTGGCTCTTCCAACTCTGGGACCTGCAAGAAAGAGCTTTGGTAAAAGAAATTCTCCAAGTCAATCATGGTGTTTTCCACATCCACCATTGTGATGTCCATATCCATCAATGTGTTCTCTACCCATTCTGACTAATTAGCATACTGTTCAATGTCAGGTCTTGGGTAGTGGATGTAAGGTCTGAGCTTGACCTTTTGTCTGAGCTTGTTTATAACACCATGAGGGTCATAATGCCAAATGAAACTATGTTGGAATTTGAATTTCTGGAGCATCTTGTTAGCTTCAGGCCCAGCCTCTCTGGTGTTGCAGATGAAAGGGCCCATTTGGTTTTTCATCTTAAACTGTGTCTTCTTCCTAGTAGCTAGGAAGTTGACCTCATCTGCACCTATCATTTTCCTGAAGTATTCAAGGGAAAATATTCTCATTGGGAGATACCTAGGCATTTTGTAGGGGTTAATTCACAGCCATAGATCCTGAATTCAGTATGATTTAGGTAGAGGTGCTAGTTTCCTACTCTGCTATTATTTTCCAGTTACAGTACTCTCTTGATCTCAGTACTGATTCTATGTTGAGCGCTAGAAGTTAGCATGTTTATGACAGGGTGAACAAAACAATCTATGAAGTCTTTGTATGTGAATGTTGTGTTATACCTCTAGACTAAGGCTATCCAATAGATGACTGATCTTTCCTTTCCCCTGGTATCTATTTTCTAAATCTTCACTGGGAACTTGTTTGTCTGATAATACAAGAACATATAAAACAACACTGAAGAATACTTGAACACTCTTTTAGTGGGCAATCTATTAAATTGTTCATGCATTCTACCTGCAATGAACTACGCATAGTCAAACATAATGGCAAGAGGCTGGCCTGGAGTGAAAATGGACAAGAAGGCCATTATTATTTCATACACAAACTCGTCTGATGTGAATCCTAGGATTCTTAAGGTCATGGTGATTATTCTCCCGCGATTCTCTGAAAAAATAGCAAAAATGTAGGGTGGAATGTCTTTAGGAGTATGGAACTCCTCAATGATGAAATTCTGAAATATTTGTTTGATCTTGGCTGGGTCCAATGTGATGTATAGGTCCAACAGGTTTTCAATGGAAAAAGGAGTCAGATTAGGAGTAGTTTGGATTTGCAGCATCTGGTTGATGGATTCAGCAGTGATGGTGAACAATATTTCATGGTTTGGTGCCTCAATAACCCTATGGCTTGGAACATAACAGGCATGGCAAAAATGTACTATGTATGGGAATGGATGGAATTTTGGGAATGTATATTTGGGCAAACTTGATTCCCAAAGGTTTATGTCATTAGCATGGTTTAGCAACCTATCCTTGGCCCAACAATGGATTCTCAGAAGGTTGCCTTGGGTGGCTATGTCTTTGATTTGAAAATCACTGTCTACTAGGGCCAAATGGTCAATGTCTAAATGAGGGGTTGTCACTGGTCTGACATCTAGAGAGTTTGGGGTAGCCATATTTGTAATAAATTATGGAAATTTGGCTTATATGGTTTTGGGAGTGAAATTTCAGTAATTGAATAACCAAGGTAGGGTATGAGCAGTTTGCAAGTTGGGGTTCCGGTAATTTGGGAATGGTAGACTCTTAATTAAGTTGAAATTAATCAAATTCTTTCAGTTATTTTAAGAATTTAATGTTCTTTCTTTAAAGAGAGGGTAATTCTTGGTTCTTGTTCAAATACCTGGAATTTACAGTCGAGGCTGCAACTAGTTTTCAGTTAGGGTTTGTAGAGGGATTCTACAACTAGGATGGTGTGCAGTGGTGGCATTGGAAGGCTATGATAGTTGATAGTTGGTCGCAGGAGTTCAGAAGGTGTTGGTGCTTCAGAGGTTCAGTAGTGCGACTAGAGTGAAAAAGGGTGAAAATGGGGGTCAGAAGGCTTTTAATAGCAAAGGTTGGAAAAATGGCGGGGAAAAATGTTTTATGAACAGTGTTGGTTTTCACTTTGGCGAGGAGGTGGTTTTGGTGGCCATTGCATTGCTTATGGGGGTCGGGTGGTATTTTTCTGGGGGAATGTGATCTATGCCAGAGGATGACACGTACGCAAATGGTCCCTGAGCAAAACCACCCATATCGCATGCTCTCGGGCTGTTAAAGGTCAGACATCGCACAAGCACGATATGGATGATGGCCGTTGAATCTAGGGGTGGATGATTGGACAACTATCGTGTGGGAAAGTTGTGCGGTCGGGCGATGGGGTGGAGGTTAGCAGGACCCATGGGTTTTAATTACAGTTTAGAGTAATTAACCCATGTCTAAGTGTGGATTAATTAAACTGTGGAATTTTAGGGGTATTGGGGTTAGATTATCTCACCAGGGTTGCGGTTTAAACTCGAGTTTAGGCGGGAAAATGTTTAAGTGGCAGAGTTAGTGAGGTGGGGGATTTTTTAGAGTTCGGATAAAGGGTTTAGAGTGGTTTTGGGTAATTATTGAAGTGAAAACATGATTTTAAAAGGGGGGAAAGGGGTTTCACACTTAGGGCAATGGATTTTAGGAGTAATTGACTAGGGAAATGTGTGAAGCTAAGGGGTAGTAGTAAAAATGAGGGGGAAGGGGTTTTCATAAGCCATGAAGGGGTAAAAGGGAAGTTAGTGAGTATATAGTGGGAGTGAAATGCAATGAAGGGGGAGTTAGGCAAATCAGTTTACGAGCATGCTTTTTTCATTGATAACTGCTCCTGCACACTTGAAACACATAGTTAAGTATGATAGTAGTGCTTATTCTCCAAATGACTTGTATTTATGCAACCTTTCTTTATTTATCCTTTTGTCTACCCTAATATTTTTTCTTCACTTTGGTGGGTGCACTTAAGCTAGCAAACCCATTTCTTTCCTTTTTATTTTATGTAATAAACTATCTACTTCTAACCTTATATCTTCCAAGGGCTCAGATTAAACTTGATGAGCCCCTTTTATTTCTCTACCTATATACTAATCTGCCAAGATTAAACTATTTGGTTAGATTTTTATTCTCTAACTATAAACATGAAATTCAAAGCATGAAGTAGTCAAGATTAAATAGTTTGACTATCATGGGTTGTGGCATATAGGAAAAGTTGCACACAACCATTATTTAAGGCATTAATAGTAAAAAGTAGTGGCACTTGGACTTGCACACTTTCATGATATGTTTTTTGTTTGGGGTTCATGTTTTTTTCATTTTTTTATCTTTTCTTATTTTTCTTGTCCTTTGATATTTCTTTTAGGAGACACCCTCTTTACATTTTTTAATTTTAATATGGAAAATATTTGTAGAAAGCAAAGGTATGTACAACATTACAAGACTTAACCTTAACCAATTCAAAATTATGAATCCTATCATTATAGGACTCTAATAGTGGCTCCACATGGGAATGGCATTTTTTGGTGAAATTTCAAGAACTTTGAAGATCAGTGGCCTTTGAATTGTGACTGTAGTTACCTTGTGAACTGTCCTTCTATGTTTTATGCTTTATTTATACTTATGACAGTAAATCCCTCAAATATCAGGGCCTTCTCTCTGGGCTTCAACTTCAAAGGATTACCATCAAATCCAATCTACACTCTGCAATGTTATGTACAATGATGCAAAGTAAATTGAACTATTGTGAGTCAGTGGAAAATTAATGCTTCAACATTCTACCATTAACATGTCCTCCTGGTAGATCTGATCCATCTATGTTTGTCAAGAAAAAGGCATTGTTGCCTCTGTAGCCACAAAGGACATAAGGCCCCTGCCACAAAAAATCAAATTTTCCATGTGTTCCTTTGTCCTCTCTCCTTGAATCCCACTTGGGAACTTTATCTCCTATGTAAAAATCATCTACTTTGGTCTTTTTATCAAAGATCATTTTAATTTTGTCTTGGATTAGCTGTGATTTTACATATACTTCTTCTCTAATTTGCTACAGGTGTATGGTCTGATTGATTCTTCTCTGAATATCATTTGGTTCCACCTGTAATTCCTAGATGATATTCATCACTGGCACTCCCAAGGATGATGGGAAAACTACATATGTCCCATAAACCAGCTGATAGGGTGACGTTCCAATGGACTTATTAGTAGTCATTCTATCTGCCCATAAGGCATTGACTATGTTTTTGTTCCAAGTCTTCTTGTTATCTTCCAGTAACTTTTTAATAATATTGACCAGGCTTTTGTTAGATGATTCTGCAAGCCCATTACCTTAAGGGTAATAGGTTGTGGAATGGTCAAGGGTGATGTGGTACTTGTTTCATAAATCTATCATTCTTTTGGATTCAAAGGCAATTGCATTATCAGTAATGAGCTTCTGGGGACATCCAAATCTTGACAAGATATTACTCTCTAGGAAGGAGATTATGACAGTGTCTATGGCTTGCCTATAAGGTATGGCCTCTATCCATTTGGTAAAATAGTTTGTGGCTATCAGAATCCACTTGTGTTGATCTAAGGAGGCTGGGTGTATTTCTCCAATGAAGTCTAACCCCCATTGTTGAAATGGCATTTCAGTGGAAATTGGCTTAAGTGGAAAGGGTAAAAATTTTCTCTTTCCCTCAAAAATCTGGCATTTATGATAGGAGGTCACATGTTTTTTAACATCTACAAACAATGTAGGCCAATAGGAACCAGCCCTCAAAATTTTGTCAGCAGTACTCTTCCAGTACAAGTGTCCTCCACAGTCCCCTGCATGGAATTGTTGTAAAATATTGTGAGCTTCATCTTTCAATAAATAAGTTAAAATAATACCACTATTGTCCTTCCAAAACAATGCATTATCTACAATACAATATCTTAATGACTTCTTTTTTAAGAATCTAGCTTTAGTTCTTGTCAATCCATGAGGAGCTTGTAGGTTTAGTAATACTAATGTAATATCTACATACCATGGTGAATCAGTAAAAGGTTCACTGATCTGTGGAGTTGACATCTCCTCCTGATCATTAAGGGAACTAACGAAGTTGATATCAAGGGCATGACAGTTCAATTCAGCCATGAGTTTGGCTAAACGTTGGCCTTTGATAAGCTTAGTTGGCTTTATCTCTATGTCATATTCCATTGTTGTGGCAATCCACTTGCCACTTTTCCCTTCATGCCTATTTTGTGTCAAAATGTCATTAACTACAGAATTTGGAACATGAGCAATAATGTGAGAATACAGAATGTATACTCTAAATTCTTTGATAGTGTTTACTAAAGCTAATGCTTATTTTTCCATGATATTGTATTTGAGTGTGGCATCTCTTAAGGATTTAATAAAAAATGCAATTGGTTGTTCATATCATTGGTTGTTCTTTTGCAGCAAGACTGCTGCAATGGTGTGTTCTGAAGCAAAAGAAAAAATTATAAAATCCTTGTTAAAATCAGGACTTATTAGGACTAGAGTCTTGGTTAAGGCTTCCTTGATGGCTTCAAAGGATTGTTTGGCCTCCACTATCCATTTAAGTGCTAAGTCCTTTCTTAGCATGTTATTTAACTCCCTAATTAATTTTGCTAGATTTGAGATGGATCTCCTAAGAAAATTAATCTTACCTAGAAACGACTGTAGCTCTTTAATGTTTTGAGGATGGGAAACGGTCAAAATGGCTTCTATTCTAGCAGGGTCTATTCTAATCCCATCTTTAGATATGATACGTCCTAACATCTTTCCCTCTTCTAGATTGAAAAATGTCTTCTTAAAATTTAAAGAAATCCAAAGTTTCCTGCATTTGATTAATACTTTCCTTAAGTGATCTAGGTGTTCATTGTTAGATTTGGAGAAGACAGTAATGTTATCTTGGTATACTACTAGGAAATCATGGATCTCGTTTGCAAAGGCTATATCCATAACTCTCTGAAATGTGGCACCTGTGTTCATTAGTCCAAAGGGCATCTTCAAATACATGAAGGTACCCCAAGGAGTTGTAAATGCAGTTTTGGCTTGATCCTCTAGTTGAACCAAGACTTGGTTATAGCCAGAGAATCCATCAAGTAGGGAGATTCTAGAAGAACCCACTACCCTCTGAAGGATATGGTCCATTTTTGGTAAGGGGTAGTTGTCTTTTAAAGATACCTTGTTTAAGTTTCTAAAATCTACACAAAGTCTAATTTCTCCAATCATTTTCCTAGTGGTAACTAAATTTGAAATGCAATCTGAATATCTAATGGGGGCTATTATTGGTGCATCAAACATTCTTTTAACCGCTTTCTCTATATATGGCATAAGAACTAGGTTTATCCTCCTATGTTTCTATTTGAAAGGTTTATGATCTTATTTTAGGGGCATTTTGTGTTGGATTATGCTGGTGTCATAAGATTTTAAGTCTTCATAACTCCAGGAAAATACATCCTAGAACTCCTTAAGCAGATTGATGTATTTAACCTTTTCCTCTAGAGGTAAGGCTTTTGATATTTTGATGAGTTTTGGTTTATCCTCGGTCCCTATGTTAACCTCTTCTATGTCAGCTCTCAGAGGTTCCATCTTGGGTTTCCTAGCTACATCATTAGAGTCAAACATATCTTCTGAAGGTACTAATCCTTTAGGCAAAAAAATATTTTTTAAATTAAGAATCTCTGGATCATCATCCATTATTTCTTCAATCTCTACATCCTCTAAACTATCTATTTATACTCTAGTAAATTTAGTTGGTTTACCTACATCAAAAATATTTACATCTATGCTACTTTCTATATTATTGTCTACTGTACAACCACTGTCTATCTTACAATTCTGAAATTCACCTTCATTGTTCATGAAATCATAGATATGAGAATCCTGAGAGAAAATATGCCAATACTTCAGGTTGTCTGGTATCACAGGCCTATGTCTGACTTCTGAAGTGTACTAGTGGTTTGGTTGAAATGGAAATTTACAAGTACTAGCAAAGGTGGCCAGATTGTGGGCCTGCATGTTTTGTTTTCCAGGAATGGCAACAAAGTTTGATTCCAGGAGGTCTTTGATCAAGTATAAAACAGTATCCCTATATCCACAAAGCCTAGGGTTTTTGACAAAGTATTCACCACTAATCTATTTAATAATCAGCTTTGAGTCTCCCATGATGGAAACTTCTTTGACTCCCAATTTCCTAACCAATTGTAACCCTAGAATTAGGGCTTCATATTCGACCCTGTTATTGGTACATTTGAAGTTCAATATGAAAGCATGTCCTTCAACACGATTATTATCCATATTATGGATCCACACTCTTGCACTAGCCCCTAACCTATTGACCGACCCATCAAAGTCTAGATGCCATAGTGATTCATGGAATATGTTCTCACTGTCAGTTGTTCTATATTTCAGGTCTTTGGCTATGATTTCCTTTTTATCATTTTCTACATTGTATAAGATGAAAGAGTCCATATCTGAATGCATGGAGTATATGGGAAAGTTTTGTGGCCTTTTCTCACTACTGACCATGTATTTCATCAAGTTCTCCCTATATAATTTTCTTGGTTGGCCAAAAACAAATATGGTTGCATAATACATATCCAACTGCAAGGATCCTTGCAGTTTTTCTCCCCATGAGCGAGATAGTAGCATTCCATATTTTGGTGGGATGTTTGCAACTACAATGTCCATTAGAATTCTCTTTACGGGGCACTGGACAAGAGTCACACATAAGTCAATGATTAGACCAAGGCATTTAACCTGGCTAGAGTCAAAAGAAAACAAGTCCTTATAAGGCCTGGTAATGTCTAGGTTCAGTCTTTCCATTATTTCCTTTTGTTACAGGGAAAAGTGTCTACACAGAACTGCTTATCCCACTAAGGTGTGGTAGCTACCTTAGAAACAAACAAAGTAAAGCTACTTTCATTTTTCCTTTATGAAATATAGATGAGAGAAGAACAAAGAAGACCAACCTCTGCCTTGCGCTAATCTCCTAGTTCGATTCCTCTCTCTCTTGATAGTCTTTCACTACTTGCTTCCTTGTACGCCCAGCTTCACAGAGTACCTGTAGGATCACAATAGCATAAAACTATACAAGAACATGGATCTATAATCATAAACAATCTAGGATCACGTGTAAATTGACCATACAAATGCATAAAACATAAATGACACAAGAGTATGGAGGAAAACTTGAATAGCTTTTATTGATAAACAAGAAAGAGCCAAGGGAGTTACAACCAGTTGTTCTAACCCAGCATCATCCTCTCAGCAGGTAAGCCCTTCTTCACCTCATACAAAGCTTAGATCACCCAACACTCTGATGTTGTCTCAAGAAACCAACAACAATTCCTTACAATATGCAAAATTCCAGCCTCTGGATCTCTGGGATGAGGGATCCATATATAGATATCTGTAAGGGAGATGAGTCAGCTTGTGATTTGATTAGTGTCTTCCCTCTGATAGTTCTTGCTTCCACTTGGAGATTGATGATCTCTTACTCATCCTTGGTCGAATTAAGAGAGGCAAGTGTAACAGGAGAAGTTTCTGGAAGATTCCATGCCTCTCCACCTCGCGGAATGACACTGCCATTTGTCACTTCTCGCCCAGCACACCCCATATAAGGTCTTTTTGAAATGCAACGCACCCACACAATGTATTTAGGTGAGATGCAACGCACTTTTCCTATGGAGCAGCTGAAATGATCCTGTTTTGACCAGTTCAGAGCAGTTTTTCATGGAGAACTTCTGGGAGAAGCTGTAATCAGTTGACCTTGTTCCTTTAGGGGTTAGAACAACACTTTTAGGGACTTATGAGCCCTTGGTTTATGGATATTTTATGCTTGGGGTTGCAGTGCCCAAAAATGTCTATAACAGTTGCCCCCTAAAGCATGAGGTCGTTAATCTTTTGATGTCGGGTGAAATGCTTTATTATGAGGATCCAAAGTTCTTTCAAGCTGGGAGGAGACCTGTAATAAGATACAATACAATACATTATCTTCATAATATTTTCATGATCTAGCTGAGGCGGGCATTCCCATGCTCAGCTTTATAAATTCATTTTCATGTACATAGGACAGACAATCGTCTGAGTGTAGACTGATGATTCTGGTAGAGTCATCATCCCTTTGATTGGATGATTATCTGTGCAGCAATAATGTACATTTGATGTCTTTATTTCCCTGAATATATATCGCAGCCCGGATGGATGAAACTAGATCCGGGGTCTTCAATCTCATTCGATCTTCACTCGAAGTACAAGTCTATCCATGTGAGAGATTTTCTGGAGTCGAACATGGAAAGACATCGCCTGATTACCAGCCAATGATGTAAGATGTTAACAGGCGCGAGAGGAATCACCGATAATGATAATGACCCTCAAGGTACTGCAATACAATTCATGTGGTGTGAATAAAGGACTTGGCGTCGAACACCATGCAAAATATTTCGGTCGAAGGCCATTGATGTAAACCTGTCGCCGGAAGTGAGAAACTTGCCATTGAGGCATGCAAGCTTCAAAGTACTGAATGGGGTGTTCCTAGATCGACTTCTTGGATAATGAGCTGATGTCGACAAGAAGCGATCCGTCACAGGAGGGACTTAATAAATCCCACATAAATGACATAGAACGGAGCAAATGATTTTAATGGAGGTGAAAATGATCTGATGACATAAGGTTTAGGGTGGCGATCATGAAAGAATGGAGTGTAAATATATTGTAGCGGGTGAGACACAGGTGAATTCTCTGAATGACTTCTCTTGAACATATCAGCGACACTGACGTGATGGATTGGTAGCATTAACCCCAAATGTGGATGGTGTGATGGGACCATGGTGATGTGACTGGTGAATGAAACAACCCAACCCGACTTGGATGCGGAGTGAAAGTGTCATGTTCAAGAGCGACTTGCTACCAACAAAGTTTCTTCAAGTTTTCTTCCCAATTTCTCCCCAGTCATTGCTGACGAGTACCTATTTATTTTTGTCAAGCTTGAGGAGGATAACATATGCTTGTTCTATAATTTTCCCTTCGGGCAAACCCATCGCTATGTTTTAACGAGCCTAGCGATAGTGAAACTCGTTCTTGTCTGCTATGGACAAGTTTGTCGCTATTAAGTTTTAACGAGTTTAACGACAAAGATAACTCGGTCCTTTTCAATTTTAGAGAGTCTAAAAAGGAACATAAAGGAAACTCCAAAATTCGTTTTTCGTCATCTAATCCCTTAAGTATGAAAAAGTATAAAACAATACAGAAGCGATGAATTTCGATCCTTTTAACGAGCCGAACAAGATAAGCACTCGATATTTTTGTGTAATAATCCCTCAGGTCCAAAAAGATTAAAATCTAAAGGAGGGATAACACTTCCGGTCCCTTTAACGAGCTAGAGAGGCCAATGGCTCGGCAATATTTTCATATTTTACGAGTCAGTTGAAAAGAGCTTAAAGGAGACTCGTCTTTTGAGGAACAATTGATAAACTTGGGTAGCAGCTGATTCCAGGTAAGGTTTGGAATTTTCCAATCACGATAGTGTTACAAGGAGGGCTAGTGGGATCACTCTTCGCAGCTGTTCCTTGAAAGGGGTAAAAAATAAAATGGAGGTGAATGATCGGCCAATACAGAGTGGAGGTGATGATGAGAACACAACCAGGGCTTTAAAGGCTGAGGTACTACATTCACGATGGTTATTTACCGGAAATCGGTTCATTTTTTTTTATTGAGCTTAAGCACTGGTGGAAACATTTGCTCATGACTTATGTTTATTTTTTAACGAGCTTGAACTATGTGCTAAAACTGCTTGATTAACCCAGTCATATAATAAGAATGTCCCACTTTAAAACGGCAATTTTTAGAGTTTTGCCCCACATCCTTTCTTTATGCAAGTTAGGAAACGACCAACCCTACGAGTTTAAAGGGTTAGAGGACCTACAAATTTAAAAAAATAAATAGTCGCTCTTCGCTTGCACGCCAAAAGGTTTGCATGCCCCCAGGTATAAAATAAAGTTTCAAGGTCACCTTTCATTCTACCGAGAAAACATTTGTTTTATCAGGAAAGGTCTACCTCTTTCAGGTTACCAAAGATTGTTCTATTCACACTGCAAACAAAACACTTCTTCGGCGATGTCTACCGAAATAGAAAAAGGTGAGACAATCCACTCACATAACTTTGACGAGGGAATCTTATTCCAGTCTAACCCCCTCTTCCAATCACGGATGGGAGTACAGTCCAGTCATATATCTCTCGTGGAAACCTACCCTATACCTAAAGTTTTCCTTACGAAGTAGACCAGGGTGCATGCCCCCTGGAGTTCAGTCATGTCCCCCGAATCACTCGCGCTCATCAGGTGGACGGGCTAGGGATTGATGAGACATTCCTTGTGTAAAAAGACCATTTAGGGATGGTATATGACTATTTGCTATGCGTGATCTGGGAAATGAAAGCTAGTCTACGTGCTTGACCACTCTTCCTTCGTGTGGAAAACACATTACTCTAAAGAGTGATGAGACAATTGCTCCCATGCAATAAATATAGTCTCGTCCAAGGAGTAGATTATAATCCAGGGGTCCTTGAACTACCATTACGTTCATGTGAACGGTTTTTCCTCTCAATGTTATGGGCACATTGAGAAGGATCCCTAACGGTCGACTGGTTCCTTTGTCAAAGCCTGTTAAATTTCTCATCTCAGGCAAAAGTGATGGCGAACCAAGCGCTTTCCAAGCAGTCAAGGAAAGGGTACTCACAGAAGCCCCTTCATCTATGATGGTACCAGCCATAACCATTCTATATATTTGACCAATAATTTGGAATGGTACACTAGCCGGTAAACGGGGTCTGCCTAGTTGATTCCAGTTGAAGGAGACAACTAGGTTGCTTGGAGGTGGGACCGAATAGACGGCCAGGTATGACTCTGACGAACTTCCTTCCTGCGGTAAAGGAATGGGTAAATTTCCCCCATGTTCATCGGAGTCTGTGCTTACTAAAAGAATTTGGACGGTGTCATCCTTATTCTCTTCTGTGACTCTATCATCTGAAGATGGAACCTCTGAAGGCAAGACCGGGTCAACTACTGCCTCGACCTTTTGACTTTCGTCTGGTATGGGTTCAGATGGTTTGTCTTCAATGATAGATGCTTCGGCTGACCACCTGGGTGGGTCAGCCGGATTTTCAACTAGTGAAGGACTCGGCGAGAGTTTTTTATATCCAGGAGGAAGTCGTAACGGTGAAACCGGACGATCGTCCAAAACTCATTTAGCCTCATCTAAGAAGGGACAACGGTGGACGGCATGATCGCCTTCGCACAGTTTACAAGGAAATCTATATTTTCCTTTTTGTCATGGGGCTTCACTTTCACTAGTCGACGATGTGTTTTCAACATGATCATCAGAGGTTGACGACACCGGGTTGTGCAAACGAGGAGACCAGTCCCTTAAGATCTGAGGGATGCAAGGAAAATCTCTATGATAGTGGTCTCCTTTTCAAATGACACATGGCGATTTAGGCCTGTTCAATGCAGTGTGTGGATTTTCGCTAGACGATGCTTGGTTGCCCCCTTTCGCTTTTGGCTCCTTCTTCTTCTTCTCTCTCTTCTTCTTTTCCTTCTTCTTCTCAGGTACTTGATTTTTGGCTTTACCAACCCTATCAAGCGAAGAGGAAGGAGGAGAGGAAGAATTGGAGGAAGTAGAAGGTTGGTGGGTAACTCTGGATTCGTCTAGTTGCTGACTCGATTGTTCAGGAATTGCGGTGTTCTGAACGACAGAGGTTGAGAAGAGCCATACGGGCAAGCCAATTGTCAATCCTAGAAGCGACAATGTGGCCATATGGGGTGCACCAACATCTCCCCAAGAGGAGAAGGGACTAGGATTTCCTCCAAGGGGAATTCCTTGGTTGATGGGTTCCATTTATTCAACCTAAGATCAACGTAGGAGAGGGTGATGATTATTTCGTTTAAAATAAATTTTAGATGCTTTGACACAACTTGTTTTTCAATTTTTAAGAGTCGAGAAAAAACAAAAGATGACTCTAGTCGCCTTCGATTTTTAATGAGCCTGAAGTGACAAGTGCTCAGATGGAACTTTTCCGTTAAGGAGTCTGAAAAGGAACGAAAGGGACTGCTCTGGAAATCTAGGTAGAGGGATTACCAAACCAATCACAAAACTGCAGAATACTTTTTACGGTACGGCAGTCAATCTTCCCGAATGCTGTGTTCTGTGCATTGTGATCGATAGGGCGGCAGACACGGCTTCCTATGGATAAAGGATTAAGCCTATTGTGGTCTACCAAAATATACTCGACGGTACGTGGGAGCACAAGTCCGTACTGGCACTTATCATCTCAAAGCGGAGGAATCACCCAACCATCAGTGAGAACAACAGTTACCAGGTTTTACGACGCCAGAATACGTCTCTAGCCTAGACTTCTAGATGTTGTACGTTAGGTTCCAAAGCGTTGTTAGATTCATTGAATTTATTTTATAGTTGATCTTGCTTAAGAAATTTGCCTTTCAGGTTCACCGCGAGATGTAGATGTATAATTCCTAAAATGAAATCTAAGATGATAAACAGTCTTTTATCTTCTTTGTGCAATGAAAATCCTAGCTACTAAGGAAAGAGAGACAGTATTCTTTCACAAAGAGCAAAGAGCACACACTAAATGCACTGTCCTAAATCAAACCAATCAAACAGTCTAAATGCAAATGCACATGCATGTATTTTTTTTCAACTTTCTTAGTATGTGAATGGTAAAAAGAAATCTAATGCGCAATTCTGAATTACTTTTCAAGCGACAATTACTAACAAGTTTCTTTTTAGAATAAAAAATGGAGACAATCACATCACTTTATGATTCGGAAATGAATACTTGCTTTCGACACTAGAAAGACTACAAATTCATACCAAATACAATAGCAACAGGGTAATCGACCATCAATAGCAATCAAAATCTTTCCTATGATTGAAAACGACATCTGCGACACTTTCAAATCAAAGGACGACAGTACAATTACGTTACTTTTTGCAAAGGAGAATTGAAAACGACTCAACAAATACACAAAAACATTTACAGTTCTTTGCACATTGGAGGCAGAATAACAGCAAGGAAAAGGGGTTTCAAACAGAGATATACAGATTACAGGCAGCAAAATTCATGAATAGAACTGAAAAGAATGAATCACAGAAACCAAAACTAAACAATGCCTAGTCTGATCAGCGCACTTGTAACACAGGGAATTTGAAATGCAGCGCACCTACTACACTCGGGAAGTGCGTTGAATTTCAGATTCACAGAATAGTACTTGCGCTAGGCCAAAGACGAGACTTTTCTTGGGTTCCGGGTCACAGTTTTCAGTTCAGTTCATGGGTTTTGGCCGAGAAAATTGCAATCAGTAATGCAACAATCAGGGGTAGATCTAAGGAGGTTCTAAGAGCTACCACGAGGGCAATCAGAGAGTTTGTGAATCAGTTGTTTAAGTCATAAACAAATCCTAGAGATTGACTGAAGTGGCATTTATCTACTTTGCATTTGCATAGCAAATGCAGTTCGAAAGCTACCTGGCTCGACTTCAGACTCCGTCTGTAAGTTTATAAAATAAACAACAAGGAAGATAAAAAAACAAACTAATTCATCCCCAGTATGGTCGCCATTTTGTTACAGGGAAAAGTGTCTACACAGAACTGCTTATCCCACTAAGGTGTGGTAGCTACCTTAGAAACAAACAAAGTAAAGCTACTTTCGTTTTTCCTTTATGAAATATAGATGAGAGAAGAACAAAGAAGACCAACCTCTGCCTTGCGCTAATCTCCTAGTTCGATTTCTCTCTCTCTTGATAGTCATTCGCTACTTGCTTCCTTGTACGCCCAGCTTCACAGAGTACCTGTAGGATCACAGTAGCATAAAACTATACAAGAACATGGATCTATAATCATAAACAATCTAGGATCAGGTGTAAATTGACCATACAAATGCATAAAACATAAATGACACAAGAGTATGGAGGAAAACTTGAATAACTTTTATTGATAAACAAGAAAGAGCCAAGGGAGTTACAACTCGTTTTTCTGACCCAGCATCATCCTCTCAGCAAGTAAGCCCTTCTTCACCTCATACAAAGCTTAGATCACCCAACACTCTGATGTTGTCTCAAGAAACCAACAGCAATTCCTTACAATATGCAAAATTCCAGCCTCTGGATCTCTGGGATGAGGGATCCATATATAGATATCTGTAAGGGAGATGAGTCAGCTTTTGATTTGATTAGTGTCTTCCCTCTGATAGTTCTTGCTTCCACTTGGAGATTGATGATCTCTTACTCATCCTTGGTCGAATTAAGAGAGGCAAGTGTCATAGGAGAAGTTTCTGGAAGATTCCATGCCTCTCCACCTCGCGGAATGACATTGCCATTTGTCACTTCTCGCCCATCGCACCCCATAGAAGGGCTTTTTGAAATGCAACGCACCCACACAATGTATTTAGGTGAGATGCAACGCACTTTGCCTATGGAGCAGCTGAAATGATCCTGTTTTGACCAGTTTTGAGCAGTTTTTCATGGAGAACTTCTGAGAAAAGCTGTAATCAGTTGACCTTGTTCCTTTAGGGGTTAGAACAACACTTTTAGGGACTTAGGAGCCCTTGGTTTATGGAAATTTTATGCTTGGGGTTGAAGTGCCCAAAAATTTCTATAACACCTTTGGCATCAAATTATGGGATTCCCCTGAGTCCAATATAGCGTTATGAAATATTTTATCATGAATGTTTAGGCTGATGTAAAAAGGAGGAACTCCCCCTTGCTGATGAATACCATTGGCCTCAGGGCCAAATAACAATTCAGGCTGATCATCACTCAAATTAATAGAATCCTCTCCCTCTCCTATGTTCAAAGTCTTAGTTATTTGTGACCTATAAGATTCATTCTTTATCAGTTCGGTCAAAGGAACTGATATCTTTAATTTTGATATTTCATTTTTTATGTTGAAAGGGAGATGAGGTTTGTTTGTTTGAATTAGATCTTCCTTAATATGTACAGTTTGTGTGTCCTTATTATGTTACTCAGTACTAGGAATTTCAGTCTATTTTTCTATTGTTTTTCCTTGATTTCTCTCATTTTGATTATTTTCAGTAATTGACTCTGTTTGGGTTTTAGTGGAGGTTATATCTACAATCCTAGGGGTTGAAGTTTTAGGTGTTCCCCTAGGGAGAATTTGTAACACTTTGTTAATTGGAGCTTCTTTTATTATTTTAGTCTGGGTTTGGATGGATCTTTTAATGGGAGTCTCATTATTCTTTTTACTCCTCAAACTATATTGTTTATGTACCTCATATATAGCTAACTCATATCCCTGTTTGAAATCAAAAGATTCACCAGATTCTAACTGCAACTGTTGCAACATATATAACTTTTGTTCTTCTTGAGTAAGAAAAACAATGTCTTCCTCTTTGGTTTCTAGTAAGTTAATTTGGGTATCATCCTGTACTTCTTGGTTATGTGAATCCTCAACATAGTTCTCTTGGAAGGGGGCCTAATTTGTCGTTCTGGTGTAACATTCTTTCCAACATTAGGGTTCTTCCTAAAATTTGGCTTTCTTATTGGGGGTTGTTGTTTTTGCTGATTCTCCCATTGATTTTTCCTCTCCATGTATTCTAACCTATCCATGATTCTTTCTAAACTCTTAGCTAAAACATCTACTTTTCCATCTGAAGTGGAAGCTTCCTCTTTAAATACAACTTTCTTTTCATTCCTCATTCGTGCTTTCTTAGCTAATAGGTTGGCCTCAACTGTTGGAATTATGACACAGGTGTGGCGCTATGGCATAAATGTTGTCCTTGATGGCAACTCACTCAAGTGGAAAATCTCAGTTTAGGCTCTTAAAATGAAAGAAAATGAGATACCTGCAGGTGCGCAGAACAAAAGTTGCGTACCCGCAGGTGCTCCGAACAAGAGGTGCGGACATACCCGCAAGTTCTATGAACAAAAAGTGTGGACGTCAATTTCACACACTTTCATGAAGAGAAGCACGCACACGTGGGAAATTTTATGATTAATCCATGGTATCTAGTTCGACGTTTTTGATCCTATGGTTTTGGTCCGTGGTTTTTGTTTCTAAAGTATTTATCCCCAGTTTTGGGTCCCTTGTATTTGGTTTCTATGGTTTTGGTCCATGGTTTGAGTAAGGGCTTGCCTATAAAAAGGAAGGGAGATCATTTGGCTGAGCACTCATGCGTGTGAAATATCTAAAGAAAATTAAGATTTGAAATTTTGGTGATCGGTTGGTAAGTGATAGCTAAATCAAGGAGAGATCTGAGCATTAGAAGGAAGATCTACTTTGACGCATGATCAGATCTGTGGATCTGACAGTCAGGGGCATATTGGAGGACTGATAAATTGGCTCTACTCAGAGGTCCACAGGCAAACCATAGCTCAGGTGCGGCAGTACGCAGTTTAGAGACGGGTGCAGGTGTGGCGGTACGCAATTCAGAGACGGGTGCATGTGCAACGGTACGCAGTTCAAAGACGAGTGCAGGTGCGGCAATACGCAGTTCAGAGATGGGTGCAGGTGCAATGGTATGAAGTTCAGAGACGAGTGAAGGTGCGGAGGTGCACAATACAGACATGGGTTCAATTGCGGAGGTGCACAGTCCAGAGACAGGTGCACATGCAGAGGTCTGCAGGATCGACACAGACAAAGTGCGGATATCCGCAGATTTCTATTGGTGAAGTTGCGAACTTTTCTTGAAACTTATTTTAGCTGCTTTTGTCTATTACTGTAGTGTTCTAGGTTCAGAATTGGTTTCTGGTTACTGGTATTGTTTTCTGGTTACTGCATTCTGAGAAGCTAGTGGTTGATTCAGTAGTTGATTATGGAAAGGAGATCGGTTGATGCACATGTACTTGATGTTTGTTTGATGTTCATGGATCCAGTCTAAAAATTTATGAAACGTGGTCCCTGGAAGAAAAGAGAAGGTTGAAGCCTTCAGTAGGTGAGCACCTACGTACTAGTAGCTCAGCTATTACAAGAGCTAAGGGGGTTGTAGCTCCCTTCCAGGAGAGTCTAGAAAACGAGTGAGGGTTGTAGCTCTCTGCAAGTTGTAGCCTGCGTACTAGTAAAGGACTGCACCAGTACAAAATTATTGTAAAAATAAGTTTCTAATTGAAAGAAGATAGAGAAAAATAGAATCTACAAAACCTTACCATGTCACAGCTGCACGGAATTCTAACTGCTTACGAAATGAGGAAAGGAGGACCATCAGACAGGAGAGAAGCTGCATTCAAAGCTTCAGGCAAAGGAGATTACTATGAGTCAGGACACATGTCAGAAGAAGAGGAAGAATCAAATTTTGTTAAGAACCTTCAACGGGGTGTTGGAAGATTCAGAGGTAAGTTGCCTTTCAAATGCTTTGCTTGTGGAAGAATCGGTCACTATGCTGCCAAGTGTCCTCACAAAGATAAGCTTGACAAAGGTAAGGAACCTATTAGATGGAACAAGAAATAGATTGTAAATAAGAAAAGCTATTACACTCATGAAGACAGTGATGGACTTTCAAATAGTGATGAAGATGAACAAGGTAATAATTATAGACTTTTAAAGGTTTTTGAAGATGATGATTTCATGGATGCTATAAATGAAGAAGGTCTTTATGAAGAGATTTCTAAACTCAAAATTTGTTTAGAAGAGAAAAATATGATTATTGATACTCTGCAATGGTAACTAGTTGAAAGGGACAAACATCATGAAAAGTTAGAATGTGAAATTGTGGGACTTAGAAAAGAGATTGATAAAACTAAAGCTCTTAATCTTAGATTTGTTAAAGGATCTGAAACGTTAGGTGATATTATCAAAGCAGTGTTCTCCACTAATCAAGACAGGTCTGGGATATAATGAAGAAACGACTCAAGCGTAGAAACCATCTACCTCCAAAATTTATCTTGATGCAGTAAGGAGAAGTGAACAAAGACCCAATGTAAATCACCAGTTAAATCAGGGACAATTTACATCAAGAATGAACAAAGACTACCAGGTAAATCAGGGGCAATCTGCTTTAAGGAAAAATAGAAGCTACATCCAGCCTCAGGTAAAACCTTCTCAATTTTCCTCAAGAATGGATGTCAATAGAAACTACAATCATTTGGCTGGTAGATTTGATAGTCACAGGAGTTTCTTCAATGGCCAATGTTTCTCTTGTCATAACTTTGGTCACAAAGCAGCTCAATGTGTTGCCTATAAGACAATCATGACTAGAGAAGCTCAAAAATAGAGGAGTATGACTGGGATCATGAAAAGAACCTACAATAACTTTTCTGCTCTTGAAAATGAAATAGAATGTTCTATTTGTAACAATTTCGGTCATGAAGATTCTGAATGCAGGAGCAGGTTTCTGCAGACAACTCAGAAGGAGCAAGCATCAAGTGCCAAAACATGGAGAATGAAGGAACCACAACCAGAGAGATGTGGTATAGATTTATATGCGGAAGGGCAAGAAAATCAATGGTACATCGACAGTGGATGTTCGAAACATATGACACGTGATAAAGAAAAAACTTCAGTCATATAGTGCCTTAGAGAAGGAGAAGAAGGTCTCTTTTTGAAATGACACCCCTGCACTCATAAAAGGTAAAGGTTCTATTCAGTTAAAGGAAAAGGTCAAAGCTGGAAATGTCATGTATGTGGATGGCTTAAAGCATAATCTATTGAGTGTCAGTCAGATGTGCGATCAAGGAACTGAGGTAATATTTCGATCAAATGGATGTAGTGTTCGTGATCTTGATACAGGAAAAACAGTGATCAAAGGCATAAGAACTCCAAATAACTTATACATATTCAAAGAAGGACAACATCAATGCTATCTAAGCAAGAATGATGAACATTGGCTATGGCACAGAAGATTGGGGCATCTAAGCTTCTCACAGATAAGGAAAGCATGCAAATACCAGGCATTTCGTGGTCTTCCAGACATCAAAATTCCAGACAATACAATATGCAAATCATGTCATTTTGGTAAGCAAACCAGAACTAACTTCCCTGAGAAGGAAGGATCAGCTAGCAGGCCGCTTGAACTTGTCCATACTGATGTATTTGGTCCATCTAGGAAAAGGTCACCTCGAGGAGAAGAATACTTTATATTATTCATTGATGAATTTTCCAGGATGTGTTGGATAGGACTTATGAAGCACAAAGACGAAGCCTTTGAAAAATTCAAATCTTTCAAAGCCTTGGTTGAAAATTAATTAGATCACAAAATTAAATGCCTCAAGTCTGACAAAGGTGGGGAGTTTACCTCAAATGAATTTTTCGATTTTTGCGAAGAACATGGAATAAGAAGGGAATTCTCTACTGCAAGGACTCCTCAACAAAATGGAGTAGTGGGAAGCATGAATAGAACAGTTCAACAAATGGCTTGTGCTATGATGGATGAGTCTGGAACTCCCGCAACTTTCTAGGGAGAAGCTGCATTTGCTGTAGTTGTTATTCTCAACAAGACAAATGTCCGGGTGAACAGCGATCAGACTCCTCACGAACTATGGTATGGTAAGACTCCTTTGGTAAAATACTTCAAAATTTTTGGAAGTAAATGCTACATCAAAAATACTGATGAAAATCTTGGCAAGTTTGAACCTAGAGCAGATGAAGGCATTCTCCTTGGTTACTCTCCCCACAGCAAAGAATACAAGTGTTACAATAAAAGGCTTGGAAAAATTGTTGAAAGTATTGATGTAGTGGTTGATGAAGAAGAAAGCACTCCTAGGCAGGTAAGATCTGAAGATTTCAAAGATGATGAGGACTATCCATCAAAATCAAATCAGATTCATGATGAAGAAGCAACCCATGAGGCACCAGAAGAACAGATAAGGATAGAAGAAAAGACTCCATCCAGGTACGTCTAGAAGAATCATCAAGAATCTCAAATTTTGGGGCAGAAAGAGGCTGGTATACAAACAAGAAGAACAATTGCAGAAGCTTCAAGCTACTTGGCATTACTCTCCTCCACTGAGCCACAAAATGTAAGAGAGGCATGAAAAGATGAATGTTGGGTCAAGGCAATGGATGAAGAACTTGATTAGATCGAGAAAAATAACATTTGGGATTTGGTTCCTAGACCAAAAGATAAGAATGTCATAGAGACAAAATGGATATTCAAAAACAAGTTGAATGAAAGTGGGGAAGTTATTAGAAACAAAGCCAGACTGGTTTGTAAAGGGTATGCTCAACAAGAAGGAATCGACTTTGAAGAAACGTTTGCTCCCGTTGCTAGACTTGAGGCCATCAGAATGTTCCTTGCTCTCTCTAGCTTTCAGAAATTCAAAGTATTTCAAATGGACGTGAAATCTGCCTTTCTAAATGGAGACTTAGAAGAAGTGTACATTGAGAAACCAGATGGATTCATTCTTGGAAATGATCCAAACTTGTATGTAGACTTCAGAAGGCTCTCTATGGTCTTAAACAGGCTCCAAGTGCTTGGTACTATCGTTTGGACAAATACCTTCATCAACAAGGTTTTTCAAAAGGATTACCAGATAGCAATCTTTATATAAAAATTGAAAATGACAAATTGCTAATACTTGTTGTGTATGTAGATGATATTGTCTTTGGCATCAATGAAGAAGCTAAGAGTCAAAACTTTGCCTTGTTAATGCAGAAAGAATTTGAAATGTCATTGCTTGGAGAACTGACATATTTTCTTGGTCTACAAATCCAACAAAATGAAGGTGATATCTTTTTATCTCAAACCAAGTACCTCAAGCAGATCTTGAAGAAATATGGCATGGAAGATTCGAAACCAGTATGTACCCCTATGGTTATAGGATGCAGCCTCAGTGCAAATGATGAATCAGCAACAGTACATCAACCAACCTATAGATCCATGATTGGAAGTCTGCTTTATTTGACAGGTACCCGACCACACATCATGCATGCAATGGGAATAGTTGGAAGATTTCAGGCAAATCCAAAGGAAACTCATCTTCAGGCAATTAAGAGAATCTTCAAGTATCTTCAAGGAACTCATAACTATGGCTTATGGTATCCTAGAGATACAGATCTCACACTTCATGCTTATACAGATGCAGATTGGGCCGGAAGCGTGGATGACAGAAAAAGCACTAGTCGTGGTGCATTCTTTATGGGTTCTAGATTAGTATCTTGGTTCAACAAGAAACATAGTTCAATAGCATTATCTACAGCTGAAGCAGAGTATGTGGATGTTGCATCTTGTTGCACACAACTTCTTTGGATGATGCAAACCTTGCAGGATTTTCAAATCACTTGCACTCCACCTATCTCCATCCTATGTGATAATACAAGTGCAATCAGCCTTTCAAAGAACCCAGTCATGCATTCAAAGACCAAGCACATACCTATCAAATATCATTTTCTTCAGGAACAAGTGCTTGAAAAAAAGGTCAAGTTGGAGTATGTTCCCTCTAAGGAACAAGTTGTTGATATACTCACCAAACCACTGCCAAGGGAAACATTTGAATACCTCAGACAAAAGCTGGGAGTAGTTGATGCATCATCTTGCTATTGAATCTTGTCTGTTGTACGCGAATTTCATATGGGGTATACGCATACATGGATTGGTCAGAGACCAATTGGCACAAGTTCAGGGGGAGCATGCATTGTTGGCATTATGGTAGAAGATCTTGGAGGAGCAAGTACAGAAGAAGAACATAGATGCTGATCTGAATAATGCTGCTAATGTTTTGTCTCTATGTATCTATATTTCTTTTGTCAAGGTCATGTAACGGCCTATTTTTTTTCCCCACAATGCCTGGGATGAATGATATAATGTACTTGGTTGTTTCTGGATGATCCCCACTTGGTAGGGTGATGAATGTATGTATAGAGTCTTTTGGTGATAGGAAGGTCATTTATGATGTATGGTGGATTATGGTTCTTCTTGAAGAACATTTCTTTTGCAGATCTGGCCTACAGTCAGGGGGAGCACGTTCAACACAGCAGAGCAGAGTTTTCAGCATGTTCTCAGGGGGAGCATAACCCTTTGCCCTTGATGACAAAGGGGGAGAATGACTTTCAGGATCTTGGGGTTGCCATCAAGTCCAAAGGGGGAGATTTTTGGCATTATGACATAGGTGTGGCGCTATGGCATAAATGTTGTCGTTGATGGCAACTCACTCAAGTAGCAAATCTCAGTTCAGGCTCTCAAAATGATAGAAAATGAGATACCCACAGGTGCGCTGAACAAAAGCTACGGACCCACAGGTGCTTCGAACAAGAGGTGCGGACATACCCGCAGGTTCTCTGAACAAAAAGTGCGGATGTCAATTTCACACACTTTCATGAAGAGAAGTGCATGCACGTGGGAAATTTTATGACTAATCCATGGTATTTAGTCCAACATTTTTGATCCTATGGTTTTGGTCGGTGGTTTTTGTTTCTAAAGTATTGATCCCTGGTTTTGGGTCCCTTGTATTGGGTTTCTATGGTTTTGGTCCATGGTTTGAGTAAGGGCTTGCCTATAAAAAGGAAAGGAGATCATTTGGCTGAGCACTCATGCGTGTGAAATATCTAAAGAAAATTAAGATCTGAAATTCTGGTGATCGGTTGGTGAGTGATAGCTAAATCAAGGAGAGATCTGAGCATTAGAAGGAAGATCTACTTTGACGCATGATCAGATCTGCGGATCTAACAGTCTGGGGCATATTGGAGGACTGATAAATTGGCTCTACTCGGAGGTCCGCAGGTGAGCCACAGCTCAGGTGTGGCAGTATGCAGTTCAGAGACAGGTGCAGGTGCAACGATACGCAGTTCAGAGACGGGTGCAGGTGTGGTGGTACGCAGCTCAGAGACGGGTGAAGGTGCGGAGGTGCGCAGTACAGGCACGGGTTCAGTTGCAGAGGTGTGCAGTCCAGAGACAGGTGCAGGTGCGGAGGTCCACAGGATCGACACAGACAAAGTGCGGATATCCGCATATTTCTATTAGTGAAGTTGCAGAATTTTCTTGAAACTTATTTTAGCTGCTTTTGTCTATTACTGCAGTGTTCTAGGTTCAGAATTGGTGTGTGGTTACTGGTATTGTTTTCTGGTTACTGCATTCTGAGAAGCTAGTGGTTGATTCAGTAGTTGATTGTGGAAAGGAGATCGGTTGATGCACATGTACTTGATGTTTGTTTGATGTTCATGGATCCAGTCTAAAAATTTATGAAACGTGGTCCCTGGAAGAAAAGAGAAGGTTGAAGCCTTCAGTAGGTGAGCACCTACGTACTAGTAGCTCAGCTAGTACAAGAGCTAAGGGGGTTGTAGCTCCCTTCTAGGAGAGTCTGGAAAACGAGAGAGGGTTGTAGCTCTCTGCAGGTTGCAGCCTGCGTACTGGTAAAGGACTGCACCAGTACAGAATTATTGTAAAAAGAAGTTTCTAATTGAAAGAAGATAGAGACATATTGCAGCAGGTGGTTTTCACCCACATTGGGTTTCCACCTTATATTTGGTGTTCTTTGGTGTGATTGTCTATTTTTCTTGTTCCTGTTCATTATTATATGGTAATGACATACAAATTAATGGTCAACATCTGAAGATTAAATTAAATTATAATATGGAAGATATTTTGAAGAGAATTAAATAATACTGATTCACCCCCCCTCTCAGTATTATTTCCAACAAAGCCAACATACGTTCTTCTTTGAAGGCAACATTCTTGAAGAAGTAAATGAATACGAGTACCTCAAGATCGATTTCAACAACAAACTTAATTGGGAGGACTGCAATGAGGGTGGAAAGCATTATATGCACTTCAAAACAGAGGTCAAATGACAGATCAAAAGGGATTTCCTCTAAAGTTGACAACTCCTCGGGGAGTGAGTTTGCTTTGACTAGCTGGCTACTACTTGCCCAAGTTTCTTCATTTTTTGTTATCTTAGAATTATGTCTAGGTCATCAACTATAGTTGCAGGGTTTGGAACTAGGTTTGCCCTGGTATAGTGAATCTTGTTAGTAGCTAGAATTTTAAGTTTTCTAAACTATTCTTATGAAATTTTTTGAAAATTTACTTCAGATAATGACCTTAAGGGGCTCAAGATTTAATTTAAGGTTTCCTTAAAGTTTATGAGACTGAGGATCGAAGTCCCTAGTATGGTCACCAGTAATGTTATCACTCAGATAATTCTTTTGAAGTAAGAAGAAATAAAAACCAAAGGTAACCACAAACAACTTTTGGAGATCAAGACCTAGCCTTCCTGATGCTCAGAGAGGGCTCTATCTTTATAATTTAACATTGTTTTAGTTAAGATGATTTTAGGCTAGTTATTGCTTGCACTTAGGTTTTGTTTTGAAAATTTGGTGGTGGGATCACTTTAATTAGATGAACAGAGTTTTGACTTATACCATTGAGCTATGGAGTCGAATGTCTGACAAACAAGACTAGAGTCAATTCTAAAAACAAGGTCTATAGGGCAAGATAGATCAGTTACTGCAGATGTCAGAGGCTAAATGGTGAATGGCTTCAAATCGGATCCCGGGAGAAATTAAGGGTTCCCTACACCAGACTTTGGAAGGAATGAAAGAAGTCAATTAGGATGGGAGAGCAATTAAGGGTTCTCAAATCCGGGTATCAGAAGAAAACATGTAAATAAATTATTGTGCAAAACAGAGTGTAATTAAAAAAATTCTGCATGATATTTCCAGTTAATTCATTTACATTTTAGAACACATTTAAGATTATGAAAACACAAAATAAAGGTAACACAATCACACAAAGAAAGTACTTCACTGCAAATGGCTCATCTCATGAATCCTGTAGCAAAATGCTTTTAGTACTTGCTCTAGTCTATTGACTTGAAAATAGTACAATCACCCTTAGGTTCAAGATCACAATAACTCTACAAATGTAAAATAATCCACAATAATACTTCAAATTTTGAAGTGTTTATACAAAAGGAGTTACAAAATATCTGAAACTATATTCAGAACTAATCTAGGAAAAAAGAAATATCTTCTTGAAAGAAGATAGAGAAAAATATTGAATTGTTTCATGTTGTCCCTTTTATTTTGGTTCTGCTGGCTGTATACTTTGATTTTTAGCCCTTTATGCTGCTAGCCTATTTGGATTTTACGTTGGATTCCTTGTTTTACTTTGATCTTTCACCTGATACACTTTGACTGTTCTGACTTGTCTTCATCCTTTTACCATGCTCATTTACTTTTTACTATACACTTATATTTTTACTGTGCTTTTACTACAGTAAATCATAAATTTTTTGCCATGTTTCTTCATCTAGTAATTGGATGTTGATCATTTTCCTATATATCTCATCAACCTCTGTATATTTGGAAAATGTAGGATTATTAATAAATAAGTGTTTCACCTCATGCTGGAGGTAAAACAAATTTTCAAAAGTCTGGTATAATACTCTGCCCGTTGGTATACCACTCATTGATGAGGTATTTTCCCATTCTTTGGATACTTCCCTGATTTTCTTATTGTAGTCCTCCTATCTCATCAATTTATCATTTATGACAAAGGGAATAGGTAGTCCCTTTTCTCTCAAAAGCTCAAACTTGGTCATAAACCTATCAACGGCTAGTTGCATGGTTTGACACATATCTTCTAAATTTGACATTAAATTTCTCTTGGCTAGGACCCTCTTGACTTCCAAAATGGTACCTGTCCTGTCAGGTATGTCAAGTTCTTGTAGCTCATATTTGTTCTTGGAGTTGAGGAATTGAATAGTTCTTACTGCTTCCTCTGGCATTTCTCCAAGATCTTCTTTGACATTCTGGATGGCTTCTATAGCTTGTTTGATTAAGTCTATCTGCTCAAAAATGACCTGGATAGATGGCCAAATATCATTGATAGAGTCAATGATATTGGCCCATAATAATTGTTTGGCCTTTCGCAAAGGCTCGCTCAGTGTTAACTCTTTCTCCAGGCTTTTCACTTTCTCATTCATCCTAGTAGCCTTATGTTGTTCTTCCTTATGAATGATCAGGGCTAACCTGCAATCTGTCTCCAGGCTGGTAAGTTTCTCTTTTAACTTGTTCATTTCATTGGTCTGAATGGACATTTATTCCATTGCCTTGACCAACCTGTTTGCTTCAGCACCTATGGTACCTGTTTCTATTAACACCATTGCTGATATAGTTCTTGTTGATGTCGTTGTTGATGTAGTTGTTGTTGTTGCTGGCAATGCAGTGGCCATTTGACCAGTGGGAGCTAATGCTACTGCCAATGTGGAAGGCACAATTGTGGTCACTGTAGGAATGATAATTGGAGGAGAATTTTCTAGACTAGATTTTTTGAGTTGGATCAAGATATCTAGTTCCTTTTCAATTTCCTTTAACTAGTCATTGAGTTGCAGCCCCAAGTCCATCATCTCTTCATGATTTGATTGGCTTTCTAAACTTCTTTTATTTTAGGGTGCTGTGACTGAGGCAGCTTGAGCTGTTTCTTAAGGGCTACAATGTCTTCATTTTTCTTCTTAATTAACTATTCAACAACCTTGATGTCCTTTAGGTCATGGCCCAGCTCAATGATCAGGTCTTCTAAGGATTTGATCCTTGTGTCTTTAGCACTGGAAGATGTTTTTCCAGTTTGTACTAGGCTGTCACATTGTCTAATGAGTCCTTGAGCTTGAATGTTGCCATTGCTTTTACTGTGAGGGTGGACTAGATCATCTCTTCGGCTTGCTTGTGGGATGGACATCCCTGGCTAAGAACTCAAAGTTGGCCTTCTTGTAGTGTGTTGTGGTTTTAGGCTGTTGTACAGTAGGTTGTAGGAAAGAAACCTACATCTTTCCTTCTTTGATGTCAAAAGCGGATATCAATCTATTTTGATTCGGTGGTGTCATCTTCAAGTACTTGGCATAAGTGTCTTCCTTGTGCTTTTCATTCCTCATTTTAATCTCCTTTAATATTTCCTTGATATCTGCTTCCTTGTCAACTGGCCTGACAAAGGAAGACACCTTCACACTCTTATGTCTTTGTATGAACTGTGTGTTAGAAGTGGATGGTTGTTGAGTTTTTGCTGATGCAACTGTTTCTGTTGTTGTTTACTACTCTACCCCATTACCTCAGTGTCAATGATGCCTTGTGATGCAATTTTTTCCTCTTGTTCAGACACAGGAGTCAATTTGGGCCTTTTCCTTAGTTGGAACTGCTGATCAGTGGTCTCCATAGCAGAACTTGATGCTTCTTCCTTGTTTCTTTTGGGATTATTCTCCTCATTGACAGTAGTATAAATGATGGGAGGGATATTCATTGGCTCTTCCAACTCTAGGACCTGCAAGAAAGAGCTTTGGTAAAATTGTTACTCGAAGTCAATCATGGTGTTTTCCACATCCACCATTGTGCTATCCATATCTATCAGTGTGTTCTCTACCCATTATGAATAATTAGCATATTGTTCAATGTTAGGTCTTGGATAGTGGATGTAAGGTTCGAGCTTGACCTTTTGCCTGAGCTTGTTTATAACCCCATGAGGGTCATAATGCCAAATGAAACTATGATGGAATTTGAATTCCTGGAGCATCTTGTCAACTTTAGGCCCAACCTCTCTGGTGTTGTAGATGAAAGGGCCCATTTGGTTTTTCATCTTAAACTATGTCTTCTTCCTAGCAGCTAGGAAGTTGACCTCATCTGCACCTATCATTTTCCTGAAGTATTCAAGGGCAAATATTGTCATTGGGAGATACTTAGGAAATTTTTAGGGGGTAATTCATAGCCATAGATCCTCATATCAATATGATTCTGGTAGAGGTACCAGTATCCTACTCTGCTATTCATTGCCAGTTGCAGTACTCTCTTGATCTCAGTACTGATTTTAGGTTTAGTGCTAGAATTCAACATGTTTATGACAAGGTGAACAAAACAACCTATGAAGCCTTTATATGTGAATGTTGTGTTATACCTCTAGACCAAGGGTGCCTAGTAGATGACTAATCTTTCCTTTCCCCTGGTATATGTTTTTTGAATCTTCACTGGGAACTTGTCTGTCTGATAATACAGGAACATATGAAACAACACTGAAGAGTACTTGAACACTCTTTCACTGGGCAGTCTAGTAAATTGTTCATGCATTCTATCTACAATGAACTAGGCATAGTCAAACATAATGGCAGGAGGCTGGCCTGGAGTGAAAATGGAAAAGAAGGCCATGATTATCTCATCCACAAACTCATGTGACGCGAATCCTAGGATGCTTGAGATCATGGTGATTATTCTGCTGCCAGACTCTAAAAAAAAACAAAAACGTAGGGTGGAATGCCTTTAGGAGTATGGCGCTCCTCAATGATGAAATTCTAAAATATTTATTTGATATTAGCTGGGTCCAATGTGATGTACAGGTCCAACAGGTTTGTAACAGAAAAAGGAGTCAGATTAGGAGTAGATTGGATTTGTAGCATCTGGTTGATGGATTCAGTAGTGATGGTGAACAATATTTCATGGTTTGATGCCTCAATATCCTTATGGCTTGGAACATAACAGGCATGGAAAAAATGTACTATGTCTGGGAATGGATGGACTTCTGGGAATGCATATTTGGGCAAACTTGATTCCCAAAGGTTTATGTCATCAATATGGTTTAGGAACCTATCCTTGGCCCAACAATGGATTCTCAAAAGGTTGCCTTGGGTGGCTGTGTCTTTGATTTGAAAATCCCTGCCTACAAGGGCCAAATGGTCAATGTCTAAATGAGGGGTTGTCACTGGTCTGACATCCAGAGAGATTGGGGTAGCCATCTCTGTAATAAATTATGGAAATTTGGCTTATATGGTTTTGGGAGTGAAATTTCAGTAATTGAATAACCAGGTAGGGTATGAGCAGTTTGCAGGTTGGGGTTCTCGTATTTTGGGAATGGGAGACACTTAATTAAGTTGAAATTAATCAAATTATTTCAGTTATTTTAATAATTTAATGTTCTTTCTTTAAAGAGAGGGTAATTCTTGGTTCTTGTTCAAATACCTGGAATTTACAGTTGGTGTTGCAGCTAGTTTTCAATTGGGGTTTGCAGAGGGCTTCAGTAGCTAGGATGGTGTGCAGTGGTGGAGTCGAAAGGCTCTAATAGTTGATAGCTAGTCACAAGAGTTCGGAAGGCGTAGGTGCTTCAAAGGTTCAATAGTGCGATTTGAGTGAAAAAGGGTGAAAATTGGGGTCGGAAGGATTTTAACCGCGAACGGTTGGAAAAATGTTTTATGAACAGTGATGATTTTCACTTTGGTAGGGAGGTGGTTTTGGAGGCCATCGCACCACATATGGGGCTTGGGCGGTATTTTGCTGGGGGAACATGATCTATTCCAGAGGCCGACACGTAGGAAAATGGGCCCTGAGAAAAACCACCCATATTGCATGCTCTCAGGCCGTTAAAGGCCAGACATCGCGCGAGCACGATATGGGCGATGGTCGTTGGATCTGGGGGTGGATGATCGGATAGCCATCGCATGGGAAAGTTGTGTGGTTGGGCGATGGAATGGAGTTTAATAGGACCCATGGGTTTTAATTACGGTTTAGAGTAATTAACCCATGTTTAAGTGCCGATTCATTAAACTGTAGAATTTTAGGGGTAGAGAGGTTAGTTTACCTCACCAGGGTGGCAGGTTAAACTCGAGTTTAGTCGGGAAAATGGTTAAGTGGTGGAGTTAGTGAGTAAGGGGGTTTTTAAGAGTTAGGATAAAGGATTTAGAGGGGTTTTGTGTAATTATTGAAGTGAAAACATGATTTTAAAAGGGGGAAAGGGGTTTCACACATAGGGGAATGGATTTTAGGAGTAATTGCCTAGGGAAATGTGTGAAACTAAGGGGTAGGAGTAAAAATGAGGGGGAAGGGGTTTTCATAAACCATGAAGGGGTAAAAGGGAAGTTAGTGGGTATATAAAGGGGGTGAAATGCAATGAAGGGAGAGTTAGGAAAATCAGCTTATCTTCTTGCTTTTTTCATTGATAAATGCTCCTAGACACTTGAAACACATAGCTAAGTATGATAGTAGTGCTTATGCTCTGAATGACTTGTATTTCTGCAACATTTCTTTATTTACCCTTTTACCTACCCTAACATTTTTTCTTCACTTTAGTGGGTACACTTAACCTAGCAAACCCATTTCTTTCCTTTTTATTTTATGTAATAAACTATCTAATTTTAACCTTAGATCTTCCAAGGGCTCAAATCAAACTTGATGAGCTCCTTTTATTTTTCTACCTATCTACTAATCTTCCAAGATTAAACTGTTTGGTCAGATTTTTATTCTCTAACTATAAACATGAAATTCAAAGCATGAAGTAGTCAAGATTAAATAGTTTGACTATCATGGGTTGTGGCATATAGGAAAAGTTGCACACAACCATTATTTAAGGCATTAATAGTAAAAAGTAGTGGCACTTGGACTTGCACACTTTCATGATCTGTTTTTTGTTTGGGGTTCATGTTTTTTTCATTTTTTTTATCTTTTCTTATTTTTCTTTTCCTTTGATATTTCTTTTAGGACATACCCTCTTTACATTTTTTAATTTTAATATGGAAAACATTTGCAAAAAGCAAAGGTATGTACAATATTACAAGACTTAACCTCAACCAATTCAAAATTATGAATCCAATCACTATAAGACTCTAACAAGCCTTAAATCTAATATTAATAATTTTTTGGTAGAGTGTTTGGTTTGCCAAAAAACAAATTGAGACAATTAAGACCCCAAGTCTGCTACAACCTTTATCCATTCCAATTCAACATTGGGAGGAGGTATCAATAGATTTTATCACAGGTTTACCCAAGTCCGAAGGAAATAGTGTCATCATGGTGGTAGTTGATAGACTTACCAAGTATACACAATTTTGTGCATTATCTCATCCTTTTAAAGCTAGTACAGTTTCTACTGCATTTATGGAAACAATTCAAAGGCTACATGGAAACCCAAATATTATTGTAAGTGATAGAGATTCCATTTCAATTGGAAATTTTTGGATGAAATTATTTTCTTGTTTGGGAAGTTAATTAGCTCATAGCTCATCTTATCCTCAATCTAACAGTAAAACTGAGATAGGGAAAAAAATGTTTGGAAGGATATCTTTATCGCTTTGTATCTGGTAAACAAACACTATGGGTCAAGTGGTTACCTTTGGCTAAATGGTGGTATAACACTTCCTTCCATATTGCAACAAAAATGACTCCATTTATGTCACTTCATGGATATCACCACTGTCCATCACACAATATTTAAGAGAAAATTATAAGGTTCAGGTAGTGAAAGATCACATCAAGCATCAACAAGAAGTTCTCCAACTCTTAAAGTATATCATCACTTTGCAACAGAATCAAATGAAACAACAAGTAGATCAACATCACAATGAAAGAAGTTTTGACGTATGTGACTAGGTATTTTTATGACTACAACGATACAAACAAATGTCCCTCTAGCAAGCTAAGAAGGATAATAAATTATAACCCAAGTACTATGGTCCTTACAAGGTGTTGCAAAATATTGCTAATATGGCATACAAATTGGAGCTGCCTGCATCTTCCTGAGTACACCTAGTTTTCCATGTTTCATGCTTAAAGAAGGTTATCAGTGATAAGCTCCTAGTTTAAACAATATTTCCAGAATTGATGAGGAAGGAAAAATAATATTGGAGCCTAAATCAGTCACGAAAAAGAACCCAACAGCTACAGAATCAATCAATTTCATATTATCTCATTAAGTGGAATAACATACCTACTGAATATTCCACATGGGAGGATGAGAATTTTATACAAAAACATACATAGCTACTCAAGCATTGAGGGCGACACTTTTTTTGAAGGAGAGCAGAAATTTATGTCCTTATAATCCTAGTGTATCCCCCTTATTGTTTTTTTAGTGTAGCACCCTTATTGTTATTTTCATCGCCATGTAGTCCCCATATTGTTATTGTTGTGCCCCATAGAAGCCCACTATTGTTATTTTTGTTCCCTTACATTATTATTTTTATGTAGGCTTTGAATATATTGCGACCCTTTGGACTCCTATATATGCCAAGGAGGTCTTGTCATTTGAATCATCCAAGAATTTTTCATTTTTGTGATGTAAAGGAGGTTTCCCCCTTGAAGAGGCTAATTTTCAAGTCATTGATCTATCTTTTCTTCTGCTTTGTGATATAGTTGCATAAAAATTTATTTATTTTTCTATGTGGTTCGCAAACCCAAAGATCAGTGACCGCTACTTCCATTGAATATTGTTTGCATCGAGAGGCACATTCTATGGCTCAGTATGGCCCCAATGTGTAAGTATGTTCATGCTCAAAGTTAAATTTTAGCTAATTTTGGCCAACACAAAAATAAAAAATTTAGAAATCTAAATAATGCTTTTGTTCATCTCTCCAACAAATAATAATAATGAAAATAGAAAAAATTAATGCATGAAACAAAAATTAAAATAACCATATAGATAAAAAAATCTACAATACAATTATCTCATGTGTTTAGATAAAAAAAAAAATTACAATGCAATTATCTCATGGGTTTAATAATTCTTGTATCATATACCCTTGAATTTGAATGGATCATAAATTTACCTTCAATAAATTTTTTACCACATTAAAATTCTAAATTAGGTAAAATTCTAAACATCTTTACATTTTACTAAAGCCACTAGCATTTCTTAAATCAAAGTAAAAAGGTTAATTCAACACAAAGAATCCAAATTCTTGCTTTAAAATATGCTAATGTTTATTTTAATTAGTTATTTTTTAAGTGAATCATTAAAAGGAAAACTATATCCTATGGATATATTCAAATCTCTATACACAAATATTTCCACATCAAATTTGTAATATTCGAAAATATTCATTTGATGTAATTTTATTATAAATTTTGTTATCATGCTATGTAAAAAACATCATTAAATATAATATTAATATTGAAAGATTAATATTCATATTAATATTATTGAACTTAATAAATTTTAATTAATACAATATTAAATTTAATATAATACTAATTTTTTATATTATAATGATATATATTAACTGTAGATATATATAGGAGGGAAGAATAGAGACATAGAGTGATAGAGGTGGAGAGATAGAGGGAGATGGAGAGGGAGAAAGGAGAAGAGAGAGGGATAGAGAGATGGAGTTGGAAGGAGAGAAAGGGAGGGAAGAAGAAATACATAAAGAGAGAAAAGTGGAGAGAGAGAGGGAGTGACAAGGAAGATATGGAGAGAGAATGTTTATGCTTATGGGTGAGAAGGAGAGACAAATACGGAGAGATGGAGGGAAGGGGGAGAGAATGAGAGAGGGAGGGAGATAGTGACAGAGTTGGAGGGGAATAACGAGATAGAGAGAGAGAGAGTTGAAGGGGAGAAGTAGAGGGATGTGGGAGAGAAAGGCTGAGAGAGGAAGGAAGAGAGTGAGGACATGAGGGAGAGAATGAGAGAGGAGGGGAGAGAGAGGAAGGTAAGAAGAAAGATACATGGAGAAAAATATGGAGAAAGTGAGAGGTATTGATAACAGAGATGGAGAGAGAGGGAGAGAGGAGAGCAAGAGGGAATAGAGTTATAAGGGGGGAGAGAGGGAGATAAGGGGAAGAGGGAGAGTGAGGGAGAGGAAGAGGGAGGGAGAGATAGATATATATGGAGAAAGAATGTGTATGTTTTGGGGGTGATATATAAAGACAAGAGAGACAAAGAGAGATATAGATTTAGATTTAAGGTGAAGAGAGGGAAGAAGAGAGAGGGAGAGATACACAAACATGGAGAGAGAGAGAGAGAAAGTGTGTTTGGAAGGGGTGAGATAGAAAGACAAACAAGTATAGATAGAAGTAGATATAGATATGGACGGGGGGCGGGAGGGAAGAATATTTCTTGCCTAGATGCATTGGTTTCAATGTCCATGGTGATTTCTAATCCTATTTTATTGCTTGCATTGAAGGAGATAAATTGAATTAGAGGGGAGAGGAGGAATGTAGAGAGACAAAATGAGAGGAGTGAGAGAGGGAGAGAAGGCTAAGAGAGAGAGGGAGACACAAATATTGAGGGGGAGAGAGAAAAGGAGAGAGGGAGGGAGAAGGTGACAAGGTTAGAGGGCAAGAGAGAGAGAGAGAGAGAGAGAGAGAGAGAGATGGGGGGGAAGAAAGGGATAGAGAGGAAGTACGAGACAGAGGAGGGAGGGAGGGAGAGAGAGGAGGAGAGAGGGAGGGATAAAGATATGGAATTTGAAGGGGGGAGAGGGAGGGAATAAGAAATACACGGAGAGAGAGAGAGAGGGAGTGACAAGGGAGAGATGTAGAGAATGTTTGTATGTTTAGGGGTGAGATAAAGATACAAAGAAGGAGAGATGGAGGGAGACATATATATATATATATATATATATATATATATATATATATATATATATATATATATATATATATATATATATATATATATATATATATATATATATATATATCTGGATGGGGAGATAGGGAAGAATATTTATTACACTAGATGCATTGATTTCAGTGTAGATGGTTGTTTATTATTCTATTTGATTTCTTGCACTAAATGCATTGATTTCATTGTAGATGGTGATTTATAATCATCTTTGATTGCTTGCATTAGATGCATTGATTTCAATGTAAATGTTTATTTTTAATGATATTTGATTTCTTGCACTAGATGCATTGATTTCAGTGTAAATGTGATTTCTGATCCTATTTGATTACTTATAGTAAATGTATTTATTTTAGTATAGATGTTTTCAAATTCTATTTGATTTCTTGCACTAGATGCATTGATTTCTATGTACATGTTGATTTCTAATCCTAATTGATTGCTTGCATTAAGTGCATTTATTTCAATGTAAATGTTTTTTTTTCTAATCATATTTGATTGCTTGCATTAAATGCATCAATTTCATTGTAGATGTTGATTTATGATTTGATGTAACTAGATGTATGATGGTACATTAATTTTAAAATGATTGGATTAATAGTGTGATTGATTTTAGTGTAAGCATAAAAAAATTATTGACAATGTGCATTGATTTTTTTGTTCTAGTAATTCAACCTATTAATGTTGGAGAGCAAGAGAGAAGAGGTAAGATTTTTACTACAATAGCTAGATTTAAATATTTGAGTGGTTTACGATTTCAATTACACTTTTCATATAATCAATATAAAAAGATGGCAAAACTAACACAGGTGAAAATGAGAATAGTAGAAGAAAATAGTTTAGATTGATCACAATGAAGACTATTTGTAATCTAGTACATCCTTATTATTCACATTACTTTTTCATTCAACACAATTACATTATCACTTTGCATTCAAAATTTTTAGTTCATCATTTTTCATAGTTAAAGTTATTAACAATATCTATCATCTCAACAGATTAAGGTAACTCAAGAAATTTAAAATTAAAACTACTCTTCAAGATATATTTAGTAATACCTCGAGGGACACTATTAAGAATTAATTAGTTGTCAAAAACTGTGATACCTAAAATTAAATGAAATGGATGTGCAATATCAATCCTCCTACAAGCTATTGACAAGATTGTTTTCCTTCTTCATCACCAACTAATTACTAATAGACAATTACATACACATATATAAATATAACACAAAAATTGTAACATTCACAAACATTACTATCCAAATCCAAACACATAAACACACAAACCACTCAAAGCATCCAAACACAGACACACACAAACCACTCAAAACATCCAAACACAGATGCACAAACCATTCAAGGAAAGAAACATAGACTAAATTAAAGAACAAAATTATATGGTCATTTCAAGAAAAGGAAACATAATGTAAATTTCAAAGTATGAAGTTTATCTCAAACATATACATAATAATGATAATCTAAAAATATGACATTGATGCCCTCAACTAGAACCAACCTAGATCCATCTAACTCTAGGTCTACCATGTGCTGAGAGGGATTGAATCCCTCGAGGTGCAAACCTTTCCTCAAATTATACACTCCAAAAATAAGGTTTTCACCTGGAGGGATTTGATCCCTCTTGGCGCATGATAGATCTTGAGTTAGATGGATCTAGGTTGGTATTAGAAAGGTCCACTTGAAGGGATCACTTCTTGTCAGATCAAGCACAGAGCCCGACCCTAAGGTTTTAAAGGGAATTTAACCCATGACATCTCAATAGGAAAGGTTCTTTAATGATGGGGACCGAACCAATTGAGCTAACCCTCAAGCCTTAACCATTATTTTATTATTTTAACTACTATTTTATAATTTTCCTTGGGAGGCCTATTTTAGACCTCAAAATTCCCCTAATGGAGAAAAATTGTATATCTTCCCACATCTCTAATCATTCAAATATAATTATGAACTTTTTACTTGAGGTATTTCGTTATGTCTCCTCAAATTTCTGAAAAATCTCACAGTTTGAGGTATCACATAAATAAGCTATAGAAAAACCTTCAACCTCACTAGTTTGAAATTGATTTCAAGATCCTTCATAAAGCCTAACTTCCATAGTGTATATATAAAAAAATTATAGTGAACCAAAATCTAAAATATTAGCCTTCAAATGTTCATCACAATGTTGAATCAATATGATCCAATTTTACCATCTGAAATACCTTGGAAATATAGTTATAGTGAAAATGCTAAATTGGTCTATTTGAAACTCATTTTAGGATCATTTAGGAACCATAACTTCCTTAGAGCATATCTATGAAAGTATATCAAACCAAGATATAAATTTTAACTAGATGTTCTATGATATATTTCCTCAATATCATCCAAATTTCACCATCTTAAACACCCCAAAAAAAACTTTAGAGTGAAAATTCCAAACCGACTTGTTTGAAGTGGATTTTAAGAGAATTTGGGAACCCCATATTCCTTAGAGCATATCTACGAAATTATAATAAACCAAGAAATAAAATTTTAACCATATGTTCCTCGATATTGCTTCTCAATATTCTCAAAATTTCACCATATGAAGCGTCTTGGAAAAATAATTACATTGAAAATTCTAATATGACTCATTTGAAGTAGCAAAATTCTAGGATCATATGTTTTGATACCAAATTTTATGATCCTAGCACCTTAATAAGGATAAGAAATCAATAATTACGATCCTCTTTGAGGGGAAAACCTCATTTTACAATGAATACAATTTACATGTGTATGTCATATTTGGTCGCGTATGAGCCCAAATTTTGTAGTTGGTTGCTTCTTACAAGAAGAGATATAAACAATGAATGATGTTAGTGATCAAATATGGACCAAAAATGAATATAATTAGATGAAAAATGCATATATAAAACTAAATTAAATGACTTGGAATAAGCAAATGAATAAAAATAAAATAAAAAAAGTAATGGGAAAAGGACCCTCTTTATTGATTGTTGGTAGTGGAAGAGTTTCAAATGGATCTTAAAGAAACTTGAAAAGACTTGTTTGAGAATTGGTGCTCAATAGCTCTCAGCAAGGATTTCCCCTTCTCAATATCTTTTACAAGCTCTTGCTCTCTTAAAGAAGTAAAGAATAAACTCTCTTAATAATGGAATCCTCTTAGCATTGGTATGCTTGATTGCTTTGGAGAAATTTTGGTAGCATAAGAATGCACTTCTTCTTCTTTTTTGTCTCTTCATGTTATTTCATTTGAATTCTCTCTCCCTCCTTTGGATCATCAATAAGATTGTTTATATCATAAATGAGATGAGAGCTACCATCCTCCTTACATATGGCTTCTTGAACCTCAAGGCTCAAATGGTTAGTATTTTCATGCCAGGGATTGAGTCTTACTCAAGGAAATGCATCTCTAGAGGTGCTAACTGTGATTTCAGTGACCCTCATGGATATCAAAGAAGAAGCCATGAGGGTGCATTAAAATGTCTTTGGAGAACCCATGAGGGTTGATTTTTTAAACCAACTTCAAGAAAAACTTTAATTTTTTCCTTTCATAATGTTTTCAATTGGAAACATGTCCTCTATACATGTTTCTTACTGACTCTAAGTTTCATCTATTGTGTACAAATGAGTGGACCATTTTTTCATAATAGTCGTTTCCCCCTTCTATATGAGTTAGAAGCAAACGTACAGCTGAAATACATCACGTTTTGTTGTTCCTGACGATGATCATGTTGACACCCGAAGAGAGAGAAAGTTTTTGTGGACATGATTAGGGGAAAAACCTTTACTAAAAACCCAAAAAAACCATTCTCGGAAGAATTTTTTATAGAAAAGTTATCTATACGAGGTGGGCATATCCCACGCTCGTTATAATGACTTTGACTGAAATGTTACAGGTACATAGTAAACTACTATCAAATCAACGTTGAGGTGGTTGATGTAATCTTAGTTGGAGAAGATAATTGTTATAGCCCTTAAGGGCATCTCTATAAAATTACTAAATTGAGTGCCCTTATGCATCAGGTGCAAAGCACTCTTGAAGGATGTATGATCTGAACACATGGGTCTTTGGCTAAATAAGAGAACTAAAACAACCATGAAGTATGATACACCATTGATGTGAAGACTTGTGCTGGTGTTTAATATTAGGGAAATTGGTGAAATCAGTCAGAAATGAGGTTTCCCAGTGTTCTACCTGAGATTGCAACATAAAGTTGAGGAGAAACCAAGGTACTACTTTGATTCTAGACAATGAGTATTGAAGTCAAGAAAAAACATCTTTTGTCTAGAAAAGGGGTTTCATGAAGTCCATATGGAATTGAGGTAGGTATTGTAACATGATGGGTCAAAGGCATGATAACTGAGGTTGATTTTATAGAGATGGTACGGAAAACTACCCAAGGTTGGAGCTGTAATGTGAGTGGTTGAAGTAAAAACAAAAGCTCCAAGGGATAAGCCCCTTGGGTCAGGAGGTTGTCTATGGGATGTGAATGCATGTTTTGACTATCACAGTGGATGGGTGAACAAATGGTGATCAATGACATGGGTATGAGATGGGTAGAATGCGAGCTACAACCAAGAGTGACTAGGGACTTCCACTGGGTAATTGACACAAAAAGATGAGTGAGAACCATTTTCCAAAAGAATCCTTTTTCATTTGCCAAAATAATTTTAAAAGTGGTTTCAGATGTACGAACAGAGAGATAGATGGCCCATGAGTACAATGGTATTCTTGGTGATGCAAGTGGATATCTACAAAGGGTGGGGTCTACATTGGTTAGTATCAGTGCGAGGTGAATGAAATGGATGTGGTGATGCAGATGGTCTAATGTGATGTGTGGGGATGGTAGGCCAAGTACAGAATACAATGATGCATTCATGATGATATAAAATGAATGGTGCCCTGAGAGGAGGTGGTAAGCAAGAAGTTGAAGAAGAAATATGAGGCTTATCTTAATAATTGTGAAGATGAGTGGCTCCCCGACCAGAGAAAATGGGCATGGATACCAATAGTGGAGTGGGAACTGCTGCATGAGGTAATCCATGTAGGTGAAAGTTCTATCAACCAATCTAAATGTTATTGAGTGAAAGTGGACGGAGATGGTAAATGTGGTTGAGATGGCACACCCTATGGTTAATTTCAGAGAAATGATGCTATGATATCCAAATTTTAAGAGGAAACCTATCATGCCATTGAAGAATGATACCTTGACTATCAATTGGTGCACCATAAGTCTTTATTTAGCATGGAAGTTGTTAATGACCTACAACTTAGAAACTAATACTCTCAGTGAAAACATCGTCATAAAATAAAAATTTTACTAAAATTACTGAAGAAGATCTATTCAGAAAAACAAGAAGGCACACATGTCAAGTACTCTGAGTGTGAAATAGGCCCAAAATGAAAACTTTTGATGAAATCAAAGGAGGATACCATGATAAATACTAGAATAATAACAATGACACTAACATTTTGGTGAATGGATATTGTGGGCTCCCATACAAGCCTCTGGAAAAATGGAATAAATGGTGTTTATTATGGTGGTGAGGCCCATATTTCCAGCTCATTTGTACCTACTGACATGGCGAGTGATGTGGACCCCAAAGCTTATTCCTGAGTTTGCAGCTAGTTAGAATTATCTTTTAACGTGTGAGGAGATCCAGGTAAGCCATCATGAAACTCCATTCATCAATCTAGTAGAATAGTCTAGTTAGGCCATACAAGGGTTCCCTATGCAGAACTTTTAGGTAGAAAATCCTTAGCTCGCACGGGCGACTACCTCATAGCCGTGCGAGGTGTCATGGGTCAAGGTGATGTAGCCATGACGATATCATTGTTACAAGTGATAGAACTATAATGGTATCGCGATTGCATAAAAAAATGGTATGAATCCCCTCCAAGGGGGTTGGGCCGGTTAGTGGATGACAACTGCAATATTGGTTGTGGCTGTCCAAAACACAAGCACAAGATCCCTCACGACTCTAGGTTGAAAAATCATGAGGTTTGAGGTTTTTAACCCTGTAAACAAATTACCTGCAAAATAATTCTAAAAAAAGATAAATAAATAATGAAGAGAACATAAAATATACACAGATATTTTCTCCTGTAACCCAAACCAGGAAAACCAAATTGATTTTCTATTATTCCTTTTAGTGTTCTAATACATTATATACATGTTGAAGCATTCATAAACCTTAATCCATTAACCCTAGATAATAACATAATTGTAGTTACCTTGATGGGATCTATAAAATACGATGGGAAAAAACCTTTATGCCCAAAAACATGTGAAAAACCATGGGTAGGTCCACTCACCATTTTTGGGTCTTCTCCCCATCCTTGTGTTTGCCCAACTATTATTGGGTATGCATAAAACAATATTCCCAAGGTGTTTCCCTGAACCCCATGCAGGGAGGTTGGTGCACTCGACGCAACGTAGCAATGTGTGTTTCTAGTCTTCGAAAGAATATAAGACACCCAACTAGGGGGTGCATGACTATTAGGGGAAATAGTCATGCAACCCTCATGAACGTTTAACAAATAGGTGCGAGGTTCGCTTAAATGAAAATTTTAGTGTTTTTATGTGTGGTTTTTTTTTAATATTGACAAGGTGAAGCCCGATAGGACGATTTTATTACAAGAGTGAGACTTGGGATTGCTGCGAGATGTTGTGGCATCATATGCACATGGATGGGTGAAACTAACCAAGTGGGGTTTATTGAAGTTCCTTCATCACCCTTTGTTATGATCGCAAGAGGGGTTCCTATTATTTGTGATTGGGAGATGGCATCTAGAATGCCAAGTCTTTAGCATCCGAGGGTCCAACCTTCCCATATTAATGAAGGTATATATAAAATTTGTTATAGGATTGGTATCTTTGGGGGAGGTACTACCAACAGATCCATGACGCATTGGGATTCAATTAGCTAGTTGGGATGACCAATGGTGCGGGCTAGATCCATATGATGTGGGGGGCATTAGGATTGGTTCCATTTAGGACCTGGCCATATGAGCAATGATGGATATGATTGTCTGGATTTTTTGGACCTTTTCTCCTCATCATATTATGGGGTTCATGCTAGGAGTGCTAGAGCACATGCAATCCAGTATGTTCTTCGATTGGGCATGAGTGGTAAATTATGGGGTGACAACTGAGCTGACATTGGTTGTGTGGCATGAGCTTCACAAATTTGGGTATGGGAGCATCATATACAACTTCTTATACAAGCGGGTTATCTTGCTACACTTGATCATCTGTGTAGACCCGATAACCACAAGAGATCCATGGATTAGGCGGTGGGCACCTATGATGCCATGGGCTGGTGATGGTGAGGTGGGTCATTATTGGACAGATACAACTGAGAGTTGGTTCAGTTCCAACTCTCAATTGATCTTAGAATTCCCATACACTAAGATGGACTTCAAGGGTGATCCTGATATGGGGTTGCCTGCACATGACACTTAAGGCACAACAAGTATGTGTGTGCATACTTTTTTTATATTTTCATTTTCATATTTTGATGTATATTGTACTAATTTTCAACATGTTGCTTGCATATGTGGGTCCTCGTGGACACCCCAAGGGGATACTAATAGGAGTTACAGAGGGAGGTTAGAGATGACCTTGGGAGGGGGCCGCTGAGGCAAGGCAATGGCGGCCTCGGGAGGGAGTTAGGGAGGAGTGAACGACACAAAGTGCGTGCTTGGAGATAGGTGGTCCCCATGAGGTGGGAGATATAGCAAGTCTCGAGGAGGATATTAGGCAGATTTTCCTTCACCACGATTCTAAATGAAGGAATATTAGAAGTCAATGATACCATTTTGAATCTTTGTACAATTTGAATACTTTTACCTGCTTCTAAAGGAAAATCCTCGTGACACGCCACATAGCAAGGATTTCAACTGTAAAATTTGTTCTTTGGCCAATACCTAGTTTGCATTTAATCATCAAATTATTGGAGAAGAAAATAATTATATCCAAACCACAAACATCCCTCTCACTAGGTCCATCAAAGAATCCCCATATTATACCAGTCAATAACTCCACATCTTTGATAAGTTTGATCTTCTTCCCTTTTAGTAGTTTCACTTGCTCAAGATAAGATGATCTTGCATTATGTGTAATAACTTCATAAAAAACTACAAAGTATTCAAAAATACAATAGTTTTTCCCTGGCCACATTCTCCACAATACAAAGATCAGAAGGAATTTAAGGGAAGAGAAAATAAACCTTTGATTCCAAGTCTAGAGGAACTCTTCGATCGAGCTTCCATTCCACCTAATAATAAGGTTGAAACAAAATAACATTGTTTTCGAAACATAAATTACAAAAGGATAGTGAATAAATAAATGAGTAATAAACTCCTCATTCATCTGACAAAGAACACAAAATCTAGGACCTACACGTCCTTGCTTAATAACAATAGCTAGAGATGGGATGTGAGTAGGGATTGGGATGGTAACAGTTCATGGAAGGAGGGATCATGCTAGTCGCTTGCAAGGAGATTAGGGAGAAATTCCTTCTATGGTGGAGTTTCACAGAGGGATTTGTTTTTATCGATCCGTCCTTCCAGCTCTCGGAAAATACAGAGAGGGAATTCCAAAGGATGCATGTTGTTCCTTTGATTTTTGATATTGTAACAAACCTTATTTACAAGTTAAGAATCTCCATGATAAAATGGGGTTAAATCCTCATTGTTAACAAGCTTGTTACATGTTTTTTTAAATATATATATATGTTTAACATATATATTAATTATTTTTAAAATTAATAATAAGAATAATTTAAAATAAAGTTATAATTTAGTTTTTTTATGATTTATTTTCTAATCATGACAATGTAAAATGTATTATAAAGTAAGTGTTTTGATGCTTACCAATTTTCACTAGCTATTTAATTTATATAGTTATACTAATTTATATATTAATGATATTTATATAATTAATAAATAAAAATATTAATACTTAAAAAAGTGAGAAAATACCAAAAATGAATGTATAGATCTTGATTTCAAACTTTTTAAGTACGAAAAAATAAAATTTATTCAAAATTTAAACATTTACATAAATTTATGATTTTCGATGAATAACATAAGTGACTTTTAAGGAGTGAATTTGACCTTTTTGGAATATTAATTTATAGACATGGATTGATGGATTTACTAACAATGTTACATAACACATTTTAATCTAATTTTGATTAAGTGTTTGGGTCATTTGATGGACAATGAAAAATTCAACTACAACAAATTTATTGCACCAATAGGTGGTTTACAACCCAATATGGGGGAGATGTTGAAGTGTAATGTAAGTATGTCAACACTTTTTAAATGTTGGGAAAAAAATGTCTATTTCATATGTTTTAACGAATATTCAAATTAAAACATATATTAAAATGTAAACATGTAAAAATGAAAAATGTAATATAAAATGTAAGATACAAAATCTGAAATGTAACGCACAAATTTACCAAATTGATTAGAAGAAATTGGTTTATCCATAATGTACAAGTTAACATACTATTGTTTCTTTAGCATGCTATTTCTTTATATATTATTATTGGTATAATAATCAATAATATTGATTATTATTATTCTTGTATATTATAATAATAATAATCTCCATTATAGATATTATTATATTAGACCTTAAATATATTATTGATTACATAGAGTGGCAGTTCTTAATTGTATGGATGGAGGGGGGGAGAGAGGGAAAAAGAGAGAGACGGAGAGAGAAGGAGAGACGGAAGGAGATAGTGATAGAGATACTCTAGAGAGAGAGAGAGAGAGTGACAAGGAAGAGATAGAGAGAGAGTGAAGGAGAGAAGAGAGAAAGGGGGAAGAGAGAGAGAGAGAGAGGAAGACACAAAGATAGAGGGGGGAGAGAGGGGGAGCGAGATAGTGGAAGGGTTGAGATATGAATACAATTTTGTAATATGATATGATCAATCTAAACAACATAAATTGAAGGATTTAAATGGGAATAATACCACGTGAAATATGTTAGGATATTCCGACACATAGGATATAGTTAAGTTCAACTTGGTCTAGTATAGAGTTAGGTATAGAGTTAGGTAAAGTGTCTTTCTTTACCGTTGTACATTTTGTAACTTACAATCCGACGGTCACAATATGTAGTGATTCGACGGTTCACTCTCACCTCGGTATTACCGACACTTGATCCGTGGCTTGACACCCGATTGGTCCATGAGTTCTATTTAAAGCGCATGGAGGGTCATTGTTCGGGTAATCCGTGCATGAGAGAAGCTTATGTAAATTTTCATTCTTTGATTAATAAATTGCCTGTAGTACCCACGTTGGGACAGGCCGTGGACTGTTTCCCTCCTTGCACTTTGAGGGTTTTAACCACGTCAAAAATACTGGTGTATTGATTTGAGATCTGGTTGTGAGCGGTGTCCTTTTGGTGTTCTTTCTGAGGAACTTACCCTGTAAATTCCTACATGGTTTCAGAGCTATTTGAGGGTCGCGTCCGTTGGTGATCCAAATCTGAAGCCGGTAGAACTGCCTGCGGCTGTCGTTCCCTAGATCTGCTGTTTCTGACTGCTTTCGAGCCGAGAGGACTGCTCTGTTGCGTTCGGAGCATCTGTTCCAGTGAGGAACCCCTTTCGTTTCACGCGAAAAGGTTTCCGGTAGCCCTAGCTGCGTCATTTTTCAGATCGGGAGGTATACAGTGTTTTTGCAGTTTACTGTTATTTTCTCTCTGCTTATTTCGGTTTCGGTTTATTTAGCCTTTTTTTTTAACCGGATCTATACCTTTCATTTCTGCGTATGCTCTTTGCCCTGCGACTCTGTGCGATCTGGGCAAATCAGAAACAGAAAGGAAGGATTTTTCTCATGCGTATGCTCTTTTCCCTGCACCTTAGTGTGATCTCGGAAAATCAGAAACATTGAGAAAAATATTTAGTTTTTCGGCTAAAGCTAACTTCAAGCCACAAGGTTCGTTTTTCTTTGCATATTCGTGTTGGGTTTTGTGTTTTGTGTTTTGTAGGGAAAAAGAGCTTTCTCAAGGCAAGCACGCAAACCAAGCCCCCCCCCCCCCGCTCTCTCTCTCTCTCTCTCTCTCTCTCTCTCTCTCTCTCAAATTTTTTGTATAGATCAATTGGTTCAAAGCTATTTTAAGAGGGTAGAGGTCTTGGGTTCAAGTCTCCATTTTGTGGGGGCGGATTTTTTCATTCCCGCACATTCGCGCACTTTGCCGGCAACTTCAACAATTTTTTTTCAAAAAGCCATAACTTCTTCATCCGGAAGCCTTTTTCAGAGCCGTTTTTTTTAAAACCGCCTATTTTTTCGAGATCTATCCATTGGAACACTTACTTTCAGCATCTTCAGCTTCAGTTTTTTCTAAAAAAAATGGAAAGTCCATGCCAAGTCATTCTTGACAGCACTAACTACTTCCAATGGGTAGCCTACATAGAAGATTTACTTAGAAGTAAAGGTCTCTTCAGAATAGCCACAGACCAAGAGAAGAAACCAAAAGATGAAGACAAGGCTGCAAAATGGGAAAATAGACAAGATCAAGCACGTGGTTTGATAGGGATGTCTATTTCTCCTGATCTTAGATTCCATATTGCAGAACTTGAGACTCCTCATGAAGCATTGGAAAAACTCGCTAAAGTTTTTGGAATTAAAAATGAAATTAGAGCCCATCAACTTGAAAATGAGTTACTTACTTTGGATCCTAATAATTTTTCTTGCATTGAAGATTTCTTGTCCAAATTCAAGACCCTTAGATATCTCTTGGAAGGTGTTAAAGTTAAGAAAGAATATGGTAACCTTATTTATTCCATCCTCACTAAGTTGGGACCAGCCTACTCTGTATTTGTTTCCACCTTCCATTCTACAAGGGAAGCTTTCATTTGTCAAGGACAAGACTACAAGGCCCCTTCCTTTGACTCTTTTTGTGATTCTTTAATAAGAGAACAAGAAAAACTCTTACATCTTGGTCTTCTTAATCTTGGAAACTCTTCCACGAAAGCGTTAGCCGCCCAGCAGCAACCAAATTCAAAGAATCCTAAGAAGTCATATCGTCAAAAGAATGGTCCTAAACCAACTCAGCCTCAAAATGAAAGATCATTTCAGCAAAATGATAAGACCAATAAAAACAAATGGAAGAAGACTGATAGACATTGTAACTTTTGTAATCGAGATGGCCACTTAGAATCTAAATGCTTTAAGAAGATGGAAGCCTTGGAAGCCGCAATGAAGAAACATAACATCCATGTGGAGCATTCTTCTACTTCAACTTCATCTTCAGGAATGGCACTTTCTGCATGTCGTTGTCAATCATCTCAGTCTGGTTATGCATTAAATGTATCTTCTTCTTCTCATTCTCATGAGTGGCTCATTGATTCTGGAGCCTCTTATCACATGGCCAAAAACAAAGCCATGTTTTCTTCTTTAAATGATTGTAACACCAAAAATATATATGTTGGTGATGATAGATCTCTTAATGTTGTAGGGACTGGAACTGTTCATCTAGACAATGGTCAGTTTAATGATGTATTATGTGTTCCAACCTTATCCTGCAACCTTCTATCTGTATATCAGATAACTCATTCAGGTGAGGGTAAAATTGTTGAATTTTCACCTCATGATGTTGTAATCAAGGATCGGAGAGATCCTAAACAGATTCTAGCTACTGGTATTGCTGATGATTCCACAAGGTTGTATAAGTTTCACAACTTTGGGTCATCAAATCTTCCCTCAGTGTTTGTTGCTCATAATGATGAAGTGAGCAAACTTTGGCATGAGCGATTTGGTCACTTAAACTATCGCTCCCTTCAGCATCTATGTAAAGAAAATATGGTGACAGGTCTTCCTATGGTATCTTGCAGAGATGGTGTTTGTTCCGGATGTGTACTCGGAAAACATCATCGGGACAGTTTTGAAAAACGTGCCTCTCGGCACGCCTCAGCCCCTTTACAGCTTGTGCACAGTGATTTATGTGGTCCACTTCCTGTTGCTTCATTCTCTGGCTGCAAGTATTTCTTAACTTTCATTGATGATTTCTCCAGACGCACTTGGGTATACTTATTAAAACTCAAGAGCGAAGTATTTAACACTTTTTTGGCCTTCAAAGCCTTTGTTGAAAAACAATCTGGACATCAAATTCTTAAGCTAAGAACTGACAATGGTGGAGAATATGTTAAAAACACATTCATCAACTTTTGCACCGAAAATGGAATTCAAATGCAACATACTGTTCCATACACTCCACAACAAAATGGTGTAGCTGAAAGGAAAAATCGCACCTTAAAGGAAATGGCTAATTGTATGCTGCAATCTAAAGGACTCAGTCTTACTTTTTGGGCCGAAGCAATTAATTGTGCAAATTATATAATCAATCGCACTCCTACTAAGGTTCTACAGAATATCACTCCAGAAGAAGCTTGGAGTTCCATTAAACCAGATGTAAGTCACTTTCGTGTTTTTGGAAGTGAAGCATGGGCCCATATTCCAGATGAAAAGCATAAAGCTTTAGAACCTAAGAGTGAGAAATGTACTTTTGTTGGATATTCTGAAGATGTATAAGGTTATAGACTTATTCCATTTAAGTCCAAAAATGTTATCATTAGAAGAGATGTAAAATTTGATGAAAATAAATCGGCCTGCGAGCCTAGTCCGGCGGATGTGCCACCTCTTCCTATCTCTTCTACTTTTGAAAACATTTCTTCTTCAGATGATGAAAGTGAGGATGATAATCCTCCCCCACCTTCTCAGGATCCTCAACTTCCAAGATGAGTCCGTGCTACTCGGGATGCAGCAGGTGATCTTGCCGGTGATCCTACAGATCAGCGACGTACACGTTCTCAGTTTGAAAGAGCCTCTTCTTTACTGGCTCAAGCTCCAGTAAATCATGATCCTGACACTTTTGCAGAAGCTTCAGGCCATCCACATTGGGAAGCAGCTATGAATGAAGAATATCATTCATTGATGACAAATGATACATGGGATCTTGTTCCTCTACCAAAGGGACGCAAACTTGTTAGATGTAAATGGGTTTACAGAACCAAGTATGGACCAGATGGGAAAGTTGATAAACATAAAGCTCGTCTTGTTGCTAAGGGTTTTTCACAGGTTGAAGGCATTGACTACACTGAAACCTTCTCCCCTGTTGCCAAAATGAACTCTATCCGCCTTGTTCTTTCCCTTGCTGCCTCTTTAAAATGGGAAGTCCATCAGATGGATGTTAAATCTGCCTTCTTGCATGGGGACTTGCAGGAAGAAATCTATATGGAACAACCCATTGGCTTCATACAAACAGACTCCAGCCTTGTTTGTCGACTTAAGAAATCCCTTTATGGTCTCAAGCAAGCTCCTCGGGCTTGGTATGCCAAAATGGATAGCTTTCTTTTAGAATCTGGCTTTTCTAGGTGTTATTCTGACAATACTGTCTACACCAAGAAAGTGGGAAACTCTCTTATCATCCTTGTTCTTTATGTTGATGATCTTATTCTTACTGGTAGTGATCCCAACCTTATAAACCATGTGAAGTCCAGCCTTAAAAAGAAATTTGAAATGATAGACTTAGGACACTTACACTATTTTCTCGGTCTTCAAGTCTTGCAATCCAAGGAGGGTATTTTCCTTTCCCAGTCCAAGTATGCTTGTGATATTCTTCGTCATTTTCACATGGAAGACTGTAAGCCAGCCCCTTCTCCCTTTCAGTCTGGAGTCAAACTTTCAGTCTCTTGTACTTCTCCTGAAGTTGATGCTACCTTATACCGTCAACTTGTAGGAAAACTCTTGTATTTAACCCATACTCGTCCTGACCTCTCCTTTGTTGTTGGCCTTGTTGCTCATTTTATGCAAAACCCCCGTGAAAGTCATTGGAAAGCAGCTAAAAGAATACTTCGTTATGTTCGAGGTACAGTACAGTTTGGGATTCATTACAGTGCCAAAGCAGCTCCTCTATTAGTTGGTTTCACTGATTCTGATTGGGCTGGTGACCCTGATGATCGGAAGTCTACTGCCGGTTATGTCTTCACTCTTGGTTCAGGACCTATTACATGGGCTTGTAAGAAATAGGCTGCCATTTCTCTTTCGTCAGCAGAAGCAGAGTATCGTGGTGCCGTGGAAGCTAGTAAGGAAGCCTTGTGGCTTCGTCAGATCCTATCAGAGTTTGGCTTTGAGCAGCAGCATCCAACCACACTTTGGTGTGATAATCAAAGTGCCATTCAGCTATGCAAAGATCCAGTCCAGCATCAGCGCAGCAAACACAATGAACTACACATGCACTTCATCAGAAAGCACATTCATGACCATGTTCTTGAAGTGCAATATTGTTCAACAGATGATCAGGTTGCAGACATCTTCACAAAGGCTCTCACAGAGGCGAAGTTCACTAAACTTCGATATATGCTTGGAGTTCAGGAAGTTGTCACTAAGGGGGGATAGGCTCTAGTGCCTCCTTCCTTCTCCTATTGTGTCATATTTGTAAATCCTTCAATCCTATCCCAAGTTGTTCTTAAGGGGGGATGTTAGGATATTCCGACACATAGGATATAGTTAAGTTCAACTTGGTCTAGTATAGAGTTAGGTATAGAGTTAGGTAAAGTGTCTTTCTTTACCGTTGTACATTTTGTAACTTACAATCCGACGGTCACAATATGTAGTGATCCGACGGTTCACTCTCACCTCGGTATTACCGACACTTGATCCGTGGCTTGACACCCGATTGGTCCATGAGTTCTATTTAAAGCGCATGGAGGGTCATTGTTTGGGTAATCCGTGCATGAGAGAAGCTTATGTGAATTTTCATTCTTTGATTAATAAATTGCCTGTAGTACCCACTTTGGGACAGGCCGTGGACTGTTTCCCTCCTTGCACTTTGAGGGTTTTAACCACGTCAAAAATACTGGTGTATTGATTTGAGATCTGGTTGTGAGCGGTGTCCTTTTGGTGTTCTTTCTGAGGAACTTACCCTGTAAATACCTACAAAATATCATGTGATTAAAAATCCTAATTGGAATTTGAATCCAAAAAACCGAACATATAAGTTTTGGTAGAATCTTTATGCAAAAAACTTCAGAAAATATATTTTCATGTTTTCATCCTATTCAAACATATTTTTTGGTATTTTCTAAAACATAAATGCTTGCATTATGTAAATGAAATAAATTACAACTTCTATCTCACAAATGAGAGAAAATATACCTATCTTTGAACATTCGATCTCAATTATCAAAAAATAATGAAAAAATTAACAATTTTTTAATTCCCGATTATAAAAGATATAGACTATAACTTGCCACGGGAAATGTTAAATATAATAATCAAACATTCATTCAGAATCAAATAGCATAAGTTATAGAGAAATACCAGAGGCATCCATTAAGCAATTAAAATGATGTCTTGACATAAATCTCATAGCTTATCACACATCAAAACTGAAAATGGTCTTCACAAAAGTTGATACTTCAAAACTAATTCAAAAATATAAGTCTATAGTCTTCATTGATTCTTAAACCTTTGCACCAACATAGATGGGTCTATAACTACTAAAAAGCAAAATAAGTCTTAAAATAAGAAAATCACTAGATTTTTTGAAAGTATATGCTTAATTTTAAAAATAAAAATTATATCCTTGTTCAATTGGTATTTGGCTGAGAAGTAGGCAACCTTTCCTCATCTTCAGAATCTTCGTAATTGAGACTAAGCAATAGGTGGGGTGCATGAACTTCAATATGATTTTCCCATTGTGAATATATCTAGGAAACATAAAGAAATGAATGGAAGGAAACTGATTAATGTTGATTTGGTAGTTGGCAATCAATCCTTGGACCTTTTTCTTTCCTTTTTTATACTTGATTTCAAATTTGGCAATAAGCTTGATTTGTTCAAAAGGTAGTTGTAGAAATTTCTGGAAAGTTTGTTGTTTCCAAACTTTAATCCTTTTGATTTCTACCTAGTCCTTGGTAACAAGATCTTCTATAGGCTGCTTTAATTCTCCTGAAACAACTTCCTTCAGTGGTTTGGAACCTGATAGGTCAAATTCTTCTATAAAGTTTGTCCCTTTTTCCTAGATTGTTAAACATTGTCCTTGTGTTTTTTGTATCCATGCTTTGATTTCTTTGGGCTCGTCTTCCGTGCAACTCAAGGATGTACGCATCAATCTTTTATCTGTCTTTGAAACTTTTGGAATTTCACCAGATTTAAATTCCTTTTCCTTGTTAAGAATAGACAGAATTTTTTTTTAATAGATTTGTCTTTTTCTATTAATGAATCAATCCTTTAAGTCTGTAATTTCTTGATAATATATTGAGATCTTATCCATCCTTTTATAAATTTTATCTATTTTTCCTTAAAATTAGACAAATTTGTAAAGCTTTCTCCCTAAAAAATTCTAGACTCTATGTTGGTTCTTGATTCTAATTAAGTTGATTATGAAGACATTCAATTTTCTCTTTCAAGGTTGTGATCAGAATCTCATAATTACTTTCAACTTCTTCCTTCCAAATGTGGGTTTTCTCTTCATGTAATTTTCTTAATTCCTGAATGTGTTGTTCATGTTTTGAATTTACCTCTGTCAATTCTCTCTGAAAATGATTCTGTAGATTTTCCATTTCTATAACGAATCCTTGAATTAGAGTTGCAAAATACTTCTTTTAATTTTCTTCATTGAACAATTCACTTTTCTCCAATTTTTTCTCTAAAACTTTGATCTTTTACAAATTGTTATCATATGAAGTTGCAATCTCATTCAAATGATATTGGTTGTAATTAACAAAAGCTCCTAAAGCCTGAGAGGATTCTTGAGATTTTTCTTTCACATCTCCTTGAGCCTGCCAACTAAATTTGGAAATAGTCTCCAAAGCATCATGTTTCCTTTTATTTGTTCTCCTGACAACTGATTTTGTTTGAGTATTGAAATAATAATCTGTTAAAGAAGGAATTGTATCTGGAACTGCCTCTAACTCAGAAACTGGTTTAAACAAAAATGATTCCCAAGGAATCTTGGTAGAAATGGGTGTCACTAATGTCTGAGGAGATGTAGTAGAGATAATATCCATTTTTTTATGTGATTCCATTTTCTCCTCATTCTTCTTGGTGGTGGTTTCACTAGATACTTGTTTTTCTTTCTCCTCATCTACCTCCATTTCTTTGGCTATGATAGTCTCTCATTTGTTCTATTCTGTGTCTTTTGAGGAATTAAATACAATAATTTCTTGTTCAGTTGTTTTTTCCTTTTCTATTATTTATGTTGTTTCCTGCTTCTAATTTGGAATTTTGACTACTATGATCTTAGCTTCTTTACCTGTCACAACAAAATATTTTGTTTTTTCAATTTCAACCCTTTATTCCTTTTGAGAGACAACATAAGGATCTGAAGTGATTTGTCTGAAATTAAATTGAAAAAATTTAGAAGTCTTTACCTTTTCAACTGAAATGTTGAGATGGAGACCCTTTTCTTTTAGGAAATTTTCAACAAATTTTCCCTAAGCTTTTGCAACTAGTCTCTTGTTTCAGTATTTAAGAGTTTTCCAATTTCAAAAACCTATTGGAAGTCATCAATATCTATAAAAATATCATCAAAATGAGGTTCCTGATGAGTAAAAATTTTCATATAGTTGATTGTTATATAATGATTGCTAATAATTCCACTAGGATCATAGTCATAATGAGGAAAATAAAATAACCAAACTTCTCGAATGTATTTCTCTTCTTTGAATCTATTCCCTCTATCTCAGATACTTGTGTCACAAAACTTGATTGGAAAACTAGTTCAAATTTTCTCTTGTAGTTTATGCAACTTTTTAGCTTGCCCATTTAAAACAACTTGATTAGCAACTTCTCTCAGAGCAAACCTTTCCGCGATATATCGGGGCAGAAGGTGGGGACCAACCTCACTTCCAAAAACTCAGAAATAAGAAAATAACTCCTCTACAAACAATGAAAAATTGACTTTAGACCTTCTCTCAAATGTTAACTAATTATGGTAGGTATTTTTTCAAACAAGATTTCATGGAAAGGAATCAAAACATAATGATAGATACCATAAAAACGGTATTTAAAATTAGACTCCCAGAGGATAGGATCATAATTTTGGATGGGTAGTTGCTGATCAGACGGGGTAGTTGCCTTTCATGAGTGGGAATGGAATTGAGGTAATGAAAATATCTATCAAATAGGCAAACATGTAGAAAATATGTTTGTAGCCGAGGGGGAGATGATAATGACAACTTTAATGAATCTATGATATTTCATGACATGATATCAACCCATTTTATATGTTTCCCCTCATTTAAAATGTTATGGATTATTGGAATCCATTTGATTTTACAATGTTCAGGATCTTGTTCCCCATATAATTTGGTTAGAATTTTGATAAGAAATCTTAAGGGTTTCTTAAAAATAGCTATGGGATATTCCTTATTTTCTCTGAGCATGAAACCTTGATTTTATTCCCTTAACTAATCTTCAATCACTCTTTCATAACTCTCTCCACATTTCTTGAAGACATTACTTAGAAAGTTCTTAAGGAAATCGATATTAACGTGGATTTATAGGGGACTGAGTTTATAGATAGCCAATAGGACTTCAGCTTTCCATGAGGCTATGACAATTTGGTGATGGCCTAATATTTTTCAGGTTGAAATATCAACAAGAGAAAATCCATGAAACCATGTCATAATAAGGAAATATTCTGGCCCTAACTACTACTTTGTGTAACTTTGTTTCTCTAATTGCTTCAAAATGTTTGTTCTTTGTTTGAGAAGATATTGTGTTGTTTAACCATTCTCTTTCTTTAAAGAAGCCAAAAATTTCCTCCCATCTCATCTTACCTTCATTTTATGTTTTGTAAGTTGAGTTTGAGATGAGGAACGGGTTGAAGTTGACTTCCTCTAGTAGTGGATTCTCCATTTCTTTAAGTTTCTCCCTTATTTGCTCCATCTATTGCTTTGCTATTGGAGATTTTCCCTTTTTCCCCATTTTATGACATGTGAACAAAAAAATAGCATATATAAGCTTTCCTTATTTAGAATTTGAAAATTGAATTTAGGAATTTGTATAATATCATCATGCTTACACAAAAATTCTGAAAATGGTATCATATTTCCTTAATTCAATCTTTCTCCAAACCAGGCTTATGAGAACAACATGAAGGCGGAATACTCTAAAAACTTAAGAATTTTGATTAGAAATACGAAAAAAAACGTGAATTAACGTGTTCATTAATTTCCTATAGAGAAATTCAACTATTTTATTTTTGTGAATCGAGAAAGGATTGAAGAAATTAAATGATGATTTAACAGACAACTCAATTAAACCTAAACAAAAGAATTTTTAAAATTTTATTCCAAAAAGTGAGCCGCATGTTAATCAAGAAAAATTAATACTTTATTTAGATAGTCAAATAGTCAGGAGGTTGGGTAGTCGAATGGTTTTTTTCATTTATTGTTGATTTATTTCATCCCGACCCCTACTACAGCATAATCAAGTTTTGTCTTGTAGTCGGGTAGTCGGGTAATCAAGCAGTCGGGAATAATATTTACACAGATAATTTGTAGTTGGCCCGACCTACTAGTCGAGTGGTCGGATGGGCAGGAAGTCAGGTGGTCGGGCGTTTATATTTTTATTTACAAAGACCGTTATAAATCTGACCTCTGACCTAAAACTTAAAAAAAAAATGATTTTTTTATGAAAAACAAAAAAAATGTTTAGGGCCTTTTGTTTTTATTTATTAATCATTTTTCTTATGTACAAAAAAAAGAGGGTTGTTGTAAACCTAATAAAAAATTGAAACACACTTAAAGAAGAATTTATCTTTGTCAAGTTTAAATTTACAATTTAAAATAAAATAAAGTTTTCAGAATTTTTTTCTAAATTATGATTTATCAGTGAGATAATTGATAAACTGTCAATGGTACAAACAATCAAAATACACGTAATAATGAAGAAAATGAAAATTTATGCAATAAGGGTCAAATAATGAATTTATTTAAGTATTAGGGGGTTTACACAGTGCACTATATTAGATATCATTTTGGGATTCAACTGTGTTAAGTAAGCCATTCACGTATGACCATTTCCATGAGAGGTAGTCGTAACTGACTAAATTCTCATGATTTTTGAATAGTTCACTTAGCACTCATTGCAACGGGTGATGCTCACGGGGGTGAAGCATCACCTGATGAAAAAAGAGTGAAGGGATCTCTACTTGAATGGTTCATGAGGCACAATACTTGCTAAGGTTTTGCAAATGGGGTACCAAGCTAAGTGGGCTTGATTGCAGGGAAAACTTCACAGTTAAGCGCGCTTGAGCCAAAGGCAATTTGGGATGGGTGACCTCCCGGGAAGTCTTGGTTACCGAGTGCAAGCCCCGAAAGTGATGATTGATGCTATGTGATTCATTTCACTAGTTTCAACCCCACTTCTTCACCCCTGTGAGCATCACCCAATGCAATGAGTGCTAAGTGAACTATTCAAAAATCATGAGAAATTAGTCAGTTACGACTACCTCTAATGGAAATGGTCATACGTGAATGACTTACTTAACATAGTTGAATCCCAAAATGATATCTAATATAATGCACTGTGTAAACCCCCTAATACTTAAATTCAAAAAGAGTGAAGGGATCTCTACTTGAATGGTTCATGAGGCACAATACTTGCTAAGGTTTTGCAAATGGGGTAGCAAGTTGTGGGCTTGATTGTGGGGAAAACTTCATAGTTAGGCGTGCTTGAGCTAGAGGCGATCTGGTATGGGTGACCTCCTGGGAAGTCCTGGTTACTGCGTGCAAGCCCTGGAAGTGATGATTGATGCTATGTGATTCATTTCACTAGTTTCAATCCCACTTCTTCACCCCTGTGAGCATCACTTGATGCAATGAGTGTTAAGTGAACTATTCAAAAATCATGAGAAATTAGTTAGTTATGACTACCTCTCATGGAAATGGTCATACGTAAATGACTTACTTAATGCAATTGAATCCCAAAATGATATCTAATATAATGCAATGCGTAAACCCCCTAATACTTAAATTCAAAAAGAGTGAAGGGATCTCTACTTGAATGGTCCATGAGGCACAATACTTGCTAACGTTTTGCAAATGGGGTAACAAGTTAAGTGGGCTTGATTGTGGGGAAAACTTCACAGTTAAGCGCGCTTGAGCAAGAGGTGATCTGGGATGGGTGACCTCCCGGGAAGTCCTACTTACCGGGTGCAAGCCCTGGAAGTGATGATTGATGCTATGTGATTCATTTCACTAGTTTCAATCCCACTTCTTCACCCCTGTGAGCATAATGAGTGCTAAGTGAACTATTCAAAAATCATGAGAAATTAGTCAGTTACAACTACCTCTCATGGAAATGGTCATACGTGAATGACTTACTTAACACAGTTGAATCCCAAAATGATATCTAATATAATGCACTGTGTAAACCCCCTAATACTTAAATTCAAAAAGAGCGAAGGGATCTCTACTTGAATGGTTCATGAGGCACAATACTTGCTAAGGTTTTGCAAATGGGGTAGCAAGCTAAGTGAGCTTCATTGTGGGGAAAACTTCACAGTTAAGTGAGCTTGAGCCAGAGGCGATCTGGGATGGGTGATCTCCCGGGAAGTCCTGGTTACCGGGTGCAAGCCCCAGAAGTGATGATTGATGCTATGTGATTCATTTCACTAGTTTCAATCCCACTTCTTCACCCCTGTGAGCATCACCTGATGCAATGAGTGCTAAGTGAACTATTCAAAAATCATGAGAAATTAGTCAATTACGACTACCTATCATGGAAATGGTCATACATGAATGACTTACTTAACACAGTTGAATCCCAAAATGATATCTAAAATGAATTTATTTATATTTCTTAGAACCTTATAATTCAATCATCATCTGAAATTTTAAACACTAAGTTTAGGATTTTAATACTATCAAAGTTTTTTTTTGCTTTGTGTTATAATCATCTCTCTTTGAAAATTTAAATTGCTTCACTTTTTGCAAATGCAAATATCCCCTTTAGTTGGATTACAAACATCGACCCTCTTTGAGCAAGCATTCATAGCCTAGACGGGTTTTTCCATTCTCTTTTTAATGTAAAACTTCATGTTTTCACTTTTTAGCTTTTGATTGATTTTGAAATTTATCATGTATAGTGAAGTGATAGAAACATAGCTTTTTAGAGTTGTTTTGATAGAAAATACTTCGATGTATAAAAAAAAACTCAAACTCTGTATTATATTATTCATCTTCTTTGAAATAATTTGGTTTATTTCTTTAAATTACTTTAAGATGATGGAGCTCTCATAACATAAAATATCCAATTTAATCATTTTCCATACTATCGAAAGTTTAAGCAAAAGTTAAAATAATATCAAGTATTTCGGGATTTTTTATATTTTGAGAATACTTTGTCCTTAAATTTTAGCTTATTTTAAAACATAAGATAATATATCGTAAAAGTATGCTTCTTGAAGTATGTAATTACAGTTGTAATTCTACAACTAAAGGAATAAATTTAAAGAAAGAATATGTATAAAAATAAAAATAAAATAAAAATGATAAAAAAAAATTAAGGATACCAACATCCTTAGTAAAACGAAATATTTACATACGTTCTTGGGATATTTTCAATTATGAAAAATATCTTTTCAAATTTTACCCATTTACTGACAAATTTTCTTCTTGGCTTTCTAATGTTTGAAGAAGAATATAAGTTAACGGACCAAGTTTTGAAAATATTTGAAAAGGACCACTCCAAAGACATTGAAACTTAGAATGTTTACTTTTCTCTTCATGGATTTTATCCCATTTAATAACTAGGTCACCAACAAAAAATTCTCTATCAATTGATAAATGTTTATCACACCATATTTTGATAATTTTTTGATGTTCATGAAACTTACTTTTTTCTTATTTTTTTCCTCTTCCAATTTCAACAATATATATAATCTAACATCCATATCTGTTGTCTAGGGAAATCCTCTCTACAGACATCGACAATCCCTCTAGCCCAATGAATGGGTCTAGCAACCGAAGTGACAATCTACTAGACAATTTCCTAAGTTGCAATTGAAAAGAGAAACAAAGAAGATGGCCTACGTCATTCTGATGCTATCTCGATCTCCTTTGTTGAAGACCTTGAATCACTCGTGTCACAGTCTCATTCCTGCTGCTCTCAGCATTTATGCACCTACACAAGGGATCAAGACACAACAAGGTATGCAAGTAAAAATAGCATATTCAAAAGCAACCTACTTAATTGATCAAGGAATGTTAAGCTAAATGATACATGAACATACACATTTAGGGAAAATGAACCAGCAATTGTATATTAATAGAAATAAGGGGAAACATACAACAAAGCCTTGATGTTGATAGGCTCTCCTTGAATGAAAATCCAAGTCCAAGATAGGCCCTCCAAGCACTCCTCCAAGCCAAATGAGTAGCATATATGCGCAATATTAGCGTAAGGGTGAAAATAGGCATAGACCAACCATTTGGGAATGAGAGAAGATGAATATATAGGGAAGGAAAGGGAGTTAGGATCTCTCCAAAGATAGGAGTAGGCCTTCATATCAAGGAGGTAGCTCATAGGAATAAGACCAAGAGGCCAAGTTGGTAGAATTCAACCTCATCTACGTCGAACAACCTCCAGCTCGTCGCTCTGGAAGCTTCTAGATCACGAAGCTTATCATCCTCTTTGGGAAAATTACCTTTCTGGGATCATCGTGGGTATACAAGTAAATAGATCGATGCCATCACGGGTCAAGTATAATACAACAGGCGACCATTGTGGTTTTCAGTTTCATAAGAGCGATGATGCTCAAATTAGGGTTTAAGAGCTATTTCCTTTAGGGGAAGCTCAAGGCATTTTCAAATCAATGTATGAGGGAGGATCTGAGCTGCATATATGAATGAGTACACTGCACTATGGTAATGTTTCGAGCACTTTTAGGTATGTCAAAAGGAATTGTAGGAGGTGTGACAAAATAGTGTGTAACAGATGCCCCCTAAAGCATGAAGGCAGAATGGGGAGTGATGGTTGAGATGCTTTACGAGCTTTTGCAAGGACGGGAACAAACATTGTTAGGAGACTTGCAAATCAAGGATGCATATACATATACATATCTGGTATCAAGACATGAATCCACGATATGGATGAAAATATCTAGATAATAAGGACTACATGAAAGGATCCATGGCATGGGCGTAGCCATCCAAATGAAAAGGATCATATGTAAATATAAGACCCAAGGTATGGAAATAGCCATCCAATATTGAATGATCATCATAAATGTAAAGTCCCATGGTATATTCACAACCATCCGTATAGAAAATACATGTGTACAATCATGAACAATACATAACTCCATGCAACTTGTGTTATATCAGACAAAACTCGGAGTCTTGCGCTCCATCTCACCTCGATCAAAGTACAAATTCTAACATGTGAATGAATGTGTCGAAGTCGAACATGCTAGAAAACCACCTGATTACTAGCCAATGATGTGGACCGTTAATAGGCACAAGAGAAGCCACCAATAATGGCAATGGTCCTCAAGGTACAACAATACAATCTGTGAATGTGAAAATGAAGTTGAAGTCAAACACTCGTGGAATCATCCGATAGAAGGCCAATGATGAAAACATTTTGTCAGATGCAAAGAACTTGCCATTAAGGCATGCAAGCTCTAAGCTACTGAAATGGAGTTTCTAAGTCGTCTTCCTAGATAATGAGCTGAAGTGGACAGGAAGTGACCCGTCGAAGGAGGGTTATAATTATTCCCTCATCAACGACATGAAATAAGGAATAAAGTGGAATAAACGAGTATGATCGAGGACTATGACAAAAGGTCAAACAATGTATAGGTAGTAAATTGCGGATAGGACTTCTTTTGAACATAATGGTGACATGAATCCGGAGTGTGGCAACATTTGACTCAACATAGGACCAAGGATCATAATGATGAAGTGGAATAGTCATATGAGAGGAAAAATGGATCACCAAAACCCAGAAAGACAAGTGACTGAGTGAGGATATCCCAAACCTAACACGAGATGCAGATGAGTCTCATGTTCAAGAGTGACATGTTTCCTGTACAAGATATGTTTCACTTTCATTTTCCCCACTATTTCTAGCGAGTACCTATTTATTTTTACACAAGCTTGAAGAGGATACCATATGCTTGTCATACAAGTTCACCCTTCGAATGAATCCATCCTAGTAAGTTTTACGAATCCTAAGAAGGAGAAACTCGGGCTCGTCATGGTGACAATTCTTTCGTCATTTAATTTTAACGAGTCTGACGTAAGAATAACTTGGTATATTTTTCACATTTAGAGAGTTTGAAAAAGAGATTCAAAAGAAAACTCCATCATTTCCCTTTTTGTAATTTGTCCCTTGAACCCGAAAAGGCAGAAAACAATATTCAAGAGAACCTCTTTACCATGTTGACCAAGGTGTACCTTTTTCGTAAATAGTCAATCTCAGCGTGAAAAAGGGGTAAATGTATACTAAGATGACATCAATTAATTTAATTTAACGAGTTCGAAAAGACAAGTACTCAACAATCTTTTCATATTTTTGGAGTCTGAAAAGAGCTAAAAGATGACTTTGCCTGGAAGAACGAGTGGTATAAACGGATAGAAACTAGTTCCGATAATGATGGAACTACTCAAAGCTTATAAGGGTCAAGAGATTGGATAATAAGACCACTCATCACAGATGTTCCTTTGCTAGGGGCAAATAACCAAGTGAAAGCATATGATCAGCCAAAGAGATGGTGACGATAGAATAAAAGAACCAAGGCTCATCTGGAAAAAATTGGCTAATAAAAATGGCAATCAAGAGATGTAAAATGGAAATGGTTTCATTTTTACACAAACTTGAAACATGGGAAACTATGCTTGAGTATACTTGTGGATGGTTTCATTTTTCACAAGCTTGAAACATGAGAAAAAATATGCTTGGATTTGGTTTAATTTTTACACAAGCTTGAAATGGAATATATACTATGCTTGAGATAAGTTTGCATGCCCCCAACATAGTGAATCAATTTGAGGTACATGGCCCCCAAGCTTCATCTCATTCACCTAAGTAGACTACTAGTTACTAATAGGTGGATGGAATGAAGCTTCACTTACGAGATCAAGTGAAAGACTGGACTGGGATTTTACGAGATCTAATCAAAGAGTCGAATGGGAAGGGGATTTGTTTCATTTTTTAATGAGCTTGACACAAGAAAAGTAATTCCTCTCATGGAGACTTATTTCATCTTTTAACGAGGTTAACATAGTAAAAGAACTATCCCCATATCCCTTATTTCATTTTTTAAGGAGCTTGACACAAGACAAGGAACTCTGCTCCACGGTCCTTGATCACAGACCAAAAGAGGCCATGGCTTCCAAGAGGTTCTCATCAGATGGGAGAACAAAAATCTGGAAGGGATGCATGTCCAGGGATCCAAATGAAATATTAGGCTTCAATGCCCCCAGTACATGGTGTACTACATCACCTACTAGATCATCAGTAGATGCGGGCATGGAACAGGCCACGTAATTAACCTGTGGCGAGGGTAATACTACTTGCACATAAGGACCATTTAGGGATGATGGTTGATGGGGATTTAACTCAGGACCAATGAATGTAAGATGATCAATGATCACAATGCTTCCTTCATGGGGGAAACACATCACCCGAAAGAGGGAAGAGACAAGAGTTCCCATGAGATAATCATAGTCACAACCAAGGACTAGATTAAAATCTAATGGGCCTTGGACAACCATCATGTCTATATAGACAGTATTTCCTCCCAAAGTAATAGGTAACTTAGGAAGGATCCCTAACGATTGACTGGTTCCTCTGTTAAAAGCTAATAGATTTTAAGTGACCGGGACAGGATGAGGAGAACCTAAAGCTTGCCAAGAAGTTGAGGACAAAATGCTAACATATGCACCCTTGTCTATGACTATGCTAGGTGCAACCATATGGTAAGCCTGTATTGTAATATGGAAAGGCACATAAGATAGAAGACAATATCCTGCTAGTCAACTCCAATCAAAAGAAGTGACTAAACTAATTGGAGGGGGTGTCGTAGGAACGTGAGAACTGCCCTCTTATTTGATGGGAACAGGAGAAATTCTCTCATGCACCTCAAGAACAGGAGGATTTCCCTCTAGTTCATTCAAAACTGAAGAAACCAGAAGAACCTGAGAAATATGAGGTTCACTCTCTACTTGAAAGGTACAGTTAACTAAAGGTGGAGTCAGGTCTACCGTTTTCTCAACCAATGGTTTGTCGAGAATAGAACTTTCAGAGAGAGTGGGGTTGACCAAAGATGACTTTTGGTCAATCACTAGATCAACTAGTAAAAGATAAGGGGAAATATTTTGATAACCAGCTGGAAGACGAGGTTGTGAAGCTATAAGGTTTTCCAACTCTTTAGAAGCTTCATCCATAAGAGGACAAAGATGAATGGGATGATTACCTTCACACAAATTATAGGGAAATTGGAATATTTTTCTTCATTAGTTGCATCTGTAGCAATGGCTACCTGGTTTCCCCCTTGCTTATTCTTCTTCTTATTCTTCATCCTATTCTTCTTCTTCTTAGATTTCTGGTTACTAGAATCTAGTCTTTCACTAGGCAAAGAGAAAAAAACGAGGTGAAGAAATAGGCGAAGAAGTTGAAGGGTCAACTTTAGGATAAACATGAGTTTGATGTTGTTCAGGTGGAGAAGAACTCGGTTGAAAAGCAGTTTGGACACTCGGAACCACCGAGGTAAAAAAAAACCAAACTGGCAGACCAAAGGTCAATATAGGAAGGGACAACGTTTCCATATAAGGAGCTCCAATATTTCCAAAAGAAGGAAAAGGACTAGGATTCCCATCAGAGGGGTTTCCTTGACTGGTAGACTCAAGAAAAGTTGCCATTGGTATCAACCTAATATCAACTAAGGAGTATTTCCACAGGAAGGATGTTGTTCCGCGATCAATTAATTTTAGAATTTGAAACCAAAACTTTTCCTTTTCATGCTTTAAGAGTCGAAAAAAGGACAAAAAGGTGACTCTAGTCGCTTTTGTTGGTTTAGTGAGCTTGAAAGGATAAGCGCTCAATGATCTTTTCAAATTTAAGGAGACAAAAAAGATCAAAATGACCACTTAGGTGCTCTAGGCAAAAAGGATTACCAAGTAATCATGAACTGCAATATACACCTTAGCAAAAAAATTTACCAAGGACTTGAGATACGTGCAGGAAATCTCCCCGAATGTTGTGTTCGGTGTATCACATTTATAGGGTGGCAGACTCGGCTTCCTATGGATAAAGTTTTGCAACCTATAGGGGTCTCCCTTTATATACTCGATGGTATGGGGAGAACAAGTATGTGCTAGCGTTGTTTGATGCAAGAGTGAATGGCATGTTCTAAGTTTTATAAATGTTAGAATACATCTCTATCTTAGACCACTAATTATGAATGTTAATGTTTCAAAATGTTCCATATATTAATTGATAGATTTAAAGTTGATCTTGAAATTATGTTTTGATTTAAAGGCCTTAATGATGTCACCTATTCCTAAATGAAGCTAAATGATGAAATTGAAATCCTTTCATTCGATGAAAGCTACCTATGTAGGGAAGAGAAACACTCAAATCATGCATCAAACAAGCAACAATGCATCAATGACAATTTTCAAATGATAAACGCAAAGCATGGAATCTAATCTTTCATATTATAAGCAAATGCAATGCCAAACAAAACCTTAAAGCAAACTACCTTAAGATATAATGATGATTTCTTTTTCACCTTAATGCAATCAATGTAATCTAGTGCAAAAAGAAAAAGAGAATGCAAACAACTTCAATAATCATGAAAATATTTTTGACATTAATGATTTTGAATGAAACAAATGCTTCAAAAACTACTTAACAAATAAACACTTTTGCTTTCGTTTTTTCGAAACACAAAATTCAAAGAAAATATTTCATTTTCATTCAATCAAAACAAACAATTTAATAATATATTGCTTGCCAAAGGGAACTAAAGTGATTTTCAAAGAATCTACTCAATTCGACACTAATTGAAACAACTTAATACCCATGAACCAAAAGTAAATTGCAAAAGACGTCCAAACACAAAAATACTCTTTTAACAAAGGTAATCGATCTCTACAAAGAATATCAATGAGTGAATGAAGGATGAACTAGAAACCATAAAACCCTAGAGGCAATTGTAATCAAACAAACATGTCAGGCAAGACAAGGACACTAAAATCACACTAGTAAGCCACTGAGAGAAGGCAAAAAACTGAAAACAAGAAGACAAACCCTAATTTTCTTTAACCTTTGTTATCATCACACCTATTAAAAGAAAAGAAGTGATCATCGCCACTGTAATCAACATATCCACGATGTCATTGTGACTGTGATAGCAAAAACCATAATGGTCAAGAAAGATAAAGAAAAAACAAAGAATCTTCAAGAGAAGAACAAATCAAGAACCTTCAAGCAATTACTAGGAAGTGAAAATAGTTATAGACAAGCAAACAAGTTTTGGATTGGACAGTTGGTCAAACTCATCACAAAAACAATGTAGAGGATTGAAAGGAAAGGAGCATAATCTCCCTACTAGAGTCACCATCTTTTTGTCTAGGTAAATCCTCTATGCAGAAAGGGACGATCCCTCTAACCCAATGAGTGGGTCTAGCAACCGAAGCGACAATATACTATACACTTTCCTAAGTTGTAATTGAAAAGAGAAATGAAGAAGATGGCCTACCTCGTTGTGATGTTATCTCAATCTCCTTTGTTGAAGAGCTTGAATCACTCGTGTCATGGGCTCATTCCTGCTGCTCTCAACGTTTATGCACCTGCACAAGGGTTCAAGACACAACAAGGTATGCATGTAAAAATAGCATATTCAAAAGCAACCTGCTTAATTGATCACGGAATGTTAAGCTAAATGATACATGAGCATACACATTTAGGAAAATGAACCAATAGTTGTATAGTAATAGAAAATAAGGGGAAGCATACAACCAAGCCTTGATGTTGATAGGCTCTCCTTGAATGCAAATCCAAGTCCATGCTAGGCTCTCCAAGAACTCCTTCTTCAAGCCAAATAAGTAGCATATAGGCACAATCTGTTAGGGTCCAACCCTAACCCCCTTATTTATGTAATAGAGTCGAGTCATAGTTATAGCTAGTTAAAGATTCAATAAAGCCCATATTAATAATTGTAAGTGGTTGACCCACATTTAAAGTAAGGGACCACAATTAGTTGCAAACGGGCCATGTTATTAGATAGATGGTATTAAGAGAACCATGGTACTGACCCATGGTATTGCATGTATGAATCCTATATAAAGGGTAGAGACTCCCCATTGAGGAGCGTCATGTCTTATTTTGTAATCGAGCCCTGCTCTATTGGAGGTTTCCCCCTCGAAGAGGCAAGTGAACATTGCCTTCATCTCCGAATAATAAAATACATGTTGTTATTTCTCATTTTGTTCTATGCTTTGGGTTGTATTTCTTCGTATATTTGGTATTATGGCATCTTCTCGCAGGTCAGGAGCATAACAAGTGGTATGAGAGCACTTCCAGGGTCAGTGGTATCTCCATTTTTAGCAGAATTGTTTTTGGCTAGAGACATGTTCCAGCGTCTTTAAACCACGGGATTTGCCGTTGAGCACATAAACCTACGGATTTGGGGAGGCATGCGCACAAGAAATACAAGAGGTGGTCACACTTGTTGGACTCCCTTGTAACCCTTGTGGGTACCCCTTCAAGTAGTAGCATATTATACAAAACCCTGCATGGACTGTCTTCCACGCACCCTCTAGGTATATCGGAAGTCCCCTAGGCTCACCTGAAACCTTGATGTTGATAAATCGTCAGCCATATTGCTACTATAGTACACTGAGAACAACACTCGGGGAGATTACTCGCATGTATGAAAGGGTGGTCTGGTATTACGTCTAAGGGTACAGTTGATCCTCCTTAGTTAGTGCCCTGAAATATTGGGCCGAGTACTATTGTTGGACCCTTATGTATATTGCAATCTATAGCACCTGACACTCCTTGAGACCATAGTTCACTCGTGTCTCTAAAGATCACCCATCATCTTCTTTGCAGATCAAATCTAGCAGGTCAAGTTCTATCACTGCCGCAATCCAGCTCACATTCAGCAGTTGAGGGTTTCGCAGACAAATCTGACAACTTTTGCAAGGAGGCTTATGTCTCCTATACCCTGGGGCAATTCTCTTAGGACATTAGGCAGGATTAACTTTTCTGGAAATTGGCTAGTGTAATATTGATAAGCGAGGTGTAGAAAATCAGGTGCAAGTTAACCCAATAATGCAATATAAATCAAAGCAGAATACTATAACCTACTTCTACTATCAATTTACAGAAGCTTAAAGATTGAGATGAACAATATAACCAGAAGAAGAAGAATCAATCACACAATACACATAAAAATACTTTGGGGAAAGCCTCAGCTAAAAATGCCACACTATTATATGATCATACATGGTGGAAATACATAGGAATTATAAAAAGCCTTAGCTCTCATTGCTAGCCAGCTCTCAGTACAATCCTCACAAATGCTCACAGGAAATCTTGGCTTCTCTCAAGCCTTCCTCCCTACCCTCCAAGCTCCTATTTCATTGTGTTGTTCCTTGTGGATGATTCTCCTGTTACCAAGTGGATAATCTACTTTCAAAACTACGCAATCCTCAAAGATTAAATCCTTGACTGCATGCATGATTTTTCTCTTTGAGAAAACAAATGCAACTGATAGTACACTATCCTTGACTTTAATATCAACTGGTTCTTTCTCAGAATAGACATGCATGAGTTTCTGATGAGGGAATCTTTAGTTAACTGGAGTAGCACTAGTTGAGTGCATGCATTCATCAACTGACTGTTAACTCACTATTAGTTCCTCAAATAGTTTGGAACTAATTTAACTGGACTTAACTCAGTAAACTAAGTTAACTAATTACAACTCAAATATAACTCAATCTTATCTCCTTAATTTAAGGGATAACTCTTGCATGACTTCAAAAAGACTTCTAACTTGAATTTCTCCAACTAATTAATTTAAAATAAATTAATTAATTATTTCCAAGTAGCTTTTAAGACTAAATTCGATTTTAATTCACAATTTAATTCAAGGACAAATTAAATTGGAATATTCTTGTTTCCATATTTCAACACTCCCTCTCAACAAGAAAGGGATTATTTTCCACCTCGATCCTATCTCTATGGAACTCGAATTTGACAATGCCTTTATCAAAATGTCAGCATCTTGCTCCTCTGTCGAAATATACTACAGCAACATGATCCTCTCGACCTGTGAAAAGCCACGGGCAACAAATCTTGCCTTATGCTTCTCCAAACTACCATTAGCAACTTGATTTACCTTGTAAAGCCAACGGGAACTCACAACTGACTTGTTCTTCAGTTTCAAAACCACGTCCCAAACATTGTTACGAACCATGGAGTCATACTCCTCCACCATAGCATCAACCCAAATCGGTTGTTGCACTGCTTCCTCAAAGGAAGATGGTGTTAGGTTGTACAATGGGTATAAGTTTACTCTTGATTACATTGTCTTTTTCCTCCTTTTTATGCATTTGTGCCCTGATATAGGAAGATGTTGATAAAACTTCGATAAGAAATGAATAAAATTGCTTTTGATACGGTTTGACTAAGAAGAGCTAAAGAGGGGAAAAGGAGCACGTCTTATGCGGACGAATCAAGGAATGAATCAAGAGGATCAGCACAAGTTGGAATGTTGTCTAATAATAGCATTTAGTTGCAAATTCCTCAAGATCTCCTAATCCTGAGGAATCACATTTATCTCTTTTACTTCTTGATTATAAAGGGGAACTTCTCGCCCTTTTGAGGGAGGTTGTAATTTTAATATACGAAGCATGATTTTGAAGAGCACAGCACATTGTAATGACATTTGAATTTGATGATTAATACATAACTTGAGTTGTTGTTCACTCGTGATATTCTGAAGTAGTTAAGCAGTATTCGTTGTTAGCTTGGGCCTAGCCACTAGTGGATTCCACTATTGTTCCTTGTGTTATCATTTTACTTTTCCTTTACTGCAAGTTTAATTATTCGGATTTATAGTTTTATAGACGATTTACTTTCATTGGTGTGGAATTTATGTATGTATTTCATTAATTCTTAATTCTGTAAATTGATTTCGTTTATTTATGTTGTGGATCGAATTAATCATTAGAAGAGAGTTATTTCTTGTTCATTAAATGATAGGGTGTTATTGATTAGATTGGATGCTTTATTCTTATGCAATAGTTTAGATTCAGCTGGAAGAGCTTTGTTATTGCTACAGTGCACTCGGTTGATGTGATTGCAATTAGAATCTCTTGATTAAGATTGAGTCTTGTTTTTATTAAGGTTGAGTTTTGATGCTTAGATAGATTATTTTCCTTGATATTACAAGCTTGAGATTTATGATTTGATCTATTTACTCTTGTATTGAATTTAATAAATTATCTTAAATCATTACTCTCCATAGATATAGCATTTGCACATATTGTGTACACTCTTGGAACAGAAAGACGTACCCAGGTTGATGATTAATGTGAGGCCATTAGGAGTTTTTAAAGACACCTTATAGCACCCAACATTTTGGTGTCGTTGCTAGGGAGAGTGTTGCCATTTCATAGAGAGTGATGTATGTTTGATAGTTGTTACTGGGAAATAATTGGGTATTAAAAACGAAAGGTAAGAACCTACGTAAGAGTAAGTAAAGTGCTTGCTCCCTCACCTGCTTTTCAGCACACTTGGGTAGGAATTGAAGTAGAAATAGCAATTTGATGTTTATTTGTTGTGAAAAAATTGGGTATTAAAAACGAAAGGTAAGAACCTGTGTAGGAGTAAGTCAAGTGCTTTCTCCCTTGCCTGCTTTTCAACAAAATTGTGTAGGTATTCAAGTAGAAATGAATGTTTTTATTTTTGTATGAATGACTAAGAAGAAAAGAGCAGAAAAAGATATAATTCCTCCATCCAAAACCGAAAAATCCAATGGACCGATGACACTTGGACGATCAACCTTCATTGACGAGATCATAAGAAAAGTTGAGTCTCAATCATCAGTAGGACCCCGAATCGTTCCACAAGAAATCTTACTGTAACCCTTTAGGCTGTAGGATCACCATCTGCAACTAATGCTGAGATTCACAGCATGAATAAAGGGTTTGAACAGAGTTTTTAGAACACTGAAAAATTGTAGTTTAGCCCTTTACAAGAAGGGAATTCTTGCAATCTCCGTGAAGGAGGAGGAGAAATAGGTAGTACTAAAAGGACTAAATCACCAAAACCCAAAACTCCTCAAACAGTGGTTGAACAGAGGACCCCCAGTATTCCAGACCAAGGAAGTGTTGTTAAAATCATTTTACAAGTCTCTTCTAGCCCCCCAGGAATAAATCTCCACCTCCGGAAATCCCTGAAGAGTATTGGCATATTTTTGACGAAATGGCCAATAATCAGTGACAGCCTCAAACCTCTACATTACAATATCCTATTGTTGACACAGTCGTCAATGCTCCCATGAAATCCATCCCATTACAGAATATTCCTACCTTTCATGGGCTAACCTCAGAGGATCCCGATGCATTCCTTTTTGAAGTCGATGTTTTATGTAGGGGTAATGATTACACTACTGACCCCCAGAAACTAAAGTTGTTTCCTTCTACTTTGAAGGCAGCAGCTCTGTGTTGGTTTATGTGGCTTGGTGGAGGTACCATTAACGGCTGGGAACAAATGAAAACAACCTTTCTAAAACAATACCAAGATTTTTGCCGAAGTAGAGAACTGAAGGATGAAATATTTCAAATGGTAGCTAAGACTAACGAGACTCTTGAAGAATATGTAGAACGTTTTCAATATAATCTGCAAAGATCTCCTTACGCAAATCTACCCCCTGAAGTTCTTAAAACCACGAAAATTAAAGGCATGAAAGACCAATGGGTAGAAACATTAAACTTAATGGGGAAAGGGGATATTTATCAAGAGTATTTTGACAATATTGTACAATTGTGTATCAGGTGTTCCAGAGGCGGTACAAGGCTGAAACCAACCGGGTGCGATGCGATCACTAGAGATAATAGAACCTCATAAGGAAGAATTACACGAGTTGAAATTGGTAATTTTCTCAAAGATTTCAAGACTGATATCTTGAGGACCCTGACAACACAGCTAGATATCATGCAAGCCAAACGGAAACAGGCCGAAGCAGAACAGAACCTGGCTATTTTTTGTCCACGATGTAGAAATAAACACCACCATAGAGAATGTCCACTAGATATGATACAGACTTGCGTCATTTTCACTAAGGATCATGCTACGAAAAGTTGTCCGTTGCTTCCTGGGTTAAAAGTAGTCTTCAAGGAAGCCAAAGAGGAAGTGGAACTAGTATATCTGATGAACCAACGCCATCAATGGCAAGCATGACCAACAAGTATGCCTACAGACCCTTCTCCGTTCTTTCCCTCCTCACAATATAATTCTCATTAGTATCCAGGGACAGCATGGCAGAACCAACCACCTTTCTCTAATTGGACACCTCAAGCCTTTTCTATGCCATCATGGCCCAATCAATCAAATTGGTCAAACTCCTCTTACCCTCCACCATCCTGGCAGAGTAACCCCTATCCCTCTTTATGGTCCCCTTCTACCTCACAAAATAAAAACTGGCAACCGAATTGGCAACGATCTGTAAACCAGCCTATGGGAACAGCTCCTCCATCTCAACCAACCTTACCAGCACCTTACACATTGCCGCAAAATCCTCAATCTAATATATGGCCACAACTCCCAACTCAACCAAATCTAAATCCTAACAACAGACCCATCCAGCCATTACAAATTATTAAGATCCTGGACCTTGAAGTTGAGTTGAGAGAATGTAATGAACTTAAGTTAAGATCTGGATGCATAATTACCCCAGATGAGGATAAGAATCTGCAACTTGAAACCAAAGAGACATATCTAGATAAGCCTTCGACTGTAGATAGCCAGCAAACAACATAGGGAGAAGATACAATCAGGTAGAAGGATCCAGAAAAAATCATAACTACTTCTCCCCCATTCCCAACAAGATTGATAATACCTTGACTAATTGAATATCCTAATTTTGATCTTCTAGGTGAACTCAAAAATATCTGTATAAAAATACCCTTCTTCCAGGCTATTCAAGACATTCTGATATATGCTAAAACTATTAAAGAATTGTGTGTAAAGAAGTCTACGAGGAAAACAAAAACAACCCCAACTGTCCATGTTGTCGGGACTTTGTCTGATTTATTACTAGGCAAAGAGACACCTGTAAAATATGAAGACCTGGGAAACCCCATTGTCATAGTCCAAATAAATGGTTGTTCTTTTCCCAATTCTTTAGTCAATTTAGGGGCAGCCATTAACATTCTCACAACAACAACTTGCAAAATCCTTGGCATCATAGCCTTGGAACCAACTACTACCTTGCTGGAACTTGCTGACCGTTCAGTCATTAAGCCAGAAGGAACATTACAGGATGTGATGATTTCTGTAGACACTTGGGAATATCCGGCAGATTATTTTATTATTAATCCTAGGAACCGGCTAGATGGACATCCATTAATATTAGGAAGGCCTTGGCTAGCAACTGTTGATGCTTATATAAGCTATCGGACAGGCAGTATGACCATAACCCGAGGAAATAATGTAAAGAATCTAGTCTTATACCTTCCCGCTCAGCCAAGCCTAACCATTGTAAAAACTTGGAAACAACCTATAACATATTTAACAAAAAATATTCATTCACAATTGATTGTGGCAAATGCCCTTGAATTCAAAAATCAAACAGAAGATGATGTCATTAATACTTTTATCAATCACCTTGCTGTAGTGTCTAATTTGAGATGTCACATGATTAAAGCAATACTTGACAATGAGATTGAAGAAGATTCCCTGAGAGATATCAATGACCAACAAATACCAACAACCATTGTTTATAATAGCAAGCCTATTGAAATCAAGCAAAGGAAGATCCTAAACATTAACAATAATCTAAGTACTACAAAGGGGCTTTTGCATGGGACTACCCAGACATAAAAGGGATTGACCGTAAGCTATGCATGCACCACATCTACACCAAAAAAGATGAAAGACCCATTCAACAACCACAACGTAGATTAAATCCTCATCTAAAGGATATTGTGAAAGAAGAACTTAAAAAATTATTAGATGTGAATTTTTTTTTATCCTATATCTGACAGTAAATGGGTTTCTCCATTAGTAGTTGTCCCGAAAAAGAATGGAAAAGGGAGGATATGCGTTGACTACAGAGAACTCAACAAAGCAACACAAAAAGACCATTTTCCCCTTCCATTTATCGACCAGCTCCTAGACACTGGCAGGGAAGAAATTCTTCTCTTTCCTGGATGGCTTCAGTGGCTACAACAAAATTCAGATTGCCCCTGAAGACCAAGATAAAACTACTTTCACCTGCCCCTAGGGAACATTTGCTTACAGGGTATTACCTTTTGGATTGTTCAACGCACCTGCTACATTCCAAAGAGACATACTCAGTATTTTTGTAGACTTGATAAATGAAGGATTGGAGGTGTACATGGATAATTTTACACCCTACGGGGATGACTTTGATCAAGCATTACAGACATTGGAGAAAGTCCTAGAAAGGTGAATTGCTACTAGGCTATGCTTAAGTCATTAGAAATGTCATATGATGTTGACATAGGGCCTGATTCTAGGTCATTACATTTCAACATCTGGAATTCAGGTAGATCCAGCAAAGATACAGGTAATCCTCTTATTAGCTACTCCCTGCACTCAAACAAAGGTACGTAGTTTTCTAGGATTTGCTGGATATTATCGTAGATTTATAAATAATTTTTCGCAGATTGTTGCACCTTTATATGCCTTGACAGGGAATGTTGATTTTGTATGGACACTGCCTTTACAAATATTAAACGGTTAGTATCGACAGCACCAGTATTACGAGGCCTAAACTGGGATATACCTTTCCAGATTTCATCAAATGCATCAGATACAACTATTGGAGTTGTTCTTGGCCAAGAAGAAGACAAGGAACCCTACGTTATATAGTATATCATCAAAAATCTAACTCCTGCTGATTTGAACTATACAGTCACAGAAAAAGAGTTTCTAGCTGTTATTTATGCTATAAACAAAATTTAGACAATATATAACTAGATATCCTGTCTTTCTGTACACTGATCACTCTGTTATTAAATATTTAGCCAACAAATCTATCACAAATGGAAGAGTGACATGTTGGTTACTAATTTTTCAGAAATTTGACATAACTATGAGGGATCAACCAGGGAAGGAGAACCTTGCGGTAGTCTTCCTCTCCCGAGTGCCAAGAACAAACAATACAGTGGCAGTGGAGGATCAGTTCCCGAATGAACATTTGTTTTCTGTGGTCGTAAAAACACCATGGTATGCAGATGTGGCAAATTACTTAGCATTGGGAAAATTGCCCAAACATCTAACACCCAGAGAAAGGAAATTGATTGAGCAACGCAACACTCATTTGTCTTGGATTGGAGGATATCTTTTTCACACAGGGGCTGATATGCACATCCATAGGTGCATCATGGAGGATGAAATTTATGACATCTTAAAAGCTTGCCATGATGGACCTTGTGGTGGACACTTTGCAGACCTTAGAATTGGACATAAAATTCTACAAATGGGCTATTACTGGCCCACTATTTTTAAGGATGCTAAGAAATTTGTTCAGGCATGCGATAGTTGCCAAAGGATGGGCCACCCTGGGCAATCTGATGAAATGCCCCTGCATCCACAACTAGTGATAGAACCCTTTGAGTGTTGGGCATTAGATTTCGTTGGGCCAATCAAACCATCATCCAACTAGAAATCATATATATTGGTTGCAACATAATACGTAACTAAGTGGGTGGAAGCAGTAGCGTTACCAAGCGAAACAAAGCAAAATGTTATTAGCTTTCTTTTTGGAATTTTTGTGCAGTATGGTTTACCCAAATAAGTAATTGCTAATGGGGTGCCACAATTCGTGGGTCACAAGACTATTGCTACACTGAAGGATCATCACATTACACACAGAATTACCTCTCTATATCACCCACAGACGAACAGGCAGGTGGAGAGCACCAACAAAGTTATCAAAGCTATTTTAACAAAGACAATCTCATCGCATAGACGAGACATGACTGCTCAACTACCAAAGGCCTTGTGGGCATATCGCACAACTTGGAGAAACACTACTAGATACTCTCCATATCAGCTGGTATTTGGTAAGTAACCCATTTTCCCCATAGAATTTGGAATACAAACACTAAGGAAAGCTCAGGAGGTAGGACTGGACTTAACTGAAGCCTAGGTTAATAGGTTACAGCAAATGAATGAATTAGATGAAGTTCGACTATTAGCTCTACAACATACTGCACTTATTCAACATCAAAGAGCCAAATGGCACGATGCCCTTATTAAGGAAAAGACATTTCATGAGGGCGACTGGACACTTTTGTATGATTCTAGGTTCCAAGTCTTCCTGGGAAAACTGCAAACTAGATGGCTAGGCCCTTACGAAATAAAGAAAGTACATGACAATGGCACCCTTATGTTGGCCACCATTGATGGGTCTAGTTCTTCTTTTAAAGAAAATGGGCATCGAGTGCACCTCTACCAAAAACCACTTACCAGAGGATCTTTCTATTAGCAGATACGTGAGGAGCCCAGCTTGCAATATTTAGATGAAAAGGGAAATTCCTCAGCAGCTTCATGTTGATAAAAGTTATTTCTTTGTTGTAAAATATGTAAATATGATTGCTAATTTGATTTTTCTTTACTTGTTCTGTTGTTCAATCTTTTGAACAGCTGTTGTTCAATCTTTTGAGCAGCACTTCTTTTTATTTCTGTCCTTTGTTGTTCAAACTTTTGAACATCACTTTTTTTCTTGCGTATTTTGTTGTTCAAACTTTTGAAAAACACTTTTTTCTTGTGTGTCTTGCGTGTTTGGCTATTCAAACTTTTTAACGTCACTTTTTTCTTTTGTATTTTGTTGTTCAAACTTTTGAACAACACTTTTTTGCGTATTTTGTTGTTCAAACTTTTAATGGTTTAATATTCTATTTAACTCACTAAATTTTTAATGGTTTAATATTCTATTTAAGGCATTCCATTTAGGAACCTAAAATTAAGAATTCTTAATATAAATTAATCAAATAAATAGATTTATATAAAAAAATTCTCAGATAAAAATAAAATCAAAATACTTATAATCTAGAAATTCACATTATAAAAAGTTGTAATAATTCAAGTTAATAATAAATCAAAACTAAGTATACAATAGAGTTTATATATTTAATCAAATTATAGTGGATTAATTAAGGAAATCCTTAATAATTAAAATCAATTTAAACATCATAATTATTTCAGAATTCTTATATAATAAAAATAAAAATAAATAAATGAATAAATAAAATAAAATCATATTTATTAATTACAATTTATCTATAAATTTATATCAAAAAAAGGGGTAATAAACTTTCATAACCCTAATTATGAATAAATCTAAACTACTTAACAAATAAATTACATTAAATTTAATTAAATAAATAAATAAAATTTAATTAATTAATTAATTAAATAATAAACGAATAAATAAATAATAATAATAATAATAATCTAAATTTATATTAACAAACTAATCAGATAATGACCAACTAAATTTCTTATATTATTTCTTTCATAACCCATATATATACTCTGAAATACAGCTCATGGATACATCATTAATATCTACAGAATATCTATTGACACATCCCCCGATGATGGACTCACTTTGTAGTCTAAAATGTTGGGTTCATTAAACTCTATAACAGGTCATTCCTCCTCTATCTAAAACACTTTTTCTTTTCTTGCGTATTTGGTTGTTCAAACTTTTGAACAGTTGTTGTTCAAACTTCTGAACAACACTTTTTCTTGCAACTATTTTGTTGTTCAATCTATTGAACAACACTTCTCTTCTTTTTGCATTATTTGTTGTTCAATCTATTGAACAACACTTCTATTCCTTTTGTGTGATTTCTCTTAGCTTATCTCAACCCCATTTTGTTTTCTTTTCATGGCATGAAGTACACTACTTTTATGAGGGCAAGAATTATGGATCCTATTGAAGGGATTTAATGCCATTAACGTTATGATCTTTAACAGGATAGCCTCTTGATGATAGATTATTTTCAAGAAAAGGGACACAGTTATTTATATACTACTCTACTACATTGTTTTCTATTGTACCTGATACTGATTGATCATATTGAATACCATGTTGGTTCTACCCCTCCTGGTTATAATATTCTCTATCTATAATAAATAAGACTATGGGTATACTTTTTCTATTGACATGTTCAACTTCTTCCACCATCCCTGCTCTTAAGGAGTATTGAGCCTCCCTCTATTTATCATAAAAATATGTAATAATAGCTAAATTTTGTTTGCACATGGAGGATAGGGGGTCTCATTAAGAGCCAACCTACCATGTTCATAAGGTTGTAGCAAAGTGGCATTCCCACTATGGCCACCACACCAAGGATATGATCCATTGAATAGATAGAATATCCTTGGAACAGGAGGTCTCATCACGAGCTGACCTGATCACTTTTGCTACATCCTAGTGAATGGCAGTGTGGTCATTTGGTTACCACACCAGCACACTACTCTTTTGTATAACAACAATGAAATTTTCCACTCATAAATTGAGGATCCTGGCTCATATGGGTTAAAAAGAAACCCTGCCGAGGCTGTGGATGCCTGCTAGCAGCAGAGGCTCTGCTCATGGTATTGAAGTGATATTTTAACATCAATAATTATTACAATACCCTCTTCTTATTCTTTCTTTTTATCGGAGAAATCATTTCTTTAAATTTTTCCTATTTAGAACCTTTATGCATAAGAGAATGTTTTTTTTCAATCGTATCATTTTCAGCTAGAATACCGTGAGCAAAGCATATTTTTGGCATATTGTTGTCCTTTTCTTTTTCGCATAACCTATCATCAATCCAAAGCATCTTATCCCTTATTCATAACTACCTTTATGCACTCTGCTCTCATTATAACCATACATCTTGCTGTCCCATCATTGATATGCGTACTCGGTTTCATTTACTGTCGTACCCTTCACCCTCTTTCCTTGCCATCAGAACAACACTTCCCTGTCTATTCGGTCGTAGGCGACCTCTAATTTGAAGGAGGGGGAGGATTCCCATTACACCTTTGCATGCACTGTATTTATTTTATTGGATTTTGTATGTTCCTACGGTACCCCATGATCAAACGGCATGTGGCAATATGATAGTCCTCGAATTAATAATATTAATTCTCATGGAAATGTCGCTTAACATCATTAAACATAGCCATTACATCTACTTGTTCTTATATCTCACTATTGTTGTTCTCTGCTGCATGTTTCTTGTTATTGTTGTTCTCTGCTGCATTTTTCTTGTCTGTTAATCTTTTGAAATTATAGGAAGAATTCAAGAATTATGGGTGGAAAATCAGTGCGCCGAGAACCTTTAGTATTGGAACTTTTGGACAGAGCCAGGGAGATTCTAGCGTGCGCAAGATGGATGTCATACTTCACTAGGCTTCAAGCCCCTAACAATGAAGTTGCTCTCGAATTCTTATAGCACTTACAAAATGGGTAGTCCATGGTGAAAGGAAGAAGAATCACAATATCAGAAGCTATGCTAGCTTAAGTGTCTGGGCTGTCGGAGGAAGGAGCTGTATGGCATAAAAAGCACGTAATGTTGCAAGACGCGATGGATATTTTCAGAGATGCAAGCGAGGAATTAACCAGAAAAGGCAAGGGCATTCAATCATCTTCTCTAGGAGAACCATGGCGTGAATTGGCAAGTGTTGTCCAAAGGTACATTACTTGTGATGGTCGACGAGATGTGGTAAGACCATGACAACTCAAACTCTTAGTTGTTTTAAAATAAAAGCTCACTATTAATCTACCATATTTCTTGAATACATTGCTGCATGATACTGCTGATAGAATAAGATGGGCTAGGCACCCCAAAATTGTAGTCAGCCACCATGGTTTGATTATACTAGTTGTTAGTCATAATCCTCGGCTATTAAGTTCACTAAGGAACAAGAAGTCGATGGTTGCCTCCCTTTCCTTGATATTCTTATCTCTAAGAATGAGGATGGTTCCCTCTCCCACCGAGTGTTTTGCAAGAAAACTCATACGGAGCAGTATCTTCATGCTAGTTCCCATCATTTCCCGGCCCAGAAGTCAGGGGTTCTCAACACCCTTGCAACTCGTGCCTTAAGGATCTCTGACAAGAATAGCTTCAATGAGGAAAAATCCCATCTCCTTGATGTCTTTGTCGAGAATGTTTATAGCAGACACTTGGGACATAAGGCTTTCCTCAAAGCAGCTAAGAATTCGTTTACCATGAAGGAGCCTAAAGAGCGAACTCCTGGAGTCCATCTTCCATATGTTCAGGGGACCACGGATAAGATTGTGAGGGTTCTTAAGAAGCATAATATCCCCGCAACGTTTAGGCCTCTGAACACCATTCGTAAATCCCTAATATCTGTAAAGGATCCCATCGACCCCAAAGACATGAAAGGGGTTTATATTATTCCTTATTCTTGTGGAACCCCCTATATTGGTGAGACTGGTCGCTCCATTAATCAAAGGATTAGTGAGCACGCGGCTGACCTAAAGCATATGAGAACTAAATCTTCCGCGTTAGCAGAACATGTAGAGAAAACCAATCATCATGTCTGCATCGAGGAGGCTAGTGTGATTGCTAGAGTGTCTCAATTCCATCACCGGAAATTTAGGGAAGCCCTTGAGATTGAAAAAAGGCTGATCAATATGAATAGAGAGGATGGCTAGAAGATTAGTAGTTGCTGGGTCCCAGCCCTCTCCTCCTAGTTGTTTGCCTTCTTTCTCTCCCTTGATTTTTGTTTTTTATTGAGTTTGTGTTTTCTATCAATTTATTATTTATTTATTATTATTATTTATTTATTTTTATTATTATTATATATATATATATATATTATTATTATTATTATTATTATTTTTTTTTTTTTTTTTTTTTTTTCTAACTTTATCTATTTATTTATTTATCTATGTTATTATTATTATTTATCTTTATTATTTTATCTATTATTAATTTTATCATGTATTTTAAACTTTGTGTTTCAATTTTGATTTAATTATAATTTTTTCACTAATATTAATTTCATATTAGTTAGTTAATTTAAACTATTAATGGTTCTTAATATATTTAGTTTTATTTATAATTATGTATTTTACTTATTAATTTTTGTGTAGTTCTTTGCCTATTAATCTTATTTTAATTCATAAAAATTAATTTTAAAATTAATCTAATTTTTAATATAAAACTATTATACTTTTGGTTCCTTAAATTAATTGTTATTATGGTAATTTTTTTCTTGTTCTTATTTATTTATTTATTTTTTATTTTTTTTACGAGCATTTATTACTTTATGTTTGACATTTATAACTAACTATTAAAAAAAAATTAAAAGTAATTCATTGTATATAATTTTTAATTTAATTCATTTTAATTTTTTCAACATATTTGAAATTATTTATTTTTTAATTTACTTATTATTAATTTTAATTTTAAAAGAAAATATTATTAATAATAATTATAATATGTTTGAGTTTATAACTAACTATTAAATATTTTTTAAAAGTAGTTCATTTTATATAATTTTTAATTTAATTCATTTTAATTTTTTCAACATATTTGAAATTATTAATTTTTGATTTACTTATTATTAATTTTAAAAGAAAATATTATTGATAATAATAATATTATTATTTTATTAATTTCCCTTTATCTTGGTCAAACTAGGCGTTATCATGTCATTTCTAGCTGTTATTTTTTAGCCGTTGAGTCATGGATTCTCTGCCCTGTCTATTTAATGTGCTAAATGAGATCTGCTCATTCAACTTGTCCTGACGATGAACCACACTCGATGGTTCGAAACGCGTCGACATAAGTTTTTCTATGTGATTTTCACCGAAGATTCTCCATAAAAAAAGTCATAATCTTGTTCAACAAAACTTAACTTGGGAAGGTCTCATAACACCTCTAGAGATTAGTCAATACCCTATAATCCAAAACTCTGCAATCTTGGAAATTAGCCAATAGAACCCTATTCCGAAGAGGAAAATGACTACTCATTCAAAAATTGAACATAATAAGAGTAGGTGGTCTACAAGGTTAAAACTAGTCCAGAGGATGTTTGTAAATTCTTAGGGTAGCGCCAAATGACCAGCGGAACCATCCAGACCAATTAATGTATAGGACTCTGAGTCAGAACCAGAGGAACAATGAAATTTTGAGCCAAAACCATAAGAAAAGGATAATTTAGAGCCTGAGACGAAGGAAGAGTACAGTTATGAACCTAAACAAGGGGTAGAATGTCATTCTGAATCAGAACCTGAGGAAGAAGCCAATTCGGAACAAGAACCCAAGGAAGAACATAAGTCAGACTCAGAAGAAGAGGGAGTACAACATTTTGATGATGAACCGGGCAATGAAGTAGGACCTCCTCAAACACCACCTATGAACCCCCAAGATGATCTTTTGTAGGATTTTGAGGAAGGGATGGAATAGGTCCCTGTAAAATTGAATGCATACATGCAACCCGGAGGATCACTCGATCCTAACCTTATGGAAGCTCAATCCTCAGGAGATTCTGGTCATACAGAAATTCTGCCTTCTCCAGAAGCTGCAAACTAGGAAGAGGGAGTGAGCACAGAAATTATTCATGAATCTGATAAACAGTCTGGTGACACAGTTATATTGGAGCATGGCCATGACGATCACCAAGAACCCTTAGATAAAAAGGGTATTGAAAAACCCATTCTTACAAAGAAGGCTCCTCAGAAAAAGCAAGTAGCTGAAACAAAACTAAAGAAGCTGAGGAAGAAATACCAAAAGCTTTAGAATACAGTTAAAAGGCTACGTCGAAAATTGAAAGAAATTGCAAATAGAGAGGCCCAGAGTACTACTATTGAGGTAGTCACTATGGCCACACAAAGAAAAAGATGTGAGGGCAGGGCAATAGAAACCCAGACTGAACCTATTTTTATTCAAACGGTAGCCACCCAAACAAATTTGCATGCAGACTTAATGGATACAGCTATTCAGATGGAGGGTTGGTCCTCCCACAATAAAAGAACTCAAACAAAGGTTTTTTCCTCCCATAATAAAAGAACTCAGATCGAGAGTATACCCTCTCATAGAACAGGCACCCAAACTGAAGAAAAATTCAAGGAAACCCCTTCAAACAGTGATCCTATTCTCGTGAACTTACAGGAGGAACTGGCACAAGCCCAGCTTGCTTTAAAGTAATGTAGGAAGGAGATAGTCCCTCTTCAAAATTATCACGAGTTCCAAAACTAATTCAAAGAGTTGACTATAATAGAGGATGAAACTTTTTTTAGGTTTAGGCAGGTGGAAGAAAGGCTGAAGAAGGTAAAGACTAAGCTGGAAAAGGTCATGGGTCAGATTGACACCATTTGCTCACTATATTTAGATGTCTTATCTTGCAAGACTCCTACTACAAACTATGCCCTGTTTCTATTAGAAAGATACTTATTGTTGAAGATTAAAGCTGTAGAGGCCGGCAAAGTAATAGAATTAAAAATAACTGAAGAATTTATAAGATGTTGTAAAGAGCATGGGGTGAAACTTCAACGACTTCTTTGTGAATTTTATTTACATAATTTTTTATTAGAAGAGAACGTAGATAAGAATCCTAGCCCTTTTGTTGGGGACGTTCAGTTTCAAGCTTTTATTTCCTTCGCAGTTAATCAACTTAAGTGGTTTAAGGCCTATAACTCTTTCCAGAGAAAAGAACATGAAATGGATTTATGGGTAAGAAGTGAGCCTACTCACCCTTTGCAACTGTTTATTAAACAAAAAAGGCTTATGACATAGGAGGGCGTAATTTGGGACCTATACATAAGGAAATCATGCAAACGAGAAGGGAATATTTCCTCTCCATTCAGGAAAGGTCCTTGATAGCATCTAAGATGAGATGGACAATCTCAACTAATAGTGTCAATAAAAGAGGACCATTTAACTACAGGAACTTCAAAGTTTCTGCAGGCCGTTTGGTCACATATAGCAATATTATCCTAAGAGAAGGACCATGTTGGTTGGGATGTCGATATAGAAGCCCTATTATTTGGTACCCTCCTGAAGGATATCTTTCCGACTATGAGTTTCCTGAAGGAGAGGAAGAAACAACCTTTGCCAGTTTGATACAATAGCACAGTTTTAGGTTTGATAAAGAAATAGGTTCTCCAGCTTACTCTCTAACTACACTACATAGGAACTACTTGTTTTTCATGAGGACATGAAACAAGGTAAGCAGGGGAGTATGTTGGGTCGTACAATGGGTATAAGTTTACTCTTGATTCCACTATCTTTTCCTCCTTTTTATGCATTTGTGCCCTGATATAGGAAGATGTTGATGAAACTTCGATAAGAAATGAATAAAATTGCTTTTGATACGTTTTGACTAAGAAAAGCTAACTTTTGTTGTTTTTATGTAGAAATTGGCAAAGGGAACAGTTGTTGTTCAAAAGATTGAACAAAAAATGCTAAATAGGAGAAAAGGAGCGCGTCTTATGCGGACGAATCAAGGAATGAATCAAGAGGATCAGCGCAAGTTGGAATGTTGTCTAATAATAGCATTTAGTTGTGAATTCCTCAGGATCTCCTGATCCTGAGGAATCACATTTATCTCTTTTACTTCTTGATTATAAAGGGGAACTTATCGCCCTTTTGAGGGAGGTTGTAATTTTAATAGACGAATCGTGATTTTGAAGAGCACAGCGCATTGTAATGACATTTTAATTTGACAATTAATAGATAATTTGAGTTGTTGTTCACTCGTGATATTCTGAAGTAGTTAAGTAGTATTTGTTAGCAGCTTGGGCCCGGCCACTGGTGGATTCCACTACTGTTCCTTGTGTTATACTTTTACTTTTCCTTTACTGCAAGTTTAATTAATTAGCTTTACAGTTTTACAGTTGATTTACTTTCATTGGTGTGGAATTCATGTATGTATTTCATTACTTCTTAATTTTGTCAATTGATTTCATTTATTTATGTTGTGGATTGAATTAATCACTAGAAGAGATTTATTTCTTGTTCACTAAAATATAGGGTGTTATTGATTAGATTGGATGCTTTATTCTAATGTAGTGGTTTAGATTCAGCTGGAAGAGCTCTGTTATTTCTATGGTGCACTCGGTTGATGTGATTGCAATTAGAATCTCTTGATTAAGATTGAGTCTTGGTTTTGATTAAGGTTGAGTTTTGATGCTTAGATAGATTATTTTCCTTGAAATTACAAGCTTGATATTTATGATTTGAATTTAATAAATTATCTTAAATCATTACTCTCCATAGATATAGCATATGCACATATTGTGTACACTCTTAGAACAGAAAGACGTACCCAGGCTGATGATTAATGTGAGGAAATTAGGAGTTTTTAAAGACACCTTATAGCACCCAACAGATGGCTCAATTTTAACACATTCCCCAGTAAGGGCCATGCATCCAATGTACCTCTCAAGTGACCTCCTTTGTCTGTGTTGAGAAGATGGTGCTCCCACATTCTCTCTCGCATCCTCCAACAATCTGTCACCTTCTCTTGTGCGCTTCCGTCCATCTCTGGAAGACTCTGCTTGAGTGGATGTTTCCACTCCTGGAACCTTTGCATGCGACTGCTCCACATCAATCTAAGGCTCCTCCTCCTTAGGAACCAACAGTTCCTCCACAGCCTTCTACTCATCAAACTTGAGATCTCTGCAAACCCCTGTCCTCCGACTAGTAGGCAAGTACACCTGATAGTTGTGAGGTGTATCAGTGTACCCCACAAATATCCCCAACTCTGTTGTTGGCTCAAGCTTCTTCTGTGCATCCTTTGTCACATGGTAATATACTGATGAACCAAAGATCCTGAAGTGGCCCACATCTGGTCTCTTACCAGAGAAAGCTTCCTCTGGTGTCTTCATCCTAAGTATGCGATACAGGCTTCTATTCTGCAAATAAACCATTGTGTTGCATGCCTCAGCCCACAAGTGAAGTGGTTTTCCTTGGTCATGTAGCATTTCCCATGCTGCTCCTACAATAGTTCTATTCTTCCTCTCGGCCACTCCATTCTGTTGTGGATTATGAGGTGCCATCAACTCTCGTTTAATTCCTTATGTTGCACAGAAGTCCTTAAACTCTTGAGAGACATATTCTCCAACGTTGTCGCTTCTCAAGGCCTTCATCTTCTTCCTTAACTCTTTCTCGGCCAAAGCTTTGAACTCACAAAACTTTGTGAAGGTTTTGTCCTTCTTTTGCATGAAATAAATCCAGCATTTACGAGAATAGTCATCAATTAAAATCACATAATACCTTTGCTTCACTGTGGATGTCGTCGAGAATGGTCCACACAAATCAGTATGAACTCGCTCTAAGATAGACTGTTAATGACTGTCTTGATCATGAAAGGAAGACTTGGTGTACTTTCCCAAGGTACAACCTTTGCATGTGTCAACTTGCTCAATTTTACCTTTGGGAAGTCCTGTATATATCTTCTTCATTATCTTTAAAGCTCCATGATGCAAATGGCTCAACCGCCTGTGCCACAGCTCGCCAATGTCTTAGCTTTGCATCATTTTTGCTTTCGTACTTAATGTTGCACGATCATCTACCTCTACTTTATAGAGATTCTTCACCTGAATCCCTATCCTCTTGGTCTGACCCGTGGCTATGTGTCTTAGGAACACCTTTCCTTTACTGAAGACAACATCGTAGCCTTTGTTCTCCAACATCAAGACCAATACCAAGTTCTTCGTTAGTCCAGGCACATACATCACATCTATCAAGATGAGAGGAGCTCCATGCTCCCTCCAAAAAGCAACCATACCCACTCCTGAAACACTATACCTTCCATCATCACCCATCTCTATGTGCATCTTGAGGTCTTTCTCCTCCAAGGCACTAAACAAAATTTTTATCACAGGTCATGTGGAATGAGGCTCCACGGTCAAGATACCAGACACAACCCATCATCGATGACACCATGAATGCGATGAGGGTAAAGTCCATCTCGAACTGAGAGGCTAATGCCTCACCTTCCGATAATTTTGAGGATCCCTTCTTAGACTTCTTCAATGGGTAATTAGTCACATAATATCCCATCTCGTGACAGTTAAAGCATCTCACTTTAGACATGCCACACTTCTTCCCTCCATGAGAAGAATTCGATTTGAAATGGGAAGCCTTCCCCTTCCCTTTCCTTTCCTAACTTGATAAGGCCAGATTTTCGTCATCATCATTCTTGGATGAAGAACCATCTCATGTGCTCCACCTGATTTCCTCCTACATAAGATCTGACCACAGTCGTTCCCAATCTAGCAGTTTCTCCCTTCCATTCACAGAGTCCTGGTAGCTATTCCAACTCTTTGGAAGGCCAAGGAGAGCAAGGCTCACCATATCATCATCGATAGTAGTTATTCCCACACTGCCAAGCTCATCTCTATAGGTGGTGATCTTGTTCAAATATGTGGAAATAGTATCGCCCTTCTCCATATTGATTCTTCGAAGCTTATCCTTGAGCGCCAATTTCCTCTGCTCGCTACTATTCTGGTGGAGGTCCTTTAATGTCTTCCACATTGAAAATGGAGTATCCTTCCCATGGAGACTCGATACAATATGGTCTCAAACTCCCTCAAGGATGATCCATCTCACCTTCACCACACACTTCTTCCACTCAGCCAAATCTTGTGCATTAGTTGAAGCTGGCTTTGGTATTTCTTGATCAATGAATTCCTTCAAGCCATTGTCTTCTAATACAACCTCCATTCTATCTTTCCATGCTATGTAATTTGAGCTACCTTCCAAGGCATACTCAAGTCTCAAGCCATAGAACGCCATTGGCCAACCTTGAAGTATGATATGAATTCGATTTGCACCTACAATCCCGAAATTCAAACTTCTAATTCTCCTCTCAATATACTGTTCACAGCTTTGATACCATGTAGAAAATTTGGTGCAGGTTAACTTGATAATGCAATATAAATCAAAGAAGAATACTATAACCTACTTCTACTATAAATTTGCGGAAGCTTAAAGATCGAGCTGAACAATATAACCAAAAGAAGAAGAATCAATCGCATAATACACATGAAAATACTTTGGGGAAAGCCTCAGCTAAAAACCCCACACTATTGTATTATCATACATGGTGGAATTACATAGGAATTATACAAAGCCTTAGCTCTCACAGCTAGCCAGCTCTCAATACAATCCTCACAGATTCTCATAGGAAATATTGGATTCTCTCAAGCGTTCCTCTCTGCCCTCCAAGCTCCTATTTCCTTACGCTATTCCTTGTGGATGATTCTCCTATTATCATCCAAATCAGATCCATAAACGACTGTCATAGAACCATGACTATATCAGGATGAAACAAATCCTTGAAGAATCCAAAATAGCAATTGAAAACACCCTGAACCAGTGGCCATGGCAGTCGGTATGGAACGACGAGGACCTCGGTCAAAGCGCGCTGACCGAGGCCCATGGAGACTGCGTAGGAGGTTGATGTAGCCCCTGGGAGCCCCAGAACGGGAAAAGGAGTTGATTTTCGATGCCATCAGTGGGCAAACAGGGCCGAAATGGAGGAGCCTTAAGCCCTTGGTTACGTTTGGAGTCGGAGGACCGTGGGTGGAGAAACGAAAAGCACCAACGTACGAAGGTGGGACCCATGACCTAGAAACTGGCGGTTTTGATCGGGGCGCCCTTGAATGGTAAGAGGTTTTGGAGGAGAGAGGAGCGATCCCACTCAGTGATCGACACGTGGCAACGGAGGTGAGAGAAAAACCGCCGTGATCACGTGTTATCGGTCAAGCAAGTCAACCGCGCTCGATGTGCATATGACGTTGGATCTGGAGGAGCCCAGATCGGATGGCTAAGATTGCACCCGATAGACAGAAGCGGAATCGACAGGGAAGTAAGCCACAATTTAAGGGGATTTGGAATCCATTGATCGTTGTGGTAGAGAAAAAACGTATCCATGACATAACCGAAGAAACGAATCGACGAACAGGCTTGCACTGTTCTGATGGAGACACGTGGCTGCTTCTCGAGCGTTCATGCTAATGCCGAATAGGGAACTCCCAGCACACAGGCGAAAGGAGAATCGACGCAGGCAGGAGAGGAATTGAACAGGCATGGAGATTGAATGGCTAAAGCCATGAACAGAGACAGTCAAACAGAGAGAAGAGTCCAAGCGACCAAGAGAGACAGTGAACAGTGAACCCTAAGAGGAGGACTGAACACAGAGAGCAGTAAAGCCAAGCAGAGGAGACAGAGGGCCGAGCTGACCACAGGCAGCATCGAGAACCAAAGAGCTTGAAGAATCAAGCCTTCCCATAGAGGAATCTGTCCGGATTGAGCATCATAGTTGGTTGTTTCCACTGTAGACTAAGGGTCATAGAGCTGGTAGGAAGAATAAGAGTCTGTGTACTCCGAGTGGCTTGGGGAATCCAAGAACCACCCTGCCAAGCAAAATTTGCTTCAGGAGAACTCATATTGAGTCCCTGTATTGTAATTTCTCTGCTGAAAGACACAATAAAACAAGGCCATCACTGGAGCTAGACCAGAGACGTAGCCCTGGAGAATAGGGTGAACTCCTTATTAAAAACTATTTATGTCTTTATGTTGCTTACTGTATTTCTCTGTTGTCTTTCTACTTATTTTCTATGTATTGGCAATCTGATCGATCTGTTGCTTAAATAACACAGAACACACACACCATCACATGAGCCTATAATACCTTTTTGTTTAATAAATCTTCAACTGAGGTCACTCATAGGGTGATTATTAGATCAAGTGGTATCAGAGCTCTAGGCTGTAAGGTTAGACAAGCTTGTGTTGGTTTAGCTATGAATGCTCACTAGATCAAAGCTCAAATTAGGAAAAGGAGAGTTGGTGGAAACTAATCCTAAAATTGGGAGAGTCTATTCTCGAAAGACAATGTCAGAAGAAGGTTCTATAGGGCCAGACCCTCAATTCATAGAAAGTTTCCTAGCTATAAAGTCTATGGTATAAGAAATGTATAGGGACTTCAGAAAGCATAGGGATGAAGATTCATCAGGCTCTAAGCAAGATAAAGAAGAAGATGAATCTCATTCCCATGACCACTCCAAAGGAAAGGGGAAAGAAGAAAGCTTCCCCACACCTCCTAGTAGCCATGTGCATAATAAGAAGGCATCTTTGATTAAGTTAGATGTTAAATTTGATTTGCCTATATATGATGGAGAGCTAAATGTTGAAAAGTTGGACAATTGGATAAGACAAATTGATGTGTATTGCAGAGTACAAAATATAGACTCAGACAAGAGTAAGATTCAGCTGGCAAGCCTATGCCTAGGGGGCACTACCTTGGTTTGGTGGGAAGGCAGAACCCAAGCTGATATGAGGAAGCATGGTAAGACCATCTCTGTCTGGAGTGAATTTGTTACTGCAATCAAAAAGCAATTCTATCCATTGGCCTACATGCAACAAGCCATGATGAGTTGGCAAACTCTTGACAGTTAAAAGGGCAAAGTGTGCAAGGGTATACTCAAGAGTTCAGAAAGAGAGCATTGATGTTGGGTATCTCATTAGATTCACCAGAAACTCTTTTGAAGTACATTGGTGGTCTACATAGCTACATGAGGCATACCATCCTCATGTTTAATCCCACTAGTATAGATGAGGTATCTATACAAGCTACTCATCTAGAAGCTAGAGGAAAGAATGGAAGTCCAGAATTTGGGGGACCATCCCAACCCACTGTAAGCAAGAGCAAGGAGAAAAGAAAGCAGAAGTGGAAAGCAAGGAAGGCTAACACTGCATAGAAAGGCAAAGCTTCATGCACTCATTGTAAAAAGGAGGGGCATGATGATGAGCACTGTTGGATTCTGCATCTAGAGCTGAGACCTAAGAAGTCTGAGGGAAAGAAGAAGAAGATTGATGCAGCTATTCAGAAAGATTTGGGGTCAGACTCGGGAGATGAAAAAATCATTGCAGCCACAGGTATAAAAGGTAAGAATTCTGAAGCATCTACTAGTAATTCTGCTCAATCTGTTATTGATGAAGAACATGAGAGAAAAAGGCATGAGCTTTTCCATGTGTGAGTTGTTTCCAAAAATCAAAAGATTGATACTTTGTTTGATAGTGGCTCACAAGTAAATCTGATTTCTGAAGCAATTGTAAAGAAATTTGGATTAGCAACTACACCTCATAAGAATCCATACCCATTAGGATGGTTGAATGATAAAGCACAACTACAAGTGACTAGACAGTGCAAACTCAAGTTTTCTTTTGGGTCAGCATTTGTAGATGAGGTTGAGTTAGATGTAATTCCTTTGGATATATGTGGAATTGTTTTAGGAAGTCCTTACTTGTATGATAGAAAGGCTATTTTCTATAGAGTTGAGAACAAGTATCTACTTGTTAAAGATGGAATCGAATACTTTGTAAGAGCTCATAAGCTCAAGAATAATTATACTCTCATAAACTCAGGACAGATGAAAAGAATGATAAATTCATGCAAACAGTTCTTACTGATGGTTGTAAAGGAAAAGAGAACTGATAAAACCAATGTATTTGAGGGTTGTAATTCTGATCAGCAAGCTGATATAGAAAAGATTGTTTCAGAATATGATGTCTTGTTTCAAGAACCTCAAGGTCTGCCACCCAAAAGGGGAATAACACATGATATTATTTTGCAGCAAGATATTCCTTTGCCTAACATTGGGATGTACAGGTTATCTGCTTTAGAGAATGCTGAAATCAAGAAGCAGGTGTAGGAGTTGCTTGAGAAAGGGTTCATCAGGCCTAGCACATCACCATGTGGGTCACCAATCGTTTTGGTGAGAAAGAAAGATGGCTCGTGGAGAATGTGCATTGATTACCGAGCACTGAATAAGATAACAATCAAAAATCGTTATCCCCTTCCTCGTATAGATGATCTTTTAGATCAACTGAAGGAAGTTGTTTATTTCACCAAGCTAGATTTGCACAGTGGATACCATCAGGTCAAAGTTGCAGAGCAAGATGCATGGAAGACTGCTTTCAAAACAAAGCAGGGATTTTATGAATAGATGGTTATGCCTTTTGGCTTGACCAATGCCCCTGCTACTTTCATGAGATTAATGAATGATGTACTCAGACCTTTTCTTGATGATTTTGTTATTATGTATCTGGATGACATTCTTATTTTTAGTAAAACATGGGAAGAACATTTAAAGCATGTTAAGAAAACATTAGATGTTTTGAAAAGAGAAAAAATTTATGTTAAACTCTCCAAATGTGAATTTGGTAAAACCTCTCTAAATTATTTGGGTCATATAGTAGGGGGAGGTGAATTGAAAATAGATCCCTCTAAAGTTGCAGTCATTGTAAACTAGCCTAAACCCAAGTCTGCTACAGAAGTGAGAAGCTTCTTAGGAGCAGCACAGTATTGAGGAAGTTCATTTCAATTTTTTCCTCAATTGCAGCTCCCTTACATGCTTTGACAGGATTAAACACAGTGTTTCAGTGGGGAGGCAAACAGCGGAAAGCCTTCGAAACCTTGAAAGAAAAAATTAGTACAACACCTGTACTAACACCTGTACTAGCACTGCTAAATCTACAAAGACCATTTGAGATCCAAACTGATGTCAGTGACTATGCCATGGGAGCAGTGTTGACACAGCATGGTAAACCCATATGTTATCATTCTAAGACTTTTAATCCTGCAGTAGTCAACTATCCTGCATATGATAAGGATGGGCAAAGAAACAGTAATACATATTGATCATCAGCCACTTCAATATCTACACTCCCAAACTAAGTTGCAACAGTCAAGACATTATAGATGGATGGGTTTTCTACAACAGTTTCATTTAGTCATCAGATATGAAAAGGGAATACATAACAAGGTTGAAGACATGTTATCTAGACCCATTATAAATGCATCTACCATACTTAAGCATAATTCTGTGTTGCATGAAAGCTACATAGAACAATATGCTCAGGACATGGACAATAAAGATGTATATGCAACTTTGAGTCAAGGAAAAAGAGTAGAAGAATTGGACTATCATGTGAACGACCGACCCTTATATCATTGTGGGAAACTCTGCATTCCACAAACTGAGAGAGCAAAGATAATTAAGGGAGCACACACTTCTCTGATATCAGGTCACTTTGGGGTAAGTAAAACAGTTGCACAGCTGTAAAGGTTCTGCTATTGGCCAAGAATGAGTGAGACAGTTTCTAGATACGTAAAGGGATGTGCTATGTGTGCTAAAAGCAAGCCCAGCAACAGAAAACTAGGCTTATACACTCCATTTCCAGTTCCTTATCACCCTTGGAAAAGCATTTCCATGAATTTTGTTGGAGGACTGCTTAAATCTAGGAAAGGTCATGATTATCTATATGTTGTTGAGGATAGGTTCAGCAAAATGTGTATTTTGACACCCTGTAGTAAACAGATTACAGCTGAACAAACTGCAAAATTATTCTTTGAACATGTATGGGTTCATTTTGGATTACCCACTTCTATTATATCTGATCGAGACACCCGATTTGTGGGAAAGTCTTGGTCCAGTCTGTGGGAACTAATGGACACCAAATTAAAGAAAAGCACAGTGTTTCATCCACAAACAGATGGCCAGACAGAAGTAGTTAACAGGACAGTGATCTAGTTACTGAGAGGATATTGCAGCAAACACCCTAAGCTTTGGGATGAACACTTGTGTTATGTGTAGCATGCTTACAATAGAGCCAAACACTCTTCTACCCAGAGATCTCCTTTCGAGACCTGCTTTGGTTTCATACCAAGGTCTCCCTTGGATTTTGTCTTTGGTAAAGATACCATGGTTGATAGACACAGTGATGTGGACAGGGCAACTAGGTTCATTGAACAGATCCAGGAGATCCACCAGGCAGTACAGGAACAGCTGGAAAGGAGCCAGGCCATGTACAAGGCTAGGCATGATAAGCATCAGATAGAGCATAGTTTTCAAGTTGGATACCAAGTCTGGCTGTATATCAGCAAGGACGGGATGCAAGGTGAAGGGAAGAAGCTAAAAGCTATCAAGTATGGACCCTTCAGGATACTTGAGAAGATTGGTGAAAATGCTTTTCGCCTTGATCTGCCAGCTTACATGCACATATACTCGGTCGTGAATGCAGATTGCTTGAGGTTGTTTGAACCTTCAATGATTGAGGACCCTGAAGAGTAGAGTCAATTTCCTTCTGTTGATGACCTGCTACCTGAATATCTTAATGAGTTGCAGGAAGCTACAGTGTTGGACAAGAAGGTAAGGACGACGCGCAGTGGACAGGTGGAATACCTCAGGATTGGGCTTAAAGGTTCGAAGCCAAGCAGTGCGAAGTCGATTGAGATTGGACAAGTGAGACAACAATTTCCTCACTTAGTCGAGGCTTGAAGAAAACCAACTTTTGGTGGTCCAAAAGCTTTTCAGTGGGGAGGCCGTGATCCAAATTGGATCCATAAACGACTGTCATAGAACCATGACTATATGGGGACAAAACAAATCCTTGAAGAATCCAAAACAGCATTCGGAAACACCCTGAACCAGTGGCCATGGCAGCCGGCGTGGAACGACGAGGACCTTGGTCAAAGCGCACTAGCCGAGGCCCATGGAGACTACGCAGGAAGTCGATGTAGCCCTTGGGAGCCCCGGAATGGGAAAAGGAGCTGATTTTCGATGCCATCGCTGGGCAAACAAGGCTGAAATGGAGGAGCCTTAAGCCCTTGGTTATGTTGGGAGTCGAAGGGCCGCAGGCAGAGAAACAAAAAGTGCCAACGTACGAAGGTGGGACCCACAAACTGGAAACAGGCGGTTATGATCGGGGCGCCCTTGAACAGTAAGAGGTTTTGGAGGAGAGTAGAGCGATCCCACTTAGCGATCGACGCGTGGTAGCGGAGGTGAGAGAAAAACTGCTGTGATTGCGCGTTATCGGTCGAACAAGTCAACCGCGCTCGATGTGCATATGCCGTTGGATCTGGAGGAGCCCAGATCAGACGGCTGAGATTGCGCTCGATAGACAGAAGCAGAATCGACAGGGAATTAAGCCATGATTTAAGGGGATTTGGAATCCGTTGACCACCACGGTGGAGATAGAACGTATCCACGACATAACCGAAGAAACGAATCGATGAACAGGCTAGCGCTGTTCCGATGGAGACACGTGGCTACTTCCCGGGCGTTCATGCTGACGCCAAATAGGGAACTCCCAACACACAGGTGGAAAGAGAATCGACGCGGGCAGGAGAGGAACCGAACAGGTATGGAGATCAAATGGCTAAAGCCATGAACAGAGACAGTCGAAGAGAGATTCAGAGAGAGAGAAGAGTCCAAGCGACCAAGAGAGACAGTGAATAGTGAACCCTGAGAGGAGGACTAAACACAAAGAGCAGTAAACCCAAGCAAAGGAGACAGAGGGCCGAGCTGACCACAGGCAGCATCGAGCACCAGAGAGCTTGAAGAATCAAGCCTTCCCGTAGAGGAATCTATTCGGATTGAGCATCATAGTTGACTCTTTACACTGTAGACCAAGGGTCACAGAGCTGGTAGGAAGAATAAGAGTCTGTGTACTCTGAGTGTCTTGGGGAATCCAAGAACCACCTTGCCAAGCAAAATCTGCTTCAAGAGAACTCATATTGAGTCCCTGTATTGTAATTTCTCTGCTGAAAGACACAATAAAACAAGGCCACCATTGAAGCTGGACAGAGACATAGCCCTAGAGAATAGGGTGAACTTCTTATTAAAAACTGTTTGTGTCTTTGTGTTGCTTACTGTATTTCTCTGCTGTCTTTCTACTTATTTTTTGTGTATTGACAATCTGATCGATCCATTGCTTAAATAACACAGAACACACACACCATCACACGAGTCTGTAATACCTTTTTGTTTAATAAATCTTCAACTGAGGTCACTCATAGGGTGATTATCAGATCATATTACCAAGTGGATAATCTACTTTCAAAACTACGCAATCCTCAAGGATTAAATCCTTGACTACATTCATGAGTTTTCTCTTTGAGAGAACACATGCAACTGATAGTACATTGTCCTTGACTTTAATCTCAACTGGATTTCTCTTAGAATAGACATGCATGAGTTTCTAATGAGGGAATCTTCAGTTAACTGGAGTAGCACTAGTTGAGTCCATGCATGCATCAACTGACTATTAACTCATTATTATTTCCTCAAACAATTTGGAACTAATTTAACTGGACTTAACTCAGTAAACTGAGTTAACTAATTACAACTCAAATATAACTCAATCTTATCTCCTTAATCTAAGGGATAACTCTTGCATGACTTCAGAAAGACTTCTAACTTGAATTTCTCCAACTAGTTAATTTAAAATAAATTAATTAATTATTTCCAAGTAGCTGTTAAGACTAAATTCGATTTTAATTCACAATTTAATTCAAGGACAAATTAAATTGGAATATTCTTGTTGCCATATTTCAACACGGGGAGTAAAACTCCTTTTGGATTAAAAAAAAAAGTCTGAGGCCCTCCCGGGACACTTATAATAGACTTAACCCATAAGAATCAGGACGATGAGCTGAGCGAGGTGGTACCATTCACTTGTCAGCTTCAATTTTTGAGTGGTCCCAAATTTTTTCACAGTGATGACAAGTGACCCGGATCTGTGTATGGTAGAAACCAGAGCTCAAGCTATGGCCAGTGAGAAGATGGAGACCATTGAACAACGATTGGAGGCTTTAACAGTGCAGATCTAGTCATTACAAGACACAATCACAAAGGGCAAGTCGATGTTACAATTGGAGGCATATGCTTTTAATGAAGACCATGAAGGAGAATCTAGCCATCATCCTCACTTCCATGGAAATGACCAACATTCCCACCCTCGACCACCTAAGTTGGACATGTACCAATTTGATGGCTCTAATATGACAATATGGCTATCACAAATGGACCAATATTACACTCTAAATCACATTAGAGATGATGAGACTAAGCTACGTGTGGGAGGCCTTTACTTGGACCAAGAAATATGGAAATGGTGGATGTGGCATCAGAAATGCTATCCAAGGACAATTACTTGGTAGGTGTTCACAGAATCCATTTGTGACCACTAAGACCATGAATCTAATTTTTTGGGTCATATTACTAAGCTCAGATGGACAGGCACAGTAAACGACTATATTACAGCCTTTGAGACATTATCCTTCTACATCGCAGGTCTAGGAGATGAATTCTACTTGGAATGTTTTATAAGTGGTCTCAAAGACACCATCCAAGCCCACGTCTAGATGCACCACCCAGCCACATAGATGGAAGCTTACACAAAGGCTCTCGAAGTGGAACATGCTTTAGTGGCCCAATCGCCTCGTCCAAATTTTATAGCCAAGGGACACCCCACCCAGGCTCAGGGCACTACCCAAACACTTAAGGTTCAAAAGGTTTCCCTCGCAGAAATGGCTAAAAGAAGAAAGCAAGCATTTTGTTACTACTGTGATGACAAATACTCCCTGGGGAATAAATGCAAGGAACCCAAATTCTTTCAAATTGATGCTACTAATCACAGTTCATCTAAGGAAGTCCCACCCTTTGAGGGACCAAAGGAGGAAGATGAAGACAACTAGTAGGACATTGAGCTCCCAGATACACCAGAAGAACCAGATATTTTGCTCCATGCTTTGGCAGGCATTTCTTCTCCCAAAACTCTCAAAATCAGAGGTTTTATTAAACATTTCCCTTTAGTAGTATTGATTGATAGTGGCATTACGCATAACTTTATCCATCAGAGGGTCACAGAAGCTGTGCATTGTTTTGTCAGAGCAGTCTCTAATTTCCAAGTCCAAATTGCTAATGGGGGAACAATGAAATGTGAAGGCCACTGTGAAAATATCAAACTTTAGATGGGAGATTACCACCTAAAGACCCACGTGTTTTCCATCAACATGGGTGGTTGTGACATTGTCTTGGCTGCTGAATGGCTCCGCACACTAGGCCCAATCACAATGGATTTCCAGGAGTTATATATGAGATTTAAGTAGAAGGACCACACACATACCCTCTGTGGACTCCAGGTTGGTACTCCTTCTATCATCAGCTCGCATTGAATGGAAAAGTTGTTAAAAAGGGTCATCACGGAGTTATTGCCCAATTTAATTCCATCTAGGACTTCAATACCACCACTCTTCATGTTCATCCTGAGATGCAACGGGTCTTAAATAACCACCCGCAGGTCTTTGACAAACCTCATGAGCTTCCACCCTCTAGAGGGGAACATGATCATAACATCACTTTGGTCCCAGGGGCACAACCATTGAATGTGCACCCATATAGATACCCTTTCACCCAAAAGAATGAAATTTAAAAAATCATCAAGGAACTCCTGGAAGCTGGTGTTATTCGTCCTAGCATTAGTCCTTATTCATCACCTGTGGTCATGGTGCTCAAGAAATATGGGGAATGGCGCATGTGTCCAGACTTCAGGGCCCTCAACAAGCTTACAGTCAAAGATAAATTCCCCATCCCAGCTGTTGATGATTTGATGGATGAACTAAATGGTGCTCAATTATTTACTAAGCTAGATCTTTGCTCAGGCTATCACCAAATACGCATGACAGAAGTAGACGTTCCCAAGACTTCCTTCCAAACTCATGAAGGCCATTATGAATTCCTAGTCATGCCATTTGGTCTCTATAATTCCCCATCCACTTTTTAGATCCTCATGAATCACCTGCTCAAACCATATCTCAAAAAATTTGTCCTCGTTTTCCTTGATGACATTCTCATCTACAGCCTCACCTAGGAAAAACATTTTCATCATCTAGACCTACTCTTGCAACTACTCGAGAAGCATAAATTATTTGTCAAGTTGTCCAAGTGCTCTTTTGGCATGGAAGAAATTGAGTATTCGGGCCACATTGTGGGGTGTGAAGGTGTCACGGTGGATCCCAAAAAGATCCGGGCAATGCAGGATTGGCCCCAACCAAAGACCTTGAAGAGTTTGAGAGGATTCTTGGGTCTCACTAGATATTAACACAAATTTGTCTGTAATTATGGTCACATTGCTAGACACCTCACTCACCTTCTCAATAAAAATTCATTCCTTTGGACTGATGGAGCACAATATGCATTTATAGCTCTCAAACAGATCATGTGTTTCACTCTTGTATTGGCACTACTTGAATTGACCAAATCTTTTTTGATTGAATGTGATGCTTCAGGTAAGGCTATTGGGGTTGTCTTAATGCAGGAAGGTCAACCCTTGGCCTTCACCAACCAACAACTAAGTGGGAAACATCTGGGAAAATCTAACTATGAGAAGGAGATGATGGACATCTTACCTGCAGTGGATAACTAGCTACCATACTTATTGGGGCGGCGTTTCCAAATCTGCACAGACCATCAAAGCCTTAAATATTTTTTGGAGCAATGGTTATCCTTGCCACAACAAAATAAATGGCTAGACAAAATGTTGGGATATGATTATGAGATAATTTACAAGAAAGGTCAGGAAAATGTCATAGTGGATGCCTTATCACACCAATTTGAGGAGGACGACACCCTGATAGCAATATCTCTTCCCATTCTAGATTAGATTGAAGAAGCCCGCAAGGAATGGTTTTCACATCCTTCACTCTCCCAACTCATTAATAACTTGCAAGCAAATCCTAATTCCACAGGGGGCTACTCTTGGAAGGATGGGATTCTTTGCTACAAGGATAGAATAGTGATATCACTGAAATCCACCCTCAAAACATGCATTTTGGTAGAGTTTCACTTATTTCCCGTTGTAGGTCATGCAAGCTTTCAGAAGGCTTATGCTCGCACTCATTGTTCATTCTTTTAGACAGGCATGAAAACATGCATTCTTATTGTTGTAGCTGAATTTCATGTGTGTCAGTGGCACAAATGAGAAACAGTCAAGTCCCAAGGCACTTTACAACCATTTCCCATCCCTGCCTCAATCTGGACAGATGTTTCTATGGATTTCATTATTGGTCTTCCAAAGTTAGGAAACAAGTCAGTCATCATGGTGGTTGTGGACAGACTTTCTAAGTATGCTCATTTTTGCGCCCTACCCCACCCTTTTACCCCAACTTTGATGGCTCAATCTTTCATTGACCAGATCTTCAAATTGCATGGCATGCCCACTTCCATTGTGTCTGATCGTGACTTGATCTTCACCAGTAACGTTTGGCAGGAACTTTTCAAGATACAAGGCACCCAACTCCAACTAAGTACTTCCTATCATCCCCAAACTGATGGTCAAACAGAAGCAGTCAACAAATGTCTGGAGACCTACCTCAGGTGCTTCACTTCAGAAAAGCAACATCAATGGGTACAGTGGTTACCCTTAACTGAATGGTGGTATAATACTAACTATCATGTCACCTCCAAGATGACTCCATATGAAGCATTTTATGGTCAACTCCCCCCTTCACCTACTTCTTATATCCATGGATACTCTAAGGTGCAAGCAGTGGATCAAATCTTACAGAATCATGCACCCATGCTAGCACGTCTCAATGATAATATCCATCAAGCTCAGAATCACATGAAGAAACAGGAAGAATAACATTTTTCAGAGTGCACATTTCAAGAAGGGGATCAGGTATTCTTGAGGCTGCAACCATACAAGCAAACATCACTCAAAGACAAGGACCATCAGAAATTATCTCCAAAATTCTACCGACCTTATCAAATACTTTAGCGCATTGGAGAAGTAGCCTATAAGCTAGCCTTACCACCCATTGCAAAAAAGCATCCCCTCTTCCATGTATCATGCCTCAAGAAAGTGGTGGGGTACAATTGCAGAATTCAAACCAGTCTACCAGAATTGGACGAAGAAGGCTCAATCTGGCTCCAACCTAAACAGGTCCTTGACACACAAGAACAACATCTGCGCGGCTGCACGATCAAGGAAGTCCTCATCAAGTGCAAAGACACCTCTCCAGAAGATGCGACCTGGGAACCGACCACTATTCTTCAGCAGTTTCCGCAACTTCATCCTTGAGGACAAGGTTTTTTTTATGGGCGAGGGCATGTTAGGGTCCAACCCTAACCCCCTTATTTATGTAATAGGGTCGACTCATAGTTATAGTTAGTTAAAGAGTCAATAAAGCCCATATTAATAATTGTAAGTGGTTGGCCTGCATTTAAAGAAAGGGACCACAGTTAGTTGCAAACGGGCCATGTTATTAGATAGATGGTATTAAGAGAACCATGGTATTGACCCATGGTATTGCATGTATGAATCCTATATAAAGGATAGAGACTCCTCATTGAGGAGGGTCGTGTCTTATTTTTTAATTGAGCCCTGCTCTATTGGAGGTTTCCCCCTTGAAGAGGCAAGTGAACATTGCTTTCATCTCTGAATAATAAAATACATGTTATTATTTCTCATTTTGTTCTGTGTTTTGGGTTGTAATTCTTCGTATATGTGGTATTCTGACATCTTCTTGCAGGTCAAGAGCATAACACAATCTTAGCATAAGGGTGAAAATAGGCATAGACCAACCATTTGGGAATGGGAGAAGATGAATATATAGGAAAGGAAAGGGAGTTAGGATCTCTCCAAAGATAGGAGTAGGCCCTCATCTCAAGGAGGTATCTCATAGGGATAAGATCGAGAGGCCAAGTTGGGATAATTCGACCCCATCTACGCCAAACAACCTCCAGCTCGCCGCTCTAGAAGGTTCTAGCTCATGAAGCTTCTCATCCTCTTTGGGAAAATTTCCTTTTTGGGATCATTGCAGGTATACAAGTAAACAGAGCGATGCCGTTGTGGGTCAAGTATAATACAATAGATGACCATCGCAGTTTTCAGTCTCATAAGAGCAATGATGCTCAAATTAGGGTTTAAGAGCTATTTCCTTCAAGGGAAGCTCAAGGCATTTTCAGATCAATTTCTGAGGGAGGATCTGAGTTGCATATATGAATGAGTACACTACATTATGGTCCTATTTCAAGGACTTCGGGGTATGTCACAGGGAAGTGTAGGAGGTGTGACAAAATACTGTGTAACAATATCATTGATTGAATTATATCTTACATATTGAGCTAACTGAATGTAAGAAAAAAATTCATAGCAAAATGGCTTCTTTACCACATACTAGAAAGTATGGAGAATCTCCTAATGCCCAGTTAGGAGGGACTCTATCTACCCAGAGGGTGTTAGATAGCTGATTATGCCAATTTCTTTGGTGATTTTACACAGTCTTTTAAGGATGTGAATTGGGTTTTTGTTTGTAGATTCTGCTAAACCATTACCTTGAGGGAAATAGTTAGCAAATAATTTAATTTTAATCCCTTTGTCTAGGTAGAATTTAGTCATCTTAAAAGAAGAAAAATATGAAGCATTATCAAATACAAAAGATAATGGAACACAAAACCTTGTGATAATATGGGATTCCAAGAATTATCGTACCTATTCATCATTAGCTTCTTTCAAAGGAATTTCTTTTGTCCATCTTGTAAAGTAATCAATAGTTGTGGGAATGTATTTATGTAACTTTGAAGAGCTAGGATTAATCTCGCCAATGATGTTTAATCCCCATTTTTCAAATGGTCCTTCGATATCAACAAGTTGAAGTGGAAGAGTTGGTATTTTTTCTTTTCTTGTTGTTGTTTGACATTCTTTACACTCTCTCGTGCATGCAAAGGAATCCTTGAATAAGGTGGGCCAATAATACCTTGCACGTAAGACTTTATGTGCAGTGGTTTCTCCACCAAAATGACCACTAGAAGGTCAATTTTATAACTCCATCAACACCTTTTATGCATCATATTTCTCAAGGCATCTTAGTAAAACATCATCATAATTTTTCTAAAATGAATGCCATCAATTAATTGATAATTAGAACATTTCAAACATAAAGCTCTTTTTTGTCTCATTGGAAGATGGTTTGGAGTAGTACTATGAATTAAGAAATGTTTTATATCATCATTCCATGTATTCGTTGGTACAGGTCCTACAAAATTTATTCTTGATTCATTTCAAATTCGTTGTACCATCCTACATCAGACTTGGAACTTTGATTTTCTTATGGGTGATATCCTTCTGCTTCAACTGATAATTTACACAGACCCGGTCCTCTTATGAATTTGGATGGTTTAATTTCTAAATCATATTCTTAAAATATGGTTATTTGGTTTTCTCTTTTTCCTCCTAAATCCTTTTGAACCAACAAATTTCCAACTATAGGATGGGGAACTATCACTTTAGTATGGGATTTCAATAAAAAAGGTCTAAAGTGCTTGACTGATTTATAGATAGCATAAGCTTACTTATTTATTATGGATAGTTTAGTTCAGCACCTTGAAAATCGAAACTCGTGAATGAAATAGGAATTTCTATATTTTCATAAGTCTTCGGAGTAAGGATTGTTGGATATTAAATATCATAAGGAAATGTATACAACAAAAAATCTTTATCAAAAATTGGACTAACTAAAGATGGAGCAACAACAATGGATTCCTTAATTTTTTGAAAAGCATAATTTTCTAGAGATCCCCATTAAAAAACATGATCTTTCTTAATCATATCTTGCATTAGTCTAACTATTTCAGCAAAACTTGGAACAAATCTTTGAACAAAATTGATCTTCCCTAAAAAAGATTGCATAGATTTTTATTATGAGGAAGAACAAATTTCAAGATTGATTTGATTATGTCTTGATCGATAACAATACCTTCTTTAGAAACTATAAATCCTAATAATTTTCCCTCAATGACAACAAATATCATTTTTTTTATTTAACGAGATTACATATTTTCGACATCTTTCAAATATTTTTCTCAAATGATCAACATGTTGAATTATTTTCTTTGAATAAACTGTGATATCAGCCAAGTATACCACCATGAATTTATTTGTAATTCCATTATAGGCAATATCCATGACTTGTTAAAAAGTAGCCCCGACATTGATTAATCCAAATGGCATCTTATTATAAGCATATACGCGACATTTAGTTCAAAAAGTGGTTTTAATTTGATCTTCTATTGCAACCAAAATCTAATTATAACCAGAGAATTTTTCAAGAAGAGAGAAGATTTAAGATCATGTGACTGATTTAAGAATTTGTTCCATTGGAAGGTCAGGATAATTGTCTTTTTCATATGATTTATTTAGATTTTGAAAATCAATGAAGATTCTAATATCTATTTTTTTCTTGCGAACTAGAACTAAATTTGATACCCATTGTCAATGCCTGAGTAGAAAAATAAAATGAGCTTTTAAAATTGTATTCAGCTCTTGTTTAATCTGTTCTTCTAGTCTAGGATGCATTTTCCTTAATTCTTGTTGAAAAGTCTGAGTGTCAAATTTGATTGGAATTACGTGTTGTATGATTTTAGTATCATAAACTTTCAAATTATCAAAATTCCAAGAAAAAACATCCTTGTATTTCTTGAATAATTTGAAAGATCTAGATCTTTCTGCAAATGTACAATTTATTCTTAGATTAACATTTTGAGGTTGGTTTTCTATTCCCAAATTAACAACTTCAAATTGCATTGAAGAAGTATTGGTTTTGCAATTTGTACTCCATTTTAATTTATTCTAAAAATCATATAAATTCTCTAGTTGAACTATAGACTTTGGAATAAATTTTGATTTTTTGAATCATCTGATAAAGCAATTTGTGATTGAGAAGTATGTTGATCTTCATCAATAATAGATCATTTGAAAGTATCTTATAAGGTTGAGAAATATTTGATTTGATCATCATCATCAAATACTCTCCAATTTTGAATATTGTCGAGAATTGAAGGTCTGAATATAATTTCAAGTGAAAAACGTTTTGGAGAAATATTTTCAATAGCTTTGATGCAACGTTAGCAAGTAGATCAACATCAGAATTTTGAGAATGAGGTATAGAATCTAACTCAAAGTTATCAAATTTCTGAGCTAAGTCCCATACTTCTTGTTTGTAATTTTTCAAAAGGTTGGATACACAATGAATGGTTTTATTGCATTGTTTTACAATAATTTCTTAATCGCCTAAAACTTTGATATTTTTTATATCCATTTCAATGGATTTGTTAGGACCTTGTAATAAAGCCTCGTATTCAACTATATTATTTGTACAAGGGAAATTCATGTTACAATAAAGAAGAAACTTATTCCTTTTTGGTTCAATTAAGACACATCCAATACTAGCTCCTTCATTTTATTTGGATCCATCAAAAAATAATGTCCAACTATCAGCTTGATCAATTGTAAATATGGATGGAGCCTCTACATAAGAAATTTGTCTTGTATTTAATGTTGTTACATGGAGAAACTTCATACATTCAATTTGAGTTTCTGATACAAATGATTCTTCAGAGGAAAAATTACTGAGATATGTATCAAATGTATAATTACGTAATGGAGATTCGGGAGGATTTATCTGTTCATTGGAATTTTCAAGGTCAGTGACTATATGTTTCATGTGTTTTTCACGCTCAACCTTTACTTTATTTAGTTTCCCATTTAAAGGTAATCATAAATGAGACCAATCTATAGAAAAATAACCATTGTTTTTATAACCAATCTCAGCTAAGAATTAAACCATAATATTATGCAATATCTATTACGATAATGTCAACTATATGAAAAATTTTGGGCTTTGAGGCAAGTCTGATTAAAACATTTTTTATTTCTCCTAAAACCTCTACACTTGATCTATCCCGTTGAACAATTTGGGTAGACAAGTTTATAAGAGACATATTTAATTTTTGAACAACGTATAAGGGAATTACATTAGATGAAGCCCCTGAATCAACTAAACAATTATGTACATTTCTGTTGCATATTTCAAAAGTTAACAAGAATGGAGGAGTTCGAGATGATGACATATCTCCCATAAAAGTTGCATTAATGTTTGACATTTTTTAGATGGGGCTTTGTTGGCATTAGGATATTAAGACAAATTCCTAAAGCTTTTTATCAATTTGTCTCTTTGTTGAGTGAGTTTTGATAATTCAAATAAAGAGATATTAGCTCTAGTTTTCCTCATATCTTCAACTAAATCATAATCTAAATGCTATGTGATGGGAAGAGCATTAGATGTAGAATTAGCTTTATCAACATTTGAGTTTTCTTTGTTTGAGCCAAATAATTGGGATTTGATGTAGATGCTTGATTTGGAGAAGCACTTTGACTTTTTGATATAGTTTGTACAATGTTAATTTCTTCTTTGTCTTCAATCAATTAATAATGAATTCGTCCTCCTTGAGAAACATCCCATAAGACATTAGTTTTACTAAATTCTTCTTCTTTCTTGCCTTCATTCTCTAGTTGACCTTCATTTTCCCCTTCAACAAACACTTTAAACATGTTTATAAAAGTGGAACATTTTCTTTCAGAATGTTTATCATTATGAGCTCGACAAAAATCATTATGAGGATAATCATCAATGTTGAATTCTTCAAGAGTATTTTGATTAGGATTGGGGGGTGGATTCCTTCTAAAAGGTCTCCATGTTTTTTTATTACAGGAGATTCAGAATTGACATTTCTCACATTTGTTATCTCATTAGACATTTTTTGATTACCTTTTGAATATAATCTAAATAAATATTGTCTTCTTCTTTTTGTGATCGATTATTTTACTAGTTGAAGGCGTTTTAGAATAATACATTGTTTTATTTCTTTCTTGTCCTACTACATGTTTCACAACAATCTTTAATAAAAAGAATTTTAAATATTTAAGGCCTCTTCCATGTTTAGGGATAATGTGGATTTTTCTTCTATAATATCAACAAATGTTATATCAAAAGGAAGAGCAGTAGTATAGACCTCACCTAGTACATCATCACCTGGCCTAGAAGCTGCAAGGATTCTATTAAAGATAGAAAGAAATTTTTGATTAAAGCTTCTTGATTGATTCTCCTAAATCCATTTTGATATTTGATAATTCAAAAAATAAGGTTGCTTTAGTTTTATCCTCTCCATACATTTTGATAAATATTTTTTCAAAGGATTCCCAAGTTGTAATAGTGCCATCAACTATGGTGAAATACCAAGCAGTTGACTTTCCTTCAAAAGTGAAAGGAAACAATTTGAAAACTTGGTCTTCGTGTTGAACTGCACCTAACTTAAGAGATAACATGAATCGTTTAACATGTTATTCAGCAATAATAGGACCATCAAGATTATACTTTATAAGTCATCTTTCAAAATGTTTAGGCAAATCATGTTGATATCCTACAACGCAAATAGGTCCAGTGGATAGCCAAGGTTAACCTACCATAGGTGAATTTGGAGATGAACTTGAACTTGATGAATGAGGAGAAGGAATTCCTTGAATAGGAGGACTTAAAGGAGGGATAATCAGAGGTGGAGGGATTTCTATCTAAAGAACAGATGAAGTGGATGAAATTGGAATCTGAGCCAAAGTAGTTGATAGGATTACTATTTGAGATGCAATAGGATCGTTTTCCAAATCGTCTTCTTCCAAAGAGAAAAGGAGGTTTTTAAAAATTGTAAACTCAAATGAAGCTCTAGGACTGATTTCTTTTGATGATATAGGACTAGCTTCAGAAGAGGATGATATTGTAGCTTTGACCTCATGCCTGGGTCTTCTCCTTATTGATATATCAAAGAACATAGGGGATAAACCTGAGACTTTACTTTGAGATCGAGTATATACTCATGAAAATTGAATTTGAGGGTGTAAAGGAACAAATGATACCTCAGTTGATTCTTCTATTGAAATGTAGATGTTGATGAAATAGGCAAGGGTTCAGTTGGCTAAACAACTATAGATGAGGTGCTAATATAAGATGATTTTGTAGGATGAATATACTCAAAACTTTTATCATACATACAATATATGTGGCCCTCCTTCTAGCACCAAATTGTATCAGTGGCCTTACTTCTAGCACTAAAATGTTGACAAACGAAAATATTCCTCCTATAACTAGTGAGTATTTTCCTGATCAAAGTCCCAATTAGACTCTTTTTCATTCAAGTGGTTGTATACTCTTCGAAACAAATGCTTGGTTTCCTACGTTATCTAAAACTAAAATTAAACTAACAAAACCTATAATTAATGTATGGGAAATATACAATATATCCTAATAATTTACAAACTATGAATACAATCTGCTAGTATGATATGATCAATCAAAATAGTAGAAATTGAAGGATTTAAATGGGCATAACACCACGTGAAATGTCATGTGATTTAAAATCCTAACTAGAATTTGAAGCCAAAAATCCAAACAAATAAGTTTTGGTAGAAGCTTTATGTAAAAATATTTAGAAAAGATATTTTCAAGTTCTCATCCTATTCAAACATATTATTTGGTATTTTTTGAAATATATATGAATGCATTATCTAAATGAAATAAATGACAACTTCTATCTCACAAATGAGACTAAATATACCTACCTTTGAACATTCGATCTCAATGATCAAGCAATAATGAAAAAAATACCAATTTTTTCTTTCTTGATGATAAAATATAGAGACTCTAACATGTCACAAGAAATGTTAACCAAAATAATCAAACATTCATTCGGAATCAAATAGAACAAGTTATAGAGCAATACCAGATGCATCCATTAAGAAATTAAGATGATGCTATGACATAAATCTCATAGCTTATCACCCACCAAAACTGAAAATGGTCTTCAAAAAAATTTGATACTTCAAAACTAATTCAAAAATACAAGTTTGTAGTTTTCACTGATTCTCGTCCCTTTGCACAAATGCAGAAGGTTCTATAAATACTAAAAAATAAGATAAGTCTTGAAACAAGAAAATCAACATATTTTCTGAAAGTAAATGCTCAATTCTAAAAATAAAAATATATCCTCATTCAATTGGTATCTCGATGAGAAGTAGGTAACCTTTCCACATCTTCAGAATCTTCGTAATTGGGACTGGTAAATAGATGGGGTGCATGAACTTTGATATGATTTTACCATTGTGAATATATCTGGAAAATTGCAGAGAAATTAATGGAATGAAACTAATTAATGCTTATTTGGTAGCTGGAAATCAATCCTTGGACTTTTTTCTTTCCTTTTTGATACTTGATTTCAAATTTGGAAATAAGCTTGATTTGTTCAAAAGGTAGTTGCATAAATTTATGGAGAGTTTGTTGTTTCAAAAAATTTAATTCTTTTGATTTTGTCCTGGTGCTTGGTAAAAAGATATTATGTAGGCTTCTTTAATTCTCCTGGAACAACTTCCTTTAGTGGTTTGGAACCTAATAGGTCAAATTCATCTATAAATTTTGTCCATTTTTCCTAGATTAATAAAAATTGTCCTTGTAATATTTGTATCCATGTTCTGATTCCTTTGGCCTCTCTTCCTTGCAACTCAAGGATGCAAGCATCAATATTTTATCTGTCTTTGAAACTTTTGGAATTTCATTACATTTAAATTATTTTTCCGAGTCAAGAATAGATAGAAATTTATTTTTAATAGATTTATCTACTTCTATTAATGAATCAATCCTTTAATTTAAGTATGTAATTTCTTGATAAAATCTTGAGATCTTATCCATCTTTTTATAGAAATTTGATTAATTTTCCTTAAAATTAGAAAAATTCGTAAAGCTTGTTCCCTAAAAAATCCCAAAATATGTGTTGCTTCTTGATTCTAATTAAGTTGATTCTGAAGAGATTCAATTCGCTCTTCCAAGGTCATGATCATAATCTCAGAATTACTTTCAGCTTCTTCCTTCCAAATGCAAGTTTGCTCTTCATGTAAGTTTCTTAATTCATGAATGTGTTGTTCATGTTTTTAATTTACCTCTAACAATTCTCTCTAAAAATGCTTCTGTAGATTTTCCCTTTCTACAATGAATCCTTGAATTAGAGTTGCATAATACTTTTTCCAGTTTTCTTCATTGAACAATCAACTTTTCTCCTTTTTTTTCTCTAAAACTTTGATGTTTTTCAGACTATTATTATATGAAGTCGCAAACTCATTTCAATGATATTAGTTCTAATTAACAAAGTATCCTAAAGCCTAAGAGGATTCTTGAGCTTTTACTTTCACATCTCCATGAGCCTACTAGCTAAATTCAAAAACAGTCTCCAAGGTATCATGTTTCCTTTTCTTTATTCTCCTCACAACTGATTTTGTTTTAGTATTGAAATAATAATATGTCAAGAAGAAATTGTATCTGTAACTGCCTCTAACTTAGAAACCGGTTTAAACAAAAACGATTCCTCAGGAATATTGGTAGAAATGGGTTTCACTGATGTCTGAGGTGATGTATTAGAGATAGTATCCATTTTTTGATGCGATTCCATTTTCTCCTCATTCTTCTTGGTGGTCATTTCACTATATAATTGTTTTTATTTCTCCTCATCTACCTCCATTTCTTCAGCTACTGTAGTTTTGGTTCCTTCTTTTCTATCTCTTCTGGAGAATTAATTAAAATGATTTCATGTTCAGTGGTTTTTTCCTTTTAGGTTTTCTCTAGTTGTTTCCTACTTCTCCTTTGGAATTTCCACTGTTGTGACCTCATCTTCTTTACGTGTGACAACAAAATATTCTATTTTATATATTTCAACCCTTTGTTCCTTTTTAGAAACAATAGAAGGATCTGAAGTGATTTGGTTGAAATTACACTGAAAAAATTTAGAAGTCTTTAACTATTTGTTACATCGGACAATCCCTCTCGCGGACAAGAGCAATCTCCCTAGATCCTAAATGGAAACTAGAAACAATCATGACAATTGAACTAACTCTTTTCCTATGTTGAACTTGCTTGAATTATGAGCAGTATAACTAATGTATGAGCCTCTTACATATTTCACGAAATGCCTAATTAATATCCTTTGTTGTGACTTGATGCAATTCTTCAATGCTTGATAAGACTTGAAAACAAAGACCAGAAAAGGATCAAAAGCACATATAATAATCCAAACAACTTATCCTAATGATCAAGGAAATTAGGAATTGAATTTTCCTTAATAAACATTATAAACAATTGTAAACCATTCATCATTCAAGTAAGACAAAATCAATGGGAGAAAGTGTTCATTTTTTTTAATCAGAAAATAAGAGGAGCCTTACAACCTTCGCCTTGATGAAGTGAGATCCCTCCCAAATGTCTTCAATGTCATTCTTAGATGATAAGCTTTCTAATCTCAAACCAAAAACATAAGTTTGTCTTCTCTCTATTCTGACCTCCTCAATCCCTCTACCCTCTAGTCATTTTATAGGCTAAGAGGAGGAAGTTTCAGATCCATGAGAGGAGGATGAGACTCCTTTATTGAGGGATTAGGTTACCATGAGAAAAGGGATGGAGATGCATCTTCTGAGGGTTATATTTCGAATAGTCATCACCTGGAAGCTTTCAGTTGGGAAATATTTGACCAACTATGTTTCTAGAATGCACTTTTTATTTTTACTTTCTAGAATTCACATACGCAGGTTTATAGTGGCAGATAGAGTGAAACTCTACATTGTTCTCAGAGTCAATTTCAGCGCATGCGTGAGAAACTCTAGAGAAAACAACGCAGGTGGAACTTAACAAGGTGTGACAACTATTTGACTCAAATTTCTCATGTACTTCAACATATTTTGGGTTGTTTGACTTCTGAGGGAGTTGGTTCAAACATGTTCATGGATGGTAAAAATATCCATAAACTGATCAAGTGTCATGGCAACAAATTGACATGTAACAGATTTCCCCCTAAAGTGCGAAGTTTGTAAAAACAAGTTTGAAGATTGAAGCGCTTTATCATTCCAAGGATCGAATCAGAGGCAATGGTCAAAAACTTGCAAGGAACATTCAAGGAACATAATTCAAATATATATCAAGAAATCATCTTTGAGGTAGGCATTCCCATACTCAAAATAAAGCGAAATCAATGAACAAGCATGGAAAAACTAAGATCATATAGATGGTAGACATAGCATGGACGTAGCCACCTGTCTACATAATCATGAATATAAAATTTACTCGCAATCTGGATTGATGAAATTAGATCCAGGGTCTTAATCTCCATCTCTCGATCCATAGTACGATTCTAACCATGCGGGTGAATGTCTCGAAGTCGAAAATGGAAGAAACCACTTGATTACCGGTCAATAATGTGAACCGTTAACAAGCGCGAGAGAAACCACCAATAATGATAATGGTTCTCAAGGTACTCCCAGTACAATCTATGAAGTGTGAATAAGTGATCTGAATTCAAACATTCATAGAATCGATAGAAGGCCAATGACGAGAACCTATCGTCGAAAGCGAGAAACCTACCATTAAGGCATGCATGATTCAAGAAACTAAAGGTTTCTAAATCAACTTCCTAGATAATTAGTTGAATTCGATAGGAAGAGATCCATTGTAGGAAAGCCTATGACACGAAACATGATATCAAGTTTTGAAAATAATTTGCAAATACTGACTCAAGGATGGCTGATGCAAATGAAGGCATATAATTTTGCAAAGAGTTTTGAATTGAGGTTGAACTTCTCTTGAAAACATATGTAGGTTTTAACCCCGTACAGAAATTACCCGCATAGGAATTCTAAAATACAAAATAAACAAAGGCAAAAGCATAACACATAAAACAAATATACACAGAGATTTTCCCCTGGATCCCAAAACCGGGACTACCAAATTGATTTTTCATTATGTTCCTTTCAATGTTACAATACATATATATGCATGCCAAAGCATACAATACCATGGACCGAAAACCATCGCGCCTAAAACATGTGTGAAATCCATGCACAAACCATAGATAAGTTCGCCCACCTAATATAGGGTTCAAAAAAAAAAATTACCAGGGTGTTGCCCTCGACCCCATAGATGGGGGCTACCACCCCCCTCAAACCCCCATACAAGGGGGGCTTCTTCCCCCCCACTACACATCGGTGCAATGAAGGGGGGGCTCTGCCTACCCCCCCCCCCTCTCTAATCCCCCAATTTAACTACTAGGGCTAGTCGTAGAAAGAATATAACACAACCTAAGAACATAACGACATGACAATGACTTAGCAACATTTTACTTAACCATAATACCCAAAACCATGAAGACTTTCAATGGGGTTTGATTAATTATAAGGAAAATGGATTTCCCAACCCAGACATCTATGTGACAGAGTGTCGTGTTCAAGAGTGACATGCTACCTTTTAAAACTGAAAATGTAAAATGGAAACCTTCCCCAATTTCCCCCCACCATTACTGGAAAGTACCTCTTTATTTTTTACAAGCTTGAGGAGCATAACATCTGCTTGGACTGTAAGCACATCCTTCGGATGATTCCATTAAAGTATTTTTAATGAACACTAAGAAGGAGTGGTTTGGTCTTGTCATGCTTTAACAACTCCTATACAGTTTAAGTTTTACGAGTCCAATAAAGGGGTAACACGATGTCATTTTCTTTTAAGAGTTTTGAAAAAGACACAAAAGGAAACCTCTTATTTTCTTATTAATACAAATTAACACTTTCTTCCATTGATTTTGTCTTAAGTGAATGACGAATGGTTTACAATTGTTTATAATGTTTATTAATGAAAATTCAATCCCTAATTTCCTTGAGCATTAGGCTAAGTTGTTTGGATTATTATATCACATGTGCTTTTGATCCTTTTCTGGTCTATGTTTGCAGGTTTTTATCAAGCATTGAAGAACTACATCAAGTCACAACAAGGGATCTTCATCAGGAATTTCGTGAAATAGGTAAGAGGCTCATCCATTAGCTATACTGCTTATAATTCGAACAAGTTCAACTTAGGGAAAGAGTCACTTCAATTGTCATGATTGTTTCTATTTTCCATTTAGGATCTATGGAGATCTCTCTTATCTGCAAGAGGGATTGTCTGGGGTAACAAACTAGCGACTCCGCTGGGGACAAGCTTTCTAATCTCAAACCAAAAGCATAAGTTTGTCTTCTCTATATTCATACCTCCTCAATCCCTCTACCCTCTAGTCATTTTATAGGCTAAGAGGAGGAAGTTTAAGATCCATGAGAGGAGGATGAGACTCCTTTATTAAGCGATTAGGTTACCATGAGAATAGGGATGGAGGTGCATCTTCTGAGGGTTATAGTTCGAATAGTCATCACCCGAAATCTTTTAGTTGGGAAATATTTGACCAACTATGTTTCTATAATGTACTTTTTATTTTTACTTTCTAGAATTCACTTGTGCAATAATGGCAGACAGAGCGTAGCTCTGCGCTATTCTCACAGTCAATTTCAGCACATGCGTGAGAAACTCTAGAGAAAATGATGCAGGTGGAACTTAACAAGGTGTGACAGTTATTCAACTCAAATTTATCACGTACTTCAACATATTTTGGGTTGTTTGACTTCTAAGGGAGTTGGTTCAAACATGTTCAATGATGGTATAAGTATCCATAAAATGATCAATTGACATGTAAAATTGTTCGAATGAAATGTTGAGATGGAGACAATTTTCTTTTAGGAAAATTTCCAACAAATTTTCCCTAAACTTTTGCAACTGGTCTCTTATTTCACTATTTAAGAGTTTTCCTCTTTCAACAGCCTGTTGAATGTCATCAATATCTATAAAAATCTCATCAAAAGGGGGTTCTTGATCAGTAAAAAGTTTCATATAGTTGGTTGCTAATAATTCCACTAGGATCATAGTCATAATGAGAAAAATAAAATAACCAAACTTCTTGAAGCTCTTTGTCTTCTTTGAATCCGTGCCCTCTGTTTTGGATACTTATGTAACCAAACTTAATAGGAAAACTAGGCCAAATTTTCTTTTGCAGTCTACTCAACTTTTTGGCTTGGCCATTTAAAAAGGCTTGATTAGCAACTTCTCTTAGAGAAAGCCTTTCCGGGATATATGGGGGAAGAAGGTGGGGACCAACCTCACTTCCAAAAACTTTGACATAATAAAATAACTCCTCCACAAACCAATGACCAATTGACTCTAGGCCTTCTCTCAAAATTTGACTAATTATGGGAGGTATTTTTCCAAACAGGATTTCATGGAAAGGAATCAAAACATAATGGAAGATATCATAAAAATGGTATTTAAAATTAGACTCCCATAGGATAGGAGCATAATTTTGGATGGGTAGTTTTTGATCAGACGGGTAGTTCCATTTCATGAGTGTGAATGGAACTAAGGCAATGATAATATATATCAAATAGGGGGACATGTAGAAAATATGTTTGTAGCTAGGGGGAGATGATAATGACAGCTTTAATGAATTTTTGATATTCTATGACAAGATATCAGCCAAATTTAGACGTTTATGCTCATTTAAAATTCTATGGATTATTGAAATCCATCTGATTTTAAAATGCTCAGGATCTTGTTCCCCATATAATCTGGTTATCATTTTGATAAGAAATCTTATGGGTTTCTAAAAAATATTTATGGGATACTCCTTATTTTCTCTGAGCCTAAAACCTTGATTTTTCTTCCCTTAACCAATCTTCAATCACTCTGCCATAACTCTCTCCACATTTATTGAACACATTGCTTCGAAAGTTCTTAAGGAAATTGACATTAAGGTAGATTTATGGGGGACTTAGTCTATAGATAGTCATTAGGACTTCATCTTTCCATGAGGCTATGACAATTTGGTGATGGTCTGATATTGTTTGGGATGAAATATCAACATGAGAGAAAATCCATGAAACCATGTAATAATAAGGAAAAATTATGGCCCTATTTGGAAATTTGTGTAAATTTGTTGCTCTAATTGCTTCAAATTGATTGTTCTTTGTTTGAGAAGATCTTGTTTTGTTTAACCATTCTATTTCTTGAAAGAAATGAAAAATTTCCTCCCAACTCATCGTACCTCTTTTTTTGTGTTTTGTAAGTTGATTATGAGATGAGGAACGGGTTGAAGTTGACTTCCTCTAGTAGAAGATTCTCCATTTCTTTAAGTTTCTCCCTTATTTTCCCTATTTGTTGCCTTGCTGTTGGAGATTTAACTTTTTCCCCATTTTATGACCTATGAACAAAAACAAAGCAAATATAAGCTTTTCTTATTTAGAATTTGAAAATTGTATTTAGGAATTTGTATAATATCATCCTGCTTACATGGAATTTCTGAAAATGGTATCGTATTTCCTTAATTCAATATTTCTCTGAACCAAACTTACGAGAACAAATGCAGGAAAAATACTCTAAAACTTAAGAATTTTAATTAAAAATACGAGAAAAACATGAATTAACGTGTTCATTAATTTCGCTTAGAGAAATCCAATTGTTTCCTTTTTGTGAATTGAGAAAGGAGCAATGAAATTAAATTATGATTTAACAGAAAAAATAAATTAAACGTGAAATGAAAGAATTTTTAAAATTTTATTGTAAAAAGCGATTTGCACGCAAATCAAGAAAAATTAGTAATTTATTCGAATAGTCGAACAGTCGAGCATTTGGATAGTTTTTTCGTTTATTGTTGATTTATTTCATCCCGACCCTGACTACACCACAATCGGGTTTTCTCTTGAAGTCGAGTAGTTGGGTAGTCGGGAATGATATTTACAAAGATAATTTGTAGTCAGCCTGAACTACTTGTCAGGTGGTCAGATGGTCTGGAAGTTGGGTGGTCGGGTGTTTATATTTTTATTTACAAAGACCTTTATAAATCTGACCTCCGACCTAAAACTTCAATTTTTGGGGGGTTTTAATGAAAAACAAAAAATTTGTGTAGAGCCTTTTGTTTTTATGTATTATTCATTTCTCTCATGTACAAAAAAAATAGGGTTGTAGTAAACCTAACTGTAGAGAGAAAGGGAGAAAGAGGAAGGAAGAGAGAGAGGACTTGAGAGAGAGAGAAGGGGAGAGAGAGATGGAGTTGGAGTGGGAGAGAAAGGGAGGGAAGAAGAAAGACATTGAGAGAGAAAGGTGGAACAAGATATAGGTGTGTTGAGATTTGTAGCTTGGGAGGTACTCCAAACCCTAGGCTTGAGGTTTGTGGAGGAGTTGGCACACAAGTCTTTTGTGGGCTTGGAACGCAAACTTGGGGGTTTTTACCCATCGATGTTGGGGCCAAAACCATGGATATATTTTGACATGTGATGGATGGAGATGATATGGGATGCCAAGATGAACCAGACAAAAAAAAATCGTCGAAATCTAAGTTATAGAAGTTGAGATATGAATTTTTGAATGTCATGTGTGGGCTTGTCTATGAAGGAGTCAAGTTAGCCTAGTTGTTAGAGGCCTAATGATGGTTGTATAAGACAACCAAGGAAATGCATTAGAGCCCTTGAGAACACTATAAATTAAGGTCATGTGAGAGGCCTTTCTAAAGTGTCCAATGTGCAATCCACATCAAAGAAGAACTCCGAAATGGGGCAGCAATGGAGGCAGCTAGGACGCAAGTGTTGGAGCATGAGTTTTGAGGCAGGACACTAATGTTGAAGGTGTGGATTTCTGAGCAGCAGAGCCACAAATATAAGGCACCTTGCATGGAGACAAGGAGGATGGTTTTAGGGTTGTTCATCTCTTGAATAAGTGGGATGTTCCTTGCAGGTCGAGCCGCAGTCAAAAGGTATGTTTTGTGCATGCTTTATGTGTAGGTTATTTCTATTCACAAGGCCGGAGTGAGGTGTTGCTACAGTTGTGTTTGGGGTGGAATTTGAGAGGGTTTGAGAGGCCTAGAGGAGCCTCCTAACCCAGGTGGATCTATCTCATGGGATGATGTAGTTGAACATAATCATTCTCCATGTGTTAGGGTTGTTTCAAGAGTACTGGTGTGGGCATATTTGTAGTGTTTGATATGATTGTTGCTGAGTGTCTTGTGGAGATGCCCAAGGCTTACAACACCTTGGATGCCTAGGAAACAACAACAAAAGGAAGCAACCATATTAGATAAGGATACACAGTGTTTTATGGAAGTGGTTTAGGGTTGGTGTGTGCCCTAACTAGTCTAGTGTATCCATAGAAATTGAGGTCAAGAAGGAAACAATAGGGAGTTGCATATGTCACCTTGTTGATGGATGGATGCTAATGGATGAGGGTCATAGGAGAGGACATGTTAAGAAGTATGTTGGCGGCCAAGGGGAGGGGTTCCTAGGTGTGAGGATTCCTTAGGGTGAGGTAGATGATACAAAAAGGATTGGTCACTCGTGGTCTGTTGGAGGGTAGCATGAGAGTGGACCAAGTGTGGAAAATAGATTGGGAATTTATGGTCTATTGGAGGACAAAGTGATAGTGCCTAACTTGGAGCTTGGTGTGCACCATCTTCATGGACTTAGGTTGTTGCTAGAGTAGCAGCATATGAGTTGAAGGGCATGATCAACCAAGATCAGTTTGAGTAGCCCTAGATGTATCTGTGGAGAAGGACATCTAGAGCAGAAGATGGGAATTCCTCATAACTCGTGTTCATTGTGGGATATGGACACATTGTAATGATAGGTGGCATCCTTTCATTCCCTATGTTAGTCTTCATTGGAGCGGTACAAGAGGACTATAGTGAAATGAAGTCCCTGAGTAGATGAGGAGAAGCAATGGGCAGACTGAGAGTTGCTCACAAACAAAGTGAACAACTCGACTGGAACTCAATGTGTTGTGCCCTTGATGGACTAAGGCACAAATAATGAGTAGATTGGACAAATGAGATTCAATGGCCAAAGACTTGGAGCATTGATAGCAGCAAATGTTGCAAATCAGGAGCCAACGGACTAGGTGGCTATAGGGTACGACCGATAGGAGTTGAGAGAGCATGTGATAGCCAGATGGTCAGAGTATCACGTTGAGGGTAGATTGGTCATTAATGGATTAACACCAAGCCCTAGTTTTGTATTTTTTACTAGTGGATATTTGATGGCCATTATCCATGGTACGAGAGCCCTAGACTGTTGTATTATTCAGGTTGATTAATTTAACAAAGTTGGGTTATTTATACAAAATTGTGTAAAAAGTTGTGTATATTTTGTACACTAGTAGATTTATTGTTGTTTATATTCCACTATCCAAAGTCGCTACATTGTGATTCTTGGTTTGGTAGCATTAGAGATTTAATATTATATCCTAGACAATAGGATTGTGGAAAACCAACATGGTATCAGAGCTTATCTGAGCTAATTTGAGGAACATTGAATCAGAATGTGCACAATGAAGAAACTCAGAGGGAATTGTGAGTGTCTAGATCATGAAATAAAGGGTTCATCTAAAGACATGGAGATGTGGTCTCAATAGGCTACATGGTGAGATGGGTTGGGAGTTTTGGTGGATCAGTGGTGAACCTAGTGCACTTCAGTATATTGTGTGGTAGTTTGTAGATCATGAAATTCCTATGTCTTGTCATGGATGGTTGGGACAACTCAAGGACTTCTTTGGCATGGGTGAGATCAACATGATTGAGATTGCTTCATGTGATAGAATACATATTGGTAGACTAGAGTCTTCATCAAATCGTGATGTTGCATATCCAAGGTTGGAGGGATTTTCACGAGTTTTATTTGATCTAGGAGGATGAGTGCTTGCAGGACTGAGGCAGTGGATATTGTGTAGGATCAGAGGGATTCTAGCTTTAGATGGAGAAACTTTATGAAGAATTGGGACCTTCAGGTTCAGATGTGATGAGGCAGAGGCACTACCGAGATTGCAATGTTCATTCTATAGAGTATGGTGCAGTGATGGATGCCAGATGGGCTAGTGTCATTGGAGATGTTGATGGAGACTTCCTAGTGTTAGAAGTACCTCCCTCGCTAAGAGGGAGTGTTGATATTTTTATCTTGGGAGGTACTCCAAACCCTAGGCTTAAGGGTTGTGGAGGAGTCAGCACACAAATGTCTTTTGTGAGCTTGGAACCCAAGCTTGGAGTTTTGTACCCATCAAAGTGTTGAAAAGTGTGCAACAATAAATGCTTGTTGAGAATGCAACAAGATGATGGAGCTTAGTGGAAAGGATTTGCCTTCACTAAGTGGTCCCACAGGCAAGTTTTGGCGCAAAGTCTATTTTTAGACTATGTCTATTTTTAGACATATGGATCATGGTCTATGAGCTGAAGAATGTTGTTTATGGATGATTGGTCATGTTGGGAAAAAATAGATGGACTTCTATTTTCTGGTTCACAGCAAGAGTGATAAAAGTCTATTTTTAGATGCCAGGCTAAAAATAGAAAAGTCTAATATTATTGTCTCATAATAATATTTAGACTATAAACTTTACCTTATCCTCTTGGAGCACTTCAGTTTGAGCTACAGATGTGGCACATGTAGCTGTCAGAAGGAAATACGCTTTCTTTATGAGTCAATTGAGCTATTGCATGCGAGATATCAGTTAGAACTCATGTGGTTGAGTTCTATGGAGTTGGATGAGCAGTTAATGGAGTTGTGTTCAGAGTGACTTAGTTGAACTAGTTGTATTTAGTCTAACTGGCCAATAGACTAAGTGATGAGTTGTGTGAATTAGTTATTAATTAATTCACTAATTATTAACTCATAATGCAACTGAAGAATACATCAGTTAACTCGGTGCATGTACAGTTCAGTGGAGACAAGTGTTAGAGGTTGAGATTGCTATCAGTTGTGACTATAGTTGTGCATGAGACTTTGCACAATCAAAGGATTTAGTATGCCCATGAGAATTGCATATGCCCAGTGATATAGCCTGTGCTCATGTGATTTCCAGTGTGAGTGATTCTCCAAGGTAAATATAACTTGGAACGAGTTTGGATTCAATTCATTCTCTTGCAGGATTGTGCAGTGGAGGCAAGCAAGAAGCAGAGGAGATTTGGAGATCAGATCTGAGCTGTATTGTGTGTAACAGGTGGAGATAGTGTTGGATACTTGTGAGGAGTATTGTACTATGTAATGCTACATGTTCTCAATCATTAATATACAGATGGTGTGGGGTTTTCAGCTGTAAGCTTTCCCCGGGTTACATACTGTGTTAATGTGTGCATGCTATTGATGTTTCATTGTTTTTGATGCTACTAAAGTGATGATCAACATAGAGGAGGTTATGTATTATGCATGTATTCCGCAATAGTGTATAATCGGGATAATATCTGTGAATATGTGTCATATTATTCAAAAATTTTACATGGTATCAGAGCGAGCTGATTTGTAGAAGAAGTTCTACATGATATCCGTGTTGTATTGATCATCAGATCTATTATTCAGAAAGTGTTTACATTTTATTTCTTCAGGCAGAGTCTGTGATCGGGCCAAGTAGCGTCTGGATTCATCCTTCTTTTGGAAGGTGAGATATCCGGTGAATGCCCATACAGTCGATCTCTATACGAGAAATACTTTGTTCTCACGAATTTTAGATTAGAAGCAGTTGAGTTTTTTGAGCTGGTGGAATTCGAATTTGCAACAGTGTTTTCTTGGTGTCAAAGTTGAAATGTCTTTCAACGGATTGCGATTGGAGTATGCCCTTGAGGGCAGCCCGAACTATATTTCATGGAAGGACAGGATGGAGGTGGTTTTAGATGATAATGGGTTGAAGGAGTTCATAGATGCGGATGTCCCAAAATCTACTGATGCTGCTCAAGTCGGGGATTGGAAAAAGAAGACAGCAAAGTGTCGAAGGATTCTGTTGGAGGGCGTGAGGGATCACATTGTGTCCAGCCTCCATGGAAAGGCTTCTCCATATTTGATGTGGAAAACATTGACAGAATTATTCCAAAGCAAGAGCGACCAGAGGAAGTTGGCGCTCAAGGATAAACTCAGAAACATTAGGTGTGAGAATGGAGACAATATGCCCCAGTATCTCACGAAGTTCACCCAATGTCGAGATGAGCTAGGAGTGTGGGGGTAACTGTCGATGATGAGGACTTGGTGAGATTGGCTCTCCTTGGTCTTCCGAAGAGTTGGCATTCCTATCAGGACTCTGTCAATGGTCGAGAGAAATTGCCAGGATGGGAGAGACTTTGGTCGGATCTTGTGCAAGAGGAGATTAGACGGCGCACCAGAGACAGTTATTCATCTATGCATGATGAGGAGAATTGTGCCTTAGCGAGTAAGGCGAAGAAGGGGAAGGGGAAGGTTTCTCTTTCCAAATCTATTTCTTCCAATGATGGGAAGAAGGTTGACAAGTCGAAGGTGAGATGCTTTCGTTGTCATGAGTTGGGCCATTATGCTACTAATTGCCAAAAGAAGAAGTCCAAGAAGGGATCCGAGGAAGGGTCTGAAGGTGAGGCACTTGCTTCACAATTTGAGTTGGATTTCACACTCTTCGCATGCATGGTTTCATCCATGATGGGAAGTGGTTGGTTTCTTGACAGTGGAGCTTCTTTCCACATGACCGGTGACAAAATTTTGTTCAGTACTTTGGAGGAGAAAGATCTCCAGATACTCATAGGGATGGGTAATGATGAGAAGTATAGTGTCTCAGGTGTAGGCACGGTTATTTTTCAGAGGGATCATGGAGCTCACCTTACCTTGACCGATGTCAAGTATGTACCAGGACTGAAGAGAAACTTGGTGTCGATCGCAGTGCTCGAAGATAGAGGCTATGATGTAGTCTTCAATAAGGGAAAGGTTTTCCTTAGACACATCATCACTAGACAGGTGAAGTAGATTGGTTCACGGATCAAGAACCTGTATGCTCTTGAGGTTCAAGATGCATGCAAAGCCTTGAGCAGCGACGCAACTGATGGAGACTTGGTGGTTGAGAGGGAGCATATATTACCGCTCAACATGCAGAGCCAGAAGAAGTCTCAGACGATTGTGGAGGAGCCACGATTGGTGCAGCAGCTTCAGGAGGTTGTGGAGCAACCACAACAAGGGAAGCTGAGAGGAGATCGAGTAGAGACATCTACTCATGCAAATACCTCCAGTAGGGGGAAACTTCAAGCCAGGTGGGCTGAGGGATCACATGTAGCCATACCTCCAGGTAGGAGGTGGGGTGATGTGGATTGATCGTCCCAAGGAGGAGGGGCAGGATCCTTGAGGTACCCAACCTCTTGGATGAGACCTTGCTACGGGAGCCCCAATGTGGAGTAGAAGGAACTGACTGATTGGGTAGAGACAGATGCGGATGGAGCGGCAGAGAGAGCAACAGTGTAGGGAATCCCAAGACAGCACATAACATGCAGGCTACAACAATGCGAGAGGCATAAGTGTTTTGCACAGTGCTAGGTGGCACAGAGAGGTGTGCAATGGTGCGATATGCATGGAGATGTTGCAGTAGCGCAGATGTCAGAGAGGGAGCACTTGTCAGCAACAGGTAGAGCTTCAACATGAGAGTATGTTCCTAGCCCAACATAGTGGTCAGTTGGGAGTGTTTTTGTTCTAAGTGTTGTTGGAGCAAAGTGGACCAGGCAGATGTGTTGCATGCAGAACATTCCAGAGTTATAGGATCAGGTTTGAGAGGAAGCCTTTCTTGTTGAGAGGGAGTGTTGAAAAGTGTGCAACAAGAAATGCTTGTTGAGAATGCAACAAGATGATGGAGCTTAGTGGAACGGAGTCGCCTTCACTAAGTGGTCCCGCAAACAAGTTTTGGCACAAAGTCTATTTTTAGACATATGGATCATGGTCTATGAGCTGCATAATGTTGTTTATGGATGATTGGTCATGTTGGGAAAAAATAGATGGACTTCTATTTTCTGGTTCACAGCAGGAGTGATCAAAGTCTATTTTTAGACGCCAGGATAAAAATAGAAAAGTCTAATATTATTGTATCATAATAATATTTAGACTATAAACTTTATCTTATCCTCTTGGAGCACTTCAGTTTGAGCTACAGATGTGGCACATGCAACTGTCAGAAGGAAATACACTTTCTTTATGAATCAGTTGAGCTATTGCATGCAAGACATCAGTTAGAACTCATGTGGTTGAGTTCTGTGGAGTTGGATGAGCAGTTAATGGAGTTCTATTCAGTTTGACTTAGTTGAACTAGTTGTATTTAGTCTAACTCGCCAATAGACTAAGAGATGAGTTGTGTGAATTAGTTATTAATTAATTCACTAATTATTAACTCATAATGCAAATGAAGAATACATCATTTAACTCAGTGCATGTACAGTTCAGTGGAGACAAGTGTTAGAGGTTGAGATTGCTATCAGTTGTGACTATAGTTGTGCATGAGACTTTGCACAATCAAAGGATTGAGTATGCCCATGAGAATTGCATATGCCCAGTGATATAGCCTGTGCTCACGTGATTTCTAGTGTGAGTGATTCTCCAAGGTAAATATAACTTGGAACGAGTTTGGATTCAATTCATTCTCTTGCAAGATTGTGCAGTGGAGGCAAGCAAGCAGCGGAGGAGATTTGGAGATCAGATCTGAGCTGTATTGTGTGTAACAAGTGGAGATAGTGTTGGATACTTATGGGGAGTATTGTACTATGTAATGTTACATGTTCTCAATCATTAATATACAGATAGTGTGGGGTTTTCAGCTGTAAGCTTTCCCCAGGTTACATACTGTGTTAATGTGTGCATGTTATTGATGTTTCATTGTTTTTGATGCTGCTAAATTGATGATCAACGCAGAGGAGTTATGTATTATGCATGTATTCCGCAATAGTGTATAATCGGGATAATCTCTGTGAATATGTGTCATATTATTCAAAATTTCTACACAAAGTTGGGGCCAAAACCATGGATATATTTCTACATGTGATGGATGGACATGATAGAGGACACCAAGACTAACTAGATGCAAAAAAAATCATCGAAATTCGAGTTGCAGAAGTTGAGATATGAATTTTTGAATGTCGTGTGTGGGCTTGCCTTTGAAGGAGTCAAGTCGGCCTAGTTGTTAGAGACCTAATGACAGTTGTATAAGCACACAAAGGGTATACGTTGGATCCCTTGAGAACATTATAAATTAAGATCATGTGAGAGACTTTTCTAACACATCCAATGTGAAATCCACATCAAAGAAGAGATTTGAAATAGGGCAGCAAAGGAAGCAGCTAGGATGCAAGTGTTGGATCATAAGTTTTGAGGGAGGACGCTTTTGTTGAAGGTGCATATTTCTAAGAATAAAATCCGCATCTTTGAGACACCTTGCATAGAGGAAAGGAGGATGGTTTTAGGGTTGTTTCCTTGCAGGTCCAGTCGTAGTCAAAACGTATGTTTTGTGCATGTTTTATGTGTAAGTTATTTTTGTTCATGAGGCCACAGTGAGGTGTTGCTACAGTTTTGTGTGGGGAAGCATTTGAGAGGGGCTAAGAAACCTAGAGGAGCCTCTTAACCCAACTACAACTATCTCAAGGGACAATGTAGTTGGACAGAGCCTTTCTCCATGTGTTAGGGTTGTTTCATGAGTATTGGTGTGGGCATATTTGTGGTGTTTGATTTAATTGTTGTTGAGTGTCTTGTGGAGATTCCCAAGGCATACAAAAACACCTTGGATGCATAGGAAATAACAACAAAATGAAGCAGCTAGATTGGAGGAGGATACATATTTTTTTATGGTAGTGGTTTAGAGTTGGTGTGTACCCTAACTAGTCTAGTGTATGCATAGAAATCGAGGTCAAGAAGGTAGTAATAGGGAGTTACAGATGTCACCTTGTTGATGGATGGATTCCAATGGATGAGGGTCCTAGGAGATAACATTTTGAGAAGCATGTTGGCAACTAGGAGGAGGGTTTCCTAGGTGTTAGGATGCCCTATCTAGAGGTAGACGTTATAGCAATGATTTGTCACTTGTGGTCTATTAGAGGGCAGCGTGAGAGTGGACCAAGTGTGGACAGTAGATTGGGAATTTATGGTCTACTAAAGGACAGCATGATAGTGCCCAAGTTCGATCTCGATGTGCACCATCCTCATGGACTTAGGTGGTTGCTAGAGTGGAAATATATGAGCTCAAGGGTCTAATCAACCAGGAGTAGTTTGAGTAGACCTAAACTTGTGTGTGGAGAAGGACATCTAAAAAAGAATATGATCAGTTCTCCTAACCCGTTTTCATTGTGAGAGATGGAAATCTTACAATGATAGGTGGCAACCCTTCATGCCCTGTGTTAATCTTCATTGGAGCAACACAAGAAGACTATAGTGAGTTGAATTCCCTGAGTAGTTGAGGAGAAGTAGTGGGCAGATTGAGAGTTGTGAACAACTCGACTAGAGTCTCGATGTGTTGTGCCCTTGATGGAATAAGGCACAACTAGTGAGCAAATTGGACAATCGAGATTTAGTGGCCATATGAAATTGGAGAATTGATAGAAGTAGATGTTGAAGATCAGGAGCTGACAAGCCGGACAAGTATAGGGTACGACCAAGAGGAGTTGAGAGTGTAGAAATTTTGAATAATATAACACTTATTCACAAAGATTATCCTGATTATACACTATTTGCAGAATGCATGCATAATACATAACCTCCTCTACGTTGATCATCAATTTTGCGGAATCAAAACACAATCGCATGCGCACAATGAAACATCAATCACACATATCAACACAGTATGTAATGGGGAAAGCATACAGTTGAAAACCCCGAACTATCTGTATATTATAATGATAGAGAACATGTAACAATACATAGTACAATACTCCTCACAAGTACTCAGTACTATCTCCACCTGTTACACACAAACTAGCTCAGATCTGAATCAAGTCACGGGTTCAAATCTCCTCCACTGTTTGCCTACCTCTACTGTGCAATCCAACTTGAGAATAGATCTGATCCAAGCTCGTTTTCCCTTTGCTTGTACTGCGCAATCCTCATTGGCAATCTCAATCAATGATTGTGCAAATCTCATGCACGGCTATAGTCACAACTGATAGTAGTCTCACCCTCTAACACTTGTCTCCACTGAACTGTCCATGCACTGAGTTAACTGATGTATTCTTTAGTTGATTTATGAGCTAATAATTACTGAATTAATTTAATAATTAATTCACATCACTCATCACTAGTGTATTTGTCAGTTAGACTAAATACAACTAGTTCAACTAAGTCAAACTGAACACAACTCCATCAACTCCTCAATCAACTCCACCAAACTCAATCACTTGAGTTCTAACTGAAGTCCATCATGCAATAGCTCAACTAACCCATAAGAAAAGTGTATTTACTTCTGGCAGTTGCATGTGCCACGTCTGTAGCTCGAACTGAAGTGCTGCAAGAGGAAAAGATAATGTTTATAGTCCAAATATTATTAAGAGCTAATAATATTCGACTGTTCTATTTTTAGACTGGCAGTCTAAAAATAGACTCCGCCCATATGTCTAAAAATAGAAGTCCATATATTTTCACCACCATGACCAATCATCCATAAATAGCATCCTACAACTCATAGACCAAGATCCATAAGTCTAAAAATAGACATAGTCTAAAAATATACTTTGCGCCAAAAATAGCCTACGGGCCCACTTAGTGAAGGCGACTTCTTTTCACTAAGCTCCATCATCTTGTTGCATTTTCAACACTCCCTCTCAACAAGATATGGATTATCTGCAACCCCTATCCTGCAACTCTGGAATGTTCTGCATGCAACACATTTGCCCGGTCCACTTGCTCCAACAACACTTGGAACAAAAACACACTCCCAACTGACCACTCTATTGGGCTAGGAACATACTCTGATGCTGAAGCTCTACCTGCTACTGCCAAGTGCTCCCTCTCTAACATATGCGCTACTGCAACATCTCCATGCATCTCGCACCATTGCACACCTCTCTGTGCCACCTAGCACTATTCAAAACACTTGTGCCTCTCGCATTACTGCAGCTTGCTAGCTATGCGTTGTCCTGGGATTCCCTACATTGTCACTCTCTCTGCTGCTCCATCTGCATTTGTCTATACCCAATCAATCAGTTCCTGCTACTCCACATCGGGGCTCCCGAAGCAAGGTCTCATCCAAGAGGTTGGGTACCTCAAGGATCCTGCCCCTCCTCCTTGGGACGATCACTCTATATCACCCCACCTCCTACCTAGAGGTATGGCTGCATGTGATCCCTCAGCCCACCTGGCTCGAAGTTTCCCCCTACTGGAGGTCTCTGTATGAGTAGATGTCTCTACTCGATCTCCTCTCAGCTTCCCTTGTTGTGGCTGCTCCACAACCTCCTGAAGCTGCTGCACCAATCGTGGCTCCTCCACAATCGTCTGAGACTTCTTCTGGCTCTACATGTTGAGAGGTAATATACGCTCCCTCTCAACCACCAAGTCTCCATCAGTTGCATCGTTGCTCAAGGCTTTGCATGCATCTTGAACCTCAAGAGCATACAGGTTCTTGACCTATGAACCAATCTGCTTCACCTGTCTAGTGATGATGTGTCCAAGGAAAACCTTTCCCTTACTGAAGACTACATCATAGCCTCTGTCTTCCAGCATTGCGATCGACACCAAGTTTCTCTTCAGTCCTGGTACATATTTGACATCAATCAAGGTAAGGTGAGCTCCATGCTCGCTCTATAAAATAACCGTGCCTACACTTGAGACACTATACTTCTCATCATTACCCATCGCCATGAGTATCTGGAGATCTTTCTCCTCCAAAGTACTGAACAAACTCTTGTCACTGGTCATGTGGAAATAAGCTCCACTGTCAAGAAACCAACCACTTCCCACCATGGATGAAACCATGCATGCAAAGAGTGTGAAATCCAACTCAAACTGTGAAGCAAGTGCCTCACCTTCAGATCCTTCCTCGGATCCCTTCTTCGATTTTCTCCGTGGGAAATTTGCAGCATAATGGCCCACCTCATGACAACGAAAGCATCGCACTTTCGATTTGTCAACCTTCTTCCCATCATTGGAAGACCTAGATTCGGAAAGAGAAACCTTCTCCTTCCCCTTCTTTTCTTTGGAAGCCAAAGCGCAATTTTCTTCATCAGATTCCTTTGATGAAGATCCGTCCCTGGTATTCCCCCTGATCTCCTCTTGCACAAGATCAAACTAAAGTCTCTCCCATCCTGGCAATTTCTCCCGACCATTGACAGAGTCCTGATAGGAATGCCAACTCTTCGGAAGACCAAGGAGAGCCAAGCTCACCAAGTCCTCATCATCGACAGTCACCCCCACACTTCCCAGCTCATCCCGGCATTGGGTGAACTTCGTGAGATACTTGGGCATACTATCTCCATTCTCACACTTAATGTTTCTGAGTTTATCCTTGAGCGCCAACTTCCTCTGGTCGCTCTTGCTTTGGAATAAATCTGTCAACGCTTTCCACATCAAGTATGGAGAATCCTTTCCATGCAGGCTGGATACAATGTGATCCTTCACGCCCTCCAACAGAATCCTTCGACACTTTGCTATCTTCTTTTGCCAAGCCTCAACGTGAGCAGCATCAGTAGGCTTTGGGACCTCAACATCTATGAACTCCTTCAACCCATTGTCATCTAACACCGCCTCCATCCTGTCTTTCCATGCAATATAATTCGAGATGCCTTCAAGGGCATACTCCAATCGCAATCCGTTGAAAGACATTTCAACTTCGACACCAAGAAAACACTGCTGCAAATTCGAATTCCACCAGCTCAAAACTCAACCACTTCTGATCTAAAATTCGTGAGAACAAAGTATTTCTCGTACAGAGATTGACTGTATGGCCTTTTACTGGATATCTCACCTTCCAAAAGAAGGATGAATCCAGAGGCTACCTGGCCCAATTACAGACTCTTCCTGAAGAAATAAAATGTAAACACTTTCTGAATAATAGATCTGATGATCAACTTCGCTCTGATACCATGTAGAAATTTTGAATAATATAACACTTATTCACAGAGATTATCCCGATTATTAACTATTTGCGAAATGCATGCATAATACATAACCTCCTCTATGTTGATCATTAATTTTGCGGAGTCAAAACACAATCGCATGCGCACATTAAAACATCAATCACACATATCAACACAGTATGTAATGAGGAAAGAATACAGCTGAAAACCCCAAACTATCTGTATATTATAATGATAGAGAACATGTAACAATACATAGTACAGTACTCCTCACAAGTACTTAGTACTATCTCCACCTGTTACACACAAACTAGCTCAGATCTGAATCAAGTCAGAGGTTCAAATCTCCTCCACAGTTTGCCTGCCTCTACTGCAATCCAAGTTGCGAATAGATCTGATCCAAGCTCGTTTTCCCTTTGCGTGTACTACGCAATCCTCATTGGCAATCTCAATAAATGATTGTGCAAATCTCATGCACAGCTATAGTCACAACTGATAGTAGTCTCACCCTCTAACATTTATCTCCACTGAACTGTCCATGCACTGAGTTAACTGATGTATTCTTTAGTTGATTTATGAGTCAATAATTAGTGATTTAATTTAATAATTAATTCACATCACTCATCACTAGTGTATTTGTCAGTTAGACTAAATACAACTAGTTCAACTAAGTCAAACTGAACACAACTCCATCAACTCCTCAATCAACTCCACCAAACTCAATCACTTGAGTTCTAACTGAAGTCCATCATGCAATAGCTCAACTAACCCATAAGAAAAGTGTATTTCCTTCTGGCAGTTGCATGTGCCACATCCATAGCTCAAACTGAAGTGTTGTAAGAGTATAAGATAATGTTTATAATCCAAATATTATTATGAGCTAATAATATTCGACTGTTCTATTTTTAGACTGGCAGTCTAAAAATAGACTCCGCCCATATGTCTAAAAATAGAAGTCCATCTATTTTCACCAACATGACCAATCATCCATAAATAGCATCCTGCAACTCATAGACCATGATCCATATGTCTAAAAATAGACATAGTCTAAAAATAGACTTTGCGCCAAAAATAGCCTGCGGGCCCACTTAGTGAAGGCGACTTCTTTTCACTAAGCTCCATCATCTTGTTGCATTTTCAACAGAGAGAGCATGTGACATCCAGATGGTCAAAGTATCTTGTTGAGGGTAGATTGGTTGTCGATTAATTGACACTAAGCCCCAATTTTGTATGCTTGTAGTAGTGGATATTTGAGGGCCATTATCCCTAGTATGGGAGCCCTAGACTATTTTATTATTCAGGTGGATAAATATAACGAATTTGGGTTATTGTAAAAAATTATGTAAAAAGTTGTGTATATTGTGTGCACTAGTAGATTTACTAATGTTTATATTCCACTGTGCAATGTAGGTTTGTTATCATTCTTGTTTTGGTAGCGTCATAGATTTAAAATTCTATCCTAGACACCAAGATCGTGGAAAAGCAACAAGGGAGTGACAAGGGAGAGATGGAGAGAGAGTGAGGGAGAGAGGAGAGAAAGAACGAAGATAGAGAGGAAGAAGAAAATATGGCAAAACTAAAAAGCGTGACAATAAGAACAATAGAAGAAAATATGACAAAACTAAAAGGCGTGACAATAAGAACAGTGGAAGAAAAAAAAATCAGATTTATCACAATGAAGACTATTTGTAATTGACTACATTCTTGTTATTCACATTTTCTATCATTCAACAGTGTTACATTATCACCTTGCATTCAAAATTTTTATTTCATCACATTTCATCATTCAAGTTATTAATAGGCTTTATCATCTCAACAAACTGAGGTAACTGAGCAAATTTAAAATTAGAATGACCGGATTAATCTTAGACATATTTAGCATATTTAAAATGATCAAAATAACTATATGTTCAACAAATTTTGTGTGATTGTACATGATTGAAACTAGCGTAGATCCATCTTAACGTTAGATCTATTAAGCACCATGAGGGATTAAATATCTTGAGATGCAAACTTTTCCATAAGTTTTGCACTCAAAAAAGAGATTTGCACCTCGAGAGATTTGATCCCTCTCGATGCCCAATAGATCCAGAGTTAAGATGGATCTAGGCTAGTGGTAAAAAAATACAAAGACATATAATGCTATAACAAAATATGTAAATTTAATTCAATAATCTATGTTGGAAAACTTAATTTCTTAATTCCTTTTTATTTATAGAATTTTAAAAAAAATATTAATAAAATTTTAAAAAATCATATAAATAATACAAATTATAATATGAATAATTTTTTATGAATTTATATATTTCTAAAAAAGAATTAGTTTAATTTTTCTATTTTGTTTGTTAATAATATTTTTTTTACACAATTATAATTGTATTACTTAAACGTGTATTTATATATAAATGGATTCAATATATTGAGCAAAAATTATTCAAATAAAAAAAGGAAAATAAAGTCCCAATGTGGCAACTCAATTGGTCAACAAAGTAATGTAAAATCTATGAAAACTGAGACATCTAAGGTTCAAATCCTCGGTTGTGACCTGGTTTGGTTTACGGAGAGGAGGACATGTTGTAGAACTACAAAGGTTTAGTAGTAGTTACGTGTCAATCCACGAAAAATTTAAAGGAAATAAAACTTGTTGGGTTCTCTGGGATAAAAAAAAAGGAAAATAAAACCATGAAAAATTTAAAGGAAAATAAAACCACCAAAAATTTAGATTCTGAAGATTTGATTTTGACTAAAATTATATATTTTAGAACCACAAAAAATACCACATTGATGGGAAATATTAGGTTATAGCTTATCTGTGTTACTTTTTGGAAGGTTTTTCGTACATTTTCCAATCTAATTTGCTTAAAATTCATTAAGAACTTCTAAGTTTGAGTTGAAAGCTCTCCACAATTTAATCTTCATAAAAATTTTCAAAATGTTGTATCCATCTATACAGTAAAAAAGCTATTTTAGAAAACAAAAAAATAAAATTTGACCAAAAAAATCACCGGCCATAAAAACTAAAATGTTGCATATTTAGACAACGCATTAATATTAGTGTTCATTATGGAGTTGGAAAGCATAAGGTGTCACGGGTTCATGTTCATTTTATTGCTTTTGGAGTAATATTTACATGACTTTGGCGATACGCTTGTAGTCAAACTCTCTCACGTGACCGTAGCCTGTTCACAGATCTGTTCCTTTCCATTTTCACATGTCGTACATATTCATCAAATCCGCCCATGTCTCTGCTAATTTCAGAGTTGACGTCTCTCCATATTTTTTTTCCCTGGACCTCAGTCTATCTGCTAATCCTACGGTGTGCAGAGCCTCCACCTATTTGGAGAGAAAATCTTGGCCAGATTTAACAAGAACCTGCATGATAGTTAGACCGGTATCTAAAGCTGTGGTGAGCACTAAATTCTTGGAAGGGAGAAAAGTCAGCAGCGCAAAGGACAGTAAGCAAGCCTCCTGTGAAGGAGACATGGGGATGGAGAGTGACTGAACCTCTCTCACTTTATAAATACCTAAATGAAATGATCCACACTCAACCAGATGAGCACAAAAGATCGTTTGTGTATCCATCTCCTTCCACAGCTAAATGACTTTTACTTTTAAAGTTTTTGTTACATTTGTTTTGTCTTTTTGCATCCTTCCTATCATCACTAGAAGGAAGCAAGAGAGGTCAAATAAGTAATGGTGGTGTATATAAGGTATATTAAGACAACAAGAAATCGATAATATCTGTGGCATTTTCATAGAATCCTGGGTACTTATTTTTCCAAGTTGGTAAAGTCGATTCATAGCGGGTGGCAAGAAAATAATGGAGGGTACTGTTGTGATCAAAGTTGCAACCACGGCGAACAACACGTCAAAGCTATGTAAAATTAATGAAAACGATGTCCACTCGATCACGGCAGGGTGATAACCCCTTGGATTTTGTGTTCTTGTTGCTCATAGTATAGATCTGTATTGTGCTTCTCGTCACCAAAACATTGGATTTTCTTCCTTGGCCAAGATTTTGATTTTTCTGAAATTCTCTTTCTCTGCCATCAGTATGTTTCGTGACTCTTGAAACACGATTCAATTTTTTTTTGTTCTTTTCGGAGATAAGATATATCCTCGTTTTTCCATGCCTTATAGTTGGCAGTTCCTTCTAGCTTGTTTTCTCCTTCATTGAAGTTGACATGCAGTAGGATTTTCTTCTTATATAATCCTTTTCCTTAATGACATTTGTTTGATCCCCTTTTTCTTTAATAGATTTTCAGTCCGCCTTTTTTCTTCTTCTTCACCATTAGCTCTAATACCATGTTAGAAAATAAAAAAGGAAGAAATGTTTTCTTATGTTGATAATTACTTGTAATATCTGTAAGTTATTATTAACTTTCTTATGTTCTTCTTTTATCTTTGTTTCATCAAGCAATTATCAAAATCAAAACACAAAGATCAAAGACATCAGATGTAGGCATTCTACTAGGGCTAAAACCCCTTTATAGTAGAAAACCAAGTCAAACTCTTCCACTCGCAAATTCAAGTTGAGATATACCAAGACCCTAGACCAAAATACCTTCCTCCTCCACCAAGTCATCCTTCCACTATGATTCAACAACCTTCAATAGTCTCTTCTTGTATAGCAGCTACAACCCATAATTCGTCCCCCAGCAGATCCAAAATTTTGGCCCAACTTCAGTACTATAGTTGCTGCCCCTCCAGCGTCCCAACAACTTCACATGCATGTGTGAGAGAGAGAAAGAGAATTTCGACTTCTTATGCTTGATAGAGATCTCCTTCTTCTTTGCTATCCCTTTCCTCTTCTTCCCTTGAATTTCGCACTTTTTTTGGCCCTAGAAGTTTCATATTGAACTTGATGAGTGTGTTCCAAATGAGGTTGAATTGTTGTCTTTATAGAGGAGGTTTTTTCCCCTTAGCTAGGCCGGCTTGTCTAGTTTGAGTCTGACTTGATTTTGGAGGTCTAAAAGACCTAATTTACTTTAAAACAAATTTCTTTCTTTGATAAAATAGAGCCCAAGAAGGGTCTTTTACATTATGGCATGGACAAGAATACTTGACATAAACCCTATAATCTTTCAATGGAGGTTTTGACCTAAAAACAAATGCCCCAAGCATGAAACCCATGCTTTAATAAGTCAATTTATTTAATAATAAATTTTCTTTTTCTTTATTTTGATAAATACATTACATCATTACTAAAAGAAAACTATGAAGACTGACATTAGTTACATTTTTTAACACCCCTATGCATCAGGTACAAAGCATTACTGAAGGATGCACGATCTCGACACACGGGTCTTTGACTAAATGAGAGAACTAAAATGATAATGAAGTATGATACACCATTGATGTGAAAACTTGTGATGTTGTCAAACATAAAGGAGATTGGTAAAATTAGTCGCAAATGAGGTTTCCCATTGTTCTACCTGAGATTTCCCCACAAAGGTGGGGAGAAACCAAGGTACTACCTCAATTCTAGAAGATAAGTGTTAAAGCCAACATAAAAGAAGCACTGTTTGTCTGGAAAAGGGGTTCTGTGAAGTCCATATGGAATTGAGGTAGGTATTGTACATGATGGGTCAAACAAATGATAACAAGGGTTGACTGTATATGAATGGTATGAAAAATTGCCCAAGGTTGGAGTTATAATGCGAGTGGTGGAATTCAAAACAAAAACTCTAAGGGATAGACCCCTAGGGTCAAGAGGATGTCTACGGGAGGTATATGCATGTTCTGGTTTTCATAGTGGATGGGTGAAAAAATGGTGCTCAATGACGTGGGTATGAGATGGGTAGAATTCGAGCTATAACAAAGAGCGACTAGGGACTACCACCGGGTAATTGACACAAAAAGATGAGTGAGAACCATTTTCCAAAAGAATCTTTGTGTACCAAAATATTTTTAAAAGTAGTTTTGGATGTACAAACACAAAGGCAGGTGCCCTAAGAATACAATGGTCTTCTTAGTGATGTAGGTGGATATATGTAAAGGGTGGGGTCTCCATTGGTTGGTCTCAGTGCGAGGTGAATGAAATGGATGTGGTGATGCATATGGTCTAATGCGATGTGTGGGGATGGTAGGCCAAGTGCAGAATATGATGATGCATTCATGATGATCTAAAAAGAATGGTGCCCTAGGAGGAGGTGGTAAGCAAGAAGGTGAAGATGAAAGATGAGGCTTATCTTAATAATCATGCAGATGAGTAGCTTCTCGACCAGAGAAAATGGGCATGGATACCAATAGTATACGAGAAACAACTGAATGAGGTAATCCATATAGGTGAAAGTTCTATTGACTAATGTTAATGTTTACCAAGTGCAAGTGGAAGGAGATGGTAAATGTGGTTGAGATGACAGACTGTATGGCTAATTTAGTAATTTTAGAGAAATGATGTTAGGATATGCAAAGTTTCAGAGGAAACTTATCATGCCATTGAAGAATGATACCTTGACTGTCAATTGGTGCACCAGAAGTCTCAGTTTAATATAGAATTTTTTAGTGACCTGCAACTTAGAAACAATTACTCTAGGTGAAATCATCTTCATAAAATAAATGTATACTAAAATTACAGAAGAATATCTAATCAGAAAGACAAGAAGGTGTACCTGTTAAGTACTTCGAGTGTAAAATAGGCCCAAAATGAAACATTTTGATGAACTAAAAGGATGATACCATGAAAAATATTAGAATGCACTAATACAAATTCAATGAATGGTGATCGTGGGCTCCCATACAGTGCTCCAAAAAAATGGAATTTATTATGGTGATGAGGCCCATATTTCTAGCTCATTTGTACCTACTCACATGGCCAGTGGTGTTGACCCCAGAGCCTATTCCTAAGTTTGTGGTCAGTCGAAATTCCCTTTCAGCATGTGAGGAGAGCCAGGTAAGCCATCATGAAACTCCCTTCGTCAATTTAGTAGAATGGGATAGATAGGCCATAAAAGGGTTCCCTTTATAAAACTTTAAGGTAGATAAACCCTAATCCATGAGGGCAACTAGCTCACAGTCGTGTGAGGTTTCATGGGTCAAGGTGATGCATCCACGGTGGTATCCTTGCTACAAGTGATACAACCACGACGGTATCACGACTGCGTAAAAAAAGGCATGAAGCCCCTCGAAGGGGACTTCACGAATTAGGGTATGAAAACTACGATATTGGTTGTGGCTTTCCAAAAAACAGGCGCAAGATCCCTCGTAACTTTGGGTTGAATAGTCATGAGGGTTGAGGGTTTTAACCCTGTACAAAAATTACCTGCAAATGAATTCTTAAAACAAAAAGAAAAGCAATGGCGAGAACATAAAATATACACAGATATTTTCTCCTCGAACCCAAACTGGGAAAACCAAATTGATTTTTCATTATTCATTTCAACATTAACCCTGGATTAGAACATAATTGTGGTTCCGTTGACCGGATCTACAAAATACCATGGAAAAATCCATCATGCCCAAAACCATGTGAAAAAACCATGGGTAGGTCCACCCACCATCTTTGGGTCCGCCCCCCATCCTTGGGTCCACCCAACTATTATTGGATCTGCATAAAAAAAAATCTTGGGACACTTACCTAGACTCCATGTAGGGGGGTTCCCCCCTCTGCTACACTTGGTGCAAGGTAACAGTGTGTGTTGCTAGTCATGGAAAGAATATAACACACCCAAAAATGGTGTGCACGATTATTGGGGGAAATAGTTGTGCACCCCTCGTGATTATTTAGCCAACTAGCGCGAGGTTCACTTAAATGAAAATTTTAGTGTCTTTTATGTGTTTTTTTTTAATATTGACTAGGCGAAGCTTGATAGGATGGTGTTATGGTGAGAGTGATACTGGGGCCTATTGTGAGATGTTGTGGCAGCAGATGTCGAGGCCTTGGTGACACTAACCATGAGGGGGTTATTGAAGTTATTTCAGCACCCCTTGTTATGATTGCAGGAGGATTTCTCGTGATTTGTGATTAGGAGATGGTAGCCAGAACATCAAGTCAGTGGCATCCAAGGATCTGACCTTCCCATATTGACGAAGGTCGATATAAACTTTGTGACATGATTAGTATCTCGGGGGGAGGTACTACCAACAAATCCATAACACAATGGGATTCAATTAGCTAATTGAGATGACCATTGGTGTGGGCCAAATCCATATGATGTGGTGGGCATAAGGATTGAGTCCATTAAGGACCTAGACACATGAGCACCAATGGCTATGATATTCTACATTTTAGATACCTTCGCCCCTCATCGTATTATGGGGGTCATGCTGGGAGTGTTCCAGCACATGTGGTCCAATATGTTCTCAATTGTGTGTGAGTAGTACATTATGGGATGACCACTCAACTGACATAGGTGGCGCAAAATGAGATGCACATATTTGGGTATGGGAGCATCATATGTAGCTTCTTGTATGAGAGGGTGATCTTGCCATAGTTGATCATATGAGACCAGACAACCCCTAGAGAGCCATGGATTAGGCGGTGGGAACCTCTAATGTTGCGGGACGACGATGGTGAGGTGGCTCATTACTGGAAAAATACAATTGAGGGTTGGTTCATGTCCAAACCTCAGTTGATCTTGGAGTTCCCATACACTGGGATGGAATTCAGGGGCGACCCTAATATGGGGTTTCCCCTAGGCGACACTTGGGGCCCAATAGGTATGTATGTGAATGTTTTTTTGATATATATCGTATTGATGCTCAACATGTTGTTTGCATATGTGGGTCCTCGTGGATGCCCCTAGCAGATACTAGTAGTAGTTGCAGAGGGAGGTTAGAGACAACCTTGGGAGGGAGCCGCTAAGGCAGGACAATGGTGACATCGGAAGGGAGTCACAGAGGAGAGACCAACGCAAAGGGTGTGTTTGGATATAGGTTGTCCTAGCGAGATGGGAGATTAAGCAGGACTTGAGGAGGAGATTAGGCAGATTTTCCTTCGCTACGATTCTAATTGAAGGAATCTTAAGTCAACATTTCCATTGAACCATTCCACAAGAAATTTTGAATCCCCATACAATCTGAATACTTTTACATGCTTTTAAATGGAAATCTTCATGACACACCACATAGCAAGGAGTTTAGTTGTAAAATTTATTCCTTGGCCAATACCTAGTTTTCATTTGATAATCAAATTATAGGAGAAAAAAAAACTATATCCACACCATAAACATCCCTTTGAATAGGTCCATCAAAGAATCCCCAAATTATACCAGTTGAAAAATCCACATCTTTGATAAGCCTAATCTTGTCACCTTTTAGTAGTTTAACATGCCCAAGATAAGATGATCTTGCATTATGTGCAATAATTTCAAAGAAAACCACAAAATCTTCAAATAGACAATAGTTTTCCCTACCCAAATACCCCCCAATACAAATATCAAAAGGAATTTAAGGGAAGAGAAAATAAACATTTGATTCCAAGTCCAAAGGCACTCTTCAATTGAGCTTCCATTCCACCCAACATCAAGGTTAAAACAAAAGAAAATCATCTTCCAAACATAAATTACGAAAGGATAGTGAATAAATAAATGAGAAATAGACTCCTCATTCATCTGAGAAAGAACACAAAATCCAAGACCTATACATCCTCTCTTAGTAAGAATAGAGATGGGATGCGAGTAGGGATTGGGATGGTAATAGTTCTTGGAAGAAGGAGAGATCATGCTAGTCACTTGTAAGGAGATTAGGAGTAATTCTATTCTATCGAGTAGTTTCACATAGGGTTTTGTTGTTATCAATCTTTCCTTCGGGCTCTCAGAAAATACATAGAGGGAATTCCAAAGGATGTAGGTTGTTCATTTGATTGTTGATATTGTAACAAATCTTATTTACAAATTAAGAATCTCCATGGTAAAATGGGGTTAAATCCCCATTGTTAACAATCTTGTTACATGTTTTTTAAATATATATATATGTCTAACATATATATTAATATTTTTTAAAATAATAATAATAATTTAAAATAATGTTATAATTTAGTTTATTTTTATGATTTTTCTCTTAATCATGACAATGTAAAATGTATTATAGAGTGTGTTTTGATACTTACCAATTTTCATTAGCTATTTAATTTATATAGTTATGCTAATTTGTATATTAATAATATTCTATATTTAATAAATAGAAATATTAATACTTAAAAAAGTAAGGAGAAAATACCAAAAAAGAATGTATAGATCTTGATTTCAAACTTTTTAAGTATGAAGAAATAAAAAAATCTCAAAATTTAAACATTTACATAAATTTATGATTTTCGGTGAATAACATAAGTGACTTTCAGGGAGTGGATTTGACCATTTTGGCATATTAATTTATACCCATGGATTGATGGATTTATTAACAAGGTTACATAATACATTTTTAATCTAATTATGATTAAGCGCTGGGGTCATTTGATGGACAATGAAAAATTCAACTACAACAAATTTATTGCACCGAGAGGCAGTCTACAACCCAATATGTGGGAGATGTTGAAGCCTAATGTAAGTATGTCAATTTTTTTTAAATGTTGGAAAAAATGTCTATTTCATACGTTTTAATTGATATTCAAATTAAAACATATATAAATGTAAACATGTTAAAATGTGAAATGTAAAATGTAACATACAAAACTACCGATTTGATTAGAATAAATTGGTCTATCCATAATGTAAAAGTTAACATACTATTGTTTATTTAACATGTTATTTATTTATATATTATTATTGCTATAATAATCAATAATATTGATTATTATTATTCCAATATATTATAATAATAATCATGTCCATTATAGATATTGTTATATTAGACCTTACATATATTATTGATTACATAGAGTGACAATTCATAACCATATGGATGGAGGGGGGAAAGAGAGGGAAAAAGAGAGAGACAAAGAGAGGCATAGAGAAAGAGAGAGAGGGAGAGAGGGAGTTGAAAAGAGAGATGGAGTTGGAGGGGAGAGGGAGGGAGGGAAGAACAAAGACGTAGAGAGATAGAGGTGGAGAGAGAGAGGGAGTGACAAGGAAGAGATGGAGAGAGAGTGAAGGATAGAGGAGAGAAAGGGGGAAGAGAGAGAGAGAGAGAGGGAGGGAGAGGAGAGAGAGGGAGAGGGAGACAGAGAGATGGAGGGGGGGGCAGAGAGAGGGATATAGTGGCTGAATTGGACGGAGGTAGGAGAGAAAGGGAGAAAGAGGAAGGAAGAGAGAGAGGACTTGAGAGAGAGAAGGGGAGAGTGAGATGGAGTTGGAGGGGGGGAGAAAGGGAGAGAAGAAGAAAGACATAGAGAGAGAAATGTGGAGAGAGAGATAAGCAGTGACATGGGAGATATGGAGAGAGAGTGAGGGAGAGAGGAGAGAATGGAGGAGGAGAGAGAGGGAGATAAGGGGAAGAGAGAGAAAGGGAGAGGAAGAGGGAGGGAGAGATAGATAGATAGATATAGAGAGAGTGTATGTGTGTGTTTGGGGGGTGTGATAGAGAGACAAGGAAGGAGAGATGGATGGAGATAGAGATATAGATGAAGGGGGGAGAGAGGGTAGAAGAGAGAGAGAGAAGGAGAGATAGATAGATATGGAGAAAGAGGGAGGGAGATATAGATATATTGAAAGAGATATAGAGAGAGTGTATGTGTGTGTGTTTAGGGGGGTGAGATAGATATACAAATAAGAAGAGATGGAGGGGGATATATATATATATATATATATATATATAGATGGCGGGGGAGAGGGAAGAGGAGAGACACATGGAGAGGGTGGGAGAGACACAAAGAGAGAGACAGGGGAGAGAGAGAAGAAAAGAGGGAGGAAGATAAACATAGAGTTGGAGGGGCAAGAGAGAGGGAAGAATAAATAGGCACACATGGAAAAATACATATATTATCTATTATTATATAATGTTGAACATCATTAAAAATAGAGGAAGATGAAGTAAGGCATTTACAAAAGGTAAAATAAGTTTGATTTATAAAGAAATAAATATTTTGGTTTTCACTGAAATAGATGCATTGATTTTAGTGTAGATTTTGATTCCTAATACTATTTGATTGATTGCACTGGATGCAATGATTTACTTGTAGATGTTGATTCCTAATCCTATTTGATTGCTCACACTAGATGCATTGATTTCAGTGTAAGCACAAAAAAATCATTGACAAGTGCGTTGATTTCTGTGTTACAATAATTCAACTCTAAATAAAATACTTGAATTTTCATCTAAAATAAAATGTTCACTTACCTAAAATGTTTGCTTCTTGACACTGTAAACTATTTGTAATTGACTACATTCTTATTTTCTCATTTTCCATCATTCAAAATTGTTAGTCACTCTGCATTCAAAAGAGGTAATAGAAAACTACTATTGAAATTTACTTGGGGTTTAACACTCCATAAACCACAATGTTTGACTTTAGAGAAAACTACTATTAATATTGGAAATCAAGAGAGACAATACATGACGTTTACTACAATAGCTCGAGTTAGAGATTTGAATGGTTTATGATTTCAACTGCCCTTTTCATACGAGCAATATGAAAATATGGCAAAACTAAAATGCGTGACAATAAGAACAGTAGAAGAAAATATGGCAAAACTAAAAGGCGTGACAATAAGAACAGTAGAAGAAAAAAAATTGTGATTGATCACAATGAAGTCTTGATCCAGGTGGATATTGGTGGCCACCTGCCAAGTCCACCTGGACCCCCACCATTGTCTTTCTCAGCATTTTCAGTTTCCTTAATTGTAGCACAACTTACTATTTTTAGCAGTTTTTCGGGTCCTGAACTTCCGGAGCCGTTTTGAGGCCCTAAACGACGTTTTTTGGGGAATCCGAGGGCAACATGGGTCCATATAATGGACCGATGTTGCCCGTTCCAACAATGATAGTGCTCGGAGAGATCTTTCTAATGAGCTATTGTACGCGTCAAACGGAGATTATATGCCAAAGTTACGACCCCGGGAAATTGATGTACCAATTTACCCCAAACGGGGCCCACAGTTTGGCGTTTCATCTCCTAGGGTTAGGTTTTGGAATGTTAAGGGTTTCTCCATTGTTTCTCAACAATAAATAGGCCTTCGAGCCTCATTGTAACACAGTTCAGAGGCATGTAGCCATCACATCTCTTCTCAGAGATAAGCTACCATCGCCCTAGCTGGTTTATTTCCATTTCTAGTTGTAAGCATATTTCAGTATTTTCCATTAATGAAATGAAGTATTATTTCCGCTGCATCTTTGTGTATATGGTTATCTCTGTAATTTGTTGCGTTCCTGTTTAAATCCGGATCAGTGGTATCAGAGGGGTCTGCTTTTTCTCTGTTTTTCTTTGCATGTCCCCAACAAGGTCGGGATATAAGGAGTTAGGGCTTGAACTGGTTGAACCTTTGCAAGACCAGCCTCGCAAATCCCGACAGCCTCCCATGGCGGACGAGAAGAAAGACGAGGGGGCAGGAGATCCCATCAAAATCTTGCTCGAAGAATCCCTCGAGCGACAACGGAACACGATGATGGACAGCTTTGCCCAGATCCTTCAGCGGCTACCCAGAAGCGGCGCATCGGCTTCCAGCAGCTCCTCTGGAAACGCCACACCCTTTAAGGTACAAGTTAATTTTGAAATCCCCATATTCGAGGGTCAGATAGACGCCGATGCCGTAGATAAATGGTTAAATCTGCTAGAGGGTTATTTTTCTGTTCATGAATTTTTGAGTCGGGAAAAGATTGTTTTTGCTCTTCTCAAAGCAGCCCCCCACATCAAGGACTGGTGGGAGACCTACTGCGAACAGAAGGATGAAAGTACTGGCTCACTATTTTCAGCTGCACCCACCTGGGATTCGTTCCAGGATGCCATCAAGGAGCAGTACTACCCTGTCGGAAGCTATGAGGATGAATACATAGAGTGGACCACGCTGCGGCAGGGAAGGGACCAAGACGTGCCGGAGTTCACCAATCTTTTCCATACCCTTCGCACAAAGTTGGGTATCAAGGATTCGGAGCAACATTTGATACTCAAATACCGTGGCTGCCTGCACAAGTACATCCAGGAAGAAATACAATTCCTAAACATCCCCTCGCTCGGCGCAGCATACCGATATGCCGTCAAGGTCGAGCAGAAGTTTAAGCAAAAGAAGCGAGACTTTGGATCTGCGAATCCAAAGCAAGGGAAAGGTGCCCCTAAACCACAGAACAAAGGACAGTGCCAAGGCGGGACAGCCCAAGACAACCAGCCGAAGCCGCAAGCAAAGAACAACGCCGCGAAGCCGAGAAAGGACACTGGAAAATGGTGCGAGTTCCATAAGAGCTCCACTCACAACACAAGTGAGTGTCGGGCCAAGCAGTCACTGGTGGCTGAGCTAAAGGTTTCAGAATCAGATGCATGTTCCGACTCTAAGTCAGAACCCGATAAGGGGTATGAAAAAGGGAAGCAGATCATTGATGCGGATCCCAGCGCCACTGTTGCTACCGCAAAGATCCAGAAAAATGAACCCGAAGATCCAGAGGAGGAGGAGCGTCTCTTCCACTCCCAGATGTGGGTAAAGGGCTCCCCGATATAGTTCATTGTTGATAGCGGGAGTCAAAAGAACCTCATTTCGGCAGAGGTCGTGAAGCGATTGGGCTTACCGACCACAGCACATCCACAACCATACACCATTGGGTGGCTTCACCAAGGGCGAGATCTTCGCGTGAGCCAGCAGTGTCGCCTTCCATACAACATCAAGCCCTTCACAGATGAGGTATTGTGTGACATTGCTCCCCTTGAAGTTTGTGATGTATTACTAGGACAACCATACTTGTGGAAGCGACATGTTGTGTATGAATCAAGGCCCCATGTTGTTATTATTACATTGGGAAATAAGTTGTTCAGGATACCAGAGGTAGCACCACCTGCCGCCATCTCTTTGATTACTGCAAAACAATGCAGTAAGATCATTTCCAAAACCAGGAAATTTGTTTTCCTGATGATACGCCCTCAAGGGAAGAAGAAGACAGTGGCCGCGGCCTCCAAACGGGGTCCCTCTGCACGACAGCTACAGATGGACAAGATTGTGGAAGAGTACGAAGACATCTTCACCTCCCCGGCAGGGGTTCCTCTGCACTGTCAAGTCAAGCACTCCATCGACCTGACCCCAGGTGCGCCGCTACCCAATGGACCAATTTATCGGCGCTCCGTTCTGGAGAACAATGAAATCAAGAGGCAGATTCAGGAGCTCCTGCAGAAAGGTCACATCCGTCCGAGTTCATCGCCCTGTGGGAGCCCGATCGTGTTGGTACAGAAGAAGGATGGGACGTGGAGACTCTGTATTGACTATCGGGCGCTGAACAAGATCACTATCCATAATAGGTACCCGATCCGGCGGATTGATGACCTCCTAGACCAACTAAAGGGGGCGAAATATTTCAGCAAGATCGATCTGAAGTCAGGATATCACCAGGTACCAATCGAACCCTCAGATGTGTGGAAGACTGCCTTCAAATCCAAGGAGGGCCTCTTCGAATGGTTGGTCATGCCTTTCGGATTGACGAATGCTCCTGCAAACTTTATGAGGCTAATGGATGACATCTTGCGACCATTCACCAACTCCTTTGTAGTAGTATACTTGGATGACATTCTGATCTTCAGCCAGAGTTGGGAAGAGCACCTCCACCACATCCGACAGGTTCTCCAAACACTGCGACAACACAAGCTATGTGCCAATTTGGAGAAATGCACTTTTGGCATGACCGAGGTTCAGTATCTGGGATACATCATTGATGAACAGGGGGTGCATGTCGATCCAGCCAAGGTCCAAGTCATTCGGGATTGGCCCTCTCCAACCACTCTAACAGAGCTCCGCAGCTTTCTAGGTCTTGCCAACTTCTACCGCAGGTTTGTGCTGGGGTTTTCTCATATTTCTTGGCCCTTGAGTCAAGTCACCAAGGGAGGGGCGAAAGCAAAATTCTTTTGGTCTGAATCTCAACAGAAGGCATTCAGGGAGTTGAAGGATCGCCTCTGCACGGCACCAGTGCTCGCGTTACCAGATCTACAACAACCATTTGAGGTCGAGACAGATGCCTCTGACTATGCTATTGGGGCAGTCCTTACTCAACATGGACATCCAGTGGCATATCATAGTGAAAAGCTTTCAGACACAGTCCGGAAGTACCCCACTTATGATAAAGAGATGTATTCCATTGTACAGGCCTGCCGACAATGGAAGCATTACATTTTGGGGAAGGAAACGGTCATCCACACAGACCACCGACCCCTGCAGTTCATACAGACCCAAGGGAAATTGCAGAATGATCACCATCAGAAGTGGTCTACATACCTGCAACAGTTTCACTTGAATATCAAGTATAAAAAGGGCAGCACCAATAATGTTGCAGATTGCCTCAGTCGACCACCGATCATGGCGCTGACCACCGTGCTCAACTCTTGTGGGCACGAGACTTCTGATTGGCCACTTCTCTACAAAAGCGACCCAGAATTCGGCCACACATACCAGACACTCTTAGAGGGTCGGCATGTTGCAGATTTTCACCTCCAGGATGCCCTATTATGCCACCTCAGTCACCTTTGTGTTCCTTCAAGCGAGCGTGCCAAGATGATTTGGGAAGCACACTACAGTCGGGCTGCTGGGCATTTCGGGGTCGAGAAAACAGTGGCAGTACTGCAAAATTATTTTTATTGGCCGAATCTTCGACAGGATGTTGGGAAGTACATCCGATCATGTACTGCCTGTGCCATTGCCAAACCGACCATTAAGAAGCAAGGCCTCTACACCCCGTTGCCTACCCCTAGTCGACCTTGGGAATCCATCTCCATGGATTACATGTCAGGCCTTCCTTCCACTAAGCATGGGAATGACTGTGTTTTTGTGGTCGTCGACAGGTTCTCGAAGATGGCCATTATGGTGGCTTGCAAGAAGAATATCACAGCAGAAGCCACTGCTAAACTCTTCTTTGAACAAGTGTGGGTGCACTTTGGGATCCCACAGTCTATCATCTCAGATCGGGACAGTCGGTTTCTCAGCACATTTTGGTCCAGTCTCTGGTCAATGCTGGACACCAAACTCACGAAGTCCACAGCCTTCCATCCTCAAACTGATGGCCAGACAGAGGTTGTCAATAGGATGATTGTGCACATTCTGCGCATGTATAACTCAAAGCATCCATGCACATGGGACGAGAGCCTCCCCTATGTTCAGCACAGCTACAATCGAGCTCTTCACAGCTCCACTGGCCATAGCCCTTTTCAGGTGGGTTTGGGATTCCAGCCACTATGCCCCATTGATGTGGCCATGCCACTTGCAGCTACTCACATGAATTCAGCTCATGTCCAGTCCGAAACAGATAAGGCCACCAGCTTCATTGAGCGCATCCAACATATTCGCCAGCAGGTCCATGACATTCTTGAGAAATCAAATGCCAAGTACAAGCAGCGACATGATCAACATCGGGTGCCACACAAGTTTCAGGTGGGCGACAAAGTTTGGTTGCATTTGCAAAAGGAACGCCTTACTGGAGCCTATCGGAAATTGAGACCACTCCGATATGGTCCTTACACCATTACTAAGGCTATGGGAGACAATGCATTTGAGCTCAGCATTCCCCCATTCCTTGGTCTGCACCCAGTGTTCAATGTGGACCACCTTCGGCCATACTTTCCACCATTGCTAGACACATCCGACATTGCAGAACAACTCAAACCCACAGAATTAAATCCAGATTGCATGGAACAAGCTGCAACTGATCGAATCATGGACACACAGATCAAGAACACTCGCCAACAGAATATCCAACTGTATCGAGTTGTCAAAGCAGGCCAACTCCTTCAGCAGGGCAAGTGGCTCACCAGGGAACAAGTTCAGCAGAAGTTTCCTCATCTCATGGAGGAGCTCAACGCAATGGAGACCATTGCTTCCTAAAGGGGGAGGAATGATCCAGGTGGATATTGGTGGCCACCTGCCAAGTCCACCTAGACCCCCACCATTGTCTTTCTCAGCATTTTCAGTTTCCTTAATTGTAGCACAACTTACTATTTTTAGCAGTTTTTCGGGTCCTGAACTTCCGGAGCCGTTTTGAGGCCCTAAACGACGTTTTTTGGGGAATCCAGGGGCAACATGGGTCCATGGAATGATAGTGCTCGGAGAGATCTTTCTAATGAGCTATTGTACGCGTCAAACGGAGATTATATGCCAAAGTTACGACCCCGGGAAATTGATGTACCAATTTACCCCAAACGGGGCCCACAGTTTGGCGTTTCATCTCCTAGGGTTAGGTTTTGGAATGTTAAGGGTTTTTCCATTGTTTCTCAACAATAAATAGGCCTTCGAGCCTCATTGTAACACAGTTCAGAGGCATGTAGCCATCACATCTCTTCTCAGAGATAAGCTACCATCGCCCTAGCTGGTTTATTTCCATTTCTGGTTGTAAGCATATTTCAGTATTTTCCATTAATGAAATGAAGTATTATTTCCGCTGCATCTTTGTGTATATGGTTATCTCTGTAATTTGTTGCGTTCCTGTTTAAATCCGGATCAAGTCTATTTGTAATTGACTACATTCTTATTATTCACATTTTCCATCATTCAACACTATTACAATGTCACTTTTCATTCAAAATTTTCATTTCATCACATTTCATCATTCAATTTATTAATAGGCTCTATCATCTCAACAAACTGAGGTAACTGAACAAATTTAAAATTAAAATGACCAGATTAATCTTAGACATATTTAATATATTTAAAATTGTGAAACACACATGGAAATAACCAAAGGTAAGATAGAATGTGAGTTACATTTTATTAACAAGATTTACATATAAATACATTTTCTTATGACCTTTGGTTTCCACATTCCAAGTAGTCTCTTGGACTCTAGTAATTGTTCAACTTCCACACCATGACCCTTAGTATATTAGGTGTCCAACATTCCCCCCTTAATCCAAAGGGGTATTTCTTAGTCCAAGAAGATATCTATAATACAATAGTTGCAACCAATGGATGAATGTGCTCTCTAAAAAAAGGTATAAGGTGGGAGAAATCGAGGTCTCAACTGACAGTGGTTTAAGGATGACCACCAACACTTGAATGCTTAGTGTAGTTTCCGAAACTCTTCCAAATTTGGAAAGAAGCTGAAATATTATGCTAGAGGAAGTGCCCCTAATTCTTTGAAGAGGGAGACCTCCAACATGGAAAAAGGGAGGTCTAAATCCTGTGATGGTTTAAGGAAGGCCACAAACCAAAGGAATGCTTAGTGCGATTCTTGAAACTCTTCCAAATCTAGAAAGAAGATGAAGTCTTTTGCTAGAGGAAGTGTCCCTAATGCTTTGGAGGGGGAGACCTTCAACCTGGAAAATCGAGGTATGCAACCTGTAGTGGTTTAAGGAAAGCCACCAAACATAGGTATGTTTAGGGGCTTTTGTGTCTCTGGATACAACTTTGAATCTCTGTATGGTTGTCTCTAGTTGTAGGCTCAAGCAGTAGGTTCAAGTTGTGGCTTAGGCTCGCTTGATTTATTTTTGACACTTGTAGATGACCATAAATTCCACCCCCTATCAGATATAAGGTTAGATGATGGAGACAACTCAACTGAAAGATTTTTTAATACTCTAGAATAAATTCTAACATATGAATGAAATATCTTCTTAGATGTTGAAGCCCATTGCCAAGAAGTGATCCTTCCAAGATGAATTTCTATTCTTGTAGGAAGCTTGTTTCTGAAGCATATGTTTGAATGATTATTATGCTGACCACAATGCTCACACGAATGAAGATTAAAACAATGATCTTTCATATGGACAACTATGTCACAATGTTGGCATTTGACATTCTGTTGTGGTTGTTGTCAAGAAGAGCAGGAACAGGTGAAAATGAGTTGTCATGAAGAAATTCAGCACTTTGAAATTTGATGGACTTGGAATAGTCGGGAATATGAAAGGACACATCCTTGTCATATCCAAGACATGTTCTTTGCTTATTGCTGACAAGATCTTCCCAAGGTCTGATGATGTGTTTGGGAAGTGCAGCCTAAATTTCTGCATCATTATGCAAGTCTACTCCTAAAATCAGCACCTGATGGGAATCAACCTCAACTTTACTAACTTGATTACTTACTGGCTACTGATGGGTGACTGTTTCAACCTCAAATAGAAGATTGTTCTGAACAAAACTAGGTTTAGAATGATGCCTCTTCTACTTTAATTCATCTTGTTGTAGATATGATTCGAGCTGCAAAAACTTTATCTTTTTATGTGCATTTTGCAGAAAAATTCTAATGTCAGAAAGGGTGTCCTTGCTGATATTTATCATCTCATTTACAGTGGAATGTATTAGGGTATTCAACAGTTCTAATACATCATCAAGTTTGACCATTTTCAATCTCAAGAATCAAACTCAACAAATAAAAGTGTCAGCTTCAAGTTCTCAAGTAAATTTGAAATAGATCTCTTCCTTTCAAGGTGAAGTAGAATGTGACATAAAAGATCCTCATCGAAAAAAACTAAGGAACATAAGAACCTCAAAAAAGTTTTGCAACCTCTCTTCAAATGAATAAATATCCAACCTCAATGGTCTTCAATGTTCAAATTATTTAAGATATTCAAAATGCCACAAGCTATAACAACAGAGACCTTAATCAAGATCCATCATAGCAAGAGAATTATTTGATAGATCAATAAAATTGACGAGCTCTATTGTAGGCGAAGTTATGACATGTAAAGTTTTTGTTTCTTGTGCACCGGTGAAACCTCTGAAGATTGAAGAACTTTAAGTGGGACTTCAAGTCTGGTGACAAGTCAATCGTCGTGGGTCTATAGTAACTAGCCCTGTGGGAAAGAGAGATCATATACATAAAAGGATGATTTGAGTCTTGAACTCTAGATGTTGAGGAGAGAAAGGAATAATATAGTAGGCATTGTAGCACCTTGAGAAATAAAAAAAAAAAAAACTTTAGAACATGAACATAACAAAATAATGTAAGTTCATTTTATTGCTAGAAAACGTTTCGCCTGAACTTTTGTAAGTGTTTATGCTACTTTGTTGCAATAACCTTATCTGTGGCCTCACACTTTTGTGCTATTAAGGCTCGTCATCTAGCTGCCTTAGTATCAAATTATCAAGTGGTAATTATAGGAATTTCCACAAGATCCGTGAGGACTAGCTATAAGAGAAGGAATGGCTTCTCTGTCAAGGGGTTTCGAAGCAGGGAACTACACCGTGAGACCAATGGACAAATTTCAACTCAACCTATTGCTTTACCACATATATTGGATGAAGGCTCAGCTACCCATATCTCACAATCCCTCGCACAGGTACGAGCACGGGGAGAATTATATTCAACGCTCTAGCAATGCGTTCAATGCTGTATTAAAACTATGATATCATGGAACAAGAATTCCACCAAGAATTCAGTGATTCTATAATGACTCTAAAAAGAGGCCGAGATAAAAATAGATAAATAAACGCCTCGCCCCTCCTAAAAAACCTTACAAATCCCAATGTCAACATCTTTGCTCTCAAGAAATGTCTTTAACATGGAATTTGTCTTAACCTCCTCGATGTTTTTTTCAGTATTGACTATCCGCTGCCATTTTGCTTGTTAGGTTTTGTTGCTGCTATAGGGTCAGTTTACCACAATTACTACTCATCAGACACGTTCTTCATGGAATTGAATTGATATCCCTGCTTACTAGAGTAGCTATTGCAATGACATAGGCAAAATTACACTCAAGTAAGAATTTAGGTAAGGATCTGATGTCTTCAATACATCACTGCCACAACATGGAATTGTATAAGCAATCTCTTATAGAACTGCAACAACGTGGATCTGTTTGCAAGATACCATCTGGTAGGTACATTGATATATATGATGATTATGGTGCTAGCTAGAACACAGGTTTGCAGGACAGACATAAATACGGAATTGGTAGAGAGAATCTTAAGCAGAGTAACAACTCTTACAGGGGAAACTAGTAGAGAAACAACTAACTTCACGAAATTCAATGCAGAGTAATGAACATCAAATCAATTTCAATACAACTTAGCATATAAACCTCAAGCTTCAATCAACGCACAAAGAAACCCAACATGCAAACCAAGATTTAGCGAGGCTAGAGAGCCAAATTTAGGTCCTGCGCACTGACTAGTGCAGATTTGGAAGAGCATGGACAATGCCCAATTCCAACGACAAACACACAAAGGAATGCCACAAGAAAACAATGGCTCAAATTGGAGTATGGCAGGAGAATACCTGCTCTGATACCATGTTAAACACACATGGAAATGACAATAGAACGTGAGTTACATTTTATTAACAAGATTTACCTATAAATACACTTTCTTATGACCCTTGGTTTTCACATTCTCAATAGTTTCTTTGACTCTAGTAACTGTTCAACTTCCACACCATAACCCTTGGTGCATAAGGTTTCCAACAAAAATGGTTAGGATAATTAGATGTTAAACAAATTTTGTGTAATTGTGCATGATTGAAACTAGCGTAGATCCATCTTAACTCGAGATCTATTAGGCACTGAGAGGGATTAAATCTCTCGAGGTGCAAACATTTCCTTAAGTTTTGCACTCAAAAAAGAGGTTTGCACTTCCAGGGATTTGATCCCTCTCAGTGCGCCTAATATATTCGGGGTTAAGATAGATCTAAATTGGTGGTAAAAAAAAGCAAAGACATATAATTCTATAACAAAATCTCTAAATTTAATTAGATTAAGCATGTTGGAAAACTTAATTTCTTACATTTTTTTATTATTTATAAGATTTTCAAAAAACAATTATCAATAAAATTATTAAAAATCATATAAATAATACATAATATTTTACACCATTATAATTGTCTAACTTAAATGTGTATTTGTATACAAATAGATTCAATATATCAAGGAAAAATGATTCAAATAAAAAAGGAAAATAAAGTAACGTGAACTGTGTGAAAATTGAGAGATCTAAGGTTCAAAACCTCGGTTGTGACCTGGTTTATGTAGAGATCTAAGGTTCAAATCCCCGGTTATGACCTGGTTTATGTAGAGGAGGAAAGGTCGTAGACCCCACATGTAAGGACCCGTAGTCCTTGAACGCATTTCGGCTTGAGGTGCGAGCTCGACTTAGGCGCGCGAAGGTGTTATGGCGTAATACAACTACGTGGAAGGTTGGGCGAGTTGTTTATATATGCGTGGGAGTGTGGAGGAGCACCCACGGACCGACCAACAAACGTAGCAAGGCCGACCTTGCGTGTGGGCGTTTGATGAAGGCCGACATGAAGTTTTGAAGAGTTTGCAATGAGGTTGAGGGCATGGGCAGGTTGGCTGGGCAGCCAAGACCTCGCCCTGCCACTCGTATAAACTAACAAGCCGCAGAGCTCATTTGGAACACACAATGACTTCGCTCATCAAGAAGAGAAGTGTGCAGATCTAGTAGGTGGACGCACAAGAGGAAAGGTGCAGATTTGGTAATGTGCCCACTCTTGGGCAAGGCCGCACAGAGGTATCACACGACTTGGTTTTGGGTGAAGGGCGTGGGTAGAGGTCGCCCGCCGATTGAGAAAGGCGTGCATGGGTGCGGTGCCTGGTTTGTGCGACGACTTGGCATGGGTTCTTGGGTGGCTCGGGTGAGCGCCTGCCCTTCGTGCAAGTGTGCACGGTGTGACTTTTGGTGAAGTGTTGAGATTGTGAACAGAGATGTGTCTTGGGTAGAGGCGCCCGTGTGTGGCGACTTGGAGGCACGCCCAAGTTGGGCAAACAACACAATCATGCGACAAGGTGAACGAAGGGTTGGTGAGTTGTGCGGCAACCGTGCGAAGGCGCCGACGAGCTAGGCAACCGAGTTTGCCGAAGATTGTAAATTTGGCTAAGTATGAAACTTGGTGTTTCCAAGTATACTTGTAAAGATTTGTAACATTGAAGATTGTATAATATATTATTCGGGCAGACTCATTGTTCAGGGAGTTGCCCCTCCCTTTATACTGTGCAATTGTGTTCTTCATGTATAATTGCTGATGTTAATGAATGTGTATGGGTGTTCATTGGTATAAAGGAACATTAATAATACTTGGTTGCAAAACACAAACTAAGTAGTATAAGTGGTTAGGTGTAGTCCATGAACATAAGTATTGGTGAAAAGAAAGTGTTCGGTGGTGCCGCACCTCGCCAAGCGCGGTTGAAAGACTATCGTTGGCCTGGGGGTGTGATAGTTGGTATCAGAGCTAGTCTAAAGACTTGGAGAAGTCTTGTAGGAAGCTGGGTGAAGCAGGTGTATATACACTTGACATTTGGTAACAGTGAAGCAGGTACTTGCAGGTGAAGAAAGTTGTTTCACATACAAGTGGAACAAGAGCTAGTTCAGGTTGCAGGCATCTTGGTGAAGCTGTTGGATGGTCAAAACTAGATCACAAAGAAGAAGGAAGTTGTTAGCAATGGCAGTTGAATCTCAGGCTGGGTCTAGTCACGGTGTGAAGGATGGTACTATGGCCTTCATGGAAAAAGTGTTGGAGAAGATGGAGGACTTAGAGGCTTACTGGACTAAGAAGATGGACTTGGTCGAGAGAGATCAAGAGGCCAATTCGAAGATGAAGGAAGAGCTCAAGGAACTCCGGACTCAACACGAGTACATTGATCTTATGTGTACACAACTTGAAGTAAGGGTCAAGGAGGTTGAAGAGGCAAGAGACCAAGGTCTTGCAGAGATTTTGGACTTGCGAAAATCTCTTGACGAAACCAGAGATGAGATCGTGGTGTTGAAAAAGGTCGTGAGGCATAACTCAAGTGGAGGGGTGCCTCATGTGAAAGTCAAGGAACCAGAATCTTATGATGGTACAAGGAGTGCAAAGACTCTTGGAACCTTTCTATGGGACATGGAGCAATACTTGGAATGCTTGGGTCTATCCGATGATGAGACGAAGGTGAAGGTAGCTGCTCAGTTCTTGACAAAGGATGCTAAGATGTGGTGGCGAAGGAGGATGGATCAGATTGCCAATGGCAGTGCTAGTGACATTACTTCGTGGGATGAAATGAAGAAAGATTTGTAGACCCATTTCAGTCCTTAGGATGAAACGTGGGAAGCAAGGATGAAGATAAAGTTCATAAAGCAAACAGGGAACCTTCAGACATATCAGCGGGAGTTTGCAAGTGCGATTCTGGAACTTTTTGACATGGCGGAGAGAGACAAGGTGTTCAATTTCATTATTGGGTTGAAGCCTTGGGCATGCAATGAAGTGAAGAGGCAGAGGATTAGAACACTTGAGGAAGCTTTTGCTGTTGTGGATAGGTTGGTGGAGCATTATGATGAGACTTCTGATGATAAGAAGAAGAAGTCCGATAAACCGAAAGAGAAGAAGAAGGATGATGCTTCGAAATCGAATAATAATTTGAAGACGAAGAAAGCCTTGAAGTGTTGGATATGTGCTGGACCACATACGGTGAAGAATTGTCCTTCTAAACTGAAAGTGGCTGCAATTGCACAGTCTAATACGAAGAATGAAGAAGCTTCTGTGGGGATGATGTAGATACTTGGTGCTGCTACTGCTACAGAGGTGGTCTCTCGGAGGGATCCTGAGAGGAACAAGTTGGAGTATGTTCGGATGAAGGTTGGGGGTGCTGATATACTGACTATGGTGGATAGTGGGGCTGCTCACAACTTCATGGGCGAAGATACTGTGAGAAGAATTGGGCTGAAACTTGTACTGGTGAAGGCACAGATGAAGATAGTCAATTTTCCTCCAGATAATATTCTTGGTGTAGCTGAAAAGGTGGACACAACACTAGGTGAGTGGACAGGGAAGGTCGACTTCACTATAGTGCAGATAGATGACTACGAAGCTGTGCTGGGAATGGAATTCTTGAAACAATTCGATGCTATGATTGTTCCACATTTGAAAGCTGTACATTTATGATGGAAGGGAAGATGTACCCATTGTTGTACCAACCATTGGAGTGACAAAGCCTGACTGTAAGTTGGAAGTGATGCAAATGGAGGATGAGAAGAGGATGGAAGACATGAGTAAGCGGTTGTCTATGGTTGAGACAAAGATTACCGAGCAGTCATTGGTCATCAGGACACTTTCAGATAGTATCTTGGATTTGTTAAGAAGGCTAGAAGTGGTTGAGGATGATGATGATGATGATGAGGCATATGTGAGGCTGAATGTTCGAGAGGAGGATCGGGTCACTTATCTACAAAGGATGGAGATAGAAAATCCTGACAGATGGATTGAGATGATTAGTGAGGGTGAGCCTTCAGGCTCTACTCCCTCCACATCTTCTTAGATGACATAGAAGATGGGGCTCATTGTTAGCTGCTCATGGCAGTGAGTCCTTAAAATAGGTTGAGCAGGTATGGCAGATGGTGCAGGGATGGCTTCGCATCAAGCATCATGACATGTTACAGATGGGATGGAGTTTCCATGGACCTGACCATGGGTGAGATTCTTGGTGAGTCCGAGATGTGGCAGAATCCGAGATAGATTGGTGAAGGAATAAGGATTTTCACTCTCATGGCTTGAGCGTGATAGTTGGATTAGCTACCCAACTAGTTCAAACATGGGGTGTGGAAGTGCACGGAGAGATACTGGCATCAGGCAGGCGAGGAGGACAGTTCACAGGATGAGGACGACACATGATGGAGATGGGAGTTCTACATATGTTGCAGGGATGTTTGCAGTATGTGGGGGAGTTGACATCATGGCCCAAGGATGAAACAGATATTGATGATGATCTTGGTGGATGGCTACCAGGATGGTATGTTGTCGAGGACGACAACGACTTCAGGTGGAGGAGGATGTAAGGACTTGCAGTCCTTGAACGTGTTTCGGCTTGAGGTGTGAGCTCGACTTAGGCGCGCGAAGGTGTTATGGCGTAATACAACTGCGTGGAAGGTTGGGCGAGCTGTTTATATATGCATGGGAGCGTGGATGAGCACCCATGGGCCGACCAACAAACGTAGCAAGGCCAATCTTGTGTGTGGGCGTTTGATGAAGGCCGACATGAAGTTTTGAAGAGTTTGCGATGAGGTTGAGGGCGTGGGTAGGTCGGCTGGGCAGCCAAGACCTTGCACTGCCACTCGTATAAACTAACAAGGCGCAGAGCTCATTTGGAACACACAACGACTTCACTCATCAAGAAGAGAAGTGTGCAGATCTAGTAGGTGGACGCACAAGAGGAAAGGCGCAGATTTGGTAATGCGCCCACTCTTGGGCAAGGCCGCACAGAGGTAGCACACGACTTGGTTTTGGGTGAAGGGCGCGGGTAGAGGTCGCCTACCAGTTGAGAAAGGCGTGCACGGGTGTGGTGCCCGATTTGTGCGATGACTTGGCACGGGTTCTTAGGTGGCTCCGGTGAGCGCCCGCCCATCGTGCAAGTGTGCACGGTGTGACTTTTGGTGAAGTGTTGAGATTTTGAATAGAGGTGTGTCTTGGGTAGAGGCGCCCGTGTGTGGCGACTTGGAGGCGCGCCTAAGTTGGGCAAACAACACAATCGTGCGACGAGGTGAATGAATGGTTGGTGAGTCGTGCGGCGACCATGCGGAGGCGCCGATGAGCTAGGCAACCGAGTTTGTCGAAGATTGTAAATTTGGCTAAGTATGAAACTTGGTGTTTCCAAGTATACTTGTAAAGCTTTGTAACATTGAAGATTGTATAATATGTTATTCGGGCAGACTCATTGTTCAGGGAGTTGCCCCTCCCTTTATACTGTGCAACTGTGTTCTTCATGTATAATTGCAGATGTTAATGAATGTGTATGGGTGTTCATTGGTATAAAGGAACATTAATAATACTTGGTTGCGAAACACAAACTAAGTAGGATAAGTGGTTAGGCGTAGTCCACGAACATAAGTATTGGTGAAAAGAAAGTGTTCGGTGGTGCCGCACCTCGCCAAGCGCGATTGAAAGACTACCGTCGGCCTGGGGGCGTGACACCACAGGTCGGTCTCCTAGGTTTGTTGTGGGTTCTTTTGGGATATAATATAAAAGGAAAATAAAACCATGAAAAATTTAGACTACAGTTCGGAAAATAAAACCACGAAAAATTTAGACTACAATTCGGAAAATAAAACCACAAAAAATTTAGACTATGAAAATTGTTGTGGGTTCCTTTGGGATATAATAAAAAAGGAAAATAAAACCACGAAAAATTTAGACTACAGTTCAGAAAATAAAACCACGAAAAATTTAGACTACAATTTGGAAAATAAAACCACGAAAAATTTAGACTACAATTCGGAAAATAAAACGACGAAAAAATTAGACTATAGTTCGGAAAATAAAACCACGAAAAATTTAGACTATGGTTCCAACAACTGACAATTTGATTTTCACTAAAATGAAACCACAAAATATACCAGATAGATGAAAAATTTAGACTACAATTCGGGAAATAAACCACGAAAAATTTAGACTATGGTTCCAACAACTGACAATTTGATTTTCACTAAAATGAAATTACAAAATATACCAGATAGACCGAAAAATTTAGACTACAATTCGGAAAATAAAACCACGAAATACACAACTGACAATTTGATTTTCACTAAAATGAAACTACAAAATATACCAGATAGACGGTAATGCTGGGTTTGTTGTGGGTTCTTTTGGGATTAAAAAAAAAAAAAAACCATGAAAAATTTAGACTACAGTTCTAAAATGAAACCACAAAATATCGAGATAGACAGTAACCGTTGGGTTTGTTGTGGGTTCCTTTGGGATATAAAAAAAGAAAATAAAACCATGAAAAATTTAGACTACAGTTCCGAAAATAAAACCACTAAAAAATTAAACTACGTTTCCAACAACTGACCATTTGATTTTCATTGAAATGAAACCACAAAATATATTACATAAACGAAAAATACTATGTTGTAGTTTATTTGTGTTATTTTTTGGAAGGTTTTCTGGTATATTATCTAATCTATTTGGGTTGAAAATTCTCCACAATTTAAATATCATATAGGTTTTTCAAACTACTAATTTATATATAGAGTTAAAAAAAAAATATTTTAAAAAACCAAAAAATAAGATTTGATGAAAAAAAATACCCACATAACCAAAATATATATCTAAAACGTCCAAATAAAACCTAACATGTTTAAATAACGCCTTAATATTAGTGTTCGTGACGGAGTTGGAAAGTTTAAGGTGTCCAACGTTCGCGTTCATTTTCTTGCTTTTGGAGTAAGATTTACATGACGGTGGCGTGAAGCTTCTAGTCAAACTCTACCACGTGACCGTGGCCTGTTCACAGGATCCGTTCCTTTCCATTTTCACGTGTTGTACACTTATCAACTCCACCCGTGTCTTCGCCAATTTCAAAGCTGACGGCTGTCCATATTTTTTTCGCGTAGTGTAATTAGACCGAGAGTTGTCTGGAAAAGTTATGAAAATTCTGATTATATTTAAGCGAAAATTAGACAAGGATTTTTGTAAATCTAAATTATAGTTGTTAAAATTTAAAATTTTAAGTGTCTTAAATATTTTTGATGGTGCTGAATCCATTTCCATCATCAAAAATATGATTCAAAAATTATTTCTACAAAATTTTTTGAATTTTTTTTACATAGATTCCGATCATTTTTTTGACCGTCGACGAGGCAATTTCTCCAGCTCTTTAGACGACTCCTATTTTTCCCGCTGGACTTCAGTCTAGTTGCCAATCCTGTGGTGTGCAGAGGCCCCACCTGGTCGGAGAAAAAATCGTGGCCAGATTTAACAAGAACCTGCACGGGAGTTAGACCGGTATCCGAAGCTGTGGTGAGTAGTGAATTCCTGGAAGGGATAAATCATAGAGGTCAGCAGGGCAAAGGAAGGAAGCAAGCCTCCTGTGAAGGAGGCACGGGAATAGAGAGTGAGTGAACCTCTCTCGCTTTATAAATACATAAATGAAGCCATCCACACACGACGAGATGGGCACAGAAGATCGTCGGTGTATCTACCTCCTGCCACGCCTAAATGCTTTTACTTTTAAAGTTTTTTTTAGATTTGTTTTGTCGTTTTGCAGCTCTCCGGTGTGATCACCGGAAGTAAGCCAGAGAGGCCAAATAAGGAGTGGTGGTGTATTTAAGGGATATTAAGCCAACAAGAAATCGGCAATATCTGTGGCATTTTGGTAGAAGCGTGGGTCCTTATTTTGTCAAGTTGGTAAAGTCAGTTCATCTTGGGTGGCAAGAAAATCATGGAGGGTACTGTTGTGATCAGAGCTGCCACCGCGGTGAACGGCACGTTGCAGAGCTGTGTAAAATTAATGAAGACGACGTCCAATGGAGCATGGCAGGGTGATAACCCCCTGGATTTTGCGTTCCCGCTGCTTATAGTGCAGATCTGTATTGTGCTGCTCCTCACCAGAACACTGGCTTTTCTTCTCAGGCCGTTGAGACAGCCTCGCGTCATAGCCGAAATTATTGTAAGCCCCACGCAATTCTTTTTTTTTTTTCAGTTTCCTTCGCTATTTTTACGTTTAATTCTGTTATTATAACTGTTCTAGCGAATGAAATTTGCCTAACTACCATCCGTTGATTGTCACTGTGTGTTAAGCTTTCTTTGTTGGTTCAATTAACCAGGTTTTATCGGTGTCTAGCTCTTTTCGAGAGTTGAATTTAATTGGATTGCAGATTTTATAATATTATAGAATAGAAAAAGGTGAAATCAATGATTTAATTCAGGTTTTTTTTTTCTATTTATGAAATTTTGAAAGATTTTTAAATCATAAAACTAAATCAAACATATATTTCATCATTAAGTCTCTGGAATTATGGTGTTTGGAATCAATTTGTGAATAGTCTTATTCGTGTTCAAATCTCTGGAGGCGTCACCCATGACACCCTTAGTATGAGAAGATGCAAGCAATATGAAAGCAAATTCCGCCCATCTTCTTCCTCTGCAACTTCAAATTTTTATTTTAAAAAACCCTCCTTAAAACCGCAACAAAGCACGATATTTTGGTCCGTCGCACCCGCCTGCCTCTGCCGTCTTTACATGTAGTTGTATCAAGGGAATTTTCTAGAGTTTGATAACAGGGCTCACTTCTGTTGTTTCAGGGTTTGTGGGAGTCTCTTTACATGAGGACCCACTACCTCTTTCCTTTATTTGTTGTCATGTTTAGTTAGGTAGTTTGTCCATGTGAGTTTAGCTTTGATTAAGCTTCCAGAGTTTGATAATAGGTTTGTTTTTTTGTTTTTTCTCATTCATTTATTATTTAAATAAAATTATTTTTTTGTTAAATTGATGGTGAATATTTATTTTGTTAAAGTATTTTATATAAAAAAATCTAGTTTATTAAAAAAAAAAATTTTATCTAATCATTTATTTTATAATTTTTTTGTCTCTAAAGATCTACCCTAGCCTTGTATTGTTCAAATACTCTTATTTATTTATTTATAATTAACCAATTATTTATTTATAGTTAACCAATTATTTTACAGGCTGTTTTTTTGTGAAAACCCAGGTCTGTATTATCTTCAATATTAAATTATAGGAATAATTTTTTGGTAAAAGTTATTTGCAAAAGAATTGTCAGGATAGTCAAAAGTGGTCAGAATCCGGGTAACAAAAATTTCAACAAATCTTGCAGTAGCAGTGTTTAAATCATGTTTTGATGGTGGAAATAGATTCAGCACCATCAAAAATCTCTGAAGCACCTAAAACTTTAAAGTTTGACATCTATAAACTTGATTTACAAAAATCCCTCCCTAAATTTACCAAAATTTCTATAATTTTCAATGCAAAAAACAATCTAGTTAAACTATAATCCTCAATTTGAAATTAGGTCCAGCCTAGTCGTAAACTATATTTGAAATTAGGTCCAGCCTACTCGTATTTCCACTGTTAAACTTTTTCGAAGAATCTTTTGTTTAACAAGGTGTCATGATTTCCAGGTTAGGTTGGGTTTCGACCATGGCTACAAAGCAGAATTAAGCTATCCGAAAATATTGTTATAAAGAATTTCTAAAGTATACCCATAGTAAAACAATGTTTTTTTTTAATATTAACCAATTATCTTATACACTTTTTCTGCGAAGACTCAGTATTGTACCATTTCCAATGTTAAATTGTTTGCGGTGAGTAGCTGGTTTTATGATTTCAGAGTGGTGGTTAGTTTATCCGATTGAATTTTATACATGTTGTTAAAAGTCAAACACCCTTCTAACCATGAATTAACACTTACTGTAAAAAAAATTGTCATTATATTAAATTCATCATAAAAATAATTTCCAAAATAATTAAGTGTTTACCAAACTCATGATATCATCTTGAATCACCAATTAATCTAATATTTTCAAAGAGGCGATTCGTTCACGAGAGATTCCCTCCAAAATGAAGTACTGAATCAATATCTTTCAGAAAAATGATTCCCATTTTCTATATCTAACGATATTTGTATTTTAATAAAAATAAAATTGTATTTCCCCTAAAAAATTATAGTGTTTTCTCCCAAAATTTTAGGTTTTTTTAATAATATGGCCAACCCAGGTCGTAGAATAATGGTCTGATCTTTAGGGTAAAATATTTTTTTTTTTCTCTGTAAAAACTATCTAAGTAATATATTATATGTACAAAAAGATTACAAACTGCATGACATGCCTTCCAGAGCCTGAAGAGTAGCCCTGGGACTCCTGACTGTAAACCTTATAGCTCCCTCGCAGGGGCAGGTCTCCAAAACCAAACTGAATTATCCATGAAAACAAAAAACCCATACAGGGGCAGCAACGAACCAAACTCTCAAGACAATAAACTAGACACATGATTGCCCACGCAGGGGCTAGCAGCAAGATAGTCTGACCTTTATATCTGACAAATGTAAGCGTGACTGTGTTACTGATGTCAGCTATCCAATTCGACTTCCCAATGATGAGGCAAGACCATAGACATGACCAAAGACTCAGAATTAACCAGGACCAAGAAGTAAGAAGCGAATGCAAAAGACTGAGACAGAGGAAGCAAAAGCCAGAGGACCAAAAGACAAAATCAAGGCGTTACCCGCCACAGCTTCAATCTTGGGGACGATCTGAAGATGGCTGGATGGACGCGAAGTATGCATCTGCCGCCTCAGCCAGGCTCGGATCTTCCACGACATAAGCCCACCGTCACCTTCCGCGCGCCCTTCCCACATTTTCCGCCATGTATCTTCTTCCACACTTGGAGGAGGTGGCCCCATCGGAGGAAGCGGTCTTGCAGACTTGATTCCCCCTTGCTTCCAACAACAGACGCTGGAAGCACCTCAGCAGCGTTCTTTTCCACAGACGAGTGTTCTTTTCCAAGACTGATCTCTCTGCCCGAGTCTTCCAGTTGTTTTTCCTGCGGGTCCTGGAGATGTTCTTCATCTGGAATTTTTGTAAACATGATGGAGATGTGGGCGTTAACGCCTGCATTATCCTCGGTGCTTGGCAAGGTGAAAACCACGGAACCGAAAGCCGGGAGCTCCGTTTTCCTTTCACAGGAACCCCCAACCTCCACATATTGTCGAATGGGAAGCGGGGTTGCTGATTTTTAGGGTAAAATATTACTTTGGGCAAGCATGGATCATTGGAAGGTCAGCCAAACAACTACAAAATAAATAATTCACCTTTTTATTTACTTGGTTATTAGGATTTTGATTGAAATAAATATAATCATTATTTTTAACTATTTATATTAGTTAGTTGGTTTGTGTAAGATTTAAGTTATTAGGATTTTGATTGAAATAAATATAATCATTATTTTTAACTATTTATATTAGTTAGTTGGTTTGTGTAAGATTTAAGTTTTTAATTTTTATAAGAAGAATTGAAAATAAAAAGTATTTTGAAAATTTAAACTATTAAAAAAATTACTTTAATTTAATATTTAAAAATTAAATAAAATTTAACACAATTTTAATAGAAAGTCTTAAATAGTAATTGGTATCTTTTGTTTAATTTAAATATAATTAAATTAAACATGTAAAATTGCAATTTCATAAATATATGATTGATTTTTGAGTATTGATGACATAAATGTATAATATAATAATTTTCTAATTCTACAAAATATATTAGATAGTTAATAATGATTAATATAAATTTAAGCTATAATTTTTTTTTTTAATTTAAATTACAAAATTTAATTTTTTTCATAAATATAAATTTAAAATAAAAAGTATTATTCATCATATATATTAACATTGATTCCAGAACTTGACTTGAATTATAAGGTAATGATATTAACATTAATATTATATTTCTAGTCTGCCTTTTCATATTTTACAGTATTATATTTCTATGCTCCATTTTTATATGTTATAAGCTTTAAGAATGGTTGGTTTTGGGTATAATGCCATGTAACAAGTGTTACATGGGAAATCATGCCACAGGGAATATACTTTCCTTCTCTAAGGAAGTCATAGGAAATCATGTGAAGGTTTAAATTTATGATTTGCTCCCGAGTAAGGAAAGTTAGATTTCAAACTTAACGGCTCCTCAAGTAAAATCGCTCATACCTGTGCACATAATAAGTTAGAACGCTATAGAATTCTAATTATTCCCGAAATCCGTTTATTATTATTGCTACACTTCAGAATATATATTTGGATGTGTTATAAGTTTTCGGTGTTGGCTGCTGTGATATCTAGGGTGGAATTCTTCTCGGGCCTTCTCTTCTAGGGCGCAGTGGAGCTTACATGCACAGAATTTTCCCAGAACGTAGTAGCACTGTACTCGAAACTGTTGCAAATATTGGTTTGCTGTTCTTTCTGTTTTTGGTTGGGCTGGAACTGGATTTCCACGCGATTAAACGTATTGGGAGGAAGGCCTTGGCAATTGCAGTAGCTGGAATTAGCTTACCATTTTTGGCTGGGATCGGGGTTGCTTATGTTCTCAAGGCAACAATTTCTAAGGGTGTCGGATATGGGCAGTTCCTTGTCTTCATGGGTGTATCGTTGTCCATCACTGCATTCCCGGTGCTTGCTAGGATACTTGCAGAGGTCAAGCTTCTAACAACGGATGTGGGGCAAATGGCCATGGCCGCAGCTGCTGTGAATGACGTGGTTGCTTGGATTCTTCTGGCCCTTGCCGTCGCTCTTTCAGGTACAGACAAGAGCCCTGTTATATCAGTCTATGTTCTGCTATGTGGATTGGCATTTGTGATTTTCATGATGGTGGTAGTGAAGCCCATAATGGCATGGATTGGCCACCGGTCACCTGACAATGAACCGGTGAACGAGACATTCGTTTGCATTACTCTGGCAGGAGTACTAGCATCTGGCTTTGTAACAGATGCAATTGGGATTCACTCAATCTTTGGAGCTTTTGTGTTTGGTTTGACGATCCCTAAAGATGGTCCATTGGCAAGGATGCTTATTGAAAAGATTGAAGACTTCGTGTCGGGTTTGCTACTGCCATTGTATTTTGCCTCCAGTGGTTTGAAGACTAATGTTGCATCCATTCATGGGAGCACGTCTTGGGGTCTGCTTGGTTTGGTCACGGTGACTGCTTGCGCTGGGAAGATTCTAGGTACATTTTTTGTTGCAATTGCCCACAAAGTTCCTTGTCGCGAAGCAATAACTCTGGGATTCTTGATGAACACCAAAGGATTAGTGGAGTTGATTGTCCTCAACATTGGAAAGGATAGGAAGGTAAAACCCAAATTGCATAAAAATATTAAATTCATCTTTCATTGAATGAATAAAATTGGATAGCCCATGGTGCTCGATCTGGATATTTACATTCTTTTTTCTTTTTTCAGGTTCTGAATGACGAAGTTTTTGCGATCTTGGTGCTGATGGCTCTGTTCACAACATTCATTACAACCCCTTTGGTAATGGCCATTTACAAGCCAGCAAGGAAGGCGACTCCATACAAGCACAGAAAGATACAGAGAGATACGCCAGAGGACGAGCTCAGAATCCTGGCCTGTCTACACGGTACGAGGAACATACCAGCGATTATAAACCTGATAGAGGCGTCCAGGGGGATTCGAAAGCCTGCTCTACGCCTCTACATCATGCACCTGGTGGAGCTGTCGGAGAGATCTTCTGCGATCATGATGGTTCAAAAGGCCAGGAGAAACGGCCTCCCCTTCTGGAACCGCAACCGTTCCCAGCAAGACCAGATAGTGGTTGCTTTCGAGGCATATGAGCAGCTGAGCAAGGTAACGGTGAGGCCCATGATCGCCATCTCTGCTTTCCATGACATGCACGAGGATATCTGTAGCATTGCGGACCGGAAGCGGATTGCCATGATCGTACTCCCCTTCCATAAATACCAGCGTGTCGACGGCGTCCTGGAGTCTGTGAGCCATGGATTCGGGACTGTGAACCAGAGGGTGTTAAAGCACGCGCCCTGCTCGGTTGGCATCCTAGTGGACAGGGGCCAACTTGGGGGTCAGTCACAGCTGTCGCCTTCCAACGTTCACCATCACGTCGCTGTCCTTTTCTTTGGAGGTCCGGATGACCGGGAGGCTTTGGTTTTCGGAAGAAGAATGGCGGAGCATCCTGGCATTAGGCTGACGGTAATAAGGTTCTTGCCAGGCACCGGCTTCGACGATACCGCCATCAACCTAACTCCACTGCCTGCCCACGACCACGAGGCGCATCCTAAAGTGTACAAGTTTTCTACTGCAGAAATGGACAGAGAGCAGGAGAAGAGTCTGGACGAGGAAGCTTTGGCTCGTGATAACATAAACGGCAAGAGCACGCCCTCGCGGACCGGCGATGGGGATAGCGTGGGCGAGTCGATTATGTATGAAGAGCGGGAGATGGGTGGTGGTAATACGGTGGAGTCGGTGTTGGCAATTGGGAAGAGTAACAAATACCACCTGTTTTTGGTGGGGAGGGGCCGTTTCCCGTCACCCCTGGTTGCAGACTTGGCAGATAGGACCGCAGAGTGTCCGGAATTGGGACCAATCGGGGATCTTCTCGCGTCCTCCACCGTTGCAATCAGCGCATCGGTATTGGTAATTCAACAACACGACACCAATCTGACGCATGAAGTGGCCCACTCAAAGAAAGTGGAGTCCACCACCTTAAACATCTCATCCGCCGAGTCAGGTGACCTAAGTAGCCACCCCATATCACCTTGAAGAGCAAGCTGACATGAAGTCCATGTTCAACAAGTTGGGCTGCGAGGGAGCAAGTCCCTGCTCGGGAGAATAAGTAGCATAGGCAAGTGCATGGTTTACACTTGACTTTTAGTTTGAATTTGTCTGAATATTGCTTAATAGATAATGTATTAAAGTAGTTTTGTATCAAAACACAAACATAAATTTAATCTTCTTATTATTATTTTTTCCTTATTACTTTTAAGAAAATAGAATATAGAAAATAGAATATATTTTGTTATTTTATTTTATTAAATACTAGAGCAAAGCTATTTTCCTCACTTTAACTTTATCCAAGCTGCAAATATGTGAGGTTCAAGGTGAGTATAGCTAATTTCCTCACTTTTTACTCTAAGTAGTTTTGTATAAAAACACAAACATAAATTTAATCTTCTTATTATTTTTTCCTTATTACTTTTAAGAAAATAAAATATATTTTGTTATTTTATTTTATTAAATACTATAGCATAGCTATTTTCCTCCCTTTTACTTTATCCAAGGTGCAAATATGTGGGGTTCAAGATGAGTATGGCTAATTTCCTCACTTTTTACTCTATCGAAGGTGCAAATATGTGGGGTTAAAGATGAGTATAATTTTTTTCTCTGGGTCATTTAGGGGAGGTGAGGGAGTAATGGAGTACATTATCCTCCTCAGGTGTTTATGTTTTATCTAACTTTCACATTATTAAAGGTGATGTGTGATGTGCGGGAGAAATGATTGGTTTATAATGCTGGTTAAAACAAAAATAGCTTGCGTATATGAATTATGTGGATATAATTTTTAGTTTATTTAGTTGAAATGATGTGTGGATATAAAATCATTTCAAAAAAAAGTTTGATTAAAAATTTATATATTTGAAATTGAAATTATGTTTTTATTTTAAAGTTGAAAAATTATTGAAAATTTATATATTTAAAATTTTAATTATATTTCTCTTTAAAAAATAATTTAATAATTTTAAATAAAAACAAATATATATTGAAATTTATAAAAAATATATATTAAAATATAAATAAAAAAATCATTATATATATAGATATATTACAAATAATTTATTCATATTATAATTAAAATATAATTAATAATATCATTTTTATTTCATAATAAATTTTTCAAATTTTAACATAAAATGTATGATTTTACTATCTATTTTCTTACTATTCGTTAAAAGTTTCCTCATTAAATTATTTATTTAAAATTTATATAAATTAAAAAAAAAAATCATTTATTATTAAAATAAATTATTTATTTAAAATTTATATAAATTAAAAAAATAATTCATTTATTATTAAAATAAGTGAAGTGTTCTTTATTTAAAATATGTAACTTTTATTTTAAAGAAAAATAATTATAAAAAATATTATAATAATATTTTAAAAGAATCTTTATTATTCATTTATTTCTTTTTTTTTTTAAATTAAAATGTACAAAATATTTTAAATTACTAATATAGATATACTCCTCGAAAGACATAATTTTATATTATATATTTCAAATTGTTAACATAGGAATACACTACGGATCACACTATACAATTTAATGAAAATTTAGTATAATCTTCACAACAAAGCTGAAGCGGTGGCACTTTCGGGCCTCCTTCATCTTAGCACTTTCCTGAGCATTCCGATCCTTCAGATCTATGGGGACTCAAAAATCATAATTGATCATGTCACTGGCAAACATTCAATAAAAAACATTTTGCTAACAGGGTGGATGGACAAAATTGATTTCTTCTGGAAAAGGAAAAAGGAACAGTCTATTCAACATGTCGATAGATCACTAAATACTCAAGCAGACAAGCTATCAAATAAAGGGCTTCTAATTCAACCGGGTAAACGAAAAATGGATATTTCCCTGACAGACAATACTTACCAGATTGTGGATTTCTTCCTCCCTGGAACATAACCTTTTTTTTTTCCCGCTTCTCTCTTCCCTCTAGTTTTTTGTATCTAGCAAAGGCTTAGTCTCATGGAAGCACATTATACTTCCTATTCAGGTGGTACTCCTAACTATAGGTTTCTATCTTACTCTTGCAAAACTCTTGGATATATCTTCTTTGACTTCAGACATTCTCTAATAGTCTTGTCATTTTCTCAGCTTTCTCTTTTTTGCATACTTTCAGAAGCAATAGATACAAAAGAAGACTGTTTATAGCCTCTTTTTTGGCTATGTTTATAGCAAGTGGCTTCTACCAAAAATATGTACTATGTGGCTGATCTGATATTAATATAAAATCTGGCTTTTTTCGTACTGAAAAAATCTTCGCTTTTGAATAGTCAACCATATGGAGTCAATATTGAAATACGTTATCTATTTTAATATAAAACCAAGTTATTATTAATGTATTGCATTATTAATATGCTTTTGGTCTGATGATCTCTCTATGTGTTGCCAATATACTTTTTGTACTACTAAAATGTAGTACATTTACAATCTTGATGCTTTCAGTGGTTCGATGATGTGGTTCAAGAAGATGAAATTTATGACATCTAGGCATCAAAATCAGACCTAATCATGTGGTTCAATGATGTGTTTAATATCACTCTTCTATTGAAACTTGTGGTTCGACGATGATTAGATCTTATCCAAATATTTTGCTTATAACACATGTTGTTAGAGGAAATCTTAAACAAATACTTTTGTAAATGGCATGGGTTCTCACTATACACAAATCACAAGGCAAGACTTTCAACAAGCTACTATAGATACTGGAGATAAAAAAAGGTTGGGTTTGACATTTACAACAATATTAAGAGTGAAATCTATAGATAGTTTACATATTTCACCATCTTCTTTTTTTCAATGTTTTGAAAAAATGAAAAATAATGCTTAAGTTATACTTAGGAAGAAACTTGAGTAACAATAAAACTCCATATCAATGTAACATGTATATGTGTAATATATTTGAGTGGTTTATCATAGTTTTAAAATTATATGAATATTTTTTAATATATGTTGTTATAACTTCGAATAACTTCTATAGATATCAATAAGTTATTCATTGTATTTGTCAATAATTTCAATCAATGATTTGTTATCAATCTTATTACATTTTTTGAATAATTTTTTAAATGTTTTGGCATGTGATTATATATTTTATCTTTATTTTCGAAATAAGTTTTTATGATGTAAACAAATAAACATTTTCTCATATAAAATTCTCATTTTACTTCCAATATTTGAAATAAAGATTATATAGTTATGTTACAATGAAAACATGGATAGTCTTGGTATTTCTATGGTTGTGTTGTTATTGACTTCCATTCCTATCATTTGAATTTTACTTATTATTCTTTTTTATATCCTTATGTTTCAATTATATTAAATTTATGTTTTATTTATATTTTTATAAATTTTTGTTTCATGTTATCTGTTTCAATTTCATATATATACATAATTTTTTTTCTCATTGACACACACACACACACACATATATATATGGAACATAATGATGTTGTATATTACATCATAGTAGTCCATGCTATTACTGAAGCTATAAGTTTCGTTAAGTACATTCGAAATAAGATTGATAGAAAACTTGGGTATTATCTTCATTTTCTACAGGTTCTAGATGAAATGAAGTCAGATGTGAAATATTAGTTGCATGTGCATCAAAGAGACTCTGGAAGAAAAACAAGAGATTGGTTGGAAAGACAAAAGGGTCGTGATCATTACAAACTAGAATTGAATTGGTGTTATTTTCTTCATCAATATAAGTGTGTTTTGGAAAATGTTGTTTAATATTTAGGTTGTGATTAAATGTTTAGGCTTGATTTTGAAAGTTCAACTTCTTAATGTAAAGTCAAAATTAATTTTTAATTAAAATTCTACTTTTGTTTTTAACCTTTGTACTATTAATTGTTTCCCCTTCATATGGTTATGTTAAAATTTATATATGAATGACATTGAAATTTATATGGTTGTGTTTTTGTTAAATTCCAATGGTATCAATTGAATTGTAAAACAACTTTATGTTCTAATTACATTAAATTTATGTTTGAATCAATGTGTTTATGTTATATTTGTATTTTAAATGCAAATATGGAAAAAAACCATATTTGAATGTCTTGATAAACAAAGAGAATGCATTTGTTTTATTCAATAAATGTATTGAATATATAATTGCATATTTTTACATTGAAGTTATCATAAAAATGACATATATCTATTTAGTAGAAAAAAATGATGTTCCGCGAAAATGACAATTTAAAAATAGGTAGCTCCCTCCAAACAAGACTCAAGGAACATGGTGCTGACATCAGGAATGGAAGATCTCGTACCTCAGCCTTGGCAGAACACTCCTCGAAGACTAAGCACCACATATGCCTGGAAAACGCATCAATTATCGCAAGAGAAGAGCAGCAACAGAGACGAAAGATCAGAGAAGCACTTGAAATTATTAAGCATCCTTGTAATCTGAACAGAGACAGTGGTATGGAGATTAGCGGGAGCTGGCTTCCCCTGATCAAGGAAATCAAAAAGCGTCAACCCATCCCCAGGTAAGCCTTCAAGCAGGTAAGTTTTCCCTCCCTCTCCTATCCTATTATTATTGGTCAGTACTTTTTATCTATATCATAATTAGAATTATTAGCATAAAAATACTTTAATATATTAATTTCTACATAACGATTAATTAATATATTAATTATTATATTAATTAATTATAAATATCAATTATTTATAATTGTTAATATAATTTGGTTCATATATTAATTTAATTTATATATAGAAATTGATATATTCCCTAGTATTTCTTTAATAATTAATTTATGATCCCTTCATTTTATTAAAATAGCTCCTTTAACCTTATGATATATTCCCTAGTAGAAATTGATATATTCCCTAGTTTTTCTATAATAATTAATTTATTATCCCTTCATTTTATTAAAATAGCTCCTTTAACCTAATAACTAACTTTTTTACTACTTTAATATAATAATTTCTATATAACTATTAATTAATATATTAATTATTATATTGATAAATTATAAATATTTATTATTTATAATTATTAATATGAATTAATTTAATATATTAAATTAATTTATATAGAAATTAATATATTTTAGTTCAATCTATTATCGAAAAATTTTAGTATCAGTTCATTTTCCTTTTTAATCTATAGGTTATAAACCTAATTATTAAAATTAAATTTTTTATAAAAATTTCAATAAAATAAAGGTAATTTATTAAAAATAAAAATAAATTAAAAATAAGAATAAAATTAAAATAATTTCAGATTCAAGCCGACCATGTGCTGTTCCTTAAAAATTTTGTCCTCTTAAGTATTTATTCTATCCATTCTGCTCTTCTTTTATCATCATTCTCAAACCTTGATGATGGATCCCATTTGGGATTTGAAACGTTGGTACAAAAATACTCATACTGTGGATTCTCCGGTCAATGATTCGAAAAGTACAAACCACAGATCTCTTAAATCCAAAATTTAAAAATATTTAATTATATTCTTATTATATTTTCATTTTATTTATTTATTTATTGATCTATTTTTATTTTTATTTTAAATTTTTTTTGTTTTACTTTCTTTATTTTTAATCAATTTATTTATTTATGCTTTTTGGTTAATGCATGCATTTTTGTTTATATTATGCTTTAATTTATATATATTTATATATATGTGTGTGTGTGTGTGTGTGTTTTCAAAATGTCATTTATTTTCCTTACTATTTTTTATTCATAATTTTATAATAAAAGAAAAAGGAAACTAAAAATAAATAAAATCAACTAATTAATTAATCTTTTAGTTCTTTTGGCATTTATCAATCTTGATTGGGTCTTTGTTTATTTTATATATTTTTTTATTTGTTTTTCATTTGATCATTAATTTTGACTTTAACTTGCCTATTAGAATTTATTTGATTTTTTTTCCATTTGTTCTAGATTTTTTTTTGGGTTAAATCTTGAACTCCATTTATTTCCTTAATTTTGACCTTTCTTTATTATCTTAGAATTGGTTCATCATTATATTTCCTTTTCAATTTATTTTCAGAATATAAAAACATATTAATAAATTAAATAAATAATAATATAATAGGAATAATAATAATCATTCTTTCTAAACAAATATTCCTTATTAATAAAATAATTTTGGTTCAAAAGTAACTATTGTAATCTAGCCATTAGAATTAAAGTTCTCTGCATTGCACTCTTCTTATTTAATCTGATGCCATGATCTGATTCTCTATCTTGTCCTGATGATGAATCATGCTAGATCGTTCGAAACGTGTCGACCAAACATATATGATCTGATATCTATCGAAAGTATTTCTCGTTAACTTGAATATTAATAATAATAATACTGTGACGTCAAAATGGTACATGAATGTATGCAATGTTGCAATATGCCAGTCTTTGTTAGTATGTTATATTAGATTGAAATTTATGTAGTTTAATCCCCTCAGTTTATTAATCGCTTTGATTTTTAATATGAATCCCTGGGGTTTTAGGGTTGATAATATCTTCGATTTGTTGATGTCTTGGGTTTATAATATTAATCCTAAGGGTTTATAATATTGATCCAAATGGTTTATAATTTTAATTCGTTGGTCTTATAATATTAATAATTCCTTGCGTTTATTAGTTCATTGAATTTATAATATTAATTCCTTGGGTTTATTGATCTGTTTAGATTTTAATGGTGTTAACCCTTTCGGTTTATTAATCCATTCTATTTATAATAGTAATCCCACGGGCTTTTAATATTTATCCCTTGGGTTTATAATATTAATTTCAAGGGTTTATAGTGAGACATAGTCAACTACATTACTAACAATCTCTTATATTTATAAATCCCTTTAGTTTATAATATTTTCCTGTGATATTTAATAATATATTAGGGTTTATAATGTTAGCATTTATGATATTATTCTTGGGTTAGGTATATTAATGTTAGGGTTTATAATATTAATCCCTTGATAATATTAATCCCTTGAGTTTTTAATATTAATCCCTTAAGTTTATTAACCCATTGGGATTATTAACCCCTCTGATTTATAATATTTATCCTTTTGGTTTATAATATTTATCATATGTTTTATAGTTCATTGGGTTTAAAATATCAATAACCCTTCTATTTATAATATTATTTGGTAATGTGTATAAGAATATATTATGGTTTATAATCTTGATATTTGGTTTGATATATTAATCCTAAGGTTTAATATTAATCCTTGGGTTTAATATGTTGATCCGTTGGGTTTATAATCCACCCAGTTTAATATTTATCCCTTGCATCTATAGTATTAATTCCTTGGGTTTATAATATTAATGTTGATTGGTTACATCCATGCATTTGTAATGTTGAAATGGATGAGTAAGGTTTACATCTATTCACATATTTTGACCATTGATTTGGAAGTCATCCTCAATTTTGATATTTGTTCATGAATATGATTTTCCATCATCGTAGCCAAGGAACAAGTTCCGTCTTTTTTAAATAGAGTATCCATGAAAATGCACCTATGGCTATTAAATGTTTGCATTAATAACTTGGTGATTTATATTACATTGAAATTTATTCAAAGTTGCATTGCCACATTAGAAAATTAGGGTTTAATATTAAGGTTTATAATGTTGGTTTTAATATTAAGGTTTACAATATTTGGTTGAATATTAGAGTTATAATATTGTGTTTAATGTTAGGGTTTATAATATGGGTTTTATAATGTTAGATTTTATAATATTTGGTATAGCATTAGGGTTTAATGTTGCAACATTTGAGTGGTGTAGAAATTTATCCAACATCGCATTGTGACAAACATTGCCACAATATGACAAGCAAGATGACAATCAATGTTGGAACATTACATTACATTGTAATTATTTCAACATGACATTGTAACACCACAATGAGACTTCATATTCTGTCATTAGAATGGTACAAAAATAATCCAACATCACATTGTGAGAAACTTTGTCGCACGATAACAATCAATGTGATACTCATTGCTGCAATATTACATTACATTACAATTTATTCAATTTCCCCTATTAACATTATGAAATTAGGGTTTAAAATCGGGGATTTTAGTATTGGTTTTCATATTGGGTTTATGAAACCCAATGTGAAATCCCTTGGGTTGCATTGCCACATTAGAAAATTAAGGTTTAATATTAGGATTTAAAATATGGATTAAATATTAGGGTTTATAAGGTTGGGTTTAATATTATGGTTATAATATTGGGTTTAATGTTAGGGTTTTTATTATTTGTTTTATATTTCCATAGTTTATAATATCTAGTTTAACATTTGGGTTTAAAGTTATGAAGTTTGAATGGTGCAGAAATCTACCGAATGTTGCATTGTGACAAACATTGTTTCAATGTGACAAACAAAATGACAATCGTTGTTGGAGCCTTACATTGCATTGCAATTTTTTTCAACGTTGCATTATGACACTACAATAGGGCTTTGTATTGTGATGTTTGCATGGTACAAAAATCCATCCAACATCGTATTGTGAAAAACATTGTCTTGAGATGACAATTGATCTAATACTCATTGTCACAAGGTTATATTACATAACAATTTATTCAATGTTGCCTCTCAACATTGCAGAAGTAGGGTTTATTAATACCTTGGCTTTAAATTCCCTATGTTTATAATATTAATCCCTAGGGTTCATAATATTAATCCCTATGGTTTATAATATTAATATGTTGGGTTTACTAATCCCTTGGGTTTAGAATATGTATCCCGTAGGTTTATAATATTCATCCCTTAGGTTTATCAATACCTTGGGTTTATAATATCAATCCATTGGGTTTATAATATTGAGCCCTTCATGAACAATATAATCACCTGGGTTTATAATCCCTTGGGTTTATAATATTGATCCCTTTACAAACAATATAATCGCTTAGGTTTATAATTGCTTTGGTTTATATATCCCTCTGGTTTATAATATTAATCTCATGGGTTTATAATATTAATCTCCTGGGTTTATAATGTTAATCTCTTGGATTTATTTATCCCTTTGGTTTATAACATTGATTACCCATTGCGTTTATTAATCCCTTGGGTTTATTAATATTATTAATAAATGTGAATTTAGTAGACCCTTTCAATTCTCCATATTTTTCTAATATTAATCACTTGGGTTTTTAATCCCTAGGGTTTAGAATATTGATACATTGGGTTTATTAATTACTTAGGTTTAAACTATTAATCCCTTGTGTTTTTTATCCTTAGAGTTTAAAACATTTATCTCTTGGATTTATTAATCCCATGGGTTTATTTTATTAATCCCATGGGTTTATTTTATTAATCCCATGGGTTTATTTTATTAATCTCTTAGGTTTATTAATCCCTTGGGTTTTAATTCCTTGGGTTTATAATATTAATCCATCGGGTTTTTAGTTCCCTGAGTTTGTAAAATTGATCCCTTGGGTTTACGATATTAGTCACTTAGGTTTGTAAATCCATTGAGTTTGTAATAATAATCCTTTGTGTTTATAATCTTAATAATTCATTGGGTTTATTAATTCCTTAGGTTTATAATATCTAGTATAATTTGGTTTTAAAGCTATGAAGTTTGAATTGTGCAAAAATATATCCAACGTCGCATTGTGATAAATATTGTCAAAATGTGTCAAGCAATATGACAATCATTGTTGGAAACATACATTGCATTGCAAGTGAGATACTATCAATGAAAGTACACACTGACTATCGGCATAGGTTGATCATCACACATGCATGGTTTGGATGGACTGTGCTATGCTTGTTCAAGCTTGCATACAAGAATATGTTCATGAACTTGTTGCAGACTGAGCATGTGTGAGTAGGCGACTTCGACACTTACAATCCAAGAAGGGAGCTCAAAGACTTAATAACTCATCACCAACCAAGAAGTGGCTAAGAAAAAACTGATCACAATATCCATGGTAGGCTCCAAAATTTAAGCGTGGGAAAAATTTTGGAGGGTGTTTGTCGCAACGACAACACTTGGTGACACACTGGTAGAACTGTAGATTCTCTGCCTTGGTTAATTCTTTGTGCAGGGTCTAGTTCTTCAGGGAGTATTAATTCATCATGTACATCACTTTCATTTTCCCACTTACCCATGCATAAACATAGTCCCCTCTGCCCTTTCTCGGTTGAACACAAACATAGAGTCATCCATATCGTAGTGTTTCGAATCAGGAGAAGGGTAATGAAGTTCGTGAGCTATAGGAATTTAGAGTATAGTTTTTCATCTCTGGTGTTAGTTCATTTTTAGCAAGCCTAGATAGTACCTCGATGTAGTCACTTCAGGAACGCAAACATTTCTCTGCTACCAAGGATCCTGGAGAGTACCCCAGCGGAGGTTTTTACTTCACCTCTATGCGCATGAAGCCTATCTCTTCTTTCACCCTTTATTATTTATTTTATATAGAACTGTGCATCAACACATATTTATTTCATGGGTGGAAGAGGGATCCCAACTTATTGAGAGAAGAAGAGGTTTTCCTTTCATAGAAGTATATCAATACCTTTGATAGTGGTTTTATCCTTTAGATTTCCCCTTGTCCTTCTCTACTTGATTAGATCGGTGTGAAAACACTGGAATGTAAAGAATCGAGTGAAGGCATGAGGCTTTTTAGAATAGACATGATATCATGGTTTGACATGGATATTTCCTCATGCAAGGACCATATTTTCCATAAAAACATCATCGATCAAAGGATAACCAAAATGGATAAGAAGGACTAAAGCTAGCCAAATGTTGCATTGTCACAAGGCCCTTTTCTATTTTTCCACATTGTCTTTCGATCTAGAGGGAACATTCTTCATGCAAATTCTTATTAACAAAACATGAAAGACGAGACAAGACATAACAATACAGAAAATCAAAGGACAAATCAAAAGGAGGCTAGATTGAAAACATAGTGTGAGACAAAGCCAGGTAACACAAGATAGACTGCAGAAAACAAGTGCAGGATGATTGCACAGGTAAACTAATATGCATCTAGACCTACTCCTAACCTAACCAGCTAAAAGGTCAGGTTCGCATATAATGAAATTTCCAATGTATCCATCGTATTTACTCCTGACCTACATTCAAAAAGATAAGAGCAATTACAACAAATATAAAACAATGTGTAATGGAAAACATAACAACTTAAATAACTTGCACACAAAATTGAAGCTCTTGCCTATCAGCAGAAAGACATGTCATAACCACTACTTCTACCAAATTTGTGATCTTACCTTTTTTACCAAAACTATAAATAGGAAAACCTCGAAAGCTTCTTGTGAATGCACCTTCGTTAGTGTCATCCTTCTTAGCAAGCATGAGAAAAGAGTGAAACTTATTATTAGGAAAAGGGCTTACTAAGTAAGATCCTTCCAAGAATCATAGATTGGATCATGAAATTCAAAGCAATCCTCTTGAAAACCTTATAATCCTTGAAAAGATGAATTTTCAATTAAAAGCACCGGGTTAGGATGACAATATTGTGAGGGAAAATGGATCTAATCATATTCGTTAAGCATGCCAAGATAGTGAGGACATGACATAATAAAAAACAAAGGCTAAAGCATCTCAACTATTTGACAAGTACCCGAATAATGATATGATAAACCATCAAGAACAAAGGGTGTCAAATAACTGTCATTTGATGTGTCGATGAGAGAATGGTAAGTTGAATGATAATCATCATAGCCAGAATCATGATCAGATGAGATGATTAAAGAAATAGATTCCCAGTAAGTAGTTAACAAAGATAATCAATTTTAAAAACTCTACGAATTCTCTGAAGAATAGAACCAACTTCCTCGCATGCCTAATGAGATAAACTATTTTCCTGTAACTAGTGACAAACTATACAAGCATTACAACCATCGAAAGAATTGAAAAGGAATGCTAGTGTAGTGAACATATGAAACCAGTTAGGATGTAGTGGATGAAAAAGAGGAACTCGATTTAGCAAATAACTCAAGCACTTGACAACACTCAAGATGATTTTTGGTGTCATCAAGACATTCTCAAGAGAGACTAGGGGCTGATTAATCACCATAACACTTAACATATATGAATTCTTCAACCAAAGATAAATTTCAAATTGATATACTTCACAATTCTATGCATTAATGAAAAGTATACACTCCAAACTAGAATTTGATACAAGATATTTGCATGAGGATGAATTTAGTACAACAATATGATCAAAAACCTAGTCTCAAGAAATAGGAAAATTATAACGAGAAATTACAAAATCCACCAATAACAAGTTTTCATCCAGTGAAACAATACAAATGAGAGAACTCTATGAGAAAATCCAGATCTGACATGGTTCAAGAATTTTACTTGGATAACAAGAACCTGACATAACCAACAACGAGAGTTGAAGTGCCTTGAATTCTTAACAAGTTCTGGAACTTTGAAAAGACAGATAAAGAACATTTTATAAACTGAGCCAGATCGCAAATTGCATGTGGACAATTTTTATCAATTAAGTTAACAGGATCACCATTATATGAATGGAAGCTATCTACATCACTTGTTTGATCATATTTTTCAACTTCAACAAAAAAATTACTCAAGTCATAATATTCCTCCAAGTGCAAGTATGAGGATGTATGAATTGGAAAAATATCATGATCACACTAATTCGAAGTGTTGCCCTCATACAAAATAATAGATGATGATAAGGGATGGAATGGATGCTCTATAATTTCATCACTTTCTTCTTCATCATGGATATTCTCACTATCTAGTGTTATTTAAAGATTCAACTCATGAGATAAGAAACTTGAAAAGCATGGAGAGTCTCCATCACAAGTTGATGCATTGTAAAAAGTAGGGCACAAAGGATAGGGAGGTGAAGAGGAAGAATTGTTCATAAGTGAATCTTCTTTTACTGAAAGAAATTTAAGATTTAAATCTTTCGAAACAAAATCTCCTTGAGAGGCTAAAATATAAGTTGGTGCACTTGGGAATTCACCATCATATATATCAAAAATGTCATCCTCATTAGAATTATTGTTTCCCAAGACTTGAGATTGATTAGGAAAACTGATCGCATTTGATTGAATTCCAAGATTACATATTCACATGGAGGATTTCGAAAAATAAAAGAGATTTTTAAGGAATCTTCAGTTTCCTAATTCTCTACCTGTGAAATTTTATTACCTCGCACCTAATCACTTTTTGGATGTGGGATTGGTTGATCAAGAAAATCATGGGGCAAGGGGTCATGAGAAAGAGACGATAGAGGATAACAGGAATCCAAATCAGATTCAAGACTAGATTTATGAGTGTTAATACCATATTGAGGAATGAATAACTTAGTCTTCACCATAGGCTTGATGAATCATTCCGCGATTTCCTTCATGGGATTTGATTCATGAAAAACGAAAGGGGGATAAGAAGATCGATTAGGAATTTGATTTGCAAATTTCCCAACTTTATTAAGATTGTGAGGATGCACCCTCATCAGAACTGGAAGAGTAGGAGGACAAGGAACAAAAGGAATAGGTGTCTTGTGATTTACAAGAGTTGGGGAAGTAGAGACATCGGTGGGTTCAGATTCACCATGCAAAGAGATATGAACCAAACATTTAAACTTTTGTTTAAATAAATCCCAATCTGTGACTTCTTTAGGAAATTCATAACAAAGGTGAAGGAATCGATCAAAGAAATCCTCAATTGATTCATTAGGCTTCACTCTTAGTTGATTAATTATTTTTAAAACATCCTGGTAATTATATGTATCAAATTCTTTATAAATATCCTTCGTGAGTTGCTCGAATGAATGGATAGAAGAAGAAAGCAACGTATGACACTATCTCTTAACACTACCTTCAAATGTGATGTTGAAAATGCAACAAGATGATGGAGCTTAGTGAAAAGAAGTCGCCTTCACTAAGTGGGTCCGCAGGCTATTTTTGGCGCAAAGTCTATTTTTAGACTATGTCTATTTTTAGACATATGGATCATGGTCTATGAGTTGCAGGATGCTATTTATGGATGATTGGTCATGTTGGTAAAAATAGATGGACCTCTATTTTTAGACATATGGGTGGAGTCTATTTTTAGATTGGGAGTCAAAAAATAGAACAGTCAAATATTGTTAGCTCTTAATAATATTTGGACTATAAACATTATCTTATCCTCTTGCAACACTTTAGTTCGAGCTATGGATGTGGCACATGCAACTGCCAGAAGGAAATATGCTTTTCCTATGGATTAGTTGAGCTATTGCATGATGGAATTCAGTTAGAACTCAAGTGATTGAGTTTGGTGGAGTTGTTTGAGGAGTTGATGGAGTTGTGTTCAATTTGACTTAGTTGAACTAACTGCCAAATACACTAGTGATGAGTGATGTGAATTAATTATTGATTAATTCACTAATTATTAACTCATAAATCAACTAAAGAATACATCAGTTAACTCAGTGCATGGACAATTCAGTGGAGACAAGTGTTAGAGGTGGGTGAAAGGGTGAGACTACTATCAGTTGTGACTATAGCTGTGCATGAGATTTGCACAATCATTGATTGAGATTGCCAATGAGGATTGCGCAGTACAAGCCAAGGGAATTCGAACTTGGATCTGATCTATTCTCAACTTGGATTGCGCAGTAGAGGCAGGCAAACAGTGGATGAGATTTGAACTCGTGACTTGTTCAGATCTGAGCTAGTTTTGTGTGTAGCATGTGGAGATATTACTGAGTACTTGTGAGGAGTATTGTACTATGTATTGTTACATGTTCTCTATCATTATAATATACAGATAGTTGGGGGTTTTCAGCTGTATGCTTTCCCCATTACATACTGTGTTGATATGTGTGATTGATGTTTCAATGTGCGCATGCGATTGTTTTTTTAATTCCGCAAATTGATGATCAATGGTAGAGGAGGTTATGTATTATGCATGCATTCCACAAATAGTGTATAATCAGGATAATCTCTGTGAATAAGTGTTATATTATTCAAATTTCTACATGGTATCAGAGCGAAGTTGATCATCAGATCTATTATTCGGAAAGTGATTACATTTTATTTCTTCAGGCAAAGTCTATAATCGGGCCAGGTATCCTCTGGATTCATCCTTCTTTTGGAAGGTGAGATATCCGGTAAATGCCCATACAGTCAATCTCTGTACGAGAAATACTTTGTTCTCATGAATTTTATATTAGAAGCGGTTGAGTTTTGAGCTGGTGGAATTCAAATTTGCAGTAGTGTTTTCTTGGTGTCGAAGCTGAAATGTCTTTCAACAGATTGCGATTGGAGTATGCCCTTGAAGGCAGCTCGAATTATATTGCATGGAAAGACAGGATGGAGGTGGTGTTAGATGACAATGGGTTGAAGGAGTTCATAAATGCTGAGGTCCCAAACCCTACTGATGCTGCTCAAGTTGAGGCTTGGCAAAAGAAGACAACAAAGTGTCGAAGGATTCTATTGGAGGGCATGAAGGATCACATTGTATCCAGCCTGCATGGAAAGGCTTCTCCATACTTGATGTGGAAAGCGTTAACAGATTTATTCCAAAGCAAGAGTGACCAGAGGAAGTTGGTGCTCAAGGATAAACTCAAAAACATTAAGTGTGAGAAAGGAGACAATATGCCCAAGTATCTCACGAAGTTCACCCAATGTCGGGATGAGTTGGGAAGTGTGGGGGTGACTGTTGATGATGAGGAATTGGTGAGCTTGGCTCTCCTTGGTCTTCTGAAGAGTTGGAATTCCTATCAGGACTTTGTCAATGGTCGGGAGAAATTGCCAAGATGGGAGAGACTTTGGTCTGATCTTGTGCAAGAGGAGATCAGGCGGAATACCAGGGATGGATCTTCATCAAAGGCATCTGATGAAGAAAATTGTGCTTTGGCTACCAAAGCAGAGAAGGGGAAGAACAAGAAAGCTTCTCATTCCGATGCAAAAGGCAAGAAGTAGGACATGTCCAAGGTGAAGTGATTTCACTGTCACCAGCACGGACATTATGCCACAAATTGTCCGCAGAAGAAGAAAAATAAGCAAGCTGTTGGATCTGTAGCGGGAGAGGCCTTAGCCTCGCAGTTTGAGCTGGATTTTTCACTGATCGCATGCTTGGTATCAAGTGTGATGGGATTGGTATGGTTCTTGGACAGTGGTGCGTCTTTTCACATGACAGGAGATCGAGATTTGTTTTCTGATCTGGATGAGAAAGATCTTGGAGTGCACATCGAGATGGGCGATGATGGTAGATACAGTGCGACCGGTATCAGTACCATTTCCTTTGAGAGGGAGTCTGGTAAACCCTTCGTATTGAAGGAAGTGATGCATGTTCCAGGATTGAAGAAGAATCTTATCTCTGTGGCGATGTTAGAAGACAAGGGATATGATGTTGTCTTCAGCGAGGGAAAGGCTTTCCTGCGCAGTAAGACAACTGGAGAAACCCGGAAGATAGGGGTTCGAGTCAAGAACCTTTATCAATTGCATGTAGATGGCTGCGCAACAATGGCATGCAAGGTAGAAGGATTGGTGAGCCAGGATGATGGCGAGCTGTGGCACTGGAGATTGGGCCACCTTCACCATAGAGCCTTGAAGATACTGCAGCAGATTTCTACTGGGATTTCTAAAGGCACTCTTGCGCAGTCAAATCAGTGCAAGGGGTGTACTTTAGGAAAATTTGTGAAAGCCACCTTTCACGAGAAGGATAGTCGCGCCACGACGATCCTTGAGAGAATTCACATAGACGTGTGTGGACCTTTCTCAGTAGCTTCGACAGCAAAGCACAAGTACTATGTGATCTTTGTTGATGATTTCTCTCAAAAGTGCTGGATCTTCTTCATGCAGAAGAAGAGTGAGACATACTCAAAGTTCTGTGAGTTTAAAGCACTGGTCGAGAAGGAATCAGGGAAGAAGGTGAAGGCTCTTAGGAGCGAAAATGGTAGTGAATTCATCTCTGGAGAGTTCAAGGACTTCTACAGCGCAGAAGGGATTCGAAGAGAGCTCATAGCTCCCCATAACCCACAGCAGAACAGGGTCGCTGACCGGAAGAACAGAACGATCGTGGGTGTTGCACAGGCGATGTTGCATGATCAGGGCCTACCCCTTCACTTGTGGGTGGAGGCATGCAATACTACAGTATATGTACAGAACTGTTGTCCTCACAAGATACTTGGCATGAGTACACCCGAGGAGGCTTATTGTCATAAGAGGCCTGATATTTCCCATTTGAGGATTTTCGGTTCTCCTGTTTACATGCATGTGACAAAGGATGCCAGGAAGAAGCTGGAGCCGACCGCAGAGGTTGGGATATTTGTGGGGTACATTGATACGCCCCACAACTATCGTGTGTATTTGCTAGACAGTCGCAAGACTATTGTGCGACGAGATATCAAATTTCAGGAGGAGAAAGTCATGAAGTGTTCGCTTGAGAGGGAGCCACACTTGCATATAGATGAGGAGCTATTAGTTCCTAAGGATGAGCTTCAGGATGTGGATCAGCCACAAGATGAAGTTCATGGAGTGGAAGAGACCACTCATGCAGCGCCAACCATCAGAGGGTGAAAGCACACTACAGAAGCTGAGCGACTGGCTCAAGATGCAGAGAAGGTTGTAGGACCACCTACATCACAGCATAGACAGAGACAGTCACCTGATCGGTACACTGGATACATGGCTCTTGTGAGCAAATGTGTCGTGACTGAGCCATCCTCTTTCGAGGAAGCTGTGGAGGATCCCGCATGGGTAGGTGCCATGGTGGAAGAGTATGATTCGATTGTCAGAAACAGTGCATGGGGGATTGTCCCAAGACCGGAGGGGAAATCAATGGTGGGTTCGAGATGGATCTACAAAGTGAAGCAGGTAGCTGATGGGAGTGTGGAGAAGTACAAGGAAAGATTTGTTGCCCGAGGCTTCTCACAGATAGAGGGGATTGATTATGAGGAGACCTTTGCACCTCTCACAAGGTATTCTTCCATACAGACGATTCTTGCTCTCTCAGTGCAGATGGGGTGCAACATCCATCAGATGGATGTGAAGACTGCGTTTCTCAATGGAGTCATTGAGGAGGAGGTGTACATAGAGCAGCCCGAAGGTTTCGAGATTTTCAGCAGCGAGTCGCATGTGTGTAGGCTCAAGAGAGCGATGTATGGGTTGAAACAAGCACCTCGTGCTTGGTACACACGAATAGATAGTTATTTTACCGGACTTGGATTCTCCAAGAGTGAGGTGGATCCTAACCTATACCAGATTGTGGTGGAGGGTAAGTTGCTGATCATTGTACTTTATGTAGATGATTTGATTTTGACGGGAGATGAGCTGTTGATACTTTCATGCAAGGAGGATCTTGCTAGAGAGTTTGAGATGAAGGACTTGGGCATCCTTCATTATTTCCTGGGATTGGAAATTTGGTAGCACAGTGATGGACTATTTGTTTCTCAGGGTAAGTATGCCTGGGAGATACTAGAGAAGTTCAACATGCATGGCTGCAAGCCTGTTGATACTCCTCTTCCTGGAGGTTGGAGGAAGGAGGATGCTACTTCAGCGGAGGTAGTGGATGCCACTGTATATCGACAGTTGGTGGGGTCGCTTATGTATCTGGTCAATACACGACCCGATATATGCTATGCTATTAACCAGCTTTCACAAGTTATGGTTAAGCCAACCAATCTCTTCTGGAAGGTAGGCAAGCATGTATTGCGTTATCTTAGAGGCACATCAGGATATGGATTGTGGTATAGACAGGAGGATGAGGTGAAGCTATGTGGCTTCACGGAATGCAGATTGGGAAAGGAGCCCAACGGACAGAAAGATCACATCTGGAGGGATCTTCAGTATCGGGTCGACAACAGTTTCTTGGTATAGCAAGAAGCAGAGATCCATGGCACTCAATTCAGCATAGGCCAAGTATATGGCAGCAAGTTTGGTTGCATGCGAGGCTATATGGATGAGGAAGATCCTGGTTGGGTTGTTCGGGTCACACTTGGAGCCTACTGTGATTTATTGTGATAAACAGAGTTGCATTAAAATCTTGGCTAATCCAGTATTTCATGATAGGTCCAAGCACATCGACATCAGGTACCATCATATCAGAGATTATGTGCAGCGGAGAATCATGTTACTTTCATACATTCCCACAGAGGATTAGGATGCTGATATCTTGACGAAGGTGCTCACCAGGAGAAAATTCGAATACCACAGAGGCAGGATAGGGGTTGCAGATAATCCATATCTTGTTGAGAGGGAGTGTTGAAAATGCAACAAGATGATGGAGCTTAGTGAAAAGAAGTCGCCTTCATTAAGTGGGCCCGCAGACTATTTTTGGTGCAAATTCTATTTTTAGACAATGTCTATTTTTAGACATATGGATCATGGTCTATGAGTTGCAGGATGCTATTTATGGATGATTGGTCATGTTGGTAAAAATAGATGGACCTCTATTTTTAGACATATGGGCGGAGTCTATTTTTAGACTGCTAGTCAAAAAACAGAACGGTCGAATATTATTAGCTCTTAATAATATTTGGACTATAAACATTATCTTATCCTCTTGCAGCACTTCAGTTCGAGCTACAGATGTGGCACATGCAACTGCCAGAAGGAAATACGCTTTTCCTATGGGTTAGTTTAGCTATTGCATGATGGACTTCAGTTAGAACTCAAGCGATTGAGTTTGGTGGAGTTGATTGAGGAGTTGATGGAGTTGTGTTCAGTTTGACTTAGTTGAACTAACTGCCAAATACACTAGTGATGAGTGATTTGAATTAATTATTAATTAATTCACTAATTATTAACTCATAAATCAACTAAAGAATACATTAGTTAACTCAGTGCATGGACAGTTTAGTGGAGACAAGTGTTAGAGGTGGGTGAAAGGGTGAGACTACTATTAGTTGTGACTATAGCTGTGCATGAGATTTGCACAATCATTGATTGAGATTGCCAATGAGGATTGCGCGGTACAAGCCAAGGGAATTCGAACTTGGATCTAATTTATTCTCAACTTGGATTGCGCAGTAGAGGCAGGAAAATAGTGGAGGAGATTTGAACTCGTGACTTGTTCAGATCTGAGCTAGTTTTGTGTGTAGCATGTGGAGATAGTACTGAGTACTTGTGAGGAGTATTGTACTATGTATTGTTACATGTTCTCTATCATTATAATATACAGATAGTTGGGGGTTTTCAGCTATATGCTTTCCCCATTACATACTATTTTGATATGTGTGATTGATGTTTCAATGTGCGCATGCCATTGTTTTTTTTAATTCCGTAAATTGATGATGGTAGAGGAGGTTATGTATTATGCATGCATTCCGCAAATAGTGTATAATCAGGATAATCTCTGTGAATAAGTGTTATATTATTCAAATTTCTACATGTGAGGGTGAGCAATCTATCCATGACATCCTTGCAATTTATTCCATTAGAAAGGAAAAAATGAACAATTGAAACATATGTTCATGAAGAGTTAATTCACCCTCACAATCAAAATTAAATTGCAACAGGTTATGAATAACTTCTGCAAGGATTGTAATACCAAGATCTTTAGAAAAACACGTTTGGATTATGATTTGGGAAAGATCCATCCTAGATAAGAGATTCAAAGAAAACTCAACGGGAACAACCTGTCATTTGGCCCTCCTTCCAGCGCCATTTTGTTGATGGTGTTGTAAATCTGTCAACGAAGGGGTCTCCTCGATGTGAATTCCCAATTAGACCTCACATTGTTTGGAGTAGGAGCACCATCCGGAGTTTTATCTTGGCTGCCATGTGTCCTTGTAGATTTTCCTTGGCTACAAAGTTCAACACAAGAGAGTAATACATAAGTATTTTCGAATAAGCAAGTGAGTATGCCTTGTGAAATATTGAGTTGCGAAAAGTACAAAGGTCCTTCTACCGAAAGGGCAGAGAAAAGTGGGCTTTCTAAAGACAAGTAATAGTACTAATATAGAAAAGGCACACAATCATATATAAAAGAATGAATCATTGATCAACTAGCAAAATAGTTCACAAGGAGGTAACGATTGCTAAATAAAATACAACATACCTTCAATAAGATAAGTACCAAAGCCACCGAAATAGTTCAATTTCCTTATTACATATGAGACAACATACATCGCAAACATTCAAAGAATAGTCTTACAATATTCGTGACATGTGCATGAAAGTGTGTTGACTCAACAAACTTCTGAATTAAGTAAAATTTCTAAGATACATCAAGACAGTGAACACCATTAGCCCTAACAGTGGAGCATTAGAGCATTCACTCGCTCCTCCAAAACAACTATCTTCCTCTCCAATGCCTAGTAGGAGAAGCCAATGTGAAAAATGTTTTTCATGAACAATGAGGGTGTATATATAAAAAATGGGGTGATCATTCACCTCCCTGTGACTTGTAGACTACCCTCATGACTGTTTGACTTCTCTATGACCTTTTAATTCCCACATGACTTTTCACATTACAAGGATGACTCTTGGACTTCCACTTTACATCAAATTTTTCAATATATAATTTACACAATCCACAAATGATGTGGCACATGATGGCGCATGACATGACATGACATTGATGAAATGGACTACATGATGACATGGCAATGTTAAGTCACTCTTTATTATTGTTATTGTTGAGTCTTCTTGAGAGATAGTGCATGTTTTTCTTCTTCCTCCTCCTCATGACGTGATGATAAGGAGTATTTAATGTGATCTTGATCATCTATCTTCTGTTGCAGTCCAGTGTTCCTTCATCTTCTTGCCTGATGATCATTTGGTCTTCTACATCTCCATAGGTGCCTTCAATAAGCATGGTCTCTGATCTGGATTTAAACAGGAACGCAACAAATTACAGAGATAACCATAAACACAAAGATGCAGCAAAATAATACTTCATTTCATTAATGTAAAATACTGAAATATGCTTACAAACAAAAATAGAAAGAAACCAGTTAGGGCGATGGTAGCTTATCTCTAAGAAGAGATGTGGTGACTACATGCCTCTGAAATGTGTTACAATGAGGCTTGAAGGCCTATTTATTGTTGAGAAGCAATGGAAAACCCTAAACATCCAAAATCCTAACCCTAGAAGATGAAATGCGAAACTGTGGGCCACGTTTGGGTAAATTGGTACATCAACTTCCCGAGGTCGTAACTTTGGCATAAGATCTTCGTTTGACATGCACAATATCTCGTTAGAAAGATCTATCTGAGAACTACAACTTTGGGAAGAGCAACATCAATCCATAGACCCATGTTGCTCCCAATTTTCCCAAAAAACGTCGTTCAGGGCCTCAAAATGGCTCTGGAAGTTCAGGACTCGAAAAACTGCTAAAAATAGTAAACTGTGCTATAATTTAGGAAACTAAAAAGCTGAAAGAAACAATGGTGGGGGTCCAAGTGGACTTGGCGGGTGGCCACCAATATCCACTTGGATCATTCCTCCCCCCTAGGAAGCAATGGTCTCCATTGCGTTGAGTTCCTCCATGAGATGAGGAAACTTCTGCTAAACTTGGTCCCTAGTGAAGGAGTTGGCCTACTTTGACAACTCGATACAGTTGGATATTCTACTGGTGAGTGTGCTTGATTTGTGTGTCCATGATCCGATCAGTTGCAACTTGTTCCATGCAATCTGGATTTAATTATGTGGGTGTGATCTGTTTTGCAATGTCGGATGTGTGTAGTAATGGTGGAAAGTATGGTCGAAGGTGGTCCACATTGAACACTGGGTGCAGGCCAAGGAATGGGGGAATACTAAGCTCAAATGCATTGTCTCCCACAACCTTGGTAATGGTGTAAGGACCATATCGGAGTGGCCTGAGTTTCCGATAGGCTGCAGTAAAGCATTCCTTTTGTAAATGCAACCAGACTTTGTTGCCCACCTTAAACTTGTGTGGCACCTGATGTTGATCATGTCGCTGCTTGAACTTGGCATTTGATTTCTCCAGAATGTCATGGACCTGCTGGTGAATATGTGGGATGTGCTCAATGAAGTTGTTTGCCTTATCTGTTTCAGACTAGACATGAGCCGAATCTGCATGAGTAGCTGCAAATGGCATGGCCACATCAATGGGACATAGTGGCTGGAATCCCAAGCCCACCTGAAAAGGGTTGTCGCCAGTCGAGCTGTGAAGAGCCTGGTTGTAGCTCTGCTGAACATAGGGGAGGCTCTCGTCCCATGTGCGTGGATGCTTTGAGTTGTACATGTGCAGAATGTGTGCGATCATCCTGTTGACAACCTCTGTTTAGCCATCAGTTTGAGGGTGGAAGGCTGTGGACTTAGTGAGCTTGGTGTCTAGCATCGACCAGAGACTAGACCAAAATGTACTGAGGAACCTGCTATCTCGATCTGAGATGATAAACTGTGGGATCCCAAAGTGTACCCACACTCACTCAAAGAAGAGTTTAGCAGTGGCTTCTATTGTGATATTCTTTTTGCATGCTTCCATAATGGCCATCTTTGAGAAGCCGTCGATGACCACAAAAACACAGTCGTTTCCATGCTTAGTGGAAGGAAGGCCTGACATGTAATCCATGGAGATGGATTTCCAAGGTCGATTCAGGGTAGGCAGCAGGGTATAGAGGCCTTGCTTCTTGATGGTCGGTTTGACAATGACGCAGACAATGCATGATCTGATGTACTTCCCAACATCCTGTTGAAGATTCAACCAATAAAAATACTTTTGTAGTACTGCCACCATTTTCTTGACCCCAAAATGCCCAACTACCCGACTGTAGTGTGCTTCCCAAATCATCTTGGCATGCTCGCTTGAAGGAACACAAAGGTGACCCAGGTGGCATAACAGGGCATCCTGGAGATGAAAATCTAGAACATGCTAACCCTCCAAGAGTGTCTGGTATGTGTGGCCGAATTTTGGGTCGCTTTTGTAGAGAGGTGGCCAATCAGAAGTCTCGTACCCACAAGAGTTGAGAACGATGGTTAATTCCATGATCAGTGGTCGACTGAGGCAATCTGCAACATTATTGGTGTTGCCCTTCTTATACTTGATATTCAAATGGAACTGTTGCAGGTATGTGGACCACTTCTGATGGTGATCATTTTGCAATTTCCCTTGGGTCTGTATGAACTGCAGGGGTTGGTGGTCTGTGTGGATGACCATTTCCTTCCCCAAAATGTAATGCTTCCATTGTCGGCAAACCTGCACAATGGAATACATCTCTTTGTCATAAGTGGGATACTTCTGGACGGTGTCTGAGAGTGTCTCATTGTGGTATGCCACTAGATGCCCGTGTTGAGTAAGGACTGCCCCAATAGCATAGTCAAAGGCATCTGTCTCGACCTCAAATGGTTGTTGCAAGTCTGGTAATGTGAGCACTGGTGCCGAGTAGAGGTGATCCTTCAAATCTGTGAATGCTTTTTGTTGAGATTCAGACCAAAAGAATTTTGCTTCCTCTCCTCCCTTGGTGACTTGACTTAAGGGCCAAGTGATATGAGAAATACCAACACAAACCTGCGGTAGAAGTTGGCAAGACCTAGAAAGCTGTGGAGCTCTGTCAAAGTGGTTAGAGATGGCCAATCCCGAATGACTTGGATCTTGGCTAGATCCCCATGCACCCCCTATTCATCAATAATGTATCCCAGATACTGAACCTGGGTCATGCCAAAAGTGCATTTCTCCAGATTGGCACATAACTTGTGTTGCCGCAATGTTTGGAGAACCTATCGGATGTGGTGGAGGTGCTCTTCCCAACTCTGGATGAAGATTAGGATGTCATCCAAGTATACCACTACAAATGAGTTGGTGAATGGCTGCAAGATGTCATCCATTAGCCTCATGAAGGTTGCAAGAGCATTCGTCAATCTGAAAGGCATAACCAAGCATTTGAAAAGGCCCTCCTTGGCTTTGAAGGCAGTCTTCTACACATCGGAGGGTTTGATTGGTACCTGGTGATATCCTCACTTAAAATCGATCTTGATGAAATATTTTTCCCCCTTTAGTTGGTCCAGGAGGTCATCAATCCGTGGGATTGGGTACCTATTACAGACAACGATCTTTTTCAATGCTTGATAGTCAATACAGAGTCTCCAAATCCCATCCTTTTCTGTACCAACATGATCGGGCTCCCACAGGGCGATGAACTCGGATGGATGTGACCTTTTAGCAGTTCCTGAATCTGCCTCTTGATTTCATCATTCTCCAGAATGGAGCACCGATAGATTGGCCCATTAGGCAGCGGCACACCTGGGGTCAGATCGATGGAGTGCTTGACCTAACAGTTCAGAGGAACCCCTGCAGGGGAGGTGAAGATGTCCTCGTACTCCTTCAAAACCTTTTCCATTTGTAGTTGTCATGCGGAGAGGCCCTGTCTGGAGGTCGAGGCCACCATATTATTCTTTCCTTGAGGGCGTATCATCAGGAAAACAAATTTCCTGGTTTTGGAAATGAGCTTACTGCATTGTTTTGCAGTAACCAAAGAGATGGCTGTAGGCGGTGCTACCTCCAGTATCCTGTACAACTTATTTCCCAAAGTAACAATAATAACATGGGGCCTTGATTCATACACAGCATGTCACTTCCACAAGTATGGTTTTCACAATAATACATCACAAACTTCAAGGGGAGAAATGTCACACAATACCTCATCCATGAAGGGCTTGATGTTGTATGGAAGGCGACACTGTTGGCTCACGCGAAGATCTCATCCTTGGTGAAGCCACCCGATAGTGTACGGTTGTGGATGTGATGTGGTCAGTAAGCCAAGCCACTTCACGACCTCTGCCGAAATGAGTTTATTTTATCTCTCGCTGTCGACAATGAATTGTAGAGAGGAGCCCTTTACCCACATCTGGGAGTGGAAAAGACGCTCCTCCTCCTCTAGATCTCCGGGTTCCTCCTTCTGGATCTTCGTGGTGGCAATGGTGGCGTTGGGCTCCGCATCGATAATTTGCTTCCCTTTGTCATTCCCCTTGTCGGGTTTTAACTAAAAGTCAGAGCATGCATCTGATTCTGAAACCTTTAGCTCAGCCACTAGTGACTACTTGGCCCGACACTCGCTTGTGTTGTGAGTGGAGCTCTTATGGAACTCACACCACTTTCTTGTGTCCTTTTTCAACTTTTTGGCGCTGTTCTTTTCTTGTAGCTTTGGCGGGTTGTCTTGGGCCTCCCCGCCTTGGCTTTGTCCTTTGTTCTGTGGTTTGGGGGCACCTTTCCATTGCTTCAGATTCGCAGATCCAAAGTATCGCTTCTTTTGTTTAAACTTTTGCTCGACCTTGACGGCATATCGGTATGCCATGCTGAGCGAGGAGATGTTCATGAGTTCTATTTCTTCCTGGATGTACTTGTGTAGGCAGCCACGGTATTTGAGTACCAAATGTTGCTCCAAATCCTTGATACCCAACTTTGTGCGAAGGGTATGGAAGATATTGGTAAAATCTGGCACTTCTTGGTCCCTTCCCTACCGCAGCGTGGTCCATTTTATGTATTGATCCACATAACTTCCAATAGGGTAGTACTGCTCCTTGATGGCATCTCGGAATGAATTCCAAGTGGGTGTGGCTGAAAATAGTGAGCTTGTACTTTCATCCTTCTACTTGCAGTAGGTTTCCCACCAGTGCTTGACATGGGGGGCTACTTTGAGAAGAGCAAAAATAATTTTTTCCTGACCAGAAAAAATCATGAATTAAAATTGATAAATTAAAAGAAAATTGAAAAATAAAAAATTACTCTATATAAAAAATAAATAAAATTAACCTGGTATGTTAAGATGAATGGAACAAAGCAAAATAAAACAACAAAAATATTGAAATGAAGTTTAAAAAAACAAAAAATATTTTTATAATTATCAAATATTTAATTTAATATTTAAATATTCCAAAACTATTATAAAAATACAATAAAATTACTATATTTGAAACAATTAATTAAAAATCATTCTATTTTAACTTAAAAAAACATGATTACAGTGTATTACCTTCCATACTTATAATAAAACATTCAAATAAAAAGAAAAAAAAAACAAAAAACATTCATAAAATTAAAAATATTAAATAAGATTATGCAAATAAATGAAAAATCTTTAAATTTGATAAAAATTAACACAAAGTTGAGTTTTATATTTTCATTTTTTTCTCTTAAATGGATGTATTGTATTTTCTCCCTAGGAAAAGCTGATGTGTGAACATCGACTAAAATTCGAAGTATGAGTGTGAACGAGATACACAATCAAGCAACGCCATTGAGATGCGTGTGTAGTTTGGAGAGAGCATGTTAGTAAGAAGAAATATATGATGATAGGAAGGTTATGATGGTATAGATGACATCTAGGAAGAGACATAAGGGGAGTTAGAAGAGTTACTTAACACGTAGCAATAGAGGTGAAATGTAGAATAGTGAAGGATTTACTCATAAAGTGATAAGATGTATTAGACATTGGGTTAGCTATTATGATTTAAAGTTTATATTTTATAAATAAAAGTGAAGGTGGGAGACAAGTAGATAGAATCGTGAAGGGTGATAAGGTTTACTAGACACTGGGATTAGATTTTGTGATTTAAGGTTTAGATTTCATAAATAAAGGTGAAGGTGGGAGACATGTAGCTAAGTAAATTATTTAAAAAATGTTTAAATTTTATTGATAATTTAATTAACAAGTTGCTTGCACTGTAACTTTTATTGGAAAGAAAAAGTATTAAAGTGTTTTGAAAAATGAGTAAACAGAAAGTTAATTCAAAGTTAATTAAGTACCTAGATGAGAAGAATAAAGACTAAGTGAAGAGATCCATCCTTATCTTGATCGTCTAAAATATTCCAAAATCAACCCAACGAAAATGAGGTTAAGACCTGAGCAGGGTGTCATGTGATTTATCTTGTAAATATATAAAGGCATATTCAGTGATTGCTAGCGTTTACCGTTATCTATGCACGTGACTACTGGAATGAGGTGTCGGTGGAGAATAGAGAATATGAGAGAGGCAAGGGTTAACGAGTCTGTCATAAGGCATTAAATGTCCGCTCAGCTGTAAGCTCGTTAGTCATATCTAACACGAGCGCTTGGTGACTTTCCAAACACTCCATCTTCACCTCGTGTTAAATATGGCTAACACCTCGTGTTAAATATGGCTAACGAGCTTACAACTGAACGGGCATTTAATGCCCTATGGCAAGCTCGTTAGCCCTTGCCAAAAAATATAACATGCCGGGAGAGCATCAATCGTGAACTTGGGGTCCAACGATTAAATTGATGGATAGTGATCACCCTTACCGACTCCGCCATTAACAGAGTGAATGATCATAATTGGGAACTCAGTACTTCGGCTCACTTACATGGGCATTGCTGATTTGCATAAAGGGTGATACGATTGCAAGCATGGGCATCGCCGATTTGCACAAAGGTTGATACGATTGCAGTGGTAGGCGTAGTGCACGTAACAATCTTAATCCACTCAAGCATGATTGAACACTTGATTTGGCTCAAGTGCACTGGGATATTTTTTTTTGGCAATCAGTATTATCTTAATCCACTCAAGCATGATTCAACACTTGATTTGGCTCAAGTGCACTGGGATATTTTTTTTGGCAATCAATATTTTTGGAGTTATCCATATAATTTTATATGGATATATCAGATTTGCATAAAAGTTGATATGATTGTAGTTGTAGTGATCGGGACAGTGTAAGTAACAATCTTATCCAAATAAAGATGATTGGATCCAGTGCAGTTAGAGCCAACTGTATGGGCAACCAATATTTGTGAAGGCCTTTCCATTTCTGTTTAATCTTTATAAAATCTATAATCGATCTTTGAGCAGTTTGAAAAGGTATTCTCATATAGAATTGACCAATTAATATTTCTGGATTGGATCCAGTGCAGTTAGAGCCAACTGTATGGGCAACCAATATTTGTGAAGGCCTTTCCATTTCTGTTTAATCTTTATAAAATCTATAATCGATCTTTGAGCAGTTTGAAAAGGTATTCTCATATAGAATTGACCAATTAATATTTCTGGAGTTATAATTTTATTAATGCATTGGGTATTTTTGTTTAATCTTTATAATCTATAGTTCATCTTTGATCTTTGAGCAGTTTGAAAAGGTATTCTCATATAAAATTGATCTATTATCTAAAAATTGAACACTGCGCATTACATTAATAGAGTTATGACTCTAGGAGGGAATATGAGGTCAACTGGTTTACACCGTTCCTTACTGTTTGTGGGTCTCGGCCGCTATAAATCAACATCAAACCTCTTCCAGAGGTGTGACAGAGGAGGACATGAGCGAACAAAAAGCTCACGCATTGGATCTACTTATAGATACGTTCTGAATGTTTTGTTGTCGAAATTGTTTTTTCCATGTTGTAGCCCTTCACTGGTAATCTTGATTAGGAAGAAATTCATGGAGGGTAGTGTTATGTTCGGAGCTGCAATGAACTCCACCGCACAGAGCTGCGTAAAATTGATGAAGACAACTTCTAACGGAGCATGGCAGGGAGATAACCCCATGGATTTTACATTCTCCCTGCTCATAGTGCAGATCTGTACTGTGCTGCTCGTCACCAGGACGCTGGCTTTTCTGCTCAAGCCGTTGAGACAACCTCGCGTCATAGCAGAAATCATTGTAAGCCCCCAGTTAATATATGTTAGTGCGTAGTACTCATGTATATATTTCAAACTCCGGTGATCCACTTGGCCAGCTACCCATGTGCGGTTTAGCTTATTCATCTTGTCTTGATAAGCCTGGTAATTGCTTCATATATTCATATATATGATTCAACAGAAACTTGAGTAGAGGTTAGAGTATTATTTCTGGTTTGATTTCTGTGTGTTTTGGATATTTTAGCGAGTTTTAAATTAGGGGTAAGAGAGAGTTTTAAATTATGGGTAATAGAGTGTTTTTTTTATTTGTTAAGTTATGTGAGTATTAAGATGATTGGTATGCTTAATTTGTGATTTAAGTAATTTTGTTTAGAGGTATTAAGTCTTAACTATTACTCAGAAGTATTTATGCATCTAAATAGTCAAAATCATTTGGGGTCTGGCCACACCAGCCTTTAGCGTTGCTGGATTTTTGCCCATGAAATTTTCAATGAATGACCGTTACACCATTAAGTGCCCGAAGAGAGCACTCGTCACCATCTTCTCTATCCCCCGTGGGCATGGACATTAGAGCTTTTTGTTTTGTTTTATAAATATTGAGCTTATTTGTTGTACATAGACATCATTATTTTTATTCTAGATTTTAAAAATATTCTAAAATCTCATAAACAAGAAAGTGGTCAAACAATTATTTTCACTTCTGGGTTACACCAAAAACTAGGTTTTGGTAAACTTTCCAAACTCCTAACTAGGATCCCCAAGATAGAAATTATGGATTCCATAGTGGACATGGACAATAGAACTTTTTGCTTCATAACTGTTGGGCTTATTTGTTGTACATAGCCATCTTTATTTCTGCCGAGAGGTTTTTGTTTATAAATGTTAAGCTTATTTGTTGTACATAGACATCATTATTTTTATTCTAGATTTTAAGAATATTCTAAAATCTAAACAAGAAAGAGGTCAAACTTTTAACTTCACTTCTATGGCAAACTTAAGAGACTCTTCATTGAAGAGGTTTGCTACTACAACAAAACCCACGAGTTTTGGTAAACTTTTCAAACGGGTAAATAGGATCATTAAAACCCACAGGTTTTGGTAAACTTTTCAAACAGGTAACTAGGATCCCCATGGAAGTTATGGATTCCATAGTGGGCATGGACATTAGAGATTTTTCCTTGAAAAATGTTGGGCTTATTTGTTGTACATCTGGATCTTTATTTTTAACCAGAACTTTTTGTTTTTAAATGTTGAGCTTATTTGTTGCACATAGACATCATTATTTGTTTTTCTAGATTTTAAGAAGATTATAAAATCTCATAAACAAGAAAGAGGTCAAACAATTAACTTCACTTCCTCAGAGACTCTTCATTGAACACCAAAGCCTATAGAAGAAAGAGGTCAAACAATTAACTTCACTTCTATTGTGAGATTGACTCTTAGTTGAAGAGGTTTGTTGTTACACTAAAACCCATAAGTTTGCTAAACTTTCCAAACCAGTAACTAGGATCCCCAAGGTGGAAATTATAGGTTCCTCTTTGGTAAACTTTCCAAGCCGGTAACTAGGATCTCTAGGGTGAGAATTATGGATTCCATAAAGGAGCGGTGATATCTCCTACACTACAGGTAACTAGGATCCCCATGGTGGAAATTATGGATTCCTCTTTGTCAAACTTTCCACTTTCCATACGGAATTTACTTTCCAAACGGTAACTAGGATCCCTAGGGTGGATTATGGATTCCACTTTCCAAACTGGAATTATGGATTCCTCTTTGGTAAACTTTCCACTTTCCAGACGGACTTTCCACTTTCCAAAGGGTAACTAGGATCCCTAGACTAGAACCCACAATTTTTGATAAACTTTTTAAACCAATAACTAAAATACCCATAATAGAAATTATAGATTCATACAGATATACTGATTTCTCCAACATTCATAATACATTGAAAAATGTCACTCATATATCAATATTTGTAAGGTTTTCTAATCAATCTCACTAATATATTTGCAGGTTTTTTGAATCAGTATCAATTGATTCTTTACGACATTGAACGGATTTGAACTTTTCGTGTTTCAGTAGTTATAAAAATGCAATGTTGTATATTAAATGAAATGAAGCCCACTGGTCAGCTCTACGAAAGAGAGTCTGAACCAGGAGATTCTGGCTTTACAGAACACTCTACATTCTCATGTACATTACACAATATATAGTAATCACAGATTTAGGGAAGTTAGAACCATAATCTAAAAAATAGAAACTAATTCCTATCCTGAGGTCTTGTGAACCAACTCACTATTCTAAGATATTCTCCATTATCTCTAACACTCCCCCTTAATGGAAAAAGGGTTCACAAATATGCCTAACATCTCCCTAAACATTTCAAACTTAATCTTGCCAAGAGGCTTAGTGAAAATGTCTGCAACATTATCACATGTATTACAATATACCAAATGGATTTCTTTGGATTGTACTTTCTCCCTGACGAAGTGGAATTGTGTATCAATATGTTTAGTGTTTTTGTGGAACATCAGATTATTAGCAAGTTTTATTGAACTCTGATTGTCGTATCTAATTGTTGTTGCGTCTATTTGTTCTTTCCCGACATCCTAGAGAAGTCTTCGCAACCAAACTGCCTCACACGTTGCTACACACATGGCTTGATATTGTACTTCCGCTGAGGACAAGGAACTGTGTTATGTTTCTTGCTGCTCCATGTAATCACCCAGGATACAATGTTGAATGCATATCATGTTATGGATCTGCGATCGTCTACATTTCCAGCCCAATCTGAATCTGCAAATCCTGTCAATCTAACATCAGAAGAATCAGTATAAATAATACCATAATCTACAGTACCTTGTAGATACCTCAAAACACTTTTTGCTGCATTCCAATGGCTTTCAAGTGGCTTGGACATATATTGGCTTAGCACACTGACTGCATAAGCCAAATCTGGTCTAGTGGTGGTTAGGTAGATTAGACTCCCAACCAGTTGTCTGTAAAGTGTCACATCTGCCTCCTTTGAGCCATCTTCACTCTGCAGTTTGATGTTCTGTTGTAATGGTACTGCTACAGGCTTACACTGATCCATCCTAAATCTCTCTAACAGGCCTTTGACATATTTTCCCTGGGATAAATTTTTTTTTCCTGAATCTCTCCAGATTTCAAGAACCAAACAGTATCTTAATTCACCAAGGTGTTTCGCTTCCAATAGCTGTGACATCTGTTGCTTGATTTCTTTGATCAGATATGTAGCATCTACTGTAATGATCAAATCATCTACATACAAAGAAATCATCACTATGCGCCCTTGTTCATCTTGCATGGTGTAAAGATTAGGGTCATTTTTGCTTCTGTTGTAGCCAAATTGTAGAAAAAATGAATCAATTTTTTCATACCAAGACCCAGGTGCTTGCTTTAGTCCATAAAGTGCTTTGTTCAATCTACAGACTAAATTTTCTTTCCCTTTCTGGACAAACCCTTCAAGTTGCTCTAAATAAACCTCCTCTTTTAGTTCTCCATTTAAAAATGCAAACTTTACATCTAGTTGGTGTATCATCTAATGTTTCTTAGTAGCTAAAGAAATTAACATTCTGATAGTGTTTAGTTTAGCTACAGGGGTGAAGGTTTCTTCATAGTCTATACCTTCTTTTCATGAAAACCCCTTTGCTACCAATCTAGCTTTTAATTTTTCTATGGTTCCATCTGAATTAATCTTCGGTTTGTATAACTATTTACAACCTATGGTTTGTTTTCCTTTAGGAAGTTCAACTAGTTCCCAAGTGTTGTTCCTGATTATTGATTCATATTCATGTTCCATGGTTGTTTTCCATTCTCTACATTCATTTGCTTCTTTATAACTAGAAGGTTCAACCACATTCATCATACTAGTTTGATAAAAATGGCAATGTTTGTATTAAAAATAAAACCCACTGGTCAGCTCTACGAAAGAGAGTCTGAACCAGGAGAGTCTGGCTCTATAGAACGCTCTACATTGTTCATCAACATTACACATTAAATAGAATACATGGTTTTAGGGAAGTTAGAACAACATCCTAAGAAATAGAAACTAATTCCTATCCTGAGGCTATGTGAACCAACTCTACCTATTCTAGGATATTCTCCATTATCTTCAACACTCCCCCTTAATGGAGAATGGGTTCACATATATGCCTAACATCTCCCTAAACATTTGAAATTTTACTTTTCCAAGGGGCTTAGTGAAAATGTCCGCAACATTATCACATGTATTACAATATTCCAGATGAATTTCTTTAGATTGCACTTTCTCCCTTACAAAATGGAATTGAGTATCAATATGTTTCGTGTTTTTGTGAAACACTGGATTGTTGGCTAGCTTGATTGAACTTTGATTTTTGCGATTGTCTGTTCTTCCCCAACATCCTAGAGAAGTCTCCGCAACCAAACCGCCTCGCACGTTGCTGCACACATGGCTTGATACTCTACTTCTGTTGAGGACAAGGAGACTGTATTCTGCTTCTTGCTGCTCCAAGTGATCACCCCGGATTCAAGACTGAATGCATAACCTGTTATAGATTTGCGATCATCTACATTTCCTGCCGAATCTGAATCTGCAAATCCTGCTAGTCTAACATCAGAAGAGTCAGTGTAAATAATTCCATAATCTACAGTACCTTGTAGATACCTCAAAACATACTTCGCTGCATTCCAATGGCTTTCAAGTGGCTTAGAAATAAATTGGCTTAACAGGCTGACTGCATAAGCCAAATCAGGTCTAGTGGTCGTTAGGTAGATCAAACTCCCAACCAACTGTCTATAAAGTGTTGAATCTGTCGCTTTTGAGCCATCCTCACACTGCAATTTGATGTTCTGCTGCAATGGTACTGGTGCAGACTTAAACTAATCCATTCTAAACTTTTCTAACAGGATTTTGACATACTTTGCTTGAGACATAAATGTTTGACCTGAATCTCTCCAAATCTCGGGACCTAAATAGTATCTGAGTTCACCGAGATGCTTCATCTCAAACATCTATGACATCTGCTGCTTGATTTCATCAATTAGATATATAGCATCACCTGTAATTATCAAATCATCTACATATAATGAAATCAGCACTACACACCCTTGTTCATCTTTCATGGTATAAAGATTAGGGTTATTCTTACTTCTATGATAGCCAGCTTATAGAAAAAATGAATCAATTTTCTCATACCATGACCTGGGAGCTTGTTTTAGTCCATAGAGTGCTTTCTTCAACCTACAGACTAAATTTTCTTTTCCCTTCTAGACAAACCCTTCCGGTTGCTCTAAATAAACCTCTTCTTTCAGTTCCCCATTCAAAAATGCAGACTTTACAACTAGTTGGTGCATCATCCAATGTTTCTTAGTAGCTAAGGCAATTAACATTCTGATGGTATTAAATTTAGCTACAGGGGCGAAGGTTTCCTCATAATGTATCCCTTCTTTTTGTGTGTACCCCTTTACAACCAACCTAGCTTTCAATTTTTCTATAGTTCCATCTGCATTGATTTTCGGTTTATATAACCATTTGCAACCTATAACTTGTTTTCCTCTAGGAAGTTTTACCAATTCCCAAGTGTTGTTTCTGATTATTCAATCATATTCCTGTTCCATGGCTATTTTCCATTCATTACTTTCATTTGCTTATTTATAACTAGACAGTTCAACAACATTCATCATTCTAGTTATAAATGCATTTTCCCTATATCTTGCAAGCATTTGAGCTTTCCTACCTGATCTCCTAAGTGGTGTGGTGGTGGTTTCAAACCTTATTTCTTCCTGTTGCTGCTGCTGTTGTTGTTGTTGCTGTTGGTATTGCTGCTGTTGTTGTTGCTGCTGTTGCTATTCATCCTCTGCCTTTGTTTGCTGCTGACCCTGATTGTTCTCTACTTCTTCTTATTTAAAGTACGGGATGTCCCATCCATCATAGTGCTCATCAGTTTCTTCACTATCCTGCTCATGGAATTTAACATCTCTACTAACAAATATCTTGTGAGTAGAGGAATTAAATAATCTGTATGCTTTATATGACGAACAATACCCTATAAAAGTGCATCTGATGGATTTTGAGTCTAATTTTTTTCTATCTTCCTTTATTATGTGGGAAAATGCTTTACATCCAAATATTCTTAAGTGTTTTACCACAGGCTTATATCCATACAAGGCTTCAAAAGGAGTTTTAAACTCAAGACTTATTGTAGGACTCCTATTTTTTAAATAAACCGTAGTACTCACTGCTTCAGCCCAAAAACCATTTGAAAGATTCTTACCTTTCAGCATACTTATCACACATTCCACCAGAGTTTTGTTCTTCCTTTCTGTTACTCCATTCTGTTGTGGAGTATGGGGTATTGTAAACTACTGCAAAATGCCATGATCTTTACAATATCTGATCAGCTCATCTTTCCTATATTCTCCCCCTTGATCAGAACGAAGAATTTTTATTTGTTTCCCTGTTTGTCTTTCAATCATATTTTTAAATTGCTTAAAGTATTCGAATGTATGACTCTTCTTACTTAAGAAATACACCCAAGAAAACTTCGTACAGTCATCAATAAACAGTAGGAAATACACTACACCTCCTAATGATTTTGTCTGCATGGGACCACAAAGGTCTGTGTGTACTAACTCCAGTATATCCCTCTGTTTCTTTTCTACTCTAACAGGGAATTCTTCTCTATGCATTTTTCCTAAAGTACAAGCATTGCAATCATTATGTACTTGCTTTAGCATAGGAATATCTCTTACCATTTCCTTCCTCTATAGTAACAGGAAATCATTTTAATTGATGTGGTTGAGTCTCTGATGGCAAAGTTCTTCTGTAGTTAGGATCGCTGCTGTTAATGCTCGAACCGATGTAGGTCTCACATCCAACTTGTACAGTCCTCCTGTTCAGATTCATGTAGCAATTGTCTTCATTCCATCTAGCAGATCCTTAATGTAATAGTTAGATTTTAAAAATTCAACTTTCAAATCTTGATGTGTAATCATTGATACAAAAATCAAGTTCTTTGTTATGCCAGGCACATACATTACATTATAGATTTGTTTAATATTACCATCAGGTAGAATGACAGAAACTTTCCCACATCCTTTGATTTGATGACTTTTGTCATCACCTAGGTAAATCTGTGCACCTTCGTTGATCTCTTTAAAATCTTCTAGCCAGTGCTTGTTCCCTGTCATGTGTGTTAACGCTCTTGAATCTACATACCAGATGTCTGCATCAACATTTTCATCACGATCTACCTTGAAAAACCTCAAATTCTGCATGTGATCACTGTTCGTGAGATGACCTGCATGTCTCTTTGACTTCTACTATTCTTCATGATACTTCTTTTTCCTACATTCTCTAGCAATATGACCCAATTTTCCGCAATAAAAACATTTAGTTTCAGAGTAGTTTTTATTCGGGTGCATACCTTGAGTCAGATTTGGTCGTTTATGTGAACTTGCTCCATTTTGCTGTTGTGGACCTCCTTTCCCTTTGTAGAAGTTCTTCCTCGCCACCAATGCAAGATCAACACTCTGGGGCTTCAGAGTCGATCTCCTCTCTTCTTCCTGCATCAGTATACCTATCAGCTCTTCAAAGTGTGGGATCTTCTCTCTGGCATTGATCCTAGTGATGAACATCTGATAATCATCAGTGACACCATTCATTGTAATGGTCACAAGATCTGTATCGTCCATTGTATGACCAATATCTGATAATTTGGTTTTCAGATCCTTGATCCTTGCTACGAATGAAGCAATCGTTTCATTCTCCTCCATTTTCATGGACATGATCTTACTCTTGAGGAACAAAAGACGATTTGAATTTCTGATCTCATACAATTCCTTTAGAATTCCCCAGATCTCGTTAGCTGACTTACCTTCTCTAATGTGCGGTATAATACAATCTTTCACTGACATCTTTAACATTGTCGTTGCTCTGCTTTCTCGTTTCTCCCAATATGGGATCGATGCTGATTCAACCACGGGCCTTGGCTCATCCCCATTCACAATCATCTAAGCACTCTGTGCTTCTAGCAGAGTCTACATCTTAAACTTCCAATTTTCATAATTGGAACCATCGAGCTTGTTATGCTCGTTCATGCATGCTTCAAAAATATTGTTATTCATCTTGGCGATTTAGAAAAAAAAATGCGACAGGTAAAAAATGTTAAATTTACCCCAGATCTGTGACAGAGACAGATCACTGTTGTTTGATCTCGCAACACACGCACAGATCACCGTGGCTTTCTTCTCAGCCTCCAGACAACCTCCTGTTGTTAGCTACAGCCTTGTTCTTGGCTTCCCCACTCAGCTTCTCTGACAGCTACAACCTTGTTCTTGGCTCCCTTTGCAATTTCTTTGATTTACACGATCATCGTTGATATTTGCCCAATATTCGAGACTAGTCGCTGAAATACACCAATTTTCCAAGACTAGTCGCAACCGTCGCTGATATTTGCCCAATATCTGAGACTAGTCGCTGAAATACACCCAATTTCAGAGACCGTCGCAGTTTTTCATCAATTTTCCGTGACCGTCACGGCTGTACACCTGAAAAGTGCGACGATTGAAAAATGAAAAATTCTGGAAGTGTAATAGTGATCGTCGTGGCTATCCACTCAAAACCTGCGACGATTTAATAGTGATCGTCGTGGCTGTCCACTCAAAACCTGCGACGATTTTGGTTCAAAGAACCACCCACTAGCCAGCGTACAGGTTCCTCAGCCCTGACGCTCTGATACCATGATAAAAATGGCAATGTTTGTATTAAAAATAAAACCCATTGGTCATATCTACGAAAGAGAGTCTGAACCAGGAGATTCTGGCTTTGCAGAATGCTCTACATTGTTCATCAACATTACACATTAAATAGAATACATGGTTTTAGGGAAGTTAGAACAACATCCTAAGAAATAGAAACTAATTCCTATCCTGAGGCTACGTGAACCAATTCTACCTATTCTAGGATATTCTCCATTATCTTCAACATAGTTATAAAAGCATTTTCCCTATATCTTGCAGGCAATTGAGCTTTCCTACCTGATCTTCTGAGAGGTGGGGTAGCCTCAAACCTTGCCTGATCATCATTCTCTTTTTCTTCCCACTTTTGTTGCTGTTGTATCTGTTGTTGTTGCTGCTATTGTATCTGTTGCTGTTGTTCATCTTTTGCCTTTGTTTGCTGCTGATCCTGATTGTTTCCTGTTTCTTCACTTTCTTCTTCCACCATGTACAGAATATCCCATTCCTCATTGTGCTCATTAGATTCTTCATGATCCTGTTCATGGAATATGACATCTCTACTAACAAAAATTTTGTGAGTAGAGGGATTAAATAATCTATAAGCTTTATATTGTGAACAATACCCTATAAAGGTACATCTGATGGCTTTTGAATCTAGTTTTCTTTTGTCTTCTTTTGGAATATGGGCAAATGCTTTAGACCCAAATACTCTTAAATGTTTTACTGCAGGCTTAAATCCATATAGTGCTTCATAAGGAGTTTTAAACTCAAGACTCTTTGTAGGACTCCTATTTTTTAAGTAAACTGTAGTATTCAATGCTTCAGCCCAAAAACCATTCGACAGATTCTTACCTTTTAACATGCTTCTAGCACATTCCACCAGTGTTTTGTTCTTTCTTTCAGTACTCCATTTTTCTATGGAGTATTGGGTATTGTGAATTGCTACAATATTCCATGGTCTTTACAATACCCGATAAGCTCATCTTTCCTGTATTCTCCCCCTTGATCGGACCAGAGAATTTTTATCTGTTTCCCTGTTTGCCTTTCAATCATGTTTTTGAACTGCTTAAAGTATTCAAATGTGTGACTCTTCTTATTGAAGAAATATACCCACGAAAACTTTGTGCAGTCATCAATAAACAGTAAAAAATATAGTGCACCTCTTAATGATTTTGTTTGCATGGGTCCACATAGCTCTGTATGCACTAATTCAAGTATATCCCTCTATTTCTTTTCTACTCGAACAAGGAATTCTTCTCTATGCATTTTTTCTAACGTACACGCATCACAATCATTATGTACTTGCTTTAGCATAGGAAGATCTCTTACCATTTGCTTCTTCTATAGTAACAACAAATCATTGTAATTGATATGACCAAATCTCTGATGTCATAGCTTCTCTGTAGTTAAACTCGCAGCTGTCAAGGCTCGAACTGGTGCAGGTCTTACATCCAATTTGTACAAACCTCCTATTCGGATTCCTGTAGAAATTGTCTTCATGCCATCTAGCAGATCTTTAATATAGCAGTTAGATTTAAAAAATTCAACTTTAAGATCTTGATCTGTAATCATGGATATAGAAATCAAGTTCTTTGTTATACTGGGCACATACATAACATTATAAATTTGTCTTATATTACCATTAGGTAAAATGACAGAAATTTTCCCACATCCTTTGATCTGATGACTTTTATCATCACCTAGGTAGATTTGTGCTCCGTCGTTGATTTCTTTAAAATCTTCAAACCATTGCTTGTTCCCTGTCATATGTGTTGATGCTCCTGAATCTACATACTAGATGTCTGCATCAACATTCTCATCATGATCTGCCATGAACAATCTGAAATTTCGCTCATGATTATCATTCGCGAGATGACCTGCATGTTTTTTCTGCTTCTACTATTCTTCATGATATTTCTTCTTCCTGCACTTTCTAGCTATATGACCCAGTTTTTCGCAATAAAAACACTTAATTAAAGAGTTGTTTCTATTCGGATTCATACCTTGGGTCAAATTTGGTCTTTTCTGTGAGCTTCCTCCGTTTTGCTGTTGCGGATTTCCTTTTCCTTTGTAGAAGTTCTTTTTCACCATTGTTACAGGGAAAAGTGTCTATGCAGAAGTGCTAATCCCACTAAGGTGTGGTAGCTACCTTAGAAACAAACAAAGTAAAACTACTTTCATTTTCCTTTATGAAAGATAGATGAGAGAAGAATAAAGGAGACCAACCTCTATCTTGCGCTTGGTTCCTAGTTCGATTCCTCTCTCTTCTGATAGTCCTTTGCTACTTGCTTCCTTGTACGCCCAGCTTCACAGAGTACTTGTAGAATCAAAGTAGCATAACACTATACAAGAACATGGATCTATAATCATAAACAATCTAGGATCAGATGTAAATTGACCATACAAATGCATGAAACATAAATGACACAAGAGTATGGAGGAAAACTTGAATAGCTTTATTGATAATCAAGAAAGAGCCAAGAGAGTTACAACAAGTTGTTCTGACCCAGCATCATCCTCTCAGCAAGTAAGCCCTTCTTCACCTCATGCAAAGCTTAGATCACCCAACACAATGATGTTGCCTCAAGAAACCAACAACAATTCCTTACAAGATGCAAACTTCCAGCCTCTGGATCTCTGGGATGAGGGATCCATATATAGATATCTGTAAGGGAGATGAGTCAGCTTGTGATTTGATTAGTGTCTTCCATCTGATAGTTCTTGCTTCCACTTGGAGATTGATGATCTCTTACTCATCCTTGGTCGAATTCAAAATGGCAAGTGTCACAGGAAAAGCTTCTGGAAGATTCCATGCTTTTCCACCTCACGGATTGACATTGCCATTTGTCTCTTCTCACCCATCGCACCCCATAGAAGGGCTTTTTGAAATGCAACGCACCCACGGAGTGTACTTAGGTGAGATGCAACGCACTTTGCCTCTGGAGCAGGTGAAATGATCTTGTTTTTACCAGTTCTGAGTGGTTTTTCATGGAGAACTTCTGGGAGAAGCTGTAATCAGTTGACGTTGTTCCTTTAGGGGTTGGAACAACACTTTTAGGGACTTAGGAGCCCTTGGTTTATGGACATTTTATGCTTGGGGTTGCAGTGCCCAAAAATGTCTATAACAGTTGCCCCCTAAAGCATGAGGTCGTTAATCTTTTTGATGTCGGGTGAAATGATTTATCATGAGGATCTGAACTTCTTTCAAGCTGGGAGGAGACCTATAATAAGATACAATACAATACATTATCTTCATAATATTTTCATGATCTAGCTGAGGCGGGCATTCCCATGCTCAACTTTATAAATTCATTTCATGTACATAGGACAGATGATCGTCTGAGTGTAGACTGATGATTCTGGTAGAGCCATCATCCCTTTGATTGGATGATTATCTGTGCAGCAACGATGTACATTTGATTTCTTTATTTTCCTGAATATATATCGCAGCCCGGATGGATGAAACTAGATCCGGGGTCTTCAATCTCGTTCGATCTTTACTCAAAGTACAAGTCAATCCATGTGAGAGATGTTCTGGAGTCGAACATGGAAAGACATCGCCTAATTACCAGCTAATGATGTAAGTTGTTAATAGGCGCGAGAGGAATCACCAATAATGATAATGACCCTCAAGATACCGCGGTACAATTCATGTGGTGTGAATAAAGGACTTGGCGTCAAACACCATGCAAAATCTTTCGGTCGAAGGCCATTGATGTAAACCTGTCGCCGGAAGTGAGAAACTTGCCATTGAGGCATGCAAGCTTCAAAGTACTGAAAGGGGTGTTCCTAGATCAACTTCTTGGATAATGAGCTGATGTCAACAAGAAGCGATTCGTCATAGGAGGGCCTTAATGAATCCCACATCAATGACACGGAATGGAGCAAATGATTTTAATGGAGGTGAAAACGATCTGGTGGTATAAGGTTCAGGGTGGCGGTCATGAAAGAATGGAGCGTAAATGTATTGCAGCGGGTGAGACACAGGTGAATTCTCTGAGCGACTTCTCTTTAACATATCGGTGACACTAACGTGATGGATTGGTAGCATTAACCCCAAATGTGGATGGTGTGATGGGACCATGGTGATGTGACCGGTGAATGAAACAACCCAACCCGGCTTGGATGCGGAGTGAAAGTGTCATGTTCAAGAGCGACTTGCTACCAACAAAGTTTCTTCAAGTTTTCTTCCCAATTTTTCCCCAGTCATTGCTGACCAGTACCTCTTTATTTTTGTCAAGCTTGAGGAGGATAACATATGCTTGTTCTATAATTTTCCCTTCGGGCAAACCCATCGCTACGTTTTAACGAGCCTAGCGATAGTGAAACTCGTTCTTGTATGCTATGGACAAGTTTGTCGCTATTAAGTTTTAACGAGTTTAACGACAAAGATAACTCGGTCCTTTTCATTTTTAGAGAGTTTGAAAAGGGACGTAAAGGAAACTCCAAAAATCCTTTTTCGTCATCTAATCCCTTAAGTCCGAAAAAGTATAAAACAATACAGAAGGGATGAATTTTCGATACTTTTTAACGAGCCAAAAAAAACAAGCGCTCGATCTTTTTGTGTAATAATCCCTCAGGTCCAAAAAGATTAAAATCTAAAGGAGGGATAGCACTTCCGGTCCCTTTAACGAGCTGGAGAGGCCAATGGCTCGACAATCTTTTCATATTTTACGAGTCAGTTGAAAAGAGCTTAAAGGAGACTCGTCTTTGAGGAACGAGTGATAAAATTGGGTAGCAGCTGATTCCAGGTAAGGTTTGGAATTTTCCAATCACGGCAGTGTTACAAGGATGGCTAATAGGATCACTCTTCGCAGTTGTTCCTCAAAAGGGGTAAACAATCAAATGGAGGTGAATGATCGGCCAATACAGAATGGAGGTGATGATGGGAACACGACCAAGGCTTTAAAGGCTGAAGTACTACATTCACGATGGTTATTTACCGGGAATTGGTTCATTTTTTATTGAGCTTAAACGTTGGGGGAAACATTTGCTCATTGCTTATGTTTATTTTTTAACGAGCATGAAGTCCGCATTAAAACTGCTCGATTAATCCAGTCGTATAATAAGAATGTCTCATATATGAAAACGACATTTTTTAGAGTTTTGCCTCACATCCTTTCTTTATGCAAGTTAGGAAACGACCAATCCAAAAAACAGATAAATGATCGCTCTTCGCTTGCACGCCAAAAGGTTTGCATGCCCCCAGGTATAAAACAGAGTTTCAAGGTCACCCTTCAAATCTCTGACAAAACATTTGTTTTATCAAGAAAGGTCTACCTCTTTCAGGTTACCAAAGATTGTTCTATTCACACCCCAAACAAAACACTTCTTCGGCGATGTCTACCAAAATAGACAAAGGCGAGCGGTGCAAATGCCTCCACTCACATAACTTTGACGAGGGAATATTATTCCAGTCTAACCCCCTTTTCCAATCACGGACGGGAGTACAGACTAGTCATATATCTCTCGCGGAAACCTACCCTATACGCGAAGTTTTCCTGCCGAAGCAGACCAGGGTGCATGCCCCCTGGGTTTCAGTCATGTCCCCCGAATCACTCGCGCTCATCAGGTGGACGGATTGGCGATTGATGAGACATTCCTTGCGTGAACAGACCATTCAGGGTTGGTATATGACTATTTGCTATGTGTGATCCGGGAAATGAAAGCTGGTCTACGAGCTTGACCACTCTTCCTTCGTGCGGAAAACACATTACTCTAAAGAGTGAGGAGAAAATTGCTCCCATGCAATAAATATAGTCTCGTCCAAGGAGTAGATTATAATCCAAGGGTCCTTGGACTACCATTACGTTCATTTGAATGGTTTTCCCTCTCAATGTTATGGGCACATTGGGAAGGATCCCTAATGGTCGACTGGATCCTTTGTCAAAGCCTGTTAGATTTCTCATCTCAGGCAAAAGCGATGGCGAACCAAGTGCTTTCCAAGCAGTCGAGGAAAGGATACTCACAGAAGCCCCTTTATCTATGATGGTGCCGGCCATGACCATTCTATATATTTGAGCAATGATTCGGAATGGTACACTAGCTGGTAAACGGGGTCTGCCTAGTTGATTCCAATCGAAGGAAACAACTAAGTTGCTTGGAGGTGGGACCGAATAGACGGTCGGGTACGACTCTGACGAACTTCCTTCCTACGGTAAAGGAATGGGTAAACTGCCCCCATGTTCATCGGAGTCTGTGCTTACGAAAAGAATTTGGACGGTGTCATCCTTGTTCTCTTCGGTGACTGTATCATCTGAAGATGGAACCTCTGAAGGCAAGACCGGGTCAACTGCCGCCTCGACCTTTTGACTTTCATCTGGTATGTGTTCAGATGGTTCGTCTTCAATGATAGATGCTTCGGCCGACCACCTGGGCGAGTCAGCCGGCTTTTCAACTAGTGACGGACTCGACAAGAGTTTTTTATATCCAGGAGGAAGTCGTAACGGTGAAACCGGACGATTGTCCAAAACTCTTTTAGCCTCGTTTAAGAAGGGACAACGGTGGACGACATGATCGCCTTCGCACAATTTAAAAGGAAATCTATATTTTCCTTTTTGTCCATGGGCTTCACTTTCACTAGTCGACGGTGTGTTTTCAACTTGATCATCAGAGGTTGACGACATCGGGTTGTGCAAACGAGGAGACCAGTCCCTTAAGATCCGAGGGATGCAAGGACAATCTCTATGATAGTGGTCTCCTTTGCAAATGACACATGGCAATTTAGGCCTGGTCGGTGCAGTGTGTGGATTTTCGCTAGATGACGCTTGGTTGCCTCTTTTTGCCTTTGGCTCCTTCTTCTTCTTCTTCTCTTTCTTCTTCTTTTCCTTCTTCTTCTCTGGTACTTGATTTTTGGCTTTACCAGCCTCATCAAGCGAAGAGGAAGGAGGAGAGGGAGAATTGGAGGAAGTAGAGGGTTGGGGGGTAACTCAGTAATCGTCTAGTTGCTGACTCGATTGTTCAGGAATTGCGGTGTTCTGAATGACAGAGGTTGAGAAGAGCCATATGGGCAAGCCGATTGTCAATCATGGAAGCAACAATGTGGCCATATGGGGTGCACCAACATCTCCCCAAGAGGAGAAAGGACTAGGATTTCCTCCAAGGGGAATTCCTTGGTTGGTGGATTCCATTTTCTCAACCTAAGACCAACGTAGGAAAGGTGATGATTATTCCGTATATAATAAATTTTAGACGCTTTGACACAACTTGTTTTTTCAATTTTAAAGAGTCGAGAAAAAACAAAAGATGACTCTAGTCGCTTTCGATTTTTAATGAGCCTGAAGTGATAAGTGCTCAGATGGACCTTTTCCGTTAAAGAGTCTGAAAAGGAACGAAAGGGACTGCTCTGGAAATCTAGGCAGAGGGATTACCAAACCAATCGCAAAACTACAAAATACTTTTTACGGTACGGCAGTCAATCTTCCCGAATGTTGTGTTCAGTGCATTGTGATCGATAGGGCGACAGACACTGCTTCCTATGGATAAAGGATTAAGCCTATTGTGGTCTCCCAAAATATACTCGATGGTACGTGGGTGCACAAGTCCGTACTGGCACTTATCGTCTCAAAGTGGAGGAATCACCCAACCAACAGTGAGAACAACAGTTACCAGGTTTTACGACGCGGGAATACGTCTCTAGCCTAGACTTCTAGATGTTGTGCGTTAGGTTCCAAAATGTTGTTAGATTCATTAAATTTATTTTATAGTTGATCTTGCTTAAGAAATTTGCCTTTCAGGTTCACCGCGTGATGTATATGTACAATTCCTAAAATGCAATCTAAGATGATAAACAGTCTTTTATCTTCTTTGTGCAATGAAAATCCTAGCTACTAAGGAAAGAAAGACATAATTCTTTCAACAAAGAGCAAAGAGCACACACTATATGCACTGTCCTAAATCAAACCAATCAAACAGTCTAAATGAAAATGCACATGCATGTATTTGTTTTCAGCCTTCTTAATATGTGAATGATAAAAAGAAAGCTAATGCGCAAATATGAATTACTTTTCAAGCGACAATTACTAATAAGTTTCTTTTCAAAATCAAAAATGAAGACAATGACAACACTTTGCGATTTGGAAATGAAGACTTGCTTTCAACACTAGAAAAATACAAATTCAGATCAAATACAATTGTAATAGGGTAACTGACTATCAAGAGCAATCAGACTCTCTTCTATGACTGAAAACGACACTTGCGACACTTTCAAATCAAGAAACGACAGTACAATCACGTTACTTTTTGCAAAGGAGAACTGAAAATGACTCAACAAATACACAAAAACATTTACAATTCTTTGCACAATGGAGGCGGAATATCACTAAGGAAAGGGGTTTCAAACAGAGGTGTACTGACCATAGGCAGCAAAACTCATGAATAGAACTGAAAAGAATGAACAAAAACCAACACTCATGAGCAATGTCTAGTCTGATCAGCGCACCTGTAACACAGTGAATTTGAAATGCAGTGCACCTACTACACTCGGGAAGTGCGCTGAATTTCAGATTCACATAACAGAGAGTGCACTGGGCTAGGGACGAGACTTTGCTTGGGTTCCGGGTCACAGTTTGCAGTTCAGTTCAGGGGTTTTGGCTGAGCAAGTGGTAATCAGTAAATCAACAACAGGTGTAGATCTAAGGAGGTTACTAGAGCCACCACAAGGGCAATTAGAGATTTTGTAAATCAGTTGTTTAATTCATAAACAAAACCCGAAGATTGACTGAAGTGGCATTTATCTACTATGCAAATGCAGTTCGAAAGCTACCTGGCTCAACTTCAGGCTCCTTCTGTAAGTTTATAAAATAAACAAATGTAGATAAACAAACAACCTAGTCGCTCCCCAGTGGAGTCGCCATTTTGTTACAGGGAAAAGTGTCTATGCAGAATTGCTAATCCCACTAAGGTGTGGTAGCTACCTTAGAAACAAACAAAGTAAAACTACTTTCATTTTCCTTTATGAAAGATAGATGAGAGAAGAATAAAGGAGACCAACCTCTATCTTGCGCTTGGTTCCTAGTTCGATTCCTCTCTCTTCTGATAGTCCTTTGCTACTTGCTTCCTTGTACGCCCAGCTTCACAGAGTACCTGTAGAATCAAAGTAGCATAACACTATACAAGAACATGGATCTATAATCATAAACAATCTAGGATCAGATGTAAATTGACCATACAAATGCATGAAACATAAATGACACAAGAGTATGGAGGAAAACTTGAATAGCTTTATTGATAATCAAGAAAGAGCCAAGAGAGTTACAACCAGTTGTTCTGGCCCAGCATCATCCTCTCAGCAAGTAAGCTCTTCTTCACCTCATGCAAAGCTTAGATCACCCAACACTATGATGTTGCCTCAAGAAACCAACAACGATTCCTTACAAGATGCAAACTTCCAGCCTCTGGATCTCTGGGATGAGGGATCCATATATAGATATCTGTAAGGGAGATGAGTCAGCTTGTGATTTGATTAGTGTCTTCCCTCTAATAGTTCTTGCTTCCACTTGGAGATTGATGATCTCTTACTCATCCTTGGTCGAATTCAGAATGGCAAGTGTCACAGGAAAAGCTTCTGGAAGATTCCATGCTTTTCCACCTCGCAGATTGACACTGCCATTTGTCTCTTCTCGCCCATCGCACCCCGTAGAAGGGCTTTTTGAAATGCAACGCACCCACAGAGTGTACTTAGGTGAGATGCAACACAATTTGCCTATGGAGTAGGTGAAATGATCCTGTTTTGACCAGTTCTGAGTGTTTTTTCATGGAGAACTTCTGGGAGAAGTTGTAATCAGTTGACCTTGTTCCTTTAGGGGTTGGAACAACACTTTTAGGGACTTAGGAGCCCTTGGTTTATGGACATTTTATGCTTGGGGTTGCAGTGCCCAAAAATGTCTATAACAACCATCAATGCAAGATCAACACTCTGGGGCTTCAAAGTCGATCTTCTTTCTTCTTCTTGCATCAGTATTCCTATCAGTTATTCAAACTTCGAGATTTTCTCTCTCGCATTTATCCTAGTGATGAACATTTGGTAGTCATCGGTCACACCATTCATGGTAATTGTTAAAAGATCTGTATTGTCAACTCTATGACCAATGTCTGCCAATTTGTTCTTCAGATCTTTGATCCTTGCTATGAAGGCAGCAACTGTTTCATTCTCCTCCATCTTCAGGGATAAGATCTTGCTCTTTAGAAACAAAAGACGATTTGTATTCCTGATCTCATACAGATCCTTCAAAATTCCCCAAATTTTGCTTGCTGATTTACATTCTCTGATATGTGGTATGATGTAGTCTTTCACTGACATCTTTAGCAACGTCCTTGCTTTACCCTCACGCTTCTCCCAATCTGGGACTGTTGCAGATCTAGCTATTGGCTTCTGTTCATCCCCATTTGCAATCGTCCAAGCACTCTGCACTTCTAGCAGAGTCTGCATCTTGAATTTCCAATTCGCATAATTGGAGCCATCGAGCTTGTTATGCTCATTCAAGCATGCTTCAAACATCTGATTATTCATCTTGGTGATTAAAACAAATTTGACAGGTAAAAAAAAATGTTATATTTACCCTAGATCTATGACAAAGACAGATCACTGATCTTCAATGTTGTTTGATCTCACAGCACACCCGCAGATCACCGTGGCTTCCTTCACAGCCTCCAAACAACCTTCTATTGTCAGCCTCTGTAGACTTCTCCAGGATGCAACCTTCTCTCGACCTCCACGGAGCCTCTTTGTTGTTTACATGATCGTCACAGATGTACACCACTTATCTGAGATGTCGTCGCAACTATACACCTAATATCTGAGACAGTGATGGTAAGTAAGATTTCACAATCGTCGCGTTTATTCTCTTGAAACCTGCGACGATTTCGGTTTAGTCGCACCCTCCTCTCAGTATACAGGTTCCTCAACCCTGACGCTCTGATACCATGATAAAAATGCAATGTTGTATATTAAATGAAATGAAACCTACTGGTCAGCTCTACAAAAGAAAGTCTGGCTCTGCAGAATGCTCTACATTGCTCATGTACATTACACAATATATAGTAATCAAAGATTTAGGGAAGTTAGAACCATAACCTAAAAAATAGAAACTAATTCCTATCCCGAGGTCTTGTGAACCAACTCACTATTCTAAAATATTCTCCATTATCTCTAATAGTATAACCCTTGGTCGAAGATTTTACGTTTTACTTTTTATCTCATATAAATTTACAATAGAGAATAGCTTGATTCCATTTTTTAACAAATTTATCTCATAACTTTTGGTTTCTACCAACTTTATAACTTTCCACCACCTTTACGACCACCTCATCATCCAACATATTTCGTGATGTAAGTTTCGAGGGAGAGTCTATGGATAATGTCAAAAAAGGAAAATGTCATGATGCATAACGCTAAATGAATTAAAGAAAAAGACTTTTACAGATTCATGACTTTTTGTGTTTTGGTTGTTATCAATCCAGGGTGGAATTATTCTTGGCCCATCTCTTCTGGGGCGCGGTGAAGTTTACATGCAAATGATTTTCCCAAAGAACAGCACCCATGTACTCGAAACTGTTGCAAATATCGGCCTTCTATTCTTTTTGTTTTCGGTTGGGCTGGAACTAGATTTACAGGCAATTAAGCAAAGTGGAAGGAAGGCCTTAGCAATTGCAGCAGCAGGAATTACCTTACCGTTTGTGGCTGGGATTGGGGTTGCTTATGTGCTCAGGGCAACGATTTCGAAGGGTGTGGACTATCGACAGTTCCTTGTCTTCATGGGTGTATCGTTGTCCATCACTGCATTCCCGGTGCTTGCTAGGATACTTGCAGAGCTCAAGCTTCTCACCACCGATGTGGGACAGATGGCCATGGCTGCAGCTGCTGTGAATGACGTGGTTGCTTGGGTTCTTCTGGCCGTTGCCATTGCCCTTTCGGGAGCAGACAAGAATCCGATGATATCAGTTTATGTTCTGCTCTGTGGATTAGCATTTGTAGTTTTTATGATGGTGGCCGTGAAGCCGGTCATGGCTTGGATTGGCCGTCGTTCGGCTGACAACCAACTGGTCAGTGAAGAATGCGTTTGCTTTACACTTGCGGGAGTGCTAGCAGCTGGATTCGCAACGGATGTAATTGGGATTCACGCAATTTTCGGAGCTTTTGTGTTTGGTTTGACGATTCCCAAAGACGGCCCATTCGCAGGGATGCTTATTCAAAAGATTGAAGACTTCGTATCCGCCTTGCTGCTGCCATTGTATTTTGCCTCCACTGGTCTCAAGACTAATGTCGCAACGATCCATGGAAGCACGGCTCCGGGTCTGATTGTTTTGGTAATGGTTACCGCCTGTGCTGGGAAGATTCTGGGTACGTTTTTTGCGGCAATTGCCCACAAAGTGCCCTGTCGAGAAGCGATAACCTTGGGATTCTTGATGAACACCAAAGGATTGGTTGAGTTGATTGTGCTCAACATCGGAAAGGATAGAAAGGTAAAACCCACATTGCTTAAAAATCTTGAAGTTCATCATGAATTAACTGAATTGGATAGCCCATTTAGATTGATTTGCGTGTTTAATTTTGTTTTGCCAGGTCCTGAATGATGAAGTATTTGCGATCTTGGTGCTGGTGGCTCTGTTCACAACATTCATCACTACCCCGTTAGTAGCGGTTACATACAAGCCAGCGAGGAAGGCGCTTCCATACAAGCACAGGAAGATACAGAGGGAGAAGCCAGAGGACGAGCTCAGAATCCTGGGTTGTCTGCACGGTACGAGAAACATACCAGCGATGATAAACCTGATAGAAGCCTCCAGGGGTATTAGAAAGTCTGCCTTGCGTCTCCACATCATGCACCTGGTGGAGCTGTCAGAGAGGTCTTCTGCGATCATGATGGTTCACAAGGCCAGGAAAAACGGCCTCCCCTTCTGCAACCGCGACCGTTCTCAACAAGATCAGGTGGTGGTCGCTTTCGAGGCGTATGGACAGCTCAGCAAAGTAACAGTGAAACCAATGACAGCGATCTCTGCATTCCATAACATGCACGAAGATATCTGCAACATTGCAGACGAGAGGCGGATCGCCATGATTATACTCCCCTCCCACAAATACCTACGCGTCGACGGAGTCCTAGAGTCTCTGAATCCGGGATTCGAAACAGTGAACCAGAGGGTATTGGAGCACGCGCCATGCTCGGTTGGCATCCTGGTGGACAGGGGACAACTGGGGGGTCAATCCCAACTGGCTCCTTCCAACGTAGACCATCGCGTCGCAGTTCTCTTCTTCGGAGGACCAGATGACCGAGAAGCTCTGTTTTTCGGAAGAAGAATGGCGGAGCACCCCGGCGTTAAGCTTACATTAATAAGGTTCCTGACCAGCACAGTGTTCGAACACAGCGCCATCAACCTCACTCCCCGGCCTGCCAACAAGAGCGAGAGTCGCCAGCAATCATCCAAGTTTTCGGATGCAGAAATGAAAAGAGAGCAGGAGAAGGGGTTGGACGAGGAAGCCTTGCAAGTCATTTCGAGTCCCAGGAATTTACCTGGGCAGAATAGTGGTGGTGATAATGTGGGCGAGTCGATTGTGTATGAAGTGCGGGAGATCAGCGGTAACATAGTGGAAGCGGTGCTAGCAATCACAAACAGCTACAAATATCACATGTTTTTGGTGGGGAGGGGTCGTTTCCCGTCACCTGTTGTTGCAGACTTGATGGATAGGACCGCAGAGTGTCTGGAATTGGGCCCAATTGGGAATGTTCTGGCATCTTCCGCCGTTTCCAGCAGCGCATCAGTATTGGTGATTCAGCAACACGACGCCATTCATCCCGATGAGTTGCCTTCTCCAAGGACGTTGCTCGATCTCGTTGAATCTCGTTGAGCGTGTGATTCGCCATGTACCATAAGAAACCTTTGTAGTAGCTGAGATGTTTCATGTTATTTATAGTTAATAATGTGCTACAGCGCTATCGAGGGAGGACTGTACTTGGTCATAAAACTAAATAGACCTTCTCCAAGGGCTGTAGTTGGTCATAAAACTAATTAGAGCTTTAGGTTTGCTCTTTTGGGTAAGGATTTATGTATGAGATTAAAAAGGTTAGTAGAGATTATGAGCATTTGCTTTAAGATATTTTTACCGACAGAGAGTTGTGAACACTTCTTGACTTTTGCTTACTTTGCACGGAAATAGTTTATTTATAAATATAGAATATGTAAATAAGCTCGTGTAAGTGAATTGGTAAGTGTAGTGTGAAGGAATGTTGCATTTACAGTACAATAGTGGCGGTGGAAGATAGAGAGTTTATGATTTTCAATGGGACCTAATCAACACTTTCTCTGTATGTTAGTTCGATTGGGTGGAGAGCGGACATGTTTAGTGTTTTTTGATGAGTCTGAACTAGGAAATAATATGTCTGCAGGTCAAGGTTGGGGGTCAAGGCGATGTCGTTGATTTAATGGCGATGGTGGCAATTTGTGTCGCGTGACTGAGAACCGAAGTTTTTAGTGGGTAAGTGGAACCTGTTAATTCGTCATTTCCTTTTATGCATGCTTTGTGGTCATCCTTTTGGCTCCTTGTTCGATTTCTTGGCTTTTGGGCTTTCCTACAAGGTAAGCGAGAGCCTTGTGGGAAAATGACCTCCTATACTCGGGGTCTAGTCTTTTATAGGGAACTCCTTGTTGTGATGGTCAATAAATGGACTCCTCTGAGGGTGTTTCATTTATCTCTGTTTGCATTTTAAGATAAAAATCATACTTGAATTAAATGAAGGAGTTGCAGCTCACAGGTGAGTACTGCACCTGGAGACTGCACTCAAACAAAGAAGAGACTCTCTCTCCGTTCACTCTACTTTCCATCAAATGAATATTACAATATTAAATACATCACTAGAAATCAGGTAGTTGTAAACAAACTCCTAAACTCTAGGAACAAATCCTAAACTAAGGAGATACGTTACAACTATGTAACCATTTCTCCATTAATACAAAATAATATTGATTATTTTTAACTCCCCCCCTTAATGGAGAAGGGGTTATCCTGAACTCCTAACATCCCTCTAAATAACTCAAACTTTACACGCCCTAGAGGCTTAGTAAAAATATCAGCTAAGTTATCACAAGTTTTACAATACTCCACACATATTTCTTTTGACTGTATCTTTTCTCGAACAAAATGAAACTGAGTGTCAATATGCTTGGTATTTTTATGAAAAATTGGATTGTATGCAAGCTTGATGGTACTCTGGTTGTCAGTTTTGATACTAGTTGATTCTTTCTGTCCTTCTCCTGCATCGTTGAGAAGTCTTCTCAACCAGATAGCTTCACATGTGGCTGCACACAATGCTTGGTACTCAGCTTCACATGAAGATAGAGCTACAATACTTTGCTTTTTACTGCTCCACGCTATAACCCCGGATCCAATACTAAATGCATAACCTGTGATAGATCTTCGATCATCCAGGTTACCTGCCCAATCGGAATCTGAATAACCTACTAGAATAACATCAGAAATGTCAGTGTACAAAATGCCATAATTACAAGTACCACTAAGATACCTCAACACACATTTTGCTGCAATCCAATGACTTTCGAGTGGTTTTGACATGAACTGGCTCAACACACTAACAGAATATGCCATATCTGGTCTAGTTGTCGTCAGATATATCAAACTGCCAACTAGCTGTCTGTACATAGTGGCATCCACATGTTTAGTGCCATCGTCACTACTCAACTTTAAATTCTGCTGTAATGGTGTTGCTGTTGATTTGCACTGTTCCATTCTGAACCTTTCCAGCAAGCTTCTGGCATACTTCCCTTGAGTGAGAAAAGTTTGTCCAGAATTTTTCCATACCTCCAATCCCAAGCAGTAATGAAGGTCTCCAAGGTCTTTCATCTCAAACACCTGTGACATTTGCTGCTTGATTTCTTTGATCAGATTGTTAGCATTTCCTGTTATGATCATATCATCCACATACAAAGAAATCAAAATAATTTGCCTCTGTTTATTTAACTTGGTATACAGATTTGGATCGTTCAAGCTCCTATGAAAGCCATGCTGTATAAAAAATGAGTCAATTTTCTCATACCACGACCTGGGTGCCTGTTTTAAACCATAAAGTGCCTTATTCAATTTACACACTAAATGCTCCTGCCCCTTTTTCACAAAACCTTGAGGCTGTACTAAATAAATTTCTTCCTTTAAGTCACCATTCAGAAATGCAGACTTAACATCTAGCTGGTGTAGCTGCCATTTATGTTTTGTTGCTAAAGAAATTAGCATTCTAATTGTGTTTAATTTGGCTACAGGAGCAAAGGTGTCATCGAAATCTATTCCTTCTTGCTGTGAGTAACCCTTTGCTACCAGTCTAGCTTTAAATTTCTCTATACTCCCATCTGCATTTATTTTTGGTTTATATAGCCACTTACATCCTATGGGGGTTTTTCCTTCAGGCAACTCAACTAAATCCCAAGTATGGTTTCTATATATTGATTCAATTTCCTCATGCATTGCAGCCCTCCATTTATCAGATTTACTTGCTTCCTCATAATTTGCAGGTTCTACAATGTTTAAAATTTTAGACATTAAAGCATAGTCTCTCAATTTAGCAGGTAGTCGAGTCTTCCTACCTGATCTCCTTGGTAGAGGACTTACCTCAACTCTGTCTTTTTTAGCGCTTTCCAGGCTTGCATCATCAGTGATCACATTATCTGTTACTTCTTCTTGTTTCTGCTCCTGCTCTTCATCTTCCTCACTGTTTACTTCTATTAGCAATGGAATGTGGCTATCACTGTTAGAATCCTCCTTTCCTTCTTCAACCTGTTCATGAAAAATAACATCTCTGCTTGCAAAAACCTTGTGAGTCACAGGATTATATAACTTGTATGCCTTGAACTCAGTGCCATATCCAACAAATATACATTTCAGGGCTTTGGGGTCTAACTTCTTCCTATCTGCCTTAGGTATATGAGCATAAGCTTTTGACCCAAATATTCTTAAATGACTAACTGCTGGCTTGAGTCCAAACAATGCTTCAAAAGGGGTTTTGAAGCCTAGACATTTAGTAGGACTCCTATTCTTTAAATATACAGCAGTGTTAATAGCTTCTGCCCAAAGACCATTTGATAGACCCTTACCTTGAAGCATACTTCTTGCGCACTCCACAAGAGTTCTGTTCTTCCATTCTGCTACTCCATTTTGCTGTGGAGTGTGTGGCACTGTAAATTGCTGCACAATCCCATGATGCTTGCAGAAATTCATGAACTCTCCCAACCTGTATTCTCCCCCTTGATCTGAGCGGAGAATTTTTATCCTTTTTCCTGTCTGGTTCTCTATCATAGATTTAAACTCTTTAAAGTACTGAAAGGCTTGACTCTTTTTACTTAGAAAGTACACCCATGAAAATCTAGTGCAATCATCTGTAAATAATAGAAAGTAATATGCTCCTCCTAAAGACCTAGTTTGCATAGGTCCACAAATATCTGTATGCACCAGTTCTAAAATGTCTCTTTCCTTTCTGTTAACATGCAAAGGGAACTCTTCTCTATGCATTTTCCCTAATGCACATCCATCACATTCCAGCTTAACATTATGAAAAACAGGGAGTCCATCGACCATACCTTTCTTCTGAAGTAAGATGAGGTCTTGCAAATTGAGATGGCCGAATCTCTGATGCCAGAGATTTTCGACTATTGATCCAGCTGCAACCATTGCTTGTCGTGGCATACTCTTTGCATCTAATCTGTACAAGCTCCCCACGCGCACTCCTGTTGCAACTGTTTCCATCTGGCTATCCTTAATGACACAATTATTCTTAAAGAATTGAACTTGCATGTCCTGGTCAGTAATCATTGAGACAGAGACCAAATTTTTCTTAATTCCTGGAACATATAATACATTTTTAAGATGTCTAATGTCACCACTAGGTAGCTTCACAGGAATGTCTCCATATCCTTTGATCTCATACCCACTATCATCTCCTAGATAAATTTTCGATCCACATGCAGTTTCTTCAAGAAATTCAAAGCAGTCCTTCTTACCGGTCATATGTGAGGATGCGCCAGAGTCGACATACCATATGTCGTCCTCATCTCCTTTTGAAGCTGAAAGAGCACAATCGACTGTAAATAGTCGAAGTTCGTGGCTGTGGTCCTCCTCTTCCCCAGCAAAACAACCCTGATGTTTTCTCTGTTTGCTTCTTCGTTCATCTGCCTGCCTCTTATAGCATTCTTTAATCTGATGACCAGGTTTTCCACAGTAAAAACATTTCTTAACATAATTATCAGCCATACCTTTAAATGATCTCTTTTGAAATGTGTTGGCTCCTTTCTGCTGCTGCTGCTGCGGTTGCTGGTGCTGGTGTTGGTGCTGCTTCCCTCTGTACTGTCTCCTTTTTGCCATCAGAGCAAGGTCATTGCTCTGAGTTTTTAAATTCTGTCGTCGCTCCTCTTCCTGGAGCAGAATCGCTGTCAGCTCATCAAATGAAGGGGCTTTTTCTCTTGCTGACAGCCCTGTGATGAACGTCTGGTATTCATCAGTCATTCTGTTTAATGTGAGCGTGACCAGATCTGAGTCAGATACCTTCTCTCCGATAGCTCCCAATTTTTCACTCAGGTCCTTAACTCTGGCCATGAATCCAACAACGGACTCATTCTCCTCCATCTTCAATGCAAACAGCTTGCCTTTGAGTGCCAGAACACGATTTGTATTCTGTGTCTCGTACAAGTTCTTGATCGTTGTCCATATATCAGCGGCCGACTTGGAATCTCTGATATGTGGGATAATATTGTCCTTAACGGACATCTTCAGTATAACTTTTGCTTTCGTTTCTCTTTTATCCCAGTCTTGTTCTTGGGTCGCTGTTCCAGATCTCTGCTCATCTCCCATGACGATTGACCATGCATTTATACTTTCCAGCAAAGTTTGCATTTTGAACTTCCAGTTGGAGAAATTCGTTCCATCGAGTTTGCCAGACTCGTGGAGATATGATTCTATACTGTTATTCATTTCTATCCAACTGAACCCTTCAATTGGCCACCACCGGGCAAGTCCGATCTGCTGCCACCGAACAGATCAGGAACTTCAATGTGCCACCACCGGGAAAATCTGATCTGCTACCATCGAACAGATCAGGAACTTCAATGTGCCACCACCGGGCAAATCCGATCTGCTACCACCGAACAGATCAAAAACAACTCCCATGCGCCACCACCGGGCAAATCCGATCTACTGCCACTGAACAGATCAAGGAGCTGCACTATGCCACCACCGGGCAAATCCGATCTGCCGCCACCGAACAGATCACAGAGCTCTAATTCACCACCATCGGGCAGGTCCGATCTGCTACCACCGAGCGGATCAAGGAACCCCAATTCGCCGCCACCGGGCAAATCAAATCTGCTGCCACCGAGCAGAAATTTCCACGTGCCACCACCAGGCAAGACCGATCTGCAAAAAATTGCAGATTTCTCAAAGAGAAAGAGGTTGGCGCTTCTTTCCAGTCAAAGGCGCTACTCAACAGCTAAAAATCCGCGCCAGGAAAAAATCCATGCGTGTCACGTTTTCTGGCGCGATTATCAGCTAAAAATCCGTGCCAATGGAGCTTTCTGGCGCGATTATCTCCATCGAATCCGCGCCAATGGCGCGACTATTCCTTAAAGTCCCGCGCCAGCTTGTGCTCTTTTATGGCGCGACTGTGCGCGAAAAATCCACGCCAATGGCTGCTTCTGCTCAAAAAATGGGCGCCAACCCTTTCTTCGGCTCAGAGATGATCAGTCATCTGAGACCCTTCGCTCCAGGTGTTACTGCAGTCCACCTGATCTTACAGATACTCCTAGCATGCTCTACTGCCACTACAGCTATGTAATTAATGATGCATCCCTAAAAAAATTGAGGCTATCTCTACCCTAAGCTCTGATACCAAGATAAAAATCAGACTTGAATTAAATGAAGGAGTTGTAGCTCACAAGTGAGTACTGCACCTGGAGACTGCACTCAAACAAAGAAGAGACTCTCTCTCCGTTCACTCTACTTTCCATCAAATGAATATTACAATATTAAATACATCACTAGAAATCAGGTAGTTGTAAACAAACTCCTAAACTCTTGGAACAAATCCTAAACTATGGAGATACGTTACAACTATGTAACCATTTCTCCATTAATACAAAATAATATTCATTATTTTTAACTTTTTATGTATGTGAGTAGTCCCGTTCTCGAGAGAACATGGTGGAAAGTGGCTCTCTTTGTACTTGGGTCTTTTGTTGCTATTGAAATTGGGTTCTCCTTTCTGTCCTGGTTTGGGGTTTTATTAACTCTTCTTCTGGGGATATTCTCTCATTCTAGTGGTGGTGCTCTGGGATGAGTGGGTTAAGAGCCTTGAAGTGCTTATTGTAATTAGTATGGCTGGTCTAGTGGGTAACTGGGAGTTTTAAGATTTCTCATCCTTGGTGTGTGATTCGTATTTGTGGTGTTGGTGTTCTCTGGTGGTGCTCTAGGATGAGTGGGCTGAGAGCTTTGAAGTGCTTATTGTGGTTAGTATCGTTGGTTTGATGGGTAATTAGGGGTTTTAAGATTTCTCATCCTTATGCTTATTGTGGTTGGTCTGGTGGGTAATTGGGGGTTTTAAGATTTCTCATCCTTGTGCTTTTTGTGGTTAGTATGGCTAGTCTGGTGGGTACTTGGGGGTTTTAAGATTTCTCATCCTTGGTGTGTGATTCATATTTGTGGTGTTGGTGTGGTGTTTGTGGTGTTGGTGTTCTTGTCTTCTCGATCTCGTTGAGTGTGTGATATGCCTTGTCCTGTAAGAAACCTTTATGGTAGTTTTTTTTTTCAACAGAAAAAAAGGAAACTGTTAGTTGAGATGTTTCATGTATAGGGGTTTAGATGTTTCATGTTATTTATGGTTAATAATGTGGTACAATTCTATGGGAAGACTTTGCTTTTTAGAACAATGTGGACTTCATATCTTGAGATGATGATAAAAATAATTGAAGATTTAGTGTCGTTGGATTGGAGTTTTAGTTTTTCTATTTTGAGTAAGGATTTATGTATGTATAGAAATTATGTGATTGGGATTAAAATGGTTGTAAAGATTATAGGAATTTGGCTAAAAAAATGTGCAAATTTTTATTTTAATTAGTGTTTTTTTGTTGGGAAAATAACTTATTTATGTGAATAATTGTATTAATTCAAGAATGTAAGTTTCTACAATATTTTATGATAATATTTTCAAAAATTTTAAATAATTTTTTTCAATTTAAAATAAACAACTTTATTCAAAAAAAAAATAAAAATTAATTAAACTTAATTAAAATATAGAAAATATTTGTTTCATCACTATAAAGTTTAAAAATAATTTATATTTAAAAATAATAATAAAATAATTAATTTTATTTCATGAAAAAACCATATAATTACACATTATATTTTTCTCGCTAAATATTTAAAATTCAAAATATCTTTCCACATCTCTAAATATATAAAATTTCAAAAATACAAAACTATAGTTTCAAAAAATAATTCCACATTAACCTAAAACTTATATCCTATAAACCTCAATAATAATCTCACAAATCTCATATCAAAATGCATTTCTTTATCATATATATTCCCAAAACCCGGCTTACAACTCTCATATTAAAACACATTTCTTTAAATTTCTTTATCACATAAATTCCCAAAACCCATCTTACAAATCCCATATCAAAATACAAAATAAATTTCTTTAATGAACACTTTTAGCGAGACTAAATTTGCTCACATTGAAAGAAAAAAAAATGATAATATTTATTGTATGGACCATCAACTTCTTTTCATAAAATTAAAATTAAATTTTATTGATAATCCCTTTTCTTATTTCTCTTTAATTTTTATCAAATAACTCCCTTTCACATATAATATATCACCAACTTTACTAATTTAGAGTTCACCCTTTTATTAATAAACCCCTTCTATTTTCTCATTCAATTTATTCAAATAACTCCGTTCACATATGATATCACCAACCTTACGAATTTTGAGATCAGTCTACGCTGCTATATTAATACATGTCCATGATTCAGATCTATCCACTTCATCCACCACAATATGACTAATAAGCTTTGTATATTTCGTTAACTTAAGATACATGTTAAATTTATTGACGTTCTATAAAATGATATTAATTTTTTGAAATAATCCTTTTTCACCTCTAATATATCACCAATTCTACTAATTTTGATTTATAAAATATTTTTTCTTCCCATGTAATATACTACCAACTCTACTGATTTTGGTTTATGTAATAATTTTTTTTCACATATAATATACCACCAACCCTATTAATTTTGGGAATATTTTGTGCTGCTATGTTAATATATGTGCATATGACTTAAATCTATAGAGCTAGTGCATCACTATATCTTCATTAGGGGATTATTCATTCTTATCGATAAAGTGTTAAGCCATTATATTAAAACTTATTCTGTGGGTGGGAGAATTTCAAACATTCCTCACAATCACTTCAAACAAACACAATTCACTTCTGAATGATTATGAACCACCTGAAACAAACACAATTCACTTATAAATGATCATGTTAAACAATTGAATAATAATTTATCCGAATATTTCTCCTACACCACTTTAATTATAATTGAACAATATAGTTTACATTTTATATATTATTTTTAAGATAAAAATATAAAAAAAGTACAATAATTAAATTTAATAATATCAAAATAATAAGATTCAAATTATAGATTTTTCAAGTTTTAATCAGTACATATTAAACCTAAATCGATATTATTATTATTATTATTATTATTATTATTATTATTATTATTATTATTATTATTATTATTATTATTATTATTATTCAAAGTTAAAATGTTTATTTGTTATTATTATAATATTATTATTTTTAAATGCTAAATTTTAATTTATTTTAATATTGAGGGTAAAAAATATACATCTCGCTTATATTAAATTATAGAATGTATTTTATTTCTCTTAGTTCAATCAAAGACTCATTATATTCTTGACTGTATTCTCAATCATCTTCTTCTTGCCACATATTTTTCTCAATAGATTTTGTTATACTTACTAGATCCTCCTAAATTGTTGATTATCTATCTCTAATGTGCAAATTTGACTTCACCCTTATTTTCCAGCATTGCAAGTATGTTGCATTATATAATGGAAAGTGTTTCTCATTTTCTACCTCCCAACTTGTACAAATTAAGAGTAACTTTGTACATTACACACTTATTTGCAAGTTTGTTGCACTATGTATTAGGAAGTGTTTATGAGTTTCTACCTCCAAGCTACTTCTATATAATAAGGGTAAATTTTGTCATCGTTTTTTTCATTATTCTTATTTTCTTCCTCTTTTTTGCTCCTCCTCATTCATTTTAATTTACTTCTTCCTCTTCATCCTTTCCTCTAATCTTCCCTTTCTTCCCTCTTATCTTCTTTTCTCTCCCCTTTTCCCCTCTTCCCTTCTCTCCTCTAGTTATCTTAAGACTTGTAGAATATCCAAGGTTACCTTTTTGTATATAGAGGAGTTAAACTTTGAATAATGTTAAATTGGAAAAATCAAATTTATGTGTATTATGGATTGGATTATTGTTAATGTAAGTGTATTAATTGTTTCCTTACAATAACCTTCATAAAAAAACATGGCCTTAGCTTAGGATGATGAATATGTCTTGAGATCTAATTATTGTTGTTCTAGTTAAGATTTATTATTTTGCCAAAGGGATTGGATCTAATGGTGGAAAGCAAGGATTTTTTCACCATTGGGAAAGGTTTAATTCCTATGAGGGCCTAGACTTCAAGCCATGGGGGCAACTTGAGATAGTGGCCGAACTTGTGGTTTCACCCAAGGAGACTATAATAAAATGGTTTCATGACCCATGCACATAGAAGTGGATCAAAGCCTAGCCCCATGTCCTTCTTTTAAAAATGAAGAGAGAATTCAAGGGAGGAGAGTTTGAAGGATACAATCATCTATGTTTTAATCAACAAAACTTCCATGGCATCCGCTGGAGGAGGGAGTCTTTCTCCCACAAACAAAAACTCTATAGTTGATGCAGGTGCCGCAATAGGTAACCAACCAAAGCAAGAATTAAGAGGAAAAAATTAGTTTCCCCAAACCAAGGAGATCACAGGAAAAGGATAATCAATATCATCTAAGGACTTCTTGAATTCAAAAAAAATGGAATCAACATTGAATCCTCTATGAAGTAATAGAAAATGCATCCTGAAGGCAACAATTATCCCAAAATATGAGATCAAATCAACCAGGTTTGGAGATAATATACAATGATGCAAGATCATGCTATAATAGGTAAGTTCATGGGTGCCTAGCCCTTGGAGAAAGCCCATGTATGGTGAATCAAAACCTTCTAGAAACCCAAATGAAATATGCATATTAATCTTGGATCCAAGGGTTTTTTCACTATTAAAATTAATAATATGGAGGACAGGAATAAAGATTATAATAAACACCCCTATCTTCTCGACTTGAATGAAATTTACTTATGACTCTAAATAGAGATATTCTCCCCTAGAAAGGAAGATTCTAGAAGTGCTCAAAGATGGAAACATCTATATCCACTCCCTCAAGAATTTTGGGATGCAGAAATACTAGAGGGAATTGGAACTACTCCTGGCACCTTTGTCAAAATATCTGAAGGAATACAGTAAGGTCACTACAATTCATACACTTAGTTCTACCTCTTTATTTTTCATAAAATCTTGAATGAAACGATAATTTAGATAAAAATGTTTTGTCCTATTATGATGGAGTAGATTCTTGGTCTATTTGATGACATTCATGTTATCACAAAAAAATGCTATAAGCTAAATTTGTTTCTCTCCAACTTGTTCTAGATATTTTATAAGCCATAATGCTAGTGTACCCATCAAGGTAACTACAACATACTCTACTTTTTTCGATGAAATTCCAACTATGCTTTGCTTCTTTAAAGTCAAAGTAATTAAACCTAAACCAATAGAAAAGTTATTACTAAATCTAGACTTTTTTCCATCCAAGGTACATTTCGAGTTGAAATCACTAAACCTAACAAGATCTTTTACAAATCTAGTAATGTATACCAAAAGTTAGAGTGTTTTTCACATACCTCAAAATTCTCTTAGCTTCCTTCATATGTCTTCCACGTGCCATTGTCATGTATCTTGAAATCAGAGAAACTAAATAAGAAATATTTGGTCTTGTGTGAGTTAGAAACATCAAACTTCTAACAATCCTTATGTAAGCCATCCCATCAACTCTTTCAGCACCATCATTTCTAATGGCATAATTCCATGAATAGTTGGAGTAGAGGCGAGTTTACAATCAATCATATCAAAATTTATTGAACATATATTTTGCATACTATTTTTTACATTTGAAAACTTCATCTTCACTTTGATAAACTTCCATTCCTTGAAAATATTAAGTAACACCCTCCTCCTACATTCACCTAAGTAATCATGCCAACCGGGGTAAACATGAGACGAGAGGCTACTATGATTGGATTTGACCTCCTAGGTAACCTTAATGAAGTGGAATCGACAGAACATCATACACAATCATCCAACACCATCAACAAAACCTTCAGGAGACAAGTCAACTACTCAGACAACCTATTCCTGGGCCCCACTGTTGTTCTGGACCTATTAGGCCATAATCGCTCTCATGTTATGGGAAAGAGGGTGACAAGAGACCTAAAGTCGCTCTCATAGGCCTGCTTGCGAGCGAATGTGGACCAAAATTTCTAGTTCTATGCCAGCGACCCCATGCATTAAGCCACTTTTTCAGGCTAGAGCCCAGGCCGCTACCCAAAATGGAATGGGAGCTTAGAATCAAGTAAAGTACAGGGAAAAATGATGCAAAAGTAAATAGTTTATCAAGACCTTAACTAGACCCCTACTAGCCATTACAGACATTTCATCAAACATATTGTCAACATGTAGCCTACAAGTGTAAACAACAAAATTAAGTGTAGGGATCTCATAGTTATCTGAGAATCGCCATGAACCATTGTTTCCTCATGTCTTTTGTTGCCTTATCACTTATTAGATCATAGATACAATATGCATTCAAATACAAGTAAAAACATGTTGAGTGCCAAACATAGTTGTTGCCATAAAATTTACATATAACCAGCATAATAGGAACAAAAATACAATAAACATATCATCCATCAAAACCCATATATACACTAGTAATTTACACATGAAAATCAATGGAATGAATTTCTCATTAATCAATGCAATGAACCAATCGGTGATGGGAATACCACGTTCCACCTGACCATAGATTGGCTGAGCCAAGTGTCTCTTCAACCAATCACCCCCATGCCATATTCCAAGAATGAACGTGGGACTCATAGAACACATCAAAAACACCAATAAATGTGGATGTCACCAAAGTTCTCCAGCTACACCATGAGGAATTTAACTGCCTCCTAGCCTCTCACGCTTTACTGGCCTAGTAGCCTTTGAATCAGACTGTGGGTTGTCGTAAAGTCAGATTTTGTGCCTAAGAATCCTTGCCCATGAATGACAGGATATACGATAAATCCAAGATGTGGATTTTCTCTCTATTGGGCCTAGTGATTTCGGGATGGAATGCATGGTAAAGCCAAATCATATACCAAAACCTATATCAAACATAAACTAGTCATGATATCTAAGCACATATCAAAACATCATATAGCATATATCAAACCATCATAAAGCATATATCAAACCACCATAAAGCATATACCAAACCACCATAAGAAAATACCAAACCACCATGAGAAAATACCAAACCACCATAAGCAAACACCAAACCACCACAAGCAAATACCAAACCACCATGTCAAGTTTCTTTTCCTTACCCGAAAAAAAGGAAGGATACATGGCCCGCATCTGATCTGCCATCTCCCATGTAGCTTCATCAGGCCAAAAGTGCTTCCATTGCACTTTAACTTGCTCGATTTCTTGGTTCCATAGCATGAGCACCTATTTCTGTAATATACATTGAGGCTCCGATTGGATTTCTCCATCTGGTTCCACATGTAATATAGACGAGTCAATTACATGATCAACATCCTTAACATACTTCTTAAGCAAAGATACATGTAAAACATTGTGGACTTTCATTGTCGGAGGTAGTGCGAGTTGATAGGCTACTGACCTGATCCTCTCAATGATACTGAAGGGTCCACAAAATTGTGCTTCCATCTTGGAATATGATCCAATCTGCAAGGATATTTTCTTCACTTTGATGCACAAGTGCACTTGTTCCCCAACCTAAAACTCCTCGAACAACTTATTCCTATCTGCATAACTCTTCTATGTATCCTGTGCTACCTTGAGATTATGCTTGATCACCTACATCTCCAATTCCATGTCTGCCAACATATATGGTCCAATAAATACTATGCTAACAAGATCACTCCAACTGATAGGATTGTTACAACTCCACCCATATAGTGCCTCAAAAGGACTCATCCTAAATCAATCATGATAATTGTTGTTGTATGTGAACTCTACCAAACGAAGATACTCTTCCCACTTCCTCTGCTTATGCATCACATACATCCTCAACATGTCCTCTAATATCCTGTTGACCCTCTTTGTCTATCCATCTGTCCATGGATGATAAGTTGTACTGAAGGCTAACTTTGTGCTTGTTTTAGCGACTACAACCACCCTCCAAAATTTTTCCTTTGCTTCATCTTGGAGCCTCCCTCCTCGAGATCATGCAACTATCCTGTAATGATTATGTACTTGTGTTTATTAGAGTTCATTTTTTGTTTGACAACTTTTTTTCAACTCACTTGTCTCGTCGATCAACCAAAATCATACCCAACACTTGGTCCACATCTGGTCAATTGACTGTTGGGAAAAACTGCACAAACCTAGAGGGTAGCTTGTCTTTCCCCCCTAAATGCACAAAGTAGCCCAATAACTACCCTGCACTCAGAAATTGTGCAGAGTAGGCCAAACAACCTTGTTATGGAAATTGCGTAGAGTAGGCCAGACACTACTATCCAGAAATTCGCAGTTTCCGGTAGCTGCACTGCCATCCAAAATTGTGCAGAACTGGCCAGTTGCACTACTCTTCAGAAATGCGCAGAGCAGCCTAGCATCACTGCTCTAGAAAATTGCACAGAGTTGGCCAGTCAGCCTAGGCCTCTCAGTTTAGAAACAATCAGAAGTTTTCCCTCACTTACTAATCATTGCATGTACCTGCAGGATTGTCCGGTTCCCTCCAGAACTGCACAATCCTTCCTTCCATGTCAGGAAGCTATTCCTGAAAAAGAGAAAAGAAAAAAGAAAAAAAGCATCCCTAAATTTTATGGATCTATTTTTAGCAACAGGAGTTACATGCAAAACCGTTCTTAGAAACTTCCCGTTAAGCGTCTTATTTTCCTAGATTGTGGCATGCACGTCATAAACCCCAATTTCATCAAATTTATTTAAATGGCGCCTTAGAGCTCATTCTTCACATTCGATCTTGGAGCTCTAGCATTCTTGAGGCATCTAGGAAACTTTGGCATAGTCAGCGCAACTTTTCCGAGTAAGTTTTGTTTTTCATGCCTTTTTTCAGTTTTTTTGCCACTTTTTAGTTTTTAGCTTATATGAGTGTTGTTTCCTTGGTTTTACTGAACGAATGGTGCCATTTCAAATATTTTTAGCTTGTAGAAGTGTTGTTTCAAGTTTTTCATTACTTTTCCTTAGTGTCGCATGCATAACGTTGTTTCTACGCTCATAGTTGTCGTTTCGGCAACTCACTTCATGAGCTTCTTAGTTATGTCATTATGCACTCGGTTGAATCACATGCATATATATTTCACTCAGATCTGCACCAGCTTTGAACGCACATTCACTCCTTCGTGTTTTCAAGTTGCAATTGGGCAGATCTGGGCTATCTCATCCCTGACCCTGTGTCTCCCAGAAGGTTGTGCACATTCCTGGCAGTTAAGGCTCTGCCTTGCCTCCGAAAATTATGTAGAGGCTGCCCACACTATCTCCCAGCTATGCTCTATGAAATCCTGGGAGGCAATGCCTAGTCCTACCCACTGGAACTACACAATGCATAGTTCCAACCAGTAACCTGGTCTGACTATTCTATGCATTCTGCAGTTCCAACCAGTAGACAACCTCATTGGAAGCTGCAACTACGCAATGCACAGTTCCAGTTGATAGTCTCCTAGCTTCCCAAAGTGAGTGTTGCATAATCTTTCCCAACAATCACCAGTTTGTTGTTGGAATGTTTCTCAAAGTTGTTTGATGTTGTTAACTGACATTGTCTTCTCTGTCTCTAGGTACCACAGGTTTTTGAGCAGCTTCTCAACAGTACATGTATCATGGCCTCCAAGAGAGCTAAATCAAAAGACACGGTTGAAAGCAGTACTGGGGATGTGGTTAAACAAGGGTCAATGTGCTTGCTCGTGTACATAAACACACACTTGTTCATCGATAAGGACATCAAGATCACATGGAAAGACATAAACACCATCTTCTCAGGTATTTTTTAGGAGAACCGAGAGGATTGACAGGTCTATGTGAACATCCATAAGTCAGGACTATAAAAGGTTGCATGAAGGTTTCCTGTGTTCCCTTTTGCAGATGTGATCCACTGGATTATCTCACACACTAATCCCGAGATATTGATACTGAGTAGTGTCAGTGGAGAAAGGCTTGCTTCCTTTAGGACGGAGGATTATCAGGAGATATATCATTTACTATTCCCAGTGAGTAGGATAGATGCACCATTCTACACTCCCAACGGCAATACGAACACAAAAGACATCTTGAAGCATGGGTAAAGGAGCCAACAAAGTTCAGGACAACACCCAACTAGGTATACAGGACGAAGACACTTAGGAACTTATTTCAGTTCTTGGTCATCTTCACATGCCACTTGTATGGCTAAGGGAGTACAGAAACCTTCATGTAGAGTTGGTTTTCTATGTTGGATCAGTTGGCAAGTTAAGGAAAACCATTCAACTGGTCTGACATGTTGGCTCTCCAGTCGAAAGTGCATCTATCCAATGCTGGAATTGTGCCCGTCAACAGTTTTTTGGCATGGGTTGGGCATGGACACCTTCAGAGAGTGTTTTGAACTTATATTGAAATTTTCTCCCAAATTGTAGCTACTAATGTGTCATGGCTAGGATATGTGACCATTTCATCGCCCCCCTATACAAGATGATCTTTGAACAAGATCTGTCTTGAATGTCCCAAGCATCAATGGAGGCACTGCTAGATATTGCAGATTGGTACACCTCACCCAAGGGAACCTTCATCAAGATGTAGAGCAAGGAGAAATATCTGCATGTGTTACCGAGGTTTTCCACAGACAAGTTGGTCATGTAGGAGGTTACATACCACATCTCCACAATGTTTTCAACTAGATTGCACAAGAAGAAGGCACCATGGCCCATGCTTCCTGTGTGAATTGGGTTGTATGCGATCGAGAGTTTGAAAGAAGCATATGCCGAGGTGGTCGATTTCAAGAAGTTTAAGTTTGGCACCTAGAGTTTCAAACCGTATGACCCACATGGTTTAGGCAGGGACCACTATGCAAGATTATACTATCCTTGGATCCTTGGGGTGTGTCATTGGCTAGAGGAAGACCCATGGAGATATTTTTATAGCTCCTCTAGGCTCAATGAATTGGTCAGCATGGAAGTGGAATGGCTAGCAACACTCAAGGTAGTAGCACCGCAGGGAGCAACAATAATAGCAACAACAAGCAACAAGCAACAAACCTATGCAAGAAAAAGGCAAGAGGAAGATTGTCGAAAGCATAGAGATAGAGCAAAGCTACAATTTTAAGGAAGACCCACTTGTGGAAAAGGTAGCTTTGGAGATAGATGTGAAAAGGCATCAACACAACAAGAGGATGGCACAAAGAAAGAGAGGGAATAAAATGTTGGAAGATACAGAGAGGATGTTACAGGAAGTATAGCAGAAGGTCAAGGAAGAACAAGAGTTGCATAGAAGAAAGAAGGAAGTGCAACATGAGCATGAAAAGGAACAAGAACAGGGAGAGTAAAAGGAGGAAGCGCAAGGCTCACAAATAACGAAAACTGCACCAATATAGGTTGAGGAATCTGAACTAGCAGCAGATGAGGAATAGGGTGAGGAGTCACAAGAACAGGAACTTGCTCTGCAAGATGAACAGATAGTAGAATAGATAGACATGGATATGGAGCAACCGAAAAAGGATCAGGATACTGACCTCGTGCCAAAATCAACCAAGATCACTCCAAAGGCTTCACCAGCTACAATAGTAGAGCAAGTCCCGAGTGAACAAGGGGATACCATTCTCCTTGGGGACCATCTGGGAGCACAGGTGTACAACATAGCCTTTGATGAGTCATAGCATAGAGTTGTACAAGCATGTAGAGTGCGCACCCCAGATCAACATGCATCACTTGGGCACTTAGAAGAATGGGTGATTATGTCAAACGTACAAAGACATCCAATTGCCTTGGTCGATGCTACAAAGGCTTATGCTGAAGCTACCACCTCGAATGTTAGGTTCTTGATAGCAGAAAATGAGTGCATGGCTAAGGAGTCGTAAGTATCCAAGTAGAGAGAGAAATAATCAATAGGATCCGCCATAGCAGAGATGAATATGGCCATACTTGCTGAAGTATCGGCTCTTGAGATAGTGACGCGGAGACTGTATGACAGATTCATCACTGTGCACAAGGGAGTTGTCCACCAACATGGTCTTTAGCAGCGTTGCACCAAGATAGTACGAACACTCGTAAACATACATGCCGCAATTGATCATGTACAGACATGGACAATCTTGTACAAGGGAGCCCCGCTGCATTTGCATAAGATGATGAAGCCACAGGTGGAGTTGGACAAAGCACGCATCCAGAGTCAGATCCAGAACTATGAGGAACTCTCACCACTCATTACTAGTATTGAGGCTTTGTATGCACGGTTGTACAGGAGTTTGGCTGTTGTGCTGAGAAAGTATGGAAGCCCGTCAATTGGTACTGTCACCAAGGCCAAAGAGAAGAACCAAGTTAGACTGGAGATCGATGCGTACTTTGATCAATTAATGCTTATAGCCACCAATGCATATTTGCAAGTCAGTGTCGATAACATGCGGATCTACATCGCCGGTCTGGCCTTGCTTGGGACTAAGATGTGCATGTTATAGGATGAGTTGGATCGAGGTTCCAAATAAGTATACCGGGAAGCAATGGAGGCGAGAGTTCATTTCTAGAAGGAATTCATCAAAGAGTACACGGATACCATTGTGCACTATCAAGAATGGAATTGGTTTGTCACCAAGGATCACAGAGAGAAGGTTGATGAGTTGATCATTCAATAGTCGTTTGAGTCATAGTGTTGTCTTCTCCGGCTGACTCAAACCAATTTTTTCTGTATCATTTTTTTGAACATGATGTAAAGTGAAATTCCAAGTGTCATTAGTGGAATACAAATAATCATATGTAATGTAAAGAGTCATGAGGGTAGTCCAAGAGTCACAAAGGGGAATGTTAAGGGTCACCCCACCCTTTGTTATAAATAGAACCTCATAACTCATAGAACGGGCTTTTGGGAGCCAAGCTTTTTCTAGGCATTGCTGAGAGGGGGCTTGGAGAGTATTGTGATGAGCCTTGGCTTCTCCTAAGTGTAGAGAAAGTACGTCTCTTTTGGAGGAGCAGGTGGTGTTGACTGTAACGTTCCACTATTAGGGCTAGTGGTTGTCATGGTTATATGTATGGATGGAACTTTCACTTTATATAATATAACAGAGCTAGCACATTTCATGCATATGTTGTTATTGTAGTTCGACTATTTTGGTTACTTTAGCAATGTATATAGTTATAATTACGCATTGATGTATGAACTATTCCTTATGTGATTGTATGAATCTGACTGAAGTGTATTGTTAGATTAAATCATCACTTTGGATTGTTGACTATTCTGCTTTTCAGTTTGTGATGTAATTCAGCTCTTGTGCTCCTTTCACGCTGCGTACTATTAAAGGAATATAAGGGATACACTTTGTTTCCCCTTCCATGTGGTAGAATCTCCCCATGCATCTGATCTAGGTGGCTCTAGAGAGACACACAGGACAAAGATGGCTCAAAAATCAAAGTATTTGGATTATGCTCGAACCAGGACCAGATCAAAGACCTCGCCGTCTTGATCATGTTGGTGTGAACGAATCGTCAAACCGAGCTTGTATGTGAAAGATAGAGCTCTTCAAAGTTTGACATGACAGAGGAAAAGTGGGACCACAGCATGCCACATGGCATCCTAGTGAGTAGAGGGGGACCCACATGGCAGCCCATCAGCCATTGACACTTGGCATTCTTTCATTTGTCTCCTAAAATAGGCATAAGGGACAAAAAACATTTTTATATGGTTATTAAATAACCATGAAACAAGATTCGTTTTATATAGTTATTAATAACTATATAAAAATAAGAAAACACATCGTTTCAGGATCGGCGGCAACAAACCCTGCTGAACCCTTTTAAACGGCCCTTATCGCAACCATATGATATATATATATATATATATTGGGATCGGCGGTAATAAACTCTGCCGAACCCTCCACAACTATCACACCCATTTATATGTATATATGTTATAACGGAGCTTTGTGTTAAGGGGTACGCGTGGGCCATCGACAGTGGACCTAACCCGCACCCCGAAACCATATACATATATATATATATATATATATATATATATATATATATATATATATATCGCATAACCATGTTATATGCCGCATGTTTTGCCCCGACCGATTATATGTAGATTGATTGTAATATCGGTGATATCCCCACATAAAGCATTGATATACATGCCTGTTGATCACCGATAACAACGTCGCGCCGACTGCCGATAAGAGCAATCGCCGATATGGATATCGGCAAAGTCCCGGAAATCGGGCCAATATATGCGCCAACTACCTTGCCGATCGCCGATACCTTTGTCGTGCCGACCTCCGATACGTGATGGTCGCCGATTTGGATATCGGCAAAGTCCCGGTAAAAGCGCTAATATATATGCTTCCCCCATAGCCGACCACCGATTGCGATTTATATGTAACGCCGATAAGGTGTTAAGCGTGGGGTTTAAGGGGTGGGCTGCCCAAAGTGGACCCGACCCCTATTTCAACACATTTATGGGTTAAAAAGGTTTATATATGGAAGAGGATAGATTTGATCCCCTGACCTCTCCTCAACGATCCCTATTATTTACCATTAGGCCAACAACCTATTTGTTGGAAAATCCGCCGACGAATTCTATTTAAACAGTCATTTTTGTCTCTGAACATAGTTCGAGGAGGAGAGAGACTGCAGGCATGAATTTTGAGGCAGAATGCAGGCATGAATTTCAAGGCAGTGAATTAATTAATATTTTAATGCAGGAACCATGAATTTTGCAGGAGGGCAAAATTCTCACTTTGTCAGAATTTGACAAGTTTTATATGGTTTTTACACCTCTCATCGCCATGAACACAATGGTGCTGTTCATTTCTTCATCAGAGGTTTGCATTTTCCATTCAATTCTAGAATGCACGTGGAACCATGATTTCAGCGAAAATCATGGAGCAAAACCATGAGCCATGAAATTTTCGCAAGGAGGTAAAATTTTGACATTTCAGAATATAGTCAAGTTTATACTTGTTTTTCATGGTTTTCCATAGGAATCGCAATGGCGAGATCAGATTCACCATATGAGTTGCAGATTTCCAATCCATCCATGAAACAAAATCTTTGAGGAATCCCGAGGGAATCTAGGAGATTCCTTGAGCCCGGAATTCTCAACTTCTCAGAATTCGTATTTTGGACAATCGATTCGGAACTACTCGATGCCACAAAGCTGATGGTGGCTTCAGATTTCTTATTCTCTCATTTCTTCTTCTAGTCACTTTTCCAAGTGCCAGTGCAGATGTCCACATTCATGTGCGAGAAACCATCTTCATGAGATCGATGCCTTGAGAGCAATGGTCTAAGTAGCTTTAGCAGTGAGACATCCACTTCTTCAAATGGCCCTTGGTTGTGAGGTATATGATGTGTTCATGTACTTCTTCTTCTGCCTTATGTTGTATAGATCCATGATTGATGTTAATGCAGGATCTTGCTTATTTCATGTTGTCATGATTCCTTGCTTCATGTTATGCAGAATCTTTCATATGATGTACTTTATTTCATAACTCTTCATGTTATGTTTTGAGATCCCTTGTTGTATGTTGTTGGGATACTCTTGTTGTTGTCATGCATGTGTTTTTCTTTGACATCCCTTTTGTGCCATGTTGGCAGGATGCGCACCATGCTTGTTTTTGTGTCATACTTATAGGAGTCTTTTGATTGAGAGTTTTAGTTGTGGAACGTCTATTAGAGCCACTCTTGCATGAGGGAATTCTTTCTTGTATGATCAAGACATCATCTCTGTGTACATCATCTTTATTGACAACACATAATGCAGCAGTGTTACAGGAAAATTTGGGCACATCAACCCCGACTTCCAGATCCGTATTATTAGGGTCCATCAACCCCTAATTGAGTTGTTTTCATTCACTAATGAGGTCAACGTACATCATGCTTGCTTCCCAAGAGTTTCCAACTCATCATTCATCCAAAAAATGCCCCTAGAGAGATAAGCACAAGTGGCCCTTTATCATGCTGCAATGCATTGCAAGAACTACATTGTCTGGGTGCTATGCATCATACCTAGCCTTGGTTTCACCTGCGCTGAGCGAGATTCATCGAATTTTTGAAATAAATCCAATGGATTCCTCATCCAATGGATGCTTCTGGAAGTTTCCAGATGGATGGAGCTCGCTTTTGGATGAGGAAGAGGATGAATGAACCTTAATCCATTATCCCTTCCTCCATGGAACCACTTCCCAATTTTGGCAAAGCATTCATGAGGGCCATTAATGGCTTAAATTCCTCCATTTAGCTATAAATTAACCAAGCATTCAAAGGCTTGGGGAGGTTGGAACTTCTTGAGCTAAGAAATGCTGTTTGAGTGAGATTTGCAAGAGTATTGTGATGATGTCAAATTGTTGCTTCATGAGGAGAGAAGGGTTTGAAGCTACAACGATGACACTGAATAGAGCATGAATCTACATGGGTTGTAATATTTCCTTCTATTAAGAAAGAATTCTAAGCTTTTTCCATTCATGTGTTTATATGATGTATATTGTATTCTTGATTCTATGATATGTTTAGTTAACAGATCATTATTTTATGCTTTGATGGGTTTCTGTCTCGGCTTGTGTGCAGGGACTTTCCAAGCGAGTTAAGTACAGAAAAGAGTGGCGAAATCGCTCAAAGGGGAGAGGGATCGAGAAAAAGTTACAGGTTGGTACCTTTGTTCTTCTTTCTCTTATCTGTTAACTATAGGAAAAGCGATGAATTACTTTGTCTGTTGTTTCTAGACTAGCTACTAGGTCTAGAGGGTTAGGCATTTGAAGAACACTAAATTTGCCCAAAACAAAATGGTGACTCCACTGGGGATCGTTTTAACCCTTTTAGTAGCTTATCAGCCTCTTAAGAGACCTTGACATACTTTACTTGTTGTAATTCATCCTTTTGCATTGAATTTTGGTCAAAATTTGAAGTTAGATGACTCTTCAGTGGCCTCATAGGAATCAGTGCAGGCTAGCCTTAGAGACAGTGCTATGCATCACGCTTAGGAATTCTTTGACCTGCGCTCATTAACAAAGGAATATTTTAATCATTGCAGTTTTTCCCTCTTTGGCCCACGCTGATCAATGCAGACTAGCCCTCTTTGACATGCACTGATCAGTTTTCAATTCATTGAAATCAGTGCAGTTTTTAGTGAGAGACAGTGATATCCAGCACAGTTAGCACCTTTTTGACCTACACTGATCAACCTTATGTTAAATTCCCACCTTTGGATTGAATTTTTGCCAAAATTCTTCTGATTGCTTGCTTGCTAAATATCAATGATGTCTTATCTCTGAAAATAGTCTTTTCATCTCCTTAGCCAGCCAACCTTACTTTGATTGGGTTGATTAATGTTTCTTAATGTTTTCTTTGTCATTATCAATCTATAGTCAAATTTAGAATATAGTTGATCTGTTAGAGCCTAGATCGACCTCAGGCTGAAGGGAGGCAATCCTAGGGTAACCACAAACCACGCTTAACCTGGTAGCTAGCCCTACCAGGTCAGGAGAGGGCTCTCTCCTCGTCAATCTCAGTCGAGATGATTGAATTGAATATGAATTTTAGGCTAGGTATAGTAGATCTATGGTGTTTGGGTTGCTTTTGAAGGTTTTTTTGCTGGATCAAATGGAGCAGGCAATTTTGGGTCCGGAAAATGAAATCAGAATTGCAGGGTGTTCTGTGGGGCGAGGTAGGTAGGTGTTTTAGCACTTAGAATTGAGTGAGATGGTAGGTCTAAGACTGATGAGGGGTTGAGGAGGGCACTTAAAGGTCATGAATCCTCTTCAAACATCTAAAAACATCAAAAACTAAATGTATTCCCAAGGCAGAGCATTGTTATCAATGTATTCTACCTATCTATCTTGATTCATTTAGTTAAGAAGAATGACATAGATTTTGGCACATGTAATACATGAGAAAAACTAATGAAAAAAAAGGAGAAACAATGCCAAGACACATTACCACAAGAATCCCACAAAAATAGCTGCAAACCCTGGTTTATTTCCTTGCCAAACTACTGTAGTGATGTACAATGAAGCTCAAAGCATCCAAAAGAGTCCAACCTTTGCTAATGACTGAAAAACACATGATATAGACATCCAAACTACCTGTGCTATCCATCAGGGGTCGAATCCAAGAGATAAGGGACTGTTTCAACCATATCTAAACTGGGAACAAGAAAATAGGCAGTGGAACAACTTGCCTCTAAAACCATGGAAACTGATACATTCACTTCCAAACCACTTTTAATTGATGTATCTACCCCCTCAAGTAATTTTACATTCATATTTACATTTCATTACATCATTTACAATCATAAATTTACCAAGGAAGAGATAAAAAGTCAAATGGTAGTCAAACTAGGAGAAATTCGAAGTTTTGAGCAAAACTGGCAAAATCTGCCCTATGCGTAGTGCCATCAGCCCAATGCGCAGCGCCGCTTCAAGCCTACTTTTGGAGGGCTTCCACTCCACCAAATCAGGCCCAAGATAGCTTGTTGGAAAGGTCTACCTATCTAGTTTCTGGAACATCTTGAATTTTTTGATTTGGAGGTGATTTTCCCCCTCAAAAGTGGATTCTCCCAAGACTGCTTCCTGTGTGTCCAAAAAGTGGCAGAGAGGGCATTTTTTGATGGTTTTTTGACCTCTAGGTGACCAAGATTTGCTCCAAATTTGATGAAACTTTCAGGGATTGATGTACTCTTGATGCTGAATCCAAATATATAATCCATTTCTCCAAAAGATGTCCCAATCAAAAGCGCAAGTGGCGCTGCGCATATACCACAATTTCCTGTGTTGCAAAAATTCAAAAATTGAAAATGACAAAATTTGCTCAAAACTTGCCCAGATTTGGCACAAGGGTCCCTCATTGGTTGCTTTGTTGGGCTAGTGTGACATCAGCCAAGATGTTAAGCTTATCATCCCTCTTTTTTCTCTTCAAAACCCTCCTTAATCTTGCCTTAAGTTTCTTTATCCTCATGTTGCATATCTTGTTCTGGGTTATATAATGGTGGGCCATATGCCGAAGCATATTTTTGTCTCTATTTGCTTTCTTGAGAAGCCCCTCAAGGTGTATGTTGACCCTCTCAAGCCATGTCTCTCGGTCATGCTCAATTTCTTGTTCAACAGGAGTTAATGGAACATTGGCCTCTTTGATCTTTTGCCTGCCTTCCTTTATCATTTGTAGTTCCATGAGGACTTGCTTATCTTCCAATTGCTTGTTCTCTTGCTCTAGATAATTGATAATATATCTAGCTCTAGCCAAATTATCATTTAACATGTGAATATGAGCTTCTTTCTCTTTCAAAAGCATGCTTTTATCTAATGATGAGCTTTCAAGGTCAATTACCTGAGTGTGATGAGGTGGCACATCATCATCATGCTCCTCACGCTGAAAATCCCTCTCAACATCATCATCAAGATTTTCTCCTGGGACCTTTCCTTTCCCTTTTTCTACCTGCTGCAAATTCCTTTCCCTAGAATTGTCACTAAGGGTGTCCTCCTCATAATCATACTCACTTTCCCTCTTCATGTTTAAGGTTTTCTCTCTTGTGATAATTGATGAGTGGTGGGTTAATGAGTGATGGAAAGATGAGTATGAAGAGATTTATAAAAAGACAAAATAGTGAGGGTGTGAGGTAAGGGAATGAGTAGGGTTTGTAATATGAAGGTTAGGGTTTTATAAAGGGATTAGGTTTTTGGGAAAATGGGGGAAGGGAATAGGACTTAGGGAAGATGGGATTAAGGGGTAGGTTTAGGGCAAATGAAATTAGGAAATAGGGAATAAGCAACTATAGTTTGTAGTGTATGAGGTAGTTTAGAGACAAATTAGGGTTTGATATTTAAGAGGCATAAACCATTAAACATGCATGAAAACCCTAGCTTAAACTGAAGGAGAGGGTATACTTACTTGAACGGAGGTGAATGAAGCAATGGCAATGAGTGAAGATGAGTTTTAAGGGTTTGGAAGCCTCACAGACCAATGCGCAGTGCCACCAGCCCAATGTGCAGCGTCAGTTCAAATTTCTAAAGGGAAAACTGCTCTGATGCGTAGCGCTTGCACAATGAGCAGTGCCAACCTCCTGATGCGCAATGCCTTTTTGCAGACAAATTTTGAAGCCCTTCCCAGTGTCGAAATTGGTCGTGTGATAGCTCGTTGGAAATCTCGTTGAGAATAATTTCCAGAACATCTTGAATGTTTCAATTTGGAGTTCATTTGCCCTATCAAAAGTCAAATTTCCCAAGACTGGTCAAAATGTGCAGAATGAGGCTGCCTAAATGCAGAGTGCTGTTGCAGTCAACTTTTGAAGGTCCTCATCAACTCCACATTAAGCTCATGATAGCTCTTTGGAAATATCTCTTTGTCTAGTTATCATTTGACTCATCAAGCAAGTCATTTGGTCATCCTAGCTAGGTTAAATCTTGATTTTCCCAAGGTCACTCCAGAAGTGCATCAATCCTCCTGAGGCCAATGATGTTTTCGACATTTCTCCCAAACCATGAAACCTGTGTAAAAATCGAAAGAGTTTTTTCTTCGTGGGCCAAGGATGGACAATCTCACTTTTGTCAAATTCATCTTTCCTTGCTTAGAAACATAGTTTGAAGAAAACCTATCCCGATATGTGGAACAGGGGATTTGTAGAAATGAAGGGAAATGAAGGGGATGAGGGGCTTCTAAATTATTGGGAAACTTTTGGGAAGTAGGGAGGGATGTTAGGAAGCAAGGGAAAGTGGAATTTCAAATATTGAGTGAGGGAAGGGGTCCAAAAGGGCAAAACACGGACCTAACCTAGAAAATTGTCAAATTGTAGCAATAAGATAGGGTTTGTGGGAAAATGACGAATTTGAGGGATATCAGTGATGGGAATTGTTTAAGAAGGTATATTAGGGATAGGGGAAGGTGTATGAACATCAAGACACAAGTTTTGTTGATCATTTGGCCATCCAAGAAAAATTACCTTCAAAACCCTAGGAGAGGGAAATGGGCCTTACCCAAGTACAACTGAAGCACGAACAAGGTGTAAAATGACCCATTGGAACCTGAAATGATGATGACAAATTTTTGAATGATGGTACACTCATCTGAATGGTGACATGGATCGACACTTGGAAAACAAATCCTAGACCTAAGACCTGGTGATCAAATTTTACTTGAAGACTCACTGAAATGACAAAATTTGACTTTGACACCCTAAGACCACTTTGTAAGAGCATGTTTGATCACTGGTGGAAGGTTTCAAAGACTGACACTAACATGATCGACTATTATGTTGATAGAAAGTGTCGTAAAATCGTCATTTTCTTTGAAAAAATGAAGTGTCGTAAAGTCTTCCTTCATAGATAATCGATTGATTCACTTGTACATTTGATTTGTATTTTCATTTAAAGTGTTGAAAATCTTCATTTCTTTAAAATCGAAAGTGTCATAAAGTCTTCCTTTCCCTTTTAAAATAAATTGTCACAAATCATCATTTTTTATGAAAAAAGTTTTGAATCATTTGTGCATTAGTTTTTCTTATTGCATCATTCACATTAAGAGAAACTGAAAAGAAAAACATGCATTGTGCATATTAAAGTTTGTGAATGCTTGAAAGGAATGGTTTAGGGAATTTCATTAGTTTGTGCTCTTTGTTGCTTGTTCAAAAAGTACTTGTATGCTCTATCCCTCATAGCTAGGATTTTCATTATTGAAATTAAATGGAAAGAGTGCTTCTCATTCTAGTTGATTCTTAGGAATTCTGGAAAACATCTCGTGGTGAACCTTCAAAGGCAAATTTTAAGCAAGATAAACCTAAAATTTACATCAATTAATCTAATAACGCATTGGAACTTAACAAAAAACATCTAGAGGTCTAGGCTAGAGACATGTTCCAGCATCTTTAAACCTAGTGGTTGTCGTTTTCATTGAGGTTGGGTGATTCCTCCTCTCTGATTCGATAAGTGCTAGTATGGACTTGTGCTCCTTGTACCATTGAGTATATGGTGGGAGACCCCAATAGGTTGAAATCCTTTATCCCTAGGAAGCCAAGTCTTCCACCTTACCGATCACAATGCACCGAACACAGCATTCGGGAAGACTGACTGCCGTATAGTAAATCCTTGGTAATTTCTCTTTCATTTACCACCAAGGTGTATATTGCAGTTTTGTGATTAGTTTGGTAAACCCTTTTGTCTAGAATCTCCAGAGCAGTCACTTTTGTTCCTTTTCGACTCCTTAAAAGAAAAGGTTCATCTGAGCACTTGTCCCTTCAGGCTCATTAAACATCGAAGGCGACTAGAGTCATCTTTTTCTTTTTCTCGACTCTTTAAAAATGAAAAAGCGAAGTTGTGTTCCAGTGTCGTAAAAATTAATTGACCGCAGATAACATCCTCCACGCTCGCTCCTTAGTTGATCTTAGGTTGAAACATATGGCGACAAATCCAGAGTCCACCAATCAAGGAATTCCTTTTGATGGGAATCCTAGTCCTTTTCCTCCATTTGGAAATATTGGTGCTCCATATATGGCTACATTGTCCCTTCTGGGATTTACCATTGGCTTGCCAGTATGGTTGTTTTCAACCTCCTTGGTTCAAAATGTCGTGATTTCTCCACAATTGAGTACACCTCCAACTGGACAAAATCAACCTCTAGTTGATCCTAAAGTTGACCCTTTGCCTTCTGTTGTAGCCGGCAACAACCCCCCTTCTTATTTAGTTTTATCACCAATACTAAATAAGTGGGGACCCTTATTCAAAAATTAAAAAAATCGATTAATACTTGTATTTCCTTTTTCAATAAAACTTACCATCATAAACTTAGGAGAACACTTTCAAAAAAACTAAAAAGACTTAAGTTTTATGATAAGTTAGAATAAATTCACTCCTTAAAACGCTTCGCATCTCAAAAAGGATAATGGATGCCCTCCTACAAGAGGAATTCTAAAAATGCGAAATTGCGATGCGAAATCACCAATCAAAAGATCTTCATTGCATCGCATGCCTCAAACATCACTTACGCTGAAATGCCTTAAAATGCTGATATGCGATAGTGCATCTCGCGAATCGCATTTCACAGAAAGCACATTGATGAATGATTACCACACACAACAAAATTGCGATCTGCGATTTGCGATCTGCAATTAGCGATATTGCGATTTGCGATACTACGATCTGCGATATTGCGAAGCAAATCATAAAATCGCCTTATCGCAGATCTGCAGGGCCCGTTGTTCGAGAAAGTTTTTTTATAAAATCGAGGCCCAGTTATGTGCATTTATGTTAATTAATGAGTTAGTTGGCAATCATTAATAAAATATGGTTTTGATCTTATCAAGGAGCCAGTTCATGTAAGGTGATATATTTTATATGTTTTCCGCATTTAAAGCTTTCCCGTCACCTTTTTCTTATCATCGTTCTCACCTCATTTGTAAACTGCAGGAGCAAAGAGTAGAGAAGCATACAGAGCAGAGTTCAAGGTATTATCGGAAAGAAGGGTAAAGCTCCCAGTTCTGAAGATAAAGAGATGACTCCCTTGTACACAGACACCACTTGTAACAAAGATGCTGGTATTACTACTTGGGAAGGCATGTATAGTTTACTTGAGGAAGAAGATCCCAAGGTAATGGAGGTTACGGCTACTGTAGGCTCACACGGGTCTTCTGAAGCATCTATTATAGATCTAGCATGTTCGTTCTTGCATAGGATAGCGGCGAGGCCCAAAATTCTCCCGTATACGGACATGGTTAAATGGATACTAGATAGTGCTGATATCACAAATAGACAATTCAAGACTCAAGGTCAAAGACTCATTGGCTCGCTCACTCCACAAGATTTGAGGCTCATGTATCATTTACCAGAGCCACAGCCGACTTATAACAAACAGTTCATGGAAAAGTTTGCTAAAGAAAATGAAGATTTAGTAGAATGCACCAAGGACTAGTCAAGAAGGGATGAACCACTAAAAAAGGATAAACATGGTATGTATAGTACTGGTTCTCTCACCTCCCCATATTGCTTTACTGCTGCTATGCTCTGTAGACTTTTTCGAAGGCCAGACATTAATAAATTTTCATCTGAATGGCTACCATTTTTGGATGCCGCCATTAATGCTACTATGTGGATTGGGCTAAGATCTTGTCTGACAATTTAGCCACAGCCATTCTGAGTTACCAGTCTAAAAGGACTATTTCTCAGAGAATTTACCCCCCTTTCTACTTATCTGCATATGTGATGGATGCAATTTGTTATCATTGAAAATGCTGTAGCCAAAAATTTTTAGCCTGGCTTAAAGAGTGGGTGTTTTCGCAGCGCCTGAATTATTTTTAGTAGTTTCGCAGCGCTACCTGTTTGAGTGGTTTCGTAGCGTGCTACGAAACTGGGGATTTGTTCGAGTTTTCAGTGGAGGCCCAAATCATAGCATGCCTATTGTACACTGGCTACAACTGCTGTGGATGAGGTTGATGTGCTTAAAGGTCTAATGCTGACTAAAGGATATAACTCTGGTGTTGTTGCATACAATGCTCTGATCTATGGATTTTGCAAAACAGGGAAGGCACAACAAGCAACATTGCTGTTAAAAGAAATGAAGTTCCCAAGCGATTACACCTGTTACATGCTCATTAATTATCAATGTGGTAATGGTGCTATCAACAAAACTCTGGAGCTGTATCACTTAATAAAAAAAGAGAGGGCCATGTGGCAGGCAGTGTTTCTCTTAATGCCTTGATTCAAGGGCTTTGCACCACAGGCAGAATAATGGAAACAGAGTATGTTTTACAAAAATGTCAAAAAGGAGCTTCATTCTAGATGATGTCAGTTGTAATCTCTTAATTAAATAATATTGCAAACATAAAATTTGGGTAGAGCAGAATCCTAATGCTTGGCCACCTAGTCCCAGTCTACAGATCTTTCTGAGGACGATGATAATTGTCAAGATATGTTGAGTATGGCAGATGTCTATCTTATCCCATTTCTTTATCTAGCAGTCCCATTGCAATATTTCTGAGGAATTGAAATCAGTCCAGTGCATTCTCATCTGCAGAGTTATTGCAGACAAATGCTGGCCTTTCCCTTTTATCGCCCTATTCAAATTGTCATGAACTTACTAGTGAGTTTTATTTTCAAAATCTTGGCTGAAAGGGCACCCCTTCACCCTGACATTGACAGTTCTGCAACATAAGAGTATTTTGTGTTACATGGAGAAGATCGTTCCCTCTGCAGATGAATTAGCTGTGTCCAAGAAAGCAAGGGTTTAAGGTTATAGATCCTGCTAAGAGAAGTAGTTCCATGCAAATAAAAAGATAAAAACTACGCATAGCTTGTGGATTTAATGCAGGAACATGCTCAAATGGAGGAAAGGATTGTTTTCCCTGCTCTGGAAAGGGCCGAGAAAGGTTTCACTGAAGTTGCAAATGATGAATATGCACGAGATTTCGCACTAGTGAATGACATCCGTGGAAGATTACACGCCAAATTGAGCATGCATGCATTGAATTTAAAAAAAAAAGGGGCATCTTGACACGGCAGGTTATGTCGAGTGGTGGCAGTTGTTTGATAGTATGGTGAATCTATATTTCTGCTCGGCGCTCTCCACGATTCACTTGTAGAGCTTGGCAATCTTAAGCTTCAACGTTTGCCTCTTAAAAGCTTACATACCTTTTGGAAGGAACGAGTATTGGGACACGTTTCACTCAGCATATATTGCTGTACAGAAGCATTTTCGACATGGTTCAGGGTATCATGAAATAGATGCGTTCTTGCAACTCTGTTATACAAGGGAAAACAACTTGTCTTCACAAAATGGATTTGGGGGATGTGCGGCCATATAAACCCTCGTTGTAAGGGTCCCAACTTCGTTCGCCCCACCCAGCCATCTCAAATCTCCAGATGTTTCCTCCGATCGGACTGAATTCGCGTTTCTTGTATATCTGAGATCCAGGGCACCTGTAACTTTGGTGCAGGCTTGATAGTTGGAAGTGGAATCACGTGGGCTATCCTGACCTCAATTTTATGTGAAGTGGTTTCTGTATTTGGCCTTGACCACTGCACAGATACAGACATTGGTGAAAATTGTGTTAGTTAAGTATCTGTTCAGAATATATTACTTAGAACTGGTCATGATATCGGTGCAATGTACATGCATCTTAAAGTGTTTAAATTAATTGGAAATATTAGATAATGTGGGCAGAAGAATTTTCTGAGCTTGCTAAGAGCACAGTAAAGATCATCTAGGAGGATCGAGGGAGAGAGAGGTTCAGTACTCTTACATTCTACCTTGCCAATTCGAAGAATCCCTTGCTGCATTTTATTCGTCTTTTATAACTCGTCATTCACAAAGGAGGACATCAAACTTTGTGCTCAACGAAGTTTATTGGGTGAGAATATGGAAGTACAAACATGTGGAAAGCCTATTGATTCTTTGCTTGAAAAGGTTCTCTGTATGAACATCCTGTCTTCAGATTACTTCAAGGAACTGTACAGGCTGAAGATCTACCATGAAGTTATTGATGAGATCTATAATCAAGTTGATCATGTAGAACCATGGATGACAGGGAATTGTAGGGTCCCGTTTACAGCATTTTGTCTTCTCTACAAATTTTTTACCATGAAGTTGACAGTGAAGCAAATACATGGGCTTCTTAAGCACGAGGATTCTCCATACATAAGATGTATTGGTTTCCTGTACCTGCGTTATGTTGCAGATCCTAAGACGTTATGGGGTTGGGTTGAGCCTTATGTTAAGGACGAGGAGGAATTTTCTCCAGGATCAAATGGAAGGATGACCACAATGGGTGTTTATGTTCGTGATTTACTTCTAGGCCAGTACTATTTTGATACACTTTTTCCTCGCATACCGGTACCTATCATGTGTCAAATTACTGCTCATTTGGAACGAATGAATCCTCCTACTCGGCATGCAGGAGTGACTGGTGATACTAATCACTATGGATCAGATGACACTGCCCGAAGGCCACCATCAGTTAAAGCTGCTTTATCTGTGTAATTTGGCCAGCGTGCACCACATCATGCTTCTACCCGAGATGCCTCACCTGTGCGTCGAACACTGCCTCGTGACAGGAATGGCAGTGATGCTATTCCAAAATCAACCAATGGTGATCGTTATCATGACAGAGAGAGGAGCAGGGATCCTGTTAGGGACTATTAAAAGTACAGTAGAATTTATTACGCATATCACAAGACTGTGTTTTTGAAATCACACAGCAGTTTCGTAGCGCGCTACGAAACTGCTGTAGGTGATGATTTTAAAGTGCAGAGCAGCTAGTGTGATACTGTGAGCGGGAGTTGAGGAAGAGAAGCACCTGTCTATTAATATCACTTACAGCACATCTAAAACATGGCAGCATTCCATACTTGGGGTTATTAAAAGAGCTGAGACATGTTGCTGAACTTTCGGAGAATATTGGGAGACAGAGAACGTTAAAATAGGAGCACATCTTTTGGTCAATTAATGAGCCATCAGCGCTTTCAAGCATCCAAAGTCAGCATTCATTGCATCTGTAGCTCAGCCCTCTTAACCCAAGCAGCGAAAGGACATGTGTCAAGAGCCAGAAAAACATCATGCTACGAGGAGCAAAGATTGTGGATTTTGATTAAATGAAAACCATTTGTAATTTCAGTTTAGCCATTATGTAATTAATAAGTTAGCTATGCACTAGATAGGGATAGTCAATAGCCACCTTCGAGGCTCCCCTCATGCTGGAGGAGGAAGCTCGAGGTGATTTAGTTTGCTTGCCTATATATGGATCAAGGTTGGAGGTAGAAAGGGTTGGACATTTTATACAAAAACAGAGTTATTTGGGCCATTGTAAGACTTGTGACAGTAATAGTAAAACAGTGTTGATTTCTTCTCAAGATTCTCAATGGATTATTGTGTTCAAATATAATGGCTGTGTTTTATATTATATGTTCTTTTACAGCCTTGTTATAGTACAATCACTCAGAATTCATATCCTATGCTCTGACTTCCTGTGTATTTGGCAAGCTGTGGTTTTTATGGAATATGTTTGGACATTTAATGCAAAGAGCCTTGACTTCCATGAAATGACTATGTTTTCTTGTTTACTTAGTGTATGAGACTCCATAGCCCAATGAAGACCAGTTTGACATGTATCCAACCAGCTTTTGCTTTCATGAATGAGTAAAGAGTTAGCCATCTGTTGTAGTGAAGGATTTTTTATTAAGAGTTTGTGAGAGAGCCCTCTCTGATCAAAGAGGCTAATCTTTGATCTAAAGTTAGGTTGAAAGAGTTACATGAAATCTTGCTTGGTTGCAGCCCTCAGTAGTGATTTTGTGATAACACAATTTGTTATATTTCCAAGTTTCCTCTAATGGGTTGGAAATGGACTACTCAAGATCCCTTACCCATTCATATTTATCACAAAGAACTGTGGGATTCCAAGTTCACTCATTTCTACAAGATTTGTCATGGAATCATGTTGCCTCTGTACAAAATGTTGTATGATAAAGACCCTCCAAGATTTTATCCCAAAGCAGAGGTCGATATGCTCCCTGTCACAAGATGGTTAAGAGAAGAACTTTTCACATATGTCAAGGTATTCGGAAGTCTTGCTTCCCCCCATGTTTTACCTTTATATGTTCCTGATAAACTACTGGCATGGGAGATTGCTTATTAGACCTGCGGAGAAGGAGGTATGAGTAAAGATTTGAAGGACAAGAAGAAGGACATTTGGCCACAATTTCCTGTGGCCCTTGGGGCCTTTTCACTATTTGATGTAGGCCATGCATTCAAAGAAGTAAACAACATGTCATGTCTACAATTGTTCAAATTTCCAGGAAGACCGTTCAACCCTTTTGATATTGTTAAGAATTTCACTATTGCAGTCAAAATAAAGGTGTTTTCTAAAGAAGATGATCTTTCTGATGATATGTTCCAACAGAAAAGTACACTTAAAGAAGTTCTGCATTCTTCCCAAATGCGATTCACTCTAGCAGAATTTCAAGAATTCAAAATATACAGAGAGAGGAGGTTAGCTAATATCCCTTTAGATAAATTACGCTTGGAACCCGTGAGGGAACCAACACACAATATCAAGCTCAGTGGAAGTTCAGGAACAAACAGGTCTAAATCTAAGTCCGGGAGAGAAATATCAGAATACTCCAAGAGGTCCGAGAGTGACCATAATAAAAGCGGAGGGTCAGTAAGGGATACTACCTAGTGTAAGGAGCTCCCAAAACAATAGGTTTTGACCTCTCCATAGGTATATCCTCCCCCTATCATCGTCCAACCACCATCAGTCAGAATTGAGTTGGATAAAGAATGGGAGACATTCAATGACTTAATCAATATTGAGGGACAGAGCACAAAAACACCTGAGAGTAATGTACAGACGGTGAATGATATAGTCACAAGAACAATCAGCAATGTCCCAGAAATGGAACATATTCCCATTACCCCATCCTCTGAACTTATGCTCAAAATAGAGGAAATTCCCCCTCTTGATGTATTTTACAGCCCGCAGCATAAGGCCATGATGAGAAGACAAAGAAAGAAAAGGAAATTGGAAAGCGTGCTTTCTCATGATGCAGAACAATTAGATATCCTTTGGCAAGATCCTACTACTGATCCTACTGAAAATCTCACTAAAATATCTCAGATCGCAGGAGCATATGCTTCTGCGACCATTGACAAAGCATCTGAAGTACAAAAAATACTAAAAGAAAAAGAATATCAAATACAAGTTTTGCATCAACAACTACAACAAGCCAGTGCGAACAACGAAGCACAAAAATAGCTTGAAAAACTACAACAGGACTTTCAACAGATGCAGATAGGATACCATAACAGTTTAACAAAAAGAGAAAATCAGTTGCAGGTTATGCAAGAGATGCACAAGGATGATCCTAAGCTTACAGAATTCATTACATAATCCATTTCCTTAAATGATCAACTGCTACAGCAACAAGAAACATTGTGCCAAAGAATATCACAGTGGAGCTCTTATTGCGAAACAAGCGACATAATTACTAATCAAGTCGTGGACTTGCGACATGATTACGATTTAATTGATAGAAGAGTTATTGAATATTTGGCTTGGTAGGAAACAGAGGAAGGGAAAAAGGCAGGCACACCAATAATCAATGACACCCACAAAGAAATGCTCTTTAATAAATGGGATGCACAGATCAGGAAAGCAGAACAAGCAGAGCGGCAGAAGAAGCAGCCACAGCAGCAAATAATGTCATTGACTGCATCAATGAAAATTTACATAGGGCAAATCTAATCTCAGAGACCACTCCAGGATATCTACCAAATGTACAACATCTACAAACAAGCTGGAGACAGAAGGCTCAAGAAAGGGTAGAGTCAATCCAAAGGTTAACCAAGTTGAATTGGGATTCTTACTGGGCGTACTTGGTAAAACCACACAGCCAGTGCATGACTCTCAAATGTATCATCAATTTTGCCAAGAAGATGGCGCCAGCTCTTACCGATTCCGTTTTCACAGGACAGCTAAAGTCGGAAGTCGGCCAGCCAACTCTCCTCAAGCAAATGCTAAACGCTTGCAATTTCAAGGAACAGATACATAGATAGTTAGTTATTAGTTTTAATTTTAGATTCAGTTTTAGTTTTAATTTTTCTTTATTTTTGCTTGAAATGAGGACGATCATTTAAACCGCATCCTACATTTTTGTAATAAATTATTTTTAGAATTAGTTAGTAGTATTTAAACCCTTCTCATGCATTTAGAGAAGGGTCCAGAAATTTATTAAAAACTTGTCCTCAGAACATGCACTTTTGCACCCTTCGAGGAGGTTTTGATGAATGAATGGAACATGATTTATTGATGTCTGTGTTTAATATCTACTACTGATGTTGCACTTTTGTACTCTTAGTGGATGTTGGATTAAGAAGAGATAGATCATTATTGTTGGATCTCACGAGTAGAACTAGTTATAAATGGTACTTTTATCTCTTAACTGTTTCTGCTTATGTGTTATGGTGATATTCATGTTCAATTATTTATATATGAATGCGTGAATGCTTAAGTTATCATTTCGCACTTCTGTACGGTGATAGCTATTTATTTATGCTTAATATATGATAGCTTATTATGTGATATGTTTTTCACAACTATTTCGTCTAACTTTTTATATGAAATGGTTTATCTTTATTGAATTCTTTTCTCATAGCAGTTGAATGATCTTTATTACCAACTGTTATTTGAAATCATTTTAGATCGCATAACGAAAATATTACATCCCGGGTTAGTTTAGAATTAGATATTTTTGTTTATTAGAATACAATTGCATGTTGTTAGATTAGATTTAGAATAAAAAGCATTTTACTTAGGAATCATTAGGAAAGAAATATCAATTCTCAACACACACACACATATTGGGAAACTAGTCCCATATCCCCAGTCGGACCCACTATACCAAATGGAAAAGGAGCTGCTAACCAAGGTCCGGACCGGGTGGGTATCCCCCTTGTTGATACCATTCCGAGAGTAAATCACCCTCACCATCTCCGCCGACTTCTCCATAACATTTAGAATCTTTAAATCTTGAGCAAGAAGTCGAAAGAACAACAACCACTGCCACAAACCCTGACATTTCAGACAAATCTACTATTGAACCTCCTGAAGTTGAATCTTTGATTCATAAACTTCAGCGATTTTCAATATCTCCTCAAAAATCTGATAAATCTCAAGGTAGTGTGACTTCGCAATATAACCCTGCTCATCCTCTCACCAGATTAAAGAGCGAAAAGTTTGGTATTGAGCCAACCGAGTTACCTCTACCTACAAGGAAGAGAGCAAGGAAATCACCTAAAGGGTTTGATAGTGAGACTCTTTCGTCATCATCATCCATCTCAACTTCTCCACTGCGAAGTCAACCATCCACTCCTCCACTTCAAATCATCGTCCACCAGACCACTGGAACTTCAACATCTCCTTCTCAAACATCTGGAACTATAATATCCTCATCTTCTCAACTGCAGGGATCATCTTCTGCGCTTTCCACTGTTAGCAGTTCAACGATGGCCCAAATGCCATGGAATAACCCAGAGGCAGTCTTAATGCCTGCGCCCTTGAGTACAATTACTGGACCATCCCGGAAAATGGTTGCCTAAGTTTAATCCTGAAGCAGGCATGCTAGCAGAAGAACACATAAATAACTTTATGTTATCCATAAATCTCAATGGGGTCACTAATGAAGACGCTGTCGTTCGGCTTTTTCCTTACACTTTGCAAGGAGCAGCCGGATCATGGTATTTCTCATTACCATCCGGGTCTATTACTAGTTGGGATATCTTCCAAGAACAATTCTTGACTAAGTTTGGTGATGACAGGTCCACTGCGACATTAATCAATGACATGTCTAACCTTAGGGCTGAGTCAAAGGAACCTATCAAAGATTTTAACTCACGTTTTAATAAACTGTTGAACAAAATTCCTACTACTTCTAAACCTAGCGAAGAAGTGCGAAGTGAATGGTACATCTCTGCTTTACCATCAAGCATAGCAATCTTCGTTGATAGAGCTAACAAAACAACTTTAGCTGACAATATGAAGGAAGAAATAGCTGGTAGAGAAATGCATCATAGCTCTTGAAAAGAAAAACACCGTTGAAGAACGTAAATCTAAAAGGGTTTCTTTCAAAGAAGATCCAAAGAAAAAACAGCCCAAAGACCCATTTGATTTAGAGGGATTGCAAAAAGTTTTGAAAACCATGTCTAACGAAATGGTTGACATAAAGAAACAAGTAGCAGAGACTTCTTCTAAAAATCCTTACAAGCCTTATAGAAGAAATCCTTCGACTGATTCAAAGCCTCCTAACGCTATTACAAATGCTGAATCAGAGGAAGAAGAAGAGGAAATTGCTACTGACGAACCTACCGATGAAGAAGAAGTTGTAGAGCTACAAGGTATGTGGGATTTCATCCTCCCTGATGAAGAGGATCAAGAGGCATCACCGGTTAGTACTCGAAGTAGAAATCAACTCGATCCTCCTCAACCTACTCCTAAGCCAAAGAGCGCAAGCTCAACGCCTAAGGATAAAGTTGCAGCCAAGAAAATGACATCCAAAGCGACTCAAACAAGCCCAGTCCAAACAAATTCACCAACTCCATCTAAAACATTGATTTTTTCAGATGAAATGGAGTATAACATCATAGAAGATATGAAGAAGACTAGGGCTAACATCACTTTTTATGAATTGAGCAAGTTAAAACATCAGCAAAAGCTCCTTTTGAAAGAATTACATGCAGTACCAGTTGCACCTCTGCCCGCCGCTGTAATCTCGCAAGCTTCCCATGAGATGGGAAGACCTCCAAATACTATGATTAACAAAGTTGATCCAAATGACATCGCTCTAATTGGAGGAAGGTCAAGATCTCATACTCCACCATTTCTTCTTACTTATGAAATTTTCAATAAAAATTTGCATAATTGTTTAGTGGATTCAGGAGCTTCATCCAATATCTTACCTAAATCGATTTGTGCAAAGTTGAACGTTCAACCTCAAAAATCTGTTGTGTGCATAGTGCAGCTGGATCAGTCGCAAGTTGAAGTGATCAGCGAATTAAATCAGGTTACCATAAGGCTGTCATCTAATCCAAAGGTATGTCAAGTTATCGATATTTTAGTTGCAGACATTCCAGAATTCTATGGCTTAATTCTTAGCAGGGATTGGTCAGAAAAACTTCATGGATACTTTGCAACCGATTGGTCGCACATGTGGCTCCCTTACAATGGTAAACCAAATCAGATAAAGGTTGAGCGAGAAAGACATCAGAAATACATAGTAACAGAATTGGAAGGAGAAAATGAACCAGTAGCATACAACAATAATATAATTGGCAACTATTCTGTTGATTCTTTCCTAGGAAATTTTAATGCTCACACTTCACCTTACTTAGAACATTCTGTTTTATCTCAAGTAGAAAATTTTTCTCAAACAAATAGTTCTAAATGTATTAATTTTATAGATAATCCTGTAAATAAATCTTTATTTTGGAAGTTATTTTTTTACGGTTCTAAGTCTAACGAAGGAGCAGGAGCAGGATGTGTATTAGTTAGCCCAGAGGGAAACAAAACTATGCTAACTTGTAGACTCGAGTTCGATTGCACCAATAATACTGCAGAATACGAGGCTTTAGTCCAAGGATTATACAAAGCAATCAGATTAGACATCAAATATCTACAAGTCTTCAGAGATTCTGAAATTGTTATCAGACAGGTATGGAATACTATACGTTGTCTATTAGGTCATTTAAAGCATTATCAATCTTTAGTACAAGACTTGACTGAACATTTTATAGCATTTAATATTTCGTCAATTCCTAGACTCCAAAATGCTAGTGCTGATCTCTTAGCAAATGTTGCTTCCAAGCTTATTCCCTCAGAAGACTTTACCCCGATAGATTTTCAATCGAATTAATCTTTAGACCCTCGATTCCTGATAACATTACAAATTGGAGCATTTTCAACGACGATCCCGATATTGTAAGCTTCCTCACCTCCGAGGGATCTTATACTAATCAGATAATTGATGAGGACCAACATGACAGACAATTGCAACAAGATAGCACTAATAATGCTATGCCAAAGTCAGTAGTCAAATTAGAAGGTCTATATGATTTGAAAGATCAATTCAAAAGATCTACCAATTCAAATCTTCCAAGTTCAACTTTGAACTACAAATTAGTAAATCTAGGAACTGATACCAAGCCACAGAATATCAACCTAGGCCTTAGCTTAGCTCCTGAAGAAAAATTAGTGTATGTTCACCTCTTGAAACAATATAAAAGTGTCTTTGCTTGGAACTACGATTAACTTAAGACTTACAACACTTCTATCATCCAACATACTATCCCAATGATAAACGATGAAAAACCTGTCCAGCAGAAACTAAGAAAGATACATCCTAATCTAGAAAACCAGATTAAATATGAGCTTAATAAGTTATTGAAAGCCAAAATCATTTTTCCCGTACGACATTCTCAATGGGTTTCCAATATGGTTCCCGTTAGAAAGAATAACGGAGACATTAGAATTTGCATTGACTTTTGAAATCTTAACAAAGCCTGCCAAAAAGATAATTTTCCTTTGCCTCCTATGGAGAAAATATTGCAGGCAGTTGCAAGATCAGAAATAATGTCCTTATTGGATGGTTTCTCTGGCTATAACCAAGTTTTGGTCCATCCCGACAACCAATTAAAGACCACATTCAGAACCAAATGGGGTACTTATGCCTTATCAAAAGATGCCTTTTGGTCTGATCAATGCTGGTGCCACATTCCAAAGGGCCATGGACATCGCATTTAAGGGATTAGTCAACAAATCGGTAGTAATCTACCTGGATGATATAATTGTATAGTCCAAGAAGCGAGGCAACCACCTCAGAGATTTAAAACAGATCTTCCAATGGTGTCAAAGGTACGAAATTTCACTTAATCCAAAAAAGTCCTTTTTTTCATTAAATGAAGGAAAACTTCTTGGATTCATAGTGTCAAAATCTGGAATCCATATTGATCCTGACAGAATCAAGGAGATTTCCGAAATACCTTTGCCTCACAACAAGAAAGTTATGCACTCTTTCCTTGGCTAAATTAACTTTGTAAAGATATTTGTTCCAAATTTTTCAATAATCATATCTCCTTTACAAGCAATGATTAAAAAGAACTCAATCTTCAAGTGGGGCTAAGACGAATATGAAGCATTCAATTTGATCAAACAAGTGATTGTCAACGCTCCATCTTTAGCAACTCCAAATTTTTCCAATCCTTTTATTTTATATACATTTTCATCTGATAGATCATATGCTGCGATACTCACTCAAGAAAATCAAGACAAGGCAGAAGCCCCAATTGCTTTTTTTAGTTCAAATCTACAAGGGGCTGAGTTAAATTATTCAGACGTAGAGAAACAAGCATATGCTGTTTTCAAAGCGATAAAATATTTCAGACCCTTTCTGCTTAAAACCCATACAAAGATCATAGTACCGTTTCCAGCGGTAAGAAATCTTTTAGTACAGAAAGATGTGGGTGAGAAAAGAGCCAATTGGGTTACCACATTACAAGAATATGACGTTGAAATTAAACCAACAAATATTGTTAAAGGTCAAGGCTTTTGCAAAATGCTGGCTGGAGCATCGCTTATTTCCGAAATACCATCTACAGAGATACAAATGTATGAGGTAAGCCTAAACGATGTTGATTCATTATATGTTGATATCATATTTTATCTAAAGAACGAATATGCCCCTTCAAACCTCGATTATACAAAGAAAAGAGCTTTAAGGTTGAAGGCTAAGCAATATTAGCTCATGAACGATGTACTTTTTAGGATGAATTATGATTTTGTTCTCCTTAGATGTCTTGAGAAATTTGAACCTGAAAAGGTTTTGCAAGAACTTCACGATGGACCAGCAGGTGGACATTATGCTGGAGATGCTACTGCACATAAAATCCTCCGCGCAGGCTATTACTGGCCCACACTTTTCAAAAACGTGCATAGCTACATAAGGAAATGTCAAGTTTGTCAAACTGCTGCTGGGAGACAAAAGAAGCCATCATTACCTTTGCAGCCAGTGAACATTGAACAACCTTTTGATCAATGGGGATTGGATATAATAGGTGAGATAGTTCTTCACTCTTCTAAACAGCATAGGTATATCCTTACAGCTACAGATTATTTTACTAAATGGGTAGAAGCAGTTCTGTTATGAAACCAGCTCAAGAAAAAGATAGAAAAGATAGATCAACGCCTTAAAATTCAGCCTCTTCGAGGGGGCAACCTCCTTTACATTACATAAATGAACAATTCTTGGATGATACAAATGACAAAACCTCCTTTCTATATATAGGAGTCTAAGGAGTCACAATATAACCCAGCCGACCTAACAATAATAATATAAAGCCACAAAAATAACAATAGAGGGATTCTATGGGGCACAGTAATAACAATATGGGGATAATAGGGGCACAACAATATTAATAAGGGGTACAATTACAATAGTAATGGGGTAATCACTAGTATTATAGGGACCCAACATGCCCCTCTCCTTCAAAAAAGTGTTGTCCTCAACGCTTGAGTAGTTTTGGATACTTCTGTATAAAATTCTCATCCTCCCATGTGGAATCTTCAGCGGGATAAGTTCTTCCATTTGATAAGATACTCCGAAATTGATCGATTTCGTAGCTGTCGAGTTCTTGTTTCTGTGACTACTTCCAGTTCCAATATAATTTTTCCTTCCTCGTCAAGTTCTAGGAATATTGTTTGAACTGGGAGCTTGTTACCTATAAGCTTCTTTAAACATGAAACATGGAAAACTGGGTGCAATCGAGAAGCTGCAGGAAGCTCCAATTTGTATGCCATAGTACCAATCTTTTGCAACACCCTGTATGGACCATAATACTTTGGTGACAATTTATTATCCTTCTTAGCTTGCTTGAGGGACATTTGCTTATATGGTTGTAGCCGTAGGAATACCCAATTACCTACATCAAAACTTCTTTCGCTGCGATGTTGATCTGCCTGTTGTTTCATTCTATTTTGTGCCAACATGAGGTTATCTTTAAGAGTTGGAGGACTTGTTGTTGATGTTCGATGTGATGTTCCACTGCCTGAACCTTAGAATTTTTTCTTAAATATGATGTGATGGATGGTGGCTGATACCCATAAAGTGCCATAAATGGGGTCATTTTTGTTGTTGTATGGAAGGAAGTGTTATACCACCATTCAGCCAGAGGCAACCATTTGACCCATTGTGTCTATTTATCAGATACAACGCAACGAAGATATCCTTCCAAACATTTGTTTACTATCTCAGTTTTCCCATCGGATTGAGGATGATAAGATGAGCTATGAGCTAACTGAGTACCAAGACAAGAAAATAATTCTGTCCAAAAATTTCCAGTGAAAATGTGATCTTTGTCACTTACAATAATCTTTGGGTTTCCATGTAGCTTTTGAATTGTTTCCATAAATGCAGTAGAAACTGTACTGGCTTTAAATGGATGTGATAATGCACAAAAGTGTGCATAGTTGGTAAGTCTGTCAACTGCCACCATGATGACACTCTTTCCCTCAGACTTGGGTAAACCTGTGATAAAATCCATTGAAACCTCCTCCCAACGTTGGCTTGAATGGAATGGATAAAGGTTGTAATAGACCCGATGTCTTAATTGTTTCACTTTATTTTGTTGGCAAACCAAACATTCCGCCACAAAACTTTTGAATATCTGATTTAAGGCCATCCCAAAAAAATTCCTTCTTAACCCTGTGGTAAGTTTTTAAAAATCCTGAGTGCCCTCCTAAGGGAGAAGTGTGCAATTCCATAAGAATCTTTCATTTTAGCTGGGAATTCTTACAGAGTTATAAGCGATCTTTGTACCATAACGAATCATTTTGCCAGCTAAATGTATCAGACGTACTGGAATCTTGTTGCAACTTTCGAATAAGTGCCCACACTTCTTCGTCATTCTTCCATTCCTCTCTTGCTTCGTTTATCCAATCTGGTTGGATAATAGAAATGGCGCACAACAATGCTTCCACATCCTCATCCTTTCTTGAGAGTGCATCTGCCACCACATTTTGCTTCCCTTTTTGGTAGATGATTTCAAAGTCATAACCCAACATCTTTGTGGCCCACTTTTGTTGCTCTTCAGAGGATAATCTTTGTTCTAAAAAGTATTTAATGCTATCATGATCCGTTTTTACCTTGAAGTGTCTTCCCATTAGGTAGGGTCACCATTTCTTAAGTGCATGGAGTATTGCCAACATTTCCTTCTCATAAATAGCTTTGTGTAAAAACTTTCCCTTGATTGGACGACTTTCAAAAGCAATGGGCCTTTCATCTTGCATTAGAACAACACCAATTCCATTTCCTGAAGCATCACATTCCACAATAAAGGTTTTTGTGAAGTCCGGTATAGCTAAGACCGATGCTTGGCACATTGCCTCTTTAAGATGTTCGAAGACCTTTGTTGCTTCGAGTCCAATGATCATAAGATGTATTTCCCATATTCTTACAATAATTGCGATTTGTATGATCCTGGTGCATGGACTCCCATAATTCTTAACATAACTTGCAGACTTCATCAAGAAACCTCAACCAAGCACAAAATCCTCGCAGATGCTTTAGATGTGGGATTCTCGCCACTTCCTTTAATTCTTTAATTTCTTTCTTTTAACCCTTCATGAGCAACATATGACCCAGATATATCCACCTCCACTCCAAAGAAACATTTGGAATCTTTTTTCATATAATTGTTTTTCTGATAATATAGTTTGTAGCCCCTGTCAACATGTTCAACATGATCCTTCCAAGACTTGCTGTAGATTATGTATATCATCAAAAAATACTAACACAAATTTTCTAGGAATGGTTTGAAAATTGAATTCATCAAATACTTGAAATATTTGAAAAATTGGTAAGGAACCAAAAGGCATGACCAAAAATTCATAATGACCCTCTGAGTTCTAAATGCTGTTTTCGAAATGTCTTCAATCTTCATTCTGATTTGATGATATCCTGAACGAAGATCCAACTTGGTGAAATAAATTGATCCATGCAATTCATCCAGTAATTCATCAATGACAGGAATGAATGGAAACTTATCTTTAATAGTGAGCTTGTTGAGCTCCCTATAATCTGGACACATGTGCCATGATCCATCCTTCTTGTGCACCAATACTACTGGAGCAGAGAGAAAGAAATTTGACTCGGTTGAATTATACCAGCCTCTAGCATTTCTGGAAACCATACGTTCAATTTCACTCTTTTGGGCATAGGGATATCTGTACCGCCTGATGTTTGGAGGAACACTTCTTGGAATCAGAAGAATAGCATGATCATGATCACGCATAGGTGGGAGACCTTTGGGAGTCTCAAATACCTTGGAATGATTGTCCAAGACTTTTTGAGATCTAGAGAAATAGATGATTCCGATGTGGAAACATCTAGCGAACATAATTGTGCAATTACACCTCTTTATTCCTTTTTTAGAAGCTTTGTCATACCATTAGAGTTGATTATCTTTCCTGGTTTCCCTGCAATACCTCTTAATTCAACTTCCTTTCCTTCCATAGAAAATTTGATGAAACGTTCTTGAAAATTAAAAGCTATTGTACCCAAGGATTGTAGCCATTGGACTCCTAGTACAACATCAACACCTCCCATTGGAATGGAAAGCATTGGGCTAGTCAATACATAATCTCCCATGGATAGCTTGATATTATGGCACTTTCCAGAGCAATTTATTGTTCCTCCATTTGCAACCATCACTTGACACTCTGGTGCTGGATATAAGAAGCAATTAAATTCTTTTGCTACCTTACAATGAATAAAATTGTGGGTACTTCCTGAATCAATCAACACTATTACCTTTTTCTTCTTGATTTTTCCTTCTATCTTGATGGTTTGAGGAGTGGTAATTCCTGCCAATGCATTACAAGATATGGTCGGATTCATTTCTTCTTTATCTAGGCTTTGTTATTGGAGTATATCCCTCTTCTTTTGACCCTTCTTTCTCTTTTCTTCTTCCTCTTCACAATCTATGTAGAATAATTTCTTCTCAGCACACTTATGACCTTTAGTGTATTTGCTATCAAAACTGTAACAAAGCCCTTTTGCTCTTTTTTCTTCCAATTGTTGTGTGTGTGTCAACCTTATAGGTTGTTGAAGACTAGGGGCAACAACACTTCCGTCTTTATAGTTGTGAGTGGTATGCTTCCTGGTTGCCATAATTTTTCTTTCCATTTTTCTTGCTAACCTGAATGCCTTCTCTAATGAATCAGGTTCCAAAGGCGAACATCATGTTGGATATTATCCTTTAAAGACCCTATGAACACATCAATCCTATGCTCCTCTGGAATATTTTTTACCCTTATGTTCAATTTTTGGAACTCCTCAATGTGCTCCATTATTGAACCCTTTTGTTTGAGACTTATCAATTGGCTAAAGAAAGTGTTGCTTTTTGTATCCTCATAATGTGCTATCAATTCTTCCGTAAAAATTGCCCAAGTGATAAATTGTTTATGAGAGCAAAGCCATTGATACCATACAAACTGATTTGGTTCCAAATATAAAGTTGCAATACGTACCTTTTGTGTGTTTTGCACATTATGAGATTGAAAAATTGCTCCATCTGTAATATCCATGTTGCGGGATCCTTGTGATCAAACTTCCTCATATCGATTTTTGGAATATGGTGGGTCTTCGATCCAACATTAGAGTCTATGAAATCATGATTAACATTTCTTTTGTTCTCATCATGAGTTTCCTTTACTACCCTTTCACCATTAGTAAGCATTTCTTGTAGAAACTTTGTTAAATCTGTCTTCAAATCTTCCATGCCTGTCTTCAAATCTTCCATGTTTGTCTTCAAATCTATCTTCAAATCATCCATCTTAGCTTCCACGTCAATCATCTTAGCTTCTACGCTTTCTTTAAACAGTCCATCTTAGCTTCTACACCTTTCTTTAAACCATCCATCTTAGCTTCTACATCTTTCTTTAAACCATCCATCTTAGATTCTGTTCCTTTTTGTGCAAGGGACAGTTGTTGCACTTGGTCTTGTAATTTTGATATGTCATGTTGCATTTCTTCCTCTTCTTCATGAGTCATGCTAGAGCTTTCAGGTTCCTTACTAGGTGTTTGCATTTTCTTTCCTCGGGGCATCAGTTACCGATAATAATGCTCTATTATGCCTGTTGAATTCCTTCAAAATAAATTTCAAACCAATCTTAAGCAAAAATAAAAAGAATCTACACACCTTTTTTCACTTTGTAGGAGCTCGATATTGCCTCTGATGTATCTCTGTACATTCAAATCATCCAGTTCTGAAATTGTGACTTGCAATAGCCCTCTTTGTCCTCTTTCCAATGCCACCAGTCTGATCCAAATTGGATTCTCCAAGGAAGAGTTATGCGAAATCTCCCACAGTGACCTTCTTACGAAATTTCAATCCGATGCTCAGAGAGAAAGTTATGATGATTTTCCCCAGGTCACTTGTTTGGAATGTAATTCAGGAGTCTGCAAAAAGACCAACTTCCTCAGATCATATCTCCGCAAATATAGCGTGAAAAGCTCTGAAATTTGGACCCGAGCTTCAGCGCGATGTCTTCTCAAATGGGGTTTTTTTTTTTAGCTTCTGAAACGTCGCAGAAAAAAGTTATAGTGAAAATTCCACAATGACTTGTTTGGAGCAGCGAAACCCTAGAATCCAAAGCTCTGATACCAAATGTTATGAAACCAGCTCAAGAAAAAGATAGAAAAGATAGATCAACGCCTTAGAATTCAGCCTCTTCGAGGGGGCAACCTCCTTTTACATTACATAAATGAACAATTCTTGGATGATACAAATGACAAAACCTCATTTCTATATATAGGAGTCTAGGGAGTCACAATATAACCCAGCCGACCTAACAATAATAATATAAAGCCACAAAAATAACAATAGAGGGATTCTATGGGACACAATAATAACAATATGGGGATAATAGGGGCACAACAATATTAATACGGGGTACAATTACAATAGTAATGGGGTAATCACTAGTATTATAGGGACCCAACAAGTTCCTATCAAGACAACTAATGCCGAATACATCATTGATTTCATAGATCAGTTCATAATCACCAGGTTGGTTTACCCTCTGCTTTAATGTTTGATAATGCATCATATTTTTTGGCAATGCTATGATTGAATTTGCACTCAAAAGAGGTTTTAAGCTTAAATACTCTACCAATTATTACCCATAGGGGAATGGGTTAGCTGAATCTATGAATAAAAACTTGATCGGATCATTAAGTGAACCATTGACCAGAATCATAAAAATTGGCACAAATCTTTAATATATGCTTTATGGCCAGACTGAATAATGCAAAAAGCCTCTATTGGCACTCCTCCCTTTAATTTAGTTTATGGGAAAGAAGTGGTTCTTCCAACTCATCTAGAAATTCCATCTTTGGCCTTAGTTCAATATATTGATGAAACACCAACTTCTTCCTTACAACTAAGGCAACTACAAATCCTTAAGCTAGAAGAGAAAAGAGAGAAGGCTAAAATAACTCATGCTCATCACCAAGCATTAGTAAAAGCTTCTTTTGATTCAAACATGATGTCCAGAAAAGACTTTCAAATAGGGGATCTAGTTTTAAAATGGGACAAGGCTCATGAGGAAAAGGGAAAACATACGAAGTTTCAACGAATGTGGCTTGGCCCTTTCCAAATTGCAGAAATCATAGGACCATCTAACTTTATGTTACAGGATTTAACAGGAAAAGAGAATCTTTACCTGTTAACGGGCAGATCCTCAAAAAAATACTTTCCATAGGAGATCGTTCTTCTATTTTTGTAGATTAGTTTTTCCTTTGTTTTCATAATAAAACCAGTTATGAACGGTTACATTTGGAATTCACGAAAAGGACAAGCATTTCTTTTAGATTTTGTTTTTTTCGCTTGTATAAATAGAAATAATTTAGAAAATTAGTCATTATTATTGAAAGATACAGTCAAAGAGCTATAAGCCTGAGTTATGATACTAGTTTCAACCTTGTAAATTTTGGTAAAAGGTGACCTTTAGTGGGAATTTGTTTTATATCAGTCAAATGAAAGGTATCAATAACAAAAAAAAGATTCTCTGTAGAAAAGCTCTTTCCAAAAACTCTACCATTGTTGTCCAGAGCCTATTCTTAAGGAAACAATGACTTCCTCCCCACCTAAGGAATCACAAGCTTCAGGGAATAATCCAATGATACACCTTAAACTTAAAGAATAAGAGGTCTCATCATGAGCCAACTTATCATGATCATAGATATTATAGCTTGCTGACTTTGCCAAAACTGCATACCACAACAGGGCAATGACTCAAGATTGTTGCAATCAAAAGACAAGGGGGTCTCATCACGAGCCAGCTTGTTCAGCAAAGCTAATAAATCAAGTGAGTGGCGCTGTCATAATTTGGCTACCAAACCAAGGCATTGTTCTTTAAGGATTAAAAGAAAATGAAAGCAATAAGTGTAGATATGGATTTCTCTTTGAAAATTGTATATTTCCCAAATGGGATACAGGATCATTGCTGGGTAACAGGTAACCTTGTCGAGGCTATAAACGCTTGCTGGCAGCAGAGGCTCTACCTACGACAAATGAGCATATTTAAAACTGATTTACAAAGAAGCCTTTGTTTTTGTCTCTAACTAAAGTAGTGACTGATATAGATACAATGACTAGCTCTAGGAAGTAAATAAACAAAGTTGACATAGAAGAAACAAACTATCATTGACAACTGAAAAGCATAATGTATTTTAGTTTTCTATAATAAAGTTTGATTTTCTAGAAAATTTCTATTTTGGAAGTTTAGGAAATTCAAAAGAAAAGTAGAGATAACTGGTTCTTCCAGTGAATCACCAATTGTTGTAGCCGGCAACAACCCCCCTTCTTATTTAGTTTTATCATCAATACTAAATAAGTAGGGACCCTTATTCAAAAATTAAAAAATCGATTAATACTTGTATTTCCTTTTTCAATAAAACATTACTATCATAAACTTAGGAGAACACCTTCAAAAAAACTAAAAATACTTAAGTTTTATGATAAAGTTAGAATAAAATCACTCCTTAAAACGCGTCGCATCGCAGAAAAAGGATAATGGATGCCTTCCTACAAGTGGAATTCTAAAAATGCGAAATTGCGATGCAAAATCATGCATCAGAAGATCTTCATCGCATCGCATGCCTCAAACATCATTTACGCTGAAATGCCCTTAAAACACCGATATGCGATAGCACATCTCACAATTGCATTTCGCAGAAAACACATTGACGGATGATTACCACACACAACGAAATTGTGATCTGCGA